>JAUJPP010000012.1:7298970-7970664 GCA_030562195.1 Nipponacmea schrenckii
CTTGATTCTGTTTCCCTTGCAATGTATTATAAAATTTTCAACACATGTTTTAACCTCCACTTTTACCATCCTCAAAAGGACACTTGCAAAATCTGTGATGTTTCTAAAGTCCAACTGCAAAATCAAACAAATGCACAAGAACATGCTGAAACTGAACGTTTACTTCGAGAGCATAAAGAGAGGGCAGAGCAAGGCCGAAGTGAACTGCATGACGACATCAAGAGATCCAGTACAGAAAATGATCTACACGTATTCACTTTCGACTTACAACGCACCCTCCCAATACCTCATCTTAATACAAATGAAGTCTTTTATCTGAGACAGATGTGGTTGTATAACCTTGGTATTCATCATTATCCTGCAGATATCGGTCTCATGAACACCTGGAATGAGTGTGAGGGTAAGCGTGGCTCTACTGAGATAGGGTCCTGTTTGCTTGATTACATTAAGACTCTCCCGGCAGAAATAAAGCATGTAATTACTTACAGCGACACATGTGGAGGTCAAAACAGGAACTTTCCAATAGCTTCAGCAATGTTGTATGCTGTAAATAGCCATAGAAATTTGGAATTGATTGATATGAAGTTTATGGAATCTGGTCACTCGTTCTTGCCTAATGATACAGATTTTGGGGCTATTTCTAGGAAAGCTAAATCCAAATCTTGCATTTATACTCCATCAGGGTGGATAGATATCATTAAGTCTGCCAACAAAAAGAAACCTTTTCAAGTGATTGAAAAAACACATACAGAATTTAAGAGTTTCAAGACACTGGAAAATCAAATTTTAGTAAACAGGAAGAAAAATATTGAAGGTGATAAGGTCTCCTGGCTTAAGATAAAATGGATGAGGTTTGTGAAAGGTGGAATGACCATGCAGTACAAATATAATTTGTCAAGAGCCGCTCCATTTCACGAAGTTGATTTTCTACGAAACAGACGAACAGCTCATGCATCATTCACAGCTTTAGTTTTGTTTGTTTTACCTCAAGCCTACCCACATCCTCTCTTGTTGAAGAAAGAGAAGCATGAGGACTTGCAGAAGTTACTAAAATACATACCACCAATCTATCATGAATTTTATAATTCTTTGCCAAAGAGTGATTCGACAGCTGACAATCTGGAACAGCATCCTGATGTATTGGAAGAATCAACTGATAGTGAATAATATAAACTATTAGATCTAGATTACTTCATAAGAATCGAAGTTTAGATTCATTTGTTTTACCATCGCATTTGTGAAAATAATAATTTTTGGTTCAACAATGCCGTTCAACAGACTTTCAAATTTGAATATTATTTGACAATTATTTGCATTGATAAGTTAAATTTAAACATTTCTTTGGTAGATTTATATCACTTTGTTTAGAACAGACACAGTTTAATGTTTATGATAATTTGATTGTAATTGTTTAATGTTTGCCTTCAAAAATAAAATTTCAATGTGTTTTTCTTTGATTCATATAATAGGATGAAGTTATGAATACCTTGGCGCTATTTCTCGACGAAATAGAAATGAATAAACATTATGTGATAATTAACCATAATATGAATGTTTTTCTCAAGATATTTGCTATGATCTATGGGGTTTTAAGTATGCTTTGTTATTAATACTGGCATTAATATAAATGGCTAAGTGATCCAAGTGAATTTTGAACACCTGTAAAACTTCCAGGTGAGTGTCAAATAAAAAATTAGATAAGCCAGAAGAAAGATACACAACAAATCTATAGATATACAAAGGGAGGATAACTTCTTAGATATAGTGTTTTAGCTATAAAAGTCTAACTTTAACATAAATTTTCTCAAAATCACAAATTCAAGACTTGTATCACTTGGCTTCTCAGGCCTCCAATTCAGTGAAACCAGTTGCACAACAATTAAGACGTGAAGGATTTAATTTGAGACCAAAACTAGAAAAGAAACTCAATGAACTTGAAAACTTAGATGTGATTGAAAAAGTAAAAGGACCAACATCTTGGATATCTCCATGCGTTGTGGTACCAAAAGATAATGGTGATATAAGACTTTGTATTGATCTGAGACAGGCTAATAGTGCTATTGTGAGAGAAAGACACCCAATACCAACAGTAGACGAGGTGTTACATGATTTGAACCAAAGTACTGTTTTTAGCAAATTAGATGTGAAATGGGCTTTTCACCAGCTCGAATTAAAAGAAGAATCTAGATCAATTACAACGTTTGTGACTTATAAAGGATTATATAGATTTTTTTTTTTTTTTTTTTTTTCAATTACTTTATTCAAATCAATTTTAAGTACATTGCAAAGTTTTTACACAGACATATCATAATTTAGTACATAGGTTTGATCTGAATATAAAGAGAATGAAAGACATATTTGTTTTGTACAGAAGAAAGATAAGAATAAGATAGATTGAGAATAGAAAGAAGAAGATAAGATGAGTAGATGTAAGGTGTAGAAAGTTTGAGCCTAATTTTGTGTAACAGTTTTTATTATTGACCATTTCGTATTGTGTTTTTCCATACAATTGTTGATTAAAGCAGCTTCGTTTTCTACAAGTTCTTGATTGTTTAATTTTTCTAAAAATTGTCCTAGGTTCGGCTGACGAGATTTATATTTACAACAGTGTATATAGTATTTCGCATATAGAAGAATATACTCTATAGAGGAGTTTTGTTTTTCAAGTGCATTAAATATCACACTAGACAGGTCCAGTTTGATTTTGTGTTCAACATTTTGATTTAAAAGCGAATTTAATTCTTTTAGAAATGACTGGCTATTTTTACAGTTAAATAGGTAATGTTCCAAGCTGTCTATTTCTTTATCACATAGAGTACACAGAGGGGAGGTAATATATTTTATCTTATGCAGAAAAGAATTGTTTGGCAAAATTTTGTGTAGTAGTTTGAATTGAAAGTTTTGTAGGTTGACGCTGTTAGTAATCTGTTTAATTTTTCGAAAATAGAATTGAGTCTCGTGTTCGCAGATGAGATTCACCCATTTATTTTCTCCAAATTTAACGGACTCGTTAAGTGGTTTTCGTAATTTGGTGTATGCCTCTTTACAACTATAAACATTTGGTGATTCTTTTTCCGGTATTTTCCGTTTTTTAATAGCAGTTATTAAACCTAGATATGTCACGAAGTCTACTTTAAGATAATGAAATTTTTTGCAAAAATCCTCGTACAAGAGGAAATTATTCGATTCAGGATTATATAGATACAAAAGACTGATGTTTGGTGTATCATGTGCTCCAGAGATGTATCAAAGAGTAATTCAACAAGCTTTAAATGGTTGTGAAGGTGTACGAAATATATTTGATGACATTATAGTACATGGTGCTACAGAATTAGAACATAACATTAGATTAGAAAAACTGTTACAAAGAATTCAAGAATTAGGTCTAACTTTAAATAAAGACAAATGTCAATTTAATATGCCTCAATTGGAATTTATGGGACACTTATTATCTGCTAGAGGAATTGGTCCAACAGATTCCAAGATCAAAGCTGTTACAGAAGCAAGAAAACCGAAATCTGCCTCAGAGGTGAGATCGTTCTTGGGACTAGTTAATTATAGTACTCGTTACATTCAAAATTTGTCAACTATAGCTGAACCTTTGAGAAAGTTAACAAAGAAAAACGAACCGTTTGAATGGGGTCTAGAGCAAGAAAAATCATTCAATAAACTTAAAGACTGTTTATCTAATGCTTCAACTTTAGGGTATTTCAATAGAAATGATAGAACATTTGTAATAACTGATGCGAGTCCTGTAGGTGTAGGTGCTATATTAATACAAGAACAAAAAGGTGAACATAGAATAATAAGTTATGCGAGTAGGTCATTAACTGATGTTGAGAAACGTTATTCACAAACAGAAAAAGAAGCTTTGGGTATAGTTTGGGCATGTGAACGTTTTCATATGTACTTATATGGAAGTGAATTTGATTTACTTACTGACCATAAACCTTTAGAATTTATTTACTCAAAACGATCAAAACCTAGTGCTCGTATAGAAAGATGGGTTTTAAGACTTCAACCCTATACATTTAAAGTACATTATATTAAAGGATCTGACAATATAGCTGACTGTTTGTCAAGACTAACTCAGGTGGTATCTGAGAATTCTTCAAATGAGGATCATGCATATGTGAAATTTGTAGCGGAAACAGCAACTCCAAAAGCTTTGACAACTAGAGAGATTGAGAGACTTTCATCTGAAGATAGTGACTTACATGAATTAAGACAATGTATTAAGTCAGGAGATTGGTATAAACTTAAAAATAGAATTTATAATGCTATCAGAACTGAACTTTGTTTTATAGGACATTTAATATTGCGTGGTAACAGAATTATTATTCCTGAACAATTACGAGAAACTGTTTTAGAACTTTCACATGAAGGACATCCAGGAATTGTGTTAATGAAACGTCGTTTAAGATCTAAAGTTTGGTGGCCAGGTATTGATAAGGATGTAGACAATTTTTGTAAATCGTGTAAATCATGTCAAATAGTAGGTCAACCGCAACCACCAGAACCAATGAAAACCACAAATTTACCAAATGGTCCATGGCAACATATCGCAGCAGATCTAATGACACCGTCATTACCATCAGGAGATCATTTATTTGTAGTAGTAGATTATTATAGTAGGTATATCAAGGTTGAGTGGATGAAATCAACAACAACAGACAAAATACTAGCAAGTTTGAAACGTATGTTTTTAATACATGGACTACCTTACAGTATTACTACTAATAATGGCCCACAATTCATTAGCGAACATTTTAAAGACTTTTTAAACTGTAATGATATAGGACATAGAAAAACAACTCCAATTTGGCCTCAAGCTAATGGAGAAGTCGAAAGACAAAATCGTTCATTACTCAAGAGACTTAAAATAGCTCAAATAGAAAGAAAAGACTGGAAAGAAGAACTGTCAAAATATTTAATGATGTACAGAACAACTCCTCATAGTACAACAAGTGTGAGTCCAGCAGAACTTATGTTCAAAAGAAAATTGCGTACAAAATTAACTGAAATCAACATGGACTATCAACATGATGAGTTAGCAATTCGCGATGTTGATTCCAAAAGAAAAGGAAAAGGGAAACTATATACTGATGAGAAAAGGAAAGCATGCGAAAATAATTTAAAAACAGGCGATTTACTTTTATTAAAACAGAAACCCGAAAACAAATTAATGCCTAATTTCGAAACAAATCCGTATCGTGTTGTTTCTAAGTTTGGAAATGCTGTTACTGTAGAAAATAGTAATGGTGTGCGTTATAGAAGAAATTCAACACATGTGAAGAAATTTATTGATAAATTAAATACAACTCAAAGTGGAAATACTCATTCTCAAAGTGTAAATCAACCAACTAGTGCTCATTCAGATTCAGTGTTTGATTATAATAGTTTAGATGATATTATTGAAGATGATTCAATAGTTCATTTTGATAATGTGAATCGTGAAAATCAAAATAATGTGCAAATTCATGATAATAATCAAAATATAAATATAAGTGAAAATTATAAAAGTGCTAATATGAAACCTAGTCAAAAGTGTAAAACGCCGAATAAAAATGCGTCTAATAAAATTTCGAAGGAAACCAATAGCGTATCAAGATCAACTAATTCTAAAATAGGAACTGATAACTCTACTCAGAATTCAGAAATTCAAATAAACACTAGACCAATAAGAATTAAAAGAATGCCTGATAGATATACAGATTATAAGATGGATAAATGATTTGTGATTGTTTATTTTGCATGATGTGTATCTATGTGAATGTTTTCATACTTTATGTAAAATGTTATCGTTTCCAAAATAGGATTATTAGTTTAGTTTAGTTGTGAATATTAATTTAGAGTTAAAAATTTAACAGTTTTACAGTAAGACAAGTTAGTATGATTGACAGGTCGAGGTTAAAGTCACTGTATGCAAAAGATTGTGATAAGAGTAAAAACAATAAGTTTGTTTTAAAATATTTTATTTTCATATATATATTCGTTTGTTATAGTGCATATAAAGATCATAAATGGGTGAAATTGAAACTTAAGAATTAAAAGCAATACATTACTTTTAAAGTAAATGGGGAGGGATTGTAGTGTCTAGCTATCTATTTATAGATACATATTTTAGATGGTTTACAGTAATTCAATATTGCCTATGATTACGTCATTATTAATACCCCTCTACCATGTATTGTGTTTCCCGCCATTAGAGAGTCGATTGTAAAATGAGTAATAAAAGATTAAAGATGTATGATTAAATCCGGTCTTGTATATGGTTAAATCCGCAAGTGGGGAAATATAACAATACCCTCCTCGAATTATTCGTCTTTTTCTAAAAACTATAAACATTCTTGAGACGCTGTCTTGAAAAGATTTCCATCGTACGCGCTATTGGGTCCAAAAACTGACGAAACCAGCGCTCTTTGATAAGTGATCCGCGAAGAGACAAATACCTTCAGCAAATGCCTCTTGTATGCGCCTCGTGCAGTTAACAAGACTTGTTTTTCAATACGGAAGTCTCCATCTGAGTAGCCATACAAAACGTCCTGTGCGAAGAACCTGAAAAATGTTTCACTTCTGCTCAAAGGGTGTGATGAAACTTTTTACCGTGTAGTGCGTTCAAAATGAAATTAGTTTGACAGCTCTCGTCCGGTCGAATTGGTTCTGGTGGCAAGGTAGGGCTGCACTGCTGTAGCATGGGTAAGAACACCATCCACATCTACTGGAAACACATGTTGTCATTGTTTTTCACGAAAGCTTAAGCATCCATGTTTGTTACAGAGGACAAACTATCACATACAAACTAAACACTTTGAACTGAATTTTAATCTACTGACACATACAATAACTGACGTGCAAATAGTCGTTCCAACATATCTTGGACCTTACCTCAATTGTCATCAGAGCCAAAACCATATACGGACGTAGGCAGGCTCAAGGACACGTATCTTATAGATATCAAACTGATTATCAATCTATAATTAGGCAAATTAGCATCATTGAAAATTACCAAAACTTCTTGGACTATATTGGGTGCGGAAGTTTCGGAACGTCAACAGACTCTTAAAAAACATTTCGAACATGCTTCCAAACTTTGCTCAAACGTCGAACATTATTCATTTGAGCTAAATTAAAGAATAATGGACAGAACAAAACCTTAAAACTCCTAGATTGATCTCTGATAGTCTTATACATAAAAGTGATGTTAAATGTTTATTCAATGTCGAAAGAAACGAAAGGAAAGATTCTACGCGATCATTTTATCTATAATTGGCAACTCCTGTAACTATCTTAATTTCTCCTTCGTAAAGTGACTTTAAGCATATATCAAAATAATTCGATTTTTACTTCGTATAGGGAGTTTAATTATAAATAGTTTTGTTCAGCATTGCTTAGATTAACCCTGTCAATACGTGTGTTTAGTTTTCATTTTACTCAATATATCTGTTTGTTAGTTTGTTTATGATTTGGCGGGATACGGACGAGTATAGTCTTAATTTTGACCAGCAAAATTTCGATTATGTCTGGAGCAGCGAAAAGAAAATAGCAAATCAATTGCTATGGGCTTGTTCCGGCGATGGGGTTGAAACAGTTGAATCGATGGGTAAAAACACCCGACAAAAGAGACAAAAAATTTGAAATGGCAGCTAATTTTCGTTGGGTGGCGTTGCTCAGGATGTGAACGATGACTTAGACGAGGAGGATATTTTGGCCGAAATACGAAGATATGAAGATTAACTGAAGAAAGGTGAAGCTAACTTTCAAAAAAGGTAACCTTATCCTTGTCCTTTCAAAACTTTCCAAATCTTCAGACCCTGTGATCTACCTACAGAACTGGCCTCATCCATTGTTACAGTTTCGATTTGTCAGCAGGAATAATACTTGAACGGAATTACCATTGCATCTGTTTGTCGCTGGTGAAATTGCAATTATTTCTCAATCTAGGATATCAAAGGCAAGGGCGATTGACATTGTTAAAACGCATTTTTTTATTTATGAATTTTAAAGGGTTACTCGAACATTATGCTGCCTTTTTCCGAGATGGGGATATCGTTATGACAAGATGAAAGTAGAGACCGTGATTCCATTTTAGTGTCCAAAAACATTCATATACTGACAGAAAGCCGATTAAGCGAGAGCGAAGTAAACTCCAAGGTTCTTCGAACAGAGAAGACATGCTTTGGTTCTGTACCTATTATCAGCACAATAAATGTACGCAAACTTCGTCACATATGTCTATGATTCGAGGTCGAAATCGAAGAGTGCTTCACATCTCCGCCGCTTATTGGAAGCAGGATGGCCTGAAACTCGAGCACCCAGAAAGCACACCAGCCTGTCCACATAGGTTATCTACATTGTGACTAACCAAGGACCGTCTTGTCAATGTCTCTGTATGATCATTTTGAGTTGTTGGATAAATTTGAGGGTTATTGTAGTAAATTATGCAAGCATATTAATTGGGAATATGTACTAAATTAGTATTAAAGGATTCCGAGATAAATTCTAGGATAACGAAGATAGTTTGGTGTGAGAGTTTTTGGATTTGGGTAAGGGCAAGGGTTGCCTTTTGTATAAGCGTGATTTTAAATAAGAGCTTATCGTCAAATCCCCATTGACTCAGGAGATTTGCATCTGGTAGGGTACGTTTTGAATGATGACTTATTTTTTCGATGATGTCAACATTTATACATTCTGTGGCATACATGTTTTCTTTGTTTGGATATGTACTTTTAAACTACCTTGATGATTATGTTGGAGCTGAAAATGGCAGCACGGCTGACGTCGCCTTTACTAAGCTTGGTGAGCTCTTATGCATGTGGATTAGAGGACTCGATCTAAACTTCTGTAGCCCTGTCCACTAGACAAGTTTATCTTGGAGTCATGTTCGATACCTGTGCGTAAACTATAGAAGTCACCTCAGAAATAATAATCGAAACATTTTACTTTTAAACTGGATAGATAAGACGTCGGTTACCGTGAAGGATATTCAGTCAAACCTGGGGAAGCGACAGTTTATTGCTGCATGAGACATGGTCGAATTTTTATAAACAGACTATTAACTGACTTATAATGGTTTATCACAAGACAGGCTTAGTGTCCTTGGTGATGTTAAAAAGGATTTACTTTGATAGAAGACATTCCTCCCTTTGTATAACGGAGTGTCGATGAAGATGGCTGAAGAGTGGTTGACCCCTGATGACGTTATTGCAAGTGATTCCTGTTTGATAGGCTGTGGTGGTTAGTTCCCTGTCTCAAATCAAGGTGTGAATTTATTTTTTTCGGCACGAGTGAATTCAGGTATATAAGTAGCTTGGAATTGTTAGCCATTGTGATAAGCTTGAAATTGTTGGGTACATATCTTACATTTCTATGTGAAAATCAACTTCGGTGCAAGTGTTAAATTAAGTCGCGAATTGTTCCATTGGCAGCCCTTTATGATTTGATGTTGGCGCGAAGTTGGTATTTCCAATCGCATTCCAGACTTATTATCTCGTTGGGAATTGGGATTTAAAATTTAGACACACTTTTTATAAAGAAACAAATTACTCGCTTGAAGAAATCGATGTCAATCCAGAATTTTATTTTTCACATTTGGTAAACTGATCAATGTTTGTATTTTAGAGGTTGTTTGTTTAAGTCCCTGCAAGATGATGCCAAGATAACTGCTCGATCGGCCTTTGCAGATGATGGTACTTCTAAGAATCTTCGTAGAGAACTTTTTGTTTTTGTTTCGTGCCTTATTTGAGTTAAAACCTTTACATGCTTCTTTTAACAATGTCATTCTCTATGCTCAATTTCTCAGTAGAAGTTTTGAATCTGTTCTTTTGATTAAGAATTATATTGCTCCAACTTATCTTTGACCTTGCCTCATCATCATCAATATTGTCATCAGGGCCAAACCATATACATATGTATTATGGAGATAAGCAGGCGCAAGGACACTTAGGCCTATCTTCCGTTGTTAAGAATATTTTCTTGCTCATAATTGTCAGTGTCTGATTGGTCTTCTTTGTCAATATCATCCCTAGGGGCTGTTGGAATAAGTGACTTTCTTCGAGTGTAATCGCGGAAACATTATGATGCATCTTGAATGCTCTGTCTACGAGTGATCCCAGATTTTTATGGGTGGCACGTCGTCGGAGAATGCCACTGTCTCTTACTTAATTGATTTGCACGCATCCTTCGTAGACGTATCCATCTGCCATAGAGATATCCATAGTGTAGCCTACACCTTGTAACATGATTCGTGACATGTAGGCTATAGGCCTAAATATCATATTGTAATTCGAAACACTAATTATCAGAATATTTTGATGATATGAGATGAGAAGTAGATGAACGGCTAAGACATTACCAATGCATTAATTGGCTTTCGCCAATTCTTAATAATATCAATGAATTTAGACACATTTTGTAGTTAATTTCTCAATTGTAACTTGCTTTGCGTTATTTGATCTTTCTTGAACTTTGATCTCACATAACTCGAAAACACCCCCTAAACTTGCTTTTTACTTCCCAGATTCGGAAAAGTCAACCCAGACTTTGCCCCTCTCAGTTGACAATAAAAATTAAACGCAATTGAAAGTCAAAATTGTTTCTTTATATCTTTCATAAAATATACTTTAACATAATCCGTATTTATTTATACAATTATATTTAGGTCGACTTAACTATGGTGAATACAAGACTTCTATGCAGTCACAAATTTAATATTATTTATTATAAAGATAATAGTTTATTCAGTATCAATGGCCTCCAGCCCATGTTACACTTTCATATAATCAAAGACATTTGAAATTTCTTAAATATTATATATCCTCACTTGAAAAAATACCCTCCTCGAATCATTCGTCTTTTTATTTAAAAACTTTTAAATTTAAATTTGGACTTAGTTTTTATCAATACCAAAATTTATAATATATCAATCGAGCTTTCTAGAGTTAGAATAACTTATATCAAATTAAATTCCAATTTGTAATTTAGTAAGCAGAACCCGAATAATCAGAGGGTAGTATTTTTTGCAGAATTTTGTTTTGAAAAGTTTTGTGATAAAAGTATAATTTAGAGAACATTTAAAATAGTGACTTCAAAATGTATTGTCTTTATTAAAATTAGGTTTTTTTTTTTTTAGTCGATTTTGAACAATATAGTTTTATCATATGACAAGCTATAGAAAGGTAATCGTCTAGAAATAATAAAGAAATAGATAAATATATAATAAAGAGTGAAATAAAAAAATAGATATATCAAATATATAAATAATATTAATTTAAATAAATTGTAAATAAATAAAATAATAAATAAATAAAAAAGAAATAAAAATAATATAAAAATGATATAAAAATGATATACAAATGATAATACAAATTATAATAAATATTATAATAAAAATTATAAATTTTGTGATTTGATATTTTATAACTTGTAAAACTTAAACCCTAAATGACATAATAAAAGACTCTGTATAAAAATCCCCCTCCCATGACTCCTTAAGAAAACAATTCGATCCAAGAAAATATTGCATATAATCTTGTGAAAAAAGTTCTTGGTCCCAGCTGGACATTTGACTATTTAACACTTGTTCCGGAAACAATTCATTTTCCCAGTTCTCTGGCTCTCGACGACGAGACTTAATTTTGGTGGAATCTAAAAATGGAAATATAATAATTTGTCAGTGATAATTTATAATACATTAAAGTTAGATTAAAGTTAAGATTAAAGTGAAATGAACATCTAGTTATCTAATTATTTTAGTCGATGTGTCTTGTTAAAGAAACATGTTATTTCAAATCGTAATAAAGCTTCAATTCAAAATTCTTCCTGTCTCTGTTCCCCAAAGCCTAATTTTAGATTTACACAAAAAGAATATAACAAAACATTAAAATAGAGAATTAGTTGACCCATACCTCCAGTAAAGTCAAACTCGACGTCTTCAGACCAGTTTTCAATGAATTTAAAATTCAATTCACCAGACCACATCCTTTCATCAATCGGTAGCCAATAATACATACAACAATCGTAAACATGCTGGTCAGATACTGAAATATACAATGAACACTAGTTGTATTTATTGTACTATTTTACAAGAAGAAAAAATGTTTTAAATGATTGTAAGGGTGAAGTAAGAAATTTATTATATTTTGATTTAAAAAAGGTTATAACGTCGTAATGACGTGACGCTACAAAGCTTGATCTCTAAGCTCTGTGTTACCAAGACGTCTAATCAGCTATGGGTCAGTGAAATGTTCATATTTTGCCCAAAATATAATGTTCTATTTATATTTTAGGATATTTTATTTTTCGAACATCTACTCAAGTGCTATCTGTTGATTTTGTCAAAACGACATTAAAATATGTCTTTAAATTTGACAGCTGTTTCAAATTAAAGTTAGAATAAGATTTAAAAATTGAAAACCAACTGCAACAAATTAGTTTCAAGTAGTGTCAGAACTCATAAAAGTTTCGTGCAAATTAAAAAAATCTTAGAACACCATGAAAATACCTTTTTGTGGTCTGAACTTCTCTCCTTTCTGATTCAAACTATCAGTCAAAGCCTTCTTAATATAATCTTGTGAAAAAAGTTCTTGGTCCCAGCTGGACATTTGGCTATTTAACACTTGTTCCGGAAACAATTCATTTTCCCAGTTCTCTGGCACTCGACGACGAGACTTAATTTTGGTGGAATCTAAAAATGGAAATATAATAATTTGTCAGTGGTAATTTATAAGTAAATAATGGGATTGGCAATTTATCAGTACATGATTGGATAGGGAATTTATCAGTACATGATTGGGAATTTATCAATAAATGGTTGGATAGGGAATTTATCAGTACATGATTGGGAATTATCAGTAAATGGTTGGATAGGGCATTTATCGGTACATAATTGGGAATTTATCAGTAAATGGTTGGATTGGGAATTTATCAGTACATTGTTGGGAATTATCAGTAAATGATTGGAAATTTATCAATAAATGGTTGGATAGGGAATTTATCAGTACATGATTGTGAATTATCAGTAAATGATTGGGAATTTATCCATAAATGGTTGGTTAGGGAATTTATCAGTAAATGATTGATAAGGAATTTATCAGTACATGATTGGGAATTATCAGTACATGATGGGATAGGGAATTTATCAGTAAATGATTGGGGATTTATCAGTACATAATATAAAAATCTTACTATTAGGTCTCGCAGAAGGTCTGCTAATACTGGCGTGGTTATTTTTGTCATCGTCTGAAATAATGATTATAATACATTAAAGTTAAGATTAAAGTGAAATGAACATCAAGTCATCTTATTATTTTAGTCGATGTGTTTTGTTATGGAAAACTGTTATTTCAATAAATAAGGCTTCAAATCAAAATATTCTTCCTGTCTCTTTTCCCCATAGCCTAATTTCAGATTGAGCGAAAAAAATTTGTTGACCCATACCTCCAGTAAAGTCAAACTCGACGTCTTCAGACCAGTTTTCAATGAATTTAAAATTCAATTCACCAGACCACATCCTTTCATCAATCGGTAGCCAATAATACATACAACAATCGTAAACATGCTGGTCAGATACTGAAATATACAATGAACACTAGTTGTATTTATTGTACTATTTTACAAGAAGAAAAAATGTTTTAAATGATTGTAAGGGTGAAGTAAGAAATTTATTATATTTTGATTTAAAAAAGGTTATAACGTCGTAATGACGTGACGCTACAAAACTTGATCTCTAAGCTCTGTGTAACCATGACGTCTAATCAGCCATGGGTCAGAGAAATGATCATATTTTGCCAAAAATATAATGTTCTATTTATTTTTTAGGATATTTTATTTTTTGAACATCTTCTCAATTGCTATCTGTTGATTTTGTCAAAACGACACTAAAATATGTCTTTAAATTAGACAGCTGTTTCAAATTAAAGTTAGAATAAGATTTAAACATTGAAAACCAACCGCAACAAATTAGTTTCAAGTAGTGTCAGAACTCATAAAAACGCCTCGTGCAAATAAAATCTTAGCTTAGAGTATATAGAACACTAAGAAAATACCCTTTTTTGGTCTTAACTTCTCTCCTTTCTGATTCAAACTATCAGTCAAAGCTTTCTTAAATCTAAAAATTAGAAAAGATAAAAAGTTAGTTCAAGAAATAGTAGGCGATGAGTTTTGTCAAATTATACCAATCTATTCGAATCTTATTATGATTGAAATTAGTTGATAAAATAATGAATTAATGATTTAAGAAAAAAGGGTAAGAAAGAAAGAAAGTCGGCCTAAATATTCACATACAATATTTATTTAAATATAAGGTCTTGATTTTTTTACGAATTATAATATGATTAAGAAAAGCTAATTAAAGATCTACTTACAACACTGCCATTTCAAAACTCTAATGAAAATGCTGATATATATCTTTGCAAAAATTCACAGAGAAAATATAAACCGTTGTATTTCAAAAACATACAGCGCTTTGTGGAAATTATGCATATTCGATTATGACGTCATAATCGATTATCGTTTAAGATTAAGAGATTTTGATTGGTTTAAAAAGAATTGATCCATCTGATGTTTTTTTAAAACGGAATTCTATTTAAAATGAGTTGCTAACAGATAAACCAAATAATTTTTAACAGTAATTATGAAATGGTAACTCACCCGAATTTAGGGTTAAAATAAGAGAAACGATAACTTGCAAATTTATCTTTTATTTCGGCGCACTTGCATGTTTTTTCTATTTGGAATACTGTTTGTCTCATGAACAAGTCATGTGCTAGTCTTTTCCCTTTGCTATAATGTATTACAGGAACATTGATCTGTCCATTTAATACACATGTACATGTATATTTTTAAACAAATTGTACACTGAAATATTGTATAATTTTTTTTTTTTTTGCGGTCATGTACTTGATCACAGGAACATTGATCTGTCCATTTAATGCATGTGTACTTGTGTACATGTATTTTTAAACAAATTTTACACTGAAATATTTTATAATAATTTTTTTTTTGCGGTCATGTACTTGATCACAGGAACATTGATCTGTCCATTTAATGCATGTGTATTTGTGTACATGTATTTTTAAACAAATTTTACACTGAAATATTTTATAATAATTTTTTTTTTGCGGTCATGTACTTGATCACAGGAACATTGATCTGTCCATTTAATGCATGTGTACTTGTGTACATGTATTTTTAAACAAAATGAATACTGAAATATTATACTTGATCGCATTGAACATAGATCTGACTCATTCAGATTTTATTATTATTTAAAATCCACCTATTTTTGAAACTGTAGAAAAAAGTTATCCAATTCTGTATTTTAGTTAAAGTTTTTGAAGTAAGTAGTTTTTAGTAAGTTTGGACCAATATTTAGATTTTTAACATCAGTCATCTAAAATGTTCGGACCGATATATTCATTTTATGTAAACTAAATTACATTTCAATAGTTTACACACAACAATTAACGTCCAATTGAAATAGCGTACCTGAGAAAACAAAATTCACCGATTCTTTCTTTCTGTTCATAGCAACAGGGCTTTAAAGTCGCCACTTTCCATTCCTATTCCCCGTAAAATAATACCCCTATTTCATTTATATTGTACTAGAAACAATTAACTGATGATAATCCTAACCACCGTAGGTACAACTGAAATAGGATCTAAATCAAGCCTTACCAGGTCTTTCACAATAACAAATTTATCTTTGTCGTAATTCGAGATAAGGTTAAAGTTTTCAAGCTCAAATGGTCAGACCCATAAAATGTGAAATTGACAAAGACCCCATTCTCACAAATAGGAAACGGAATTGTTCCTAGGGCCTAAAACTTAACATCTTAAAGATCATTCCAACCGATCATATGCCACACAATTATGGAACATTCACACGTATTATTTGTATCAACATCACTATGTATAAGGTATTTGTTATAAAGCAATAAAGATAACAGTTTTATGATTGTAGCATAATTTTGGAGAACCTGCTGTGTATTATGTATATGCTAATGTGTATTTATTGCTCGATGCCAAGCCTTGTTTTCGATATCATTTTTTTTTAAAGTTTTTCAGGAAACTCTGATAATGGGCTCACGTCCAAATTCGTCTGAACTAAATTGACACTGTGGTGATTTCACATGCAATCAGTATAGAATTTAAGGCGTAGGACATGGGATTGATTGAATGATTTAGAATCTAGAATATCATTTTGACTAAGGTGTTTATGATTGATTTTTTATTCACACAATTACAAACTAACTCCACCACTATCGATTAAATGTCCCAGAGATTCGAACAGCTGAAAAATAATAACGAAACATTCCTTTATTTCCACCTCCAATACATACCCAAGTGATGTTGTACAGACCAAACATTACTGATGAATTTGAATTTTCGGATACGATCCGTTTTATTATCACCATGTGCGAAGCAGATTAAAATAAGCTTTGAGCTTCTTTCTGTATCGTTTTTTGTATTTCTGTATTTTAGTAATGTGATCATACATAATTTTACAAAATTAGATCCGAGGTCTATCTCGGATGAGATTAATGATCTCGAATTAGATTCCATGCTATAAAAGGAAATCACCCCATTCAAAACATAAGAACTATCTAAAGGGACAATTCTTATCAATTACAATACTTACAATGGTCCAGTAGTGAACAAATTCGTGTTCGCTGACCTCATTGTTTTCTGTAATTAAAAAAAGATTATACAAAACCTGGTAAGAAATCTTCGGTGAATGCCGTTCTTCTTGAGATGCAACGTTTTATTATCCAATAATGACGGAAATATCGTATCGGAAATTGAGGAAATGTATAATTTAGACGCTTTATCGAATTAGTTTGATTTAAGGACCATGACACTTTCAACTATTTTCTCGAAGGACCACCAAAATTTTGTCGGAGAGGGCAAATTACTGATCACAATCCGCTTTTTCTTAGACATCTATTCTTTTGAAATTATCTTTGTCAAATATTCAATATAAGTTTTACACCTTTGGAAATAAAAATTAATTTAGAAATGGGCATAGGGGTTTTAAAATATAAATGTTTACCATCATAGTCCATGAGATTGAAAAAATTGTCGTAATCAGCACTTTCTAGAAGATTGTTGTTGTCTACATCGTAAATTTTGTATAATTCAAGAGAAAGTGTATACAGACTGGGACTGGTGTTGTTGATATAATTTGTATATTCAGCATGACTTACTACTCCGTTGTCTGAAATACGAGTAAGTCGCAAAGCATACAATACTTGTATAATATAAAATGTTTAATAGTTATAATAAAACAATAACAGCGTTCAGAATGAACATTTTCGATGAAACATTAGTATTATCAGTTGGATATGCGATCTTTTACTATTTATGTCTATTCATTTATATATAAGTATGAAGAAGTGATTGAAAAAAGGTTGATGCGCATTTTTGTGAGCAATGACCTCTTCATACTTACTAACACAAGAAACATTTCAGCCGACCCTCAAAATCGGCTCTATTAACTGCTGAAATAATGATCGCAAGTAGACAAGGAATGTGAGATACTTACTTGGGTTGGTATCGTAGATCATAAAGGTGTAATCAATCTCAGCTCGTTGATAAATACCGTCTTGATTAGCATCATTGGCATGAAACATAGCTGTAGCTGTTTCATTGTATGGTTCCAAAATATTTCTGAAACAAGAATGTCTTGCAGGTTGTATTACATTTTGATGTTGGTTTGTTCTGCAACATAGGGTGCGAGGTACATGTATATTGGTCATGTGTAGCTCCAGGTCAGCTTTGAAAAACTAACACGGTAAAAACTATCAATTGCTGTGTATTACAAAGAACTGTTGCCATAGGTGTGTGGTCATGGTGGAAGACAGCTTATATACTTACGCAGAGCAAGCAGTAAAGCAAATCAAAGCGATGATATATGACAACATATTTGGATTCTGAAAAGACAACAAATTAATAATTTTAGTCGTGTATTAAATGATAGTTGCAAAGACTCAAAATATTACTGAGCTGGTGGGTATGAGAAAATTCGTCATCAAAGTGTTCAATATATTTTTTTCTATTAATGTCGGACATCTTTGTTTTATGGACTTCGTATACTTCATAATACTTGTTTCTCCAAACCACACAATTTTCAAAATGCTTTTACTTTATTTCAAAGTCTTGGGTAAAAAGTTTATCCAAATAAAATCTTCATGAGATGCACACTTTAGACTCAAGGTTAACAACAAGTATGATAGATAGAATTAATGAAGCTCTCAAGGTGATCATCAACAACCTTCAGATGTAGTTCAATTTTCCTTACAAAAGAATGAAAATGAATCATTACCTGTTGTAAATTCCAAACTGACTATAAAGTGACTGCTGAATGATTGTCAACTTATCTATATACCTGCCTATCCTATTTCATTCCGTGATAAGATAAGCGATAAAAACGTGGCACCACAATGGTACTCGATGTTCTTCTGTATGACACTGTGAAAATACAATAAGGCTAATACGATATTTCGAGCACGACACATTAGCGACCCACACTAACAAAATCTAAATTTTATACTTTCTTAAAATCCCCAATGAATGTATAAATATTGTGTATAAATTACTACGTAATACATAACTAGTACTAACTGATAAGAAGTGCCAGATTTTTAATCCCACGCTATTACTATTTTCAAAACAACACGATGATGTTCCTGGGCAGTGTTCTGATTGCTTTCACTTTACTGTCCGGCATTGATTGGTATTTTATAATATTTTCTATCATTTCCTTTCCTTGATTAATTTTAGAATGGTGTTAATCTTTAAAAACAAATGGCAACGATTAGATAGAGAATGTTTTGTATGTATAGTCTAGTATTAAAGGTATATAATAATGTCTTCTGTAAACGATTATGTTTTAGTTTTTTGGCGGATGCAAGTCATATCAGGACGGCCAGCATATTGGTAAGCATATTGGTAAGCATATTGACCAATATTGCCAATAGTTTCGTTATCTACCAAGGTAAAAAAATGGTCACTTTAGTCCCTTCTTACATGGAGTTATAGACGTTCCATTTAATCATTTTCAGTCAACATGCCCATAATTCAACTGCTGATCTATATGATAGGGCTATAAGTGATGTATGGAAATCTTCAGACTATGATGATGATGGTATATTTTCTAGAGAAGAATTAGCTAGAGTGTTCAAACATTACGACACCAATCGTACGTAAACTAATATTTCTTTTATTTTGCTTAAAAGTGTCACAAAAGGCTGGAAGTTAAAGAATGAATTATGACTTGTAAGCATTGCGTTATCTAAGTGAATCCCCTTGACCAATATCAGATTAATAGCCTTACCACACGTGAAACATGATGTATTCATGTGCTGGTTTTATGAACATACATTAAGATCAGTACCATCGAATCGTGTATACTATGTGCTGGCGATTAGGTGCCTGACTCTGAGATCGCTGGATCGAAACCCGTTCGGGTCTCAGCCAATTTTCAGCACTAGAATCTGTGCTATACCAAGAAAATGTTACTAGTATCCCAATAACGAAAATATTGTTAACGAGACGTTTTATTGTTTGAAGTACATCATTCAATAAGGCTAGCATTAAGGGATTAAAAAATAATACAAACCACGAACCAACTGAGGTGATTCAGATTTGAAGTCTGAACTGAACTACTGAAATGGGGCTAGAATATTTACCTTTTGTACCTTTATAGTAAGGATTTACTTTGTACATTTTATTCTGAAAGGTAATTTAATTTCAGATGATGGTAAAGTAAATCGTCATGAATACGTAAATTTTGTGATAAAACCAAATCCTCAACTTACCGAATACAGTCATTTTCTGTTTAATAATTACGATGCAAACAAAGATCATCATATTGATGATCATGATCTCGACTTGTTACTGGTGAAGATGGATCAAGATAGTGAGTAAAATGCAATATAATTCATCTCAATTAAACAGCTTTAGAATTAGCCTCCACAAATATTTATGTGGACGAATTCCTCAAATATTAATCCAGAATTAGGCTTTGGATGAAGAAGAAGTTGAAATGTGAAGTAGTGATATGCCACATGACTACTAGCTATTAAATACATGTAATCAGAACATTGTTTTGTTTTCAGATAATGGTGTTGTTTCCAAAGCTGACTTTTTCGCTTATTGGCATTTAGTAAGTTGACAATTTTTCACACGCGCATTTCATTAACAGAAAAACTTCGGTCACACAAACTGTGCGATGCTTTCATATGTATGTCATTCCCACATTACATATTCTTCTAGAAATTATTTTTTAGAAATATTGAAATATGTTCAAATGTTCTTGTTTTCAGCTGCTGAAGGCTTCCGCACATCTTCATGGTCATGGTGCCCACTTACAAGGTTAAATCTAAGATGTATACAATATAATTATGTATTAAATTTATATTATTATCTTAACCGACTGTGAGAATTCGATTTAGCATTATGGATGCTTCTTGCAACTGAAAAGTAGGCCCTAAATTTATGATGGTCAGCAGTTGTATTGGGAATAAAAGTAGATTCGCTCTATTTCTCTGCTTTGAAGAAGCAAGACAAATCTAGAAAGCTCATTTAGCGTTTCTATCTAAAATTAGGCTACAATTCTTGTATTGGCGTCGCCAGTGGTGTTTTTACAAGATCCATTTTCCATCGCCAGTGGTGTTTCTACAAGATCCATTTTCCATCGCCAGTGGTGTTTCTACACATCCATTCTTCATGTCTGTTCCTTCTCCTACACTACACAAAAGGGAAGTAAGTAATAACAATGCCTGGTAATATTTTCATATTTATTGTATCAAGGCAAAATTTGAATAATTAAAAAGGTATCCATTCATGAAAGCAATAAATAAAAACATATGTCTCAAGTAACCCTGACAATGATTTCAAAAACATGTTTGATTACTCAGTCTTAAACACAACATTATATACATTGGAAAGCATTCATACTCTTCTATACTGACTCCATAGAACTTCTAGTTTCTCACTAAATATAACAATTAACCTTGAAAGATAAGCTTATAATTATAATGACCTGTTAAGACAAAATAACAATTATACTTGACAGATAACTTCAATATACTAATTCCTTTATCAAGGAAATATAACAATGAATTGTCATGTAAATGTATATTTATTTGACAAATAACTTTCTTATTTTAATATTTCAAGTAAATATAATTTGACACAACTTTCTTATACATGTATTAATAATAAATTGTCAAGTAAATTAACAATCTAAGTTTCAAAGGTAATATTTATAAAGAATTTTTCAAGTAAAGTAACAATTTTCTTATATTTTATAAGAATTGACACGTAAATTTAATAATGAAATTTATTTACTTTAAAATTCAAGTTAATTTACACACGTTGCATTCAATCCATTTACACAAAAAACTCTTTCAATAAAATAGTGGTGTTCAAAGAAATAAGTGTAATAATCCAAATATTCTTTTCAGATGTATTAAAAAGTGTAAATAAAAAATATTACTACTCCCAATTAAGGAAATGTTTTTATTGTCTGGGCTAATACAATCAAGATAAATCTGGGTCTATAGAAGAATCTAGAACCCTAATAGGTATAGATTTATCTAGATTGATTTCAATTAAGACAATAATAAAAATTTATTCATTATAATTAAACAAAAAAAAGTGAAAGTTATCACATGCATAATATGAAAATTTTACCTTAAAATTACAATTAATAATCTACAGCAATACACAAAAACATAATTTTTGTATCATACAAATTTTTGTAAAAAATGAAAGAAAACGAGCGATTAAAAAAAATAGATGAAAAATGAAAATAATTTATGTAGATTGATGAAATAATATTATACAATGCACAGTGTGGTTTTGAAGGGGGAATGTACAAACAGAAAGATAAATAATAAAGTCTGCTGTATTCATATACAATCATACATGATTATCATACAATGTGTACACACATTATATATATATATTCATCCTATTGGACAAACACATGAATATACTGTTATTCACAAAATTAACATTTGCATAGAAAACATTAAACTATCCAAACACACTATTGAAGTTGAAGGACAAGAATATTGCACGAAAAACAGTCTTTGATGAAACAAATATTGCACATGACTACTCGTCAAAATACCCCTAAAATGAATATTGGCCACTGAATCTCATAAAAGCCTTCCAAAGGTTTAAGGGTTTAACTAGCATAACCTACAACGCTAACTGTGGCTACAAATACAAAATTTAACCAAGACAAGATATCAACACAATCTGAAGACAAAATAAGAACCAAAGTACTATCACACAATCAAGAGGTCATAGGGAGTATGAAAATATGGAATTCTGAAGAAGAAGAATTTAAAAATTTTGATTCAAACAATTATGAATGACCATAACTGACAAAAGTTCTTCCAGAACATAGTGCCAAAAGGAAGTTTTTTTTGAACAAGCAAAAGCACAAGTAATATTTTCATGGCCAGAAGATACAATAAAAAGCCATTGTTTCAATATGAATTGGGTCTGAAAAAATTACCCGGTTCACCAATTCAAGAATTGGAAAGGATGAATTCCTCCATAATATCAAGAAAATATCAAATCTAACTCTGTATTTGTAAAGCTTGTTAAGCATGTTTCATGATTTGAAGGTAAAATTTTATATTTTCGTTTTGGTAAAGAAGGATAAGAATTATGTATCATGAATTAGGACATTTCCACATTTATTTTGATATACTGTATACTAAATTTTTAGAACATCTTCTTGCCCTATATTTTTGAATTCAGAAAAATATTTTTAACTGACCAGTGCTTCATGTTTCTTTTTAAAAAAAAAATTGTCTTAAAAGCTATAAAAATACAAATTTAGATATGAAATTGACTAGAGTTAACAATAACAGAATGATATATAAAAAGAAAATGGATAACAAATTAGGAGGCCAGCTCACTATAACAAATGATAACATAAAGGGGATAGAATATTACAATAACACATCAACTATTTCATTACATTTATTAAAGGGGCCTTCTCTCTATAATTGAACACTTTATACAGGAACATCTTTCAAAAAAGAATGATTCACAATTTAACAACAAAGTTGTTCTACTTCTATTTTTGTTCATGACCATTTGTACAATGCTCCATTGATTACAATTAACACATTTTCGAAATCGAAATGGTCCTTTTCAATGTGAGAAGAGAAAATCATTTTTGTTATTGAATGATTAATATCATTAGCATTTCATATTTACCCTGAAAAGTAACCAAAAAATATAACTAAATATCTTAAAATAATAAGGGAGTATTATTTGTAATTTCATTCAAAGTTAACTACAGTTTCTAGATAATCACTAAGATTTATATCTCTCTAATAATATCCTATTCTAAGACCACAATCACAGTCTCATTGATGTATCATCTGGTCCAGTAGAGTCCACATAATAAATTGCTGTGTCAGAGGAAATTCATATTTCACACTTATTGCACAAAACAAATTGTTGAATCTTTCAATAGGTGTTTTAATCCAAATATCAACACTTGCATTCTAGTCCCAACAATATATAAATGCTGATGCAAAATATGACAAAGATTACTCCATATTGAAAAATGTTTAAGACACTATACATAATTAAATACAAAGACTGAAGTAAAATATGAACAAGAGGAATAAATGATTTTTAAAAATGTTATTTCAAGCAATATTTAAAATATTAACACCAATCTTCCTCATCATCATCGGAATCTTGTAGAGGAATATTACTGTCACTTCTCATTTCATATTTCTCAGCTTTACGAGATTTTGTTTTAGGTTTAAATCCGTTTGGAAGAGTTCCTCCAGATCTTGATGATGATGCTCCTCCACGAACACGTTCTCTACCATCCTGTGGTACATCATCAAACTGATTGGCTAATATACGACTCCTATCACCAGTTCTGATATCTGGAGATCTATTAGAATGGGCACTTTGATCTCTGTCGTTTCCACGTTCACGACTCCATGATCTCTCTCGGTCTCGGTCACGACCATATCCACTAGTTCTTTGAGCACTTGAACTTGAGTGTTTATTTAAATTATTTCGCTCTGTGGGACTATAAGGCTCTGGCCTACTTAATCTCCCTGGAGGTGCCACATGATGTGGATGAGCAGAAATATTTAGTTTGGGTAATCGCGTTGGCGAGGCATTCAAACGTGGAAAATTAATACTGCCAGGGCTTCGAGTTTGCGTAGGTATTGTTGGAGACGGCATCACTCTAGGCATATTACTGTCTTTTAATTTAGGTTGAGCAAGATTCAACGTAGATGGTTTATTGGGGACAGATGGTAGTCTCCTGCCTACAGATCGCTTCGGTGGGGATTGTAATGGACTTGGACTGCGTGAACGATCGCGTAAAATTGCTGATCCATAGTATTCTTGCTGTGGCGATGATCCATTAGCATTAGATGTAGGACTAGGTGATCGTGTCTCTAATGATGTTGAGCGATAAAATGTGCTATCTCTATCTCTTCTATGAGGGCTAGGACTTGGTAAAGGAGAGCCATTTGTTCCATAATGTGGCATTCTATTTCTAGATCTACTTCTACTATGTAACTGAGGTGAATTGGGATTACTATCTGTATCGTATTTAACTGAAAGTATATAATAAGTTTGGTTCATGTTTAAGATTAGTGTAATAGGAGACAATAATAATAATAATAAAATTCAGATGTTTAATAATAAATATAATGATAATAATAATAATACCGTTAATAATAAAGTTTTAGACAATAATAATATAATGTGGTTTTAGAAAATAATAATGTTGTTTTAGACAATTGTCAGAGTAAAACATCATGAACTAATATCAAACTTAAAACAAGAAACAAAATATAGAGAGAAAGATTAAAACAGAAAAATTCAAACTCTTACCACTACTAAATGGTTTACGTCTTTCATGTTCTGCTATAGTGTGGGCTTGATCAACTATGTTGGAGACTGCTGAAGCAAACCCTACATCGAAACGTCGTGGTGATGGTGAACGACGTGAAGGTAAGGGAGAAGCACGAGGAGAACCATAAGGACTATGTGGACTATGAGCTCTAGGTGATAAAGGTGTGGTTGGTAATGATGGTGGGCCACGACTATTATCAGAACCAGTTCTATTCAATTTATTATGACCAGCATGCTCTGGACGCAATCCTCCTGAAAAATCTTGACCACTCTAGAATAGAAAAAATTCCAAATTTATCAGGTGATGTTATCATACAGATTAGACTTTAATACAATTGAATAATATATTTCAAATATATGAGAATGACAAAGTTTAAATGATTATGAGATATTATATACTGGTATTCAGAAATTATTATATTTACATTCACTTCACATTAGATATTTGAACTTAGTGGTTATATATAATAGGGTCAAACACCTTGTGGAAAACATCATAGCAGAACAACATGAACACCAGTGAGGATCAACTATTCGTAATGATGATCTGAATATTACAAGGGTAGTGGTTATTAATGACATACATTGCTATATTGTAACTACAATCAAACATTCAACATGAACTGTAACCAATTCCCTATCATACATAGCACTTAGGGTCAAACACTTAAGCTAAACCAGAACACGGTTTCTGAGGTAATGGAATAAACATATAACTAAATCTTCTTGACAGGGATGAAATACTGCACACAACTATACCAAGACAATGTGGGAACTATTTTAAAACATTAATATGTAATTTGGATCAGATGATCACACAAATACTAATATGAGAACTTGACTGAAATGGCACATGAACTAGACCATCTCCCTTCTCCAAGTCAAAGTTAAGAAATCAGTAAACTTCTAATTGATTGTTCATAAATGTTTAACATGTCAAGGATAACAAAAAGTCATTGTTGAAGGTGCTTCATTTAAAAGAGAATTGTGGGTGGTCGATCAGTTGCACTAGTTCTGACGAGAATGCCCAACTGAATAGAATCAAACCATGTGCTATTTATAGATACTTTATATGACGACTCTCCGGCTTGATTGAATTATAAGAGATTTAATAGTGTAAAGAATGTTAGCTATCCTTAAGGGAGGAGTCAAACTTTGACATTTCCATTAGCTATTACACATTTACTTCTAATTTCTTATTCCTGGAAGTTGCACAATATACACAACAAAAGACAATCAATTTAATACCAAAATATATGACATGGTTAACAATGAAATCTTGGTCACAAAGTAACTACATCAGAGACATCATTAAACAAATATTCTATTCTACTGGTACATCATATTGCTGGGTAGTTCAATAACATGGGGTAGGATTTCACAACAGAGGTCTGAAATCTATTACAATATTCAATTCTACACCAGAGGGTACTCATGTCAACTGCATGACCATACAAGACAAACAACTTTTGACATGTGGAGGGGTGAATCAATACAGCTCTACAATAATTGGAGTGTTCACATTTATCTGACCAATTCACCTCATTTAAGCGAGACATGGATGCTGTAATTTGGTTAGCTGTTAAGGCTATTAAGGAGTTATCTTTACTATTTAAACTGGTATTAGATCCATTCACATCTAGCAGCTCTAAAGACTAGAAAATATTCAAAAAATCTACGTAACTATAGCAATCATAAGTACAATGTAACCATTTGACTTGCTTTGACCAATCTCCACATGAATTGACCCAATACCTTGCTCATTTATATACATAAAATAATGTCAAGTCTGTATATTGGAATTTGTTATTGGCTTTTCATTTCAACCCTAGGGCACATAAGGAGTAGTGGGACTTGATCCTCTTCAATATAAGAAGAATTTTGGTGCCATTGTCATATGATTTTAAAAGTAAAAATTATATAACTATTATTAAATAATAAGAAGAAAGTAATAAATAATAATAATAATATTTACAATATTACTGAATAATGATAATAATTATGATAAGGTTTTTAATAATAATGATGATGTATATTAATGAACATAATTATATATATATAGTATTAATGATAATATGTAGATCAAAGAAATGAGACGACAGATATAAAATCCTTCACCACCATAACCTTTCAAACCAGGTAAAATCCACACTGACTTCTTTTTAAAACTATATAAAGATTTATGTTCTTAATCATTTAATCACAAAAAAAATTATTAAATTCATTCATGACAATTTATTAGTAGAGTAATCAAGTAATCCTTCTGTATGTTTGAGGGACATTTTATTTGTAAAATAGACAGTGTGAATATTTCGTAATAGAAAACTGAACAGAAATCGAAAACCATATTCTCAGGATTAAGAATTCATATATATTAATAGAAAATTACCATAACCATCAAATTCAAAAAGGAATTGTAAGAAAAAATTCACTAAGCCGAAGAGAAGTTAATAAAAGCCAATGGCCCAGGGAGATAACTCTAATTTGCCTATTTCTACCTTTTTGGAATCGATGTCATCTTCATCATAGGAAAAGGAAGAATTTACATAACCACTGTAAACTTTATGGAATCGACCCTAATGAGAAAAATAGCATATGATGCAGATATATCGGCTATTTTAGATTGGATTTTGATAAATAATTTTGTATCTGTTATTTCCCTCATTTTGGCAAAACAAAAAAAAATTCTGAACTCAAAATGGTACAGCAAGTTTTTATAATCTTCATGCAGCAATCAGAGAAATTCAGAATCGCCAACACAAAGCAATAGATTAAGATCATATATTCCAACTGAGTGTGTTAGTGATTTGGCATGGCATGCATTATCTCTATCTTTTCCCTTATAAAAACTTATTCAATTTAATCTTACTTTATAATTATGTTTCTATAGAAATGAAATGAAATTGAAGGAAACTTAGTTATCATGTTACATGACAAAAGTATCAAATCATTAATCACGAAAAAAAGTACAGTGTCACAAAGTTAAACTAAATTTTAGGCTTTATCTTAATCTATCAAGATAATATTCAAGAAAATTATGTTTTTTTTAGAAGAAAACCACCAAACTTTAAATTGAACTTTTATGGACAAGAAACTTATGCTGTTATAATTGGTAATCAGTAATAGTTTTATATCTAAGATCATGCAAGCAATTCAATATACAGATGAAGATTTTCTATAAATTGTTTTTGGCATATCATGACAGAATATAATGATAATCCCAGCCTCTAGTCCAAACAAATATATTCTAAATTACCTACCTGTATTCCATCATGGGTATCTTTCTTTTTCTTACTACTACCTCTTCTTAGAAAACTAAATGATCGCTGCCATACAGGTCCTTTATCAATACTAAAAAAAGTAAAAGATAGTGTCAAGGTATCTTAATTACTTTTGATAATACATTTACCAACAATCCTAGTCATTAACTCAATAAAACCAAAATTTTTTTCTTAACAATTGATGGGTTAAAATTGCGGAATTTTAAATATTTATAGTTAAAGTTCAAGCAATAGAGTAAATAAGACTTTAGAAGAGGTACATGTATTCCTGCCATGAGGGACATTTACAGGTTATATTTGCAAAATTCTCAATACAGATTATGATGTCACTATTGGAAATACATGTACCTGTGTATAGCAAGTGACATCAAAAAGATTTTATCCGAAATAGAAGGAGCTACAGATCTTAAGAATATAGGCAAAAATCTATTTTGAATCATTTTGATATATGAAAACAACTGTAAATGAGAACTGTATATTTCAATATGTTTGATAATTTTACCTATGACCTCCCTCTGTATTTTCACCATCTGAATGTTCAGAATCTAAACTCTGACTAGAACGTGCTGAAGATGGTGTTCTCATAGCTCCCATTAATCTTCGGAATAAAGATGGTGGTCTCTGCAAACACACAATAACTTTCCTAATTAATATTTTTACAAAAAAATCATGAACCCCTAAAAAATATGAAATATGTGTGATTTTGTAGTATTTTTTCATGATAATAATATTTTAAGTCTGAAATAAAAAATCTGAAAAAAAACAATATCAAAGTCATCTTTAAGACAAAAACTAATGATTATCAAAATAACACAAAACATCACCAAATTCTGGTGTATTATTCAAATACATGTAGCAGGATCTAGCTACAAGAATTCTGATGCCATATCTGGCCATTTCAAGACAACCAACAAATTGCTCAAATATTTGCTATACCAATTTTGGTAATCCAAGTTGATGAAAAATGCAAGGTATTTAAAAGTAACATGAATGTTAATCTACATATTAATATCAGTAAAGTTTAATAATAATGACAAGGTGCTCAAGAATGAAATCACTTGTGGATAACAACATTAAATGTCTACAGATACCAGAAATGGTAAATTCACTTTTTCCAACTTTGTCGAAAGTAAGTAAGTAAGGTTTGGGTGTGCATTATACACATTAGCATATTGAATTCAAAATTTTACCTGATTTTTTATGAATGTTTTGTTTGAATTTTTCAAAAAAAATTAGTTTAACTATCTACCATGCTAATAAATAAAATCTACTCTAAATCTACAACCACTTATTACTTTGCAAATATAATATAAATATGTGAAAAGAGACAAAGTAAAGAAATATTTGTTATTTTCATATACACTTATAAAACCATGTCATAAAAAATACTGCTCTTTTTGCACCATTTAAAACTTCTGATACATGACACATATTGGTGATGTAAGTGAAACAAACAATAATCTATCACAATAGACTGAAATCTATAGATTATCTGATCTTGATCATTTTTATAAACCTCACAAGAGTCAATTCAATTAAAATATATTTATTTCATTTCATTCTTTTCAAGTCAATGTTAATAACAAAACCACATTGTCTAGTCAAATCAAACTGTTATATGCACTTTTTAAGCTTAAGAGAAAAGTTAATTTACCCTTTTCTCACCCCCACCCACAAATCCTTAAAACAGCTTGAATTAGTAGAATCTACCATTCATTAATACTTAAAATTGTTATTCAATCTCTAACCATAATTTAATTGACTTTTAGATGCAAATCAAAGTAGTGGTGAACAAAAAATGGTACTGTTTTTTAGTGAATTGTGACATAAATTACAATATAACATTCTAAACGTGAAAATCAAATTTTCAGTACTTTGCTATATAACATGCAGTCTTATAATTGAAATAGAATTTCAAGTGGCTAATTCAGGACCTATTCATCCTAGACACACCAGATATATTTACCACTTTCTTTACAGCCCAAGACCTATCTTAGTCTTGGGCCAGGCTAACTTTTTTCAAATAATGCATTGGTGTGATCAAGATACCATATTTTAATATTTGCTCTGAGCTTGATATTTAATGGTATATCTGGGAATATTGTCTGTGGCCATCTTTACAATGTCAAGGTATTTATGAAATTGTAGTTATCTTACACCTTGACTTCCTTTTCACAGAACGCAGTAATTTGATTGAAGCGAATACAACCTACAGGAGCCCTCAACAGAAAGGCTGTAAACATCATGGCTTTGTGGAAAAATTTTCTGTCGAGGCCTCTGATTGGCTTTATTTGTTTGCATACAAACCAATCCAATCGCTACATTTACAAACCTCAATGATACAAAAAGTGATTATTGCAGTCAAGATAAAATTTGAAATGGCTTAACATTGTAAATATGATCAGTGGTTCTCCTTTATACACTAGAAGCTAATCATCATCAACAGAAGTCTGTCATATATTTAACTTGAGTGTCTAACCTGCTATATTTCCAAGAAACATGGATGAATTGAAAATCAGCCACTATAGTATTTGGCAAAGTAACAATAGAAAAGTAAAAAACTCTAGTCTATACAGGCATGTGAAACAAGAGTTAATCTATAATAAAGTTTTAAATGTTTTGAGATAACAGTACAGTTTACACTTGTTCATATATAATCCATTGAATGGCATTAGGAAGAAATATGGTAGGTTCATAATGCTGGGTTAACTATGCATTTCTGGCAGTCATTTATAAACTGAAATATTGTCTGCTTGTTGTCTGAAGCTTGTTTTTTCCCACAACTTCATTTAAATATATTGCAACAAACAGCTTTAAATGATAAAATTTGAAATTTTTGAATGGTGAGAAAATTGACCAAACTAAAAATTTCCAAATCTGTTTCCAGATATAATTCTAGAGATATCAACAGTACACAAATTGGAGTATCCTCAAAAGCCCGATTCGGATTTGAACGTTTTGGCCATTATTAAAAACAATTGAAATTGAATTAAATGCAAATCAAAATTAAAAAATTGGCTCCCAAATATGATTGCACAATCGACAGTAGTCATTACATATGCAAAAATAACAAAAATTGCTATATTCCCTCAGTCCCAATTTCGTTGTTTTAGAAAAGTTTGAAAATTTCTAGCATATTGCAATATTTATCTACAATAAAACTGTAGGCTGGGAGAGAACATGCCCTTCTTCAGATATTGGTATGAATGTGTGGAGTAACCATTTGATTCAAAGATATATTGGAGCTGCTTGTCATATTATCCACCACTGAAACAACCTTAAAACTTATAAACTTACTTCCCAACGTGGGTTGATTTGTATAAATATGACAATAATAGAAAAAAGTGTCAAAATGCAGGATGCTACATTAATATAACCAATTAAAGATAAAAGAAAATTAAAATTTGGTAAGTAATTTACCTCTTCTGAATCAAAATCCTAAAGAAAAAAAATCAAGAAAAATCAAATACTGGAATCAAAATACTGGTAACTTTCAATATAATTACAATTAGTCATGTTGACTCTACAAAAGAGAAGCTGAATTGACAGAATCAGTGGCAAAGTGGCACCAAGTCAGTTAACTTCTAAAATCAAGGAAATGAACAAATTTCCAAGGAACTTTCCCATTTCCCCGGCTATTGATATGAAAAAAAGTTCCAGATAGATGAAAAGTATGATAATGTGCAAATTACATGGAGAGAAAAAAATTTGATAAAACTCAGGAATAACATAAAAGCAATGCCTTTAAATTTGACTTTTTAGCTGAAAGTTTCAGGAAAGACTAAAAAGTATAGAATTCAAATGTCTTTTGAGAATGTGAAAAGCAAAATAGAATAAATCTTAATGCTGAAGTTATAAATTTACAAAAAAGAAAATAAGAAAAGGGCGAAAGAGAAAAAGGCATGCACAAAACAAGATAAAAAAGAAATAAAAATATAAATAAAAATCTGAATCAGTCATATCAAAATCTGAATCAGACAGAGTGAAATCTGAATCAGTCACATCAAAATCTGAATCAGACTGAGTTCAAACTTAATCAGTCACATCAAAATCTGAATCAGACAGAGTGAAAACTGAATCAGTCACATCAAAATCTGAATTAGGCAGAGTGAAAATTGAATCAGTCACGTTAAAATCTGAATCAGACAGAGTGAAAACTGAATTAGTCACATCAAAAATTTGAATCAGGCAGAGTGAAAACTGAATCAGTAACATCAAAATTTTGAATCAGGCAGAGTGAATCAGGTTATATGAATTTTGGGACAGAACTGGTCAAGAAAAACAGGTTAGTTTAAATTCTGACTTTATAACCCTAGTTACATGTTGGGTTAGAACAGGTGTAATAATGTATGGTAGGTTAAATACAATTTCCCACTTATATGTATAAAGCCAAAGTCATTAACAGAATTACAGAAAGTTTCTCCAAAAACTCTGATAAAGTTTCTTTAGAAATTTGAGCAAGTTTATTAAAAAAAAGGGTCAAGGATTTGAAGGTTTATTGTAACATCTCAAAAACATAATGGAATAAAATTGGAAAAGAAGAAATGAGGAGAAATGAGGTGACTGATGTGAAAATGACAATGAAATAAAAGATGACAATAAGTTGGTGATGTTAAAAAGAATCACCGTGTGATTAATGGTGTAGTTAATTCCCCATGCCACTTAAAGTTAAATCACAACATGCATTATGTAAATATTGTGTAAAAATTGTAGTTTGTGGTAAATAGAAGTCAATTACCTCGTCTTTATCTTCAATCTGTAAAGGATTAAATGAGAGATGTGTAATCTATAGAACAGAACACAGTGGATTACATTTAACACATAATACAAACACAGTTCTTATTCAAATATTCTATCATATTCCTTTATGATAGATCTTAACATGCACCGTTTTTGTCTTCAATCAAATATTGTTAATGAATTTACATGTATAAACTTTGTATGACAAACCATACTGCCTACCACCAGTCATAATATATCCACTACAGACATAGCTAGTATACCAATGTATTGTTGCTTGGGAGTTTAATTCCTTTTTAAAAGAGTTATTTTCTGTGGTACAGTTTGACATTCAAACCGAAATTTTCTCACATAGAATTTCACTACATGCCTATGAAGCCTTGTGGATTTAACTTGTACATTTATAGGCATTAATATACATGTATATGTTCATTATAGAATATTGTGAATAAGAACTTCAAAGCACATTTGTAAGACAATCTGTAATGGTTTAGTGAATATAGTAGAAATGAAGAAATAATTTAGTTTACTTTTGAAACATGGATCTTTTTAAATACGGTATAATCTCATACCATTACAATTTGCATTTACAATATTACATGTATACAAAACATATGTAAACCAGTTTACCTAGGGTTGACAATAAGTTTTTATTTGCATTGAACTGTCATTCTGTGTTAAATCACATGCGAATGTCAATTCTAGGTTTTACGAATCAAACTGGTTTCATAGGTAAACATAGTTCGGACTTTCTGTTGGAAGGTAGCCTAAATAGTGTTTTTCTTCTCTAATGCTAATATGACTCCCTACTTCTACAGGTGTATACAAACCAATCCATTTTGTTTGCTGCCTTGTGGGTAATTTACTATGTATTGTTTCTGTGAGTGTCACACAATACTTACATACAATAATAATGCAACACTAATTCATACTGTACATTACATACAGTGATACGGCACAGTAAGCTAATTAGGGTCAACTATAAAAATACCATAATAACATGAGTTTGAAATTCTCAAATCCACCTTATTTGGTCAAAGAAGGGATCCATTTACCAGGTCAACAAGGATTGGGGTCACATGATTGACTTGCAGGCAGGGTCAATGACTTGAAGGGTAGGTTAAGATTGAAATAAAAAGAGAAAAAAATTAACTAAGGACAAATAAGGCAAGCCTACCATTCTAAGATTGGAGTTTTGAGTTTGGCTTGCCTTGTAAGCTTTCCAGTTTTCAGCTATCAAGAGTCCAGCATATATTTTTCCAACTGTTAGTCTTCCTTCATTTAACTCTGAAATTCAAAATTTAGTTTATACAGTGACACAGGACATGAAGCCATCAAAACCTAAATGTAAAAGACCTTCTTTTGATGTGAAAGAGAAGTTTATATGTGACAATAATTCAACAAAAGGACTGATATCATTTGCCTGTTTCTATCAGAGTTTGTGGTCATACTATCACATATATATAAACAAAAAGTATTACTATATCATTACTGAATATCTCAGTATATTTTTTAATAACATGTTATTTTCACTATTCATAAATACATTAATAAGAGCCCAATAATATTTCATATACAAACCATCATTTGGTGGTATTAATATAGGTAACATTTTCTTAGCTTGTACTGGCCAACAATGTCTTACAACATCTTTCATTTCTTCATCTTTCTTATCCATTTCTTCAGCTAAAATAAAATATAATTTATGTTCATAGAAGCACAGGTAGATTAACAAACTTACTTAAAATTTCACAATAAGAATAACTCACATTTCTTATATTCTCATATACATTTTCAAACAATGCACATGCTCAAAATATTTTCAATAAATTTTTATAAGACTTGGGATAGGCCCTATACATACAATATGGTACATCATCAATATTCCTAGACACTTTCATGCATAAAAGTCAAATATATTTTAATGGTTCAAACCTACCTGGGCCTACTTTTATCATCAAAGATTCTCTAATTAGAGCAAATAATGTTGTTGTAAAATGGACTGTACCATCTTCTCTTATTGGCATATTCATCCGAATTAATTTCTACAAATATAAAACGCAAGATGTAAAAAATTACACTTCCATCATAAAATGTTCCAAAATATTTTGGATGCATGTTATTTTCATAAAACTTGTCCTAGAATTTAAGTACACTTACCCTATAGGCCAATCTGTAGGGACATTTCTTACCAAAACCTACAGGGGGTTCCATATCTCTCAATACATCATACATATCAGTATAGTGTATTCTGCCACTGTAATGACAATAATATATTTTACAGTTATAAATTATCCAATATACAAATATGATATTCAATATAAAGAATTGCTATGATGCAGGGATATATTCATGAATACAGTAATGATAAAACCAATGTTTCAATACTCTAAAGGCAATGATGTATGGATCAACACCACAATAATAAACGAATATATTGTATATATTATCTATAATAGTATCAACCTCTATTTATATTTATCTATAATAGTGTTATGAATTTTACTTAAAATAATATATCAAATGACAGATATATACTATGAAGGCTGAAATAAAATTTATATAAAGATTAAATATAATCAGATAGAAAAATCTACATTAGTATACCAGAATTGTCAAAACTTACGTAGCTGAAGGATCTATAACTGACCACATTCTAATATATTCATCTAAATGATGTGGTCCCAATATAGATGAATCTCTTGTTAAATAATCAAAATTATCCATAATAACAGCAACAAACAGATTTAACATCTACAAAATAATTATATTTGTTTATTTCAGACATATCAACGCAAAATAGGGCTATTTAATTGTATGTTTTAACATACTGCCATAAAATATATGTGTGTTCTGATAACACCGAGATTAAATATATATGTGTTTTGATAGCATCATTATCAAATACATGTGTGATCTGATATAATAAATGATCTCTCTGAAATACTGTAATATACAAAATGTGTTCTGATAAACTGTTTGTTTCAGGAACATAACTTTAGAATTAATTTTCTTGTATTAAGGAAATGTCAAGTGCTTGATCTACTGGGTCTTTTTGTTTAACTGTCTTATACTTACTAAGAAGGAACAAAGGAAAATAAAGGTACAAAAATAAATATATGCAAAATCAAGACCACAGCTATTTTCTCGATCTGTATCCCCAGGTGGGTAGGATTCAGGATCACAGGGTCTGCCATCTACACATGATAACATTATCTGCTGCCAACTTTCTCCTGTAGCGCATCTAAAATAGAACAAGAATGAAGTGATTCCATCCTATGGAAATGGCTCAATGGAATCAGGAACAAAAAATATATTTCAAAATTATGGCATTATTACAGTGTTTTTTAATGGGTATCTCAATAGTAAAAGAAATTATATAATTTAAAAAAAAAACATATTATATGAGAAATATTATAATCATTGGACAATCAAATTTCCTGCAATTTAATTATCAATATTGCATTGACTAGAATAGTGTGTAAGTCCTATCATTAAATATGAGAGTAGCTATTTTATACTTACCTAAATAAGAGTATTAACGCCTCTATGAATGTTCTAAAATTATTATGTCTATTTATACCAGTATCTGAATCAAGTTTTATATTTCCAAATACCTAAAATATAAATATTATAGTAAATATTTTATCAAAAATTTACATAATGAAGTATTTTCATATTTCAATGCATTGACTGAATTACTAGTAGTTACATCAATTATACAACTGAATTACTAGTAGTTACATCAATTATACAACTGAATTACTAGTAGTTACATCAATTATACAACTGAATTACTAGTAGTTACATCAATTATACAACTGAATTACTAGTAGTTACATAAATTATACAACTGAATTACTAGTGGTCAAATCTTTCAATCATGCTTTGTTATTATTCAATTGTTTTTGTATTGCTTTATCATGAGTAGACCTCTTTTATTTGTTGAGGTATGAATTTCATTTTGCAAATCCACTCTAGGTTCTTAACTCATAATTCTTAAACGTTTATAATAAAGATGTCATAATGAATACCTTCTATCTGAAACACATGTTAACATTACTACATGGTAAAAAAGTTCTGGTTAAGTAAGTCTTAGAAATAGAATTAATACTGACCTGCATACCAATGATAGCCCAGATGAAAAACAACATTAAAATGAGGAGGCACACATAGGGTAAAGCCTGTAAAAAAAGAAGTAGTATAAGTAGAGAATTGTATAAGTCAGATTACCATAACCAAAAACTTCAAACATTCAAAGCTGATCATCTCTATTAGGAAAGAGATTTAAAATGGCAGCAAATAATGGTTATTAACAGTTAGAAGTGCCGTCATATTGCACTTACTGTTAAAATGCTGTTCTGTTAAAATACTGCTCAATACATCAATTGTAGAGTGATAAAGAAATATTTTTCATCGCTCAATTTATCAAAAATGATAAACTCCCTACCATTAGTACAGCACTGTCTTTTCAAGTGTTTTGAAAACAAGTAAAATTTAATCAAAACATCCCTACAGAATCATCAAAGTTTTTAAAAAAATGTATGATTGACATATCTCTTATGCTAGATTAGGTTATCAACTATATAAATATACAACATTGTAAATACCTTGAAAGACTGGAAGAATGTCCACAACAACAGACGTATAGTGTAACCTTGACGTAATAACTTCACCAAACGAGCAGCACGGAATAAACGGAAGAACCCAAAACTAACAGATGTCACCTAGAATAGATATAGATATTAATAATTCAATTCCATCATTTTATCTGCAATCTATCTATTACTAGATTTTGGCAGTTCAAAAACAAAAAGGAGACTTCTTAAGTCACGATCAAAATGTAATATTTCTGAAGTTGAGATAAAATATTTAACTCAGTCAGAAATTCAAAGCTGATCATCTCTATTAGGAAAGTGAGTTAAAATGGCAGCAAAATAAGGTTATTTACAGTTAAAAGTGCCGTCATATTCCATTTTGACTCTTACTCAACCTGTACACAGAAGATTTTTATATCATTTCTCAATTTACTGTCAACACAGAGACTCAATTGCAGAAACCGTTTTTTACTATATATGATAACTTACTGATGATTCTGTTATAGACACATCTATTATACTTCCTATTACTGTAGTAAAATCAAATACATTCCATGGCTGTCGAAAATAATTCTACAAAACAAAATATACATTGGTTAGATCACATGTCTTCAATTGTCAGCTAATATAATAAAGTTTTAAAACTCATGCATTTAAATTTGATTTTTTTTTAATATAGTTGCAAATAATTGACTTATTTATTCCACCATGGAAATGTATGACTCAATGAAATATTACTTGTTATTAATGATATTACTTGTATTAATGATATTACTTGTATTAATGATATTACTTGTTATTAATGATATTACTTGTAATTAATGATATTACTTTTAATTAATGATATAACTTGTAATAAATTATATTACTTGAAATAAATTGTTCATATTCAGACAATAAACAACTTGATATCAAAATAATACAACTAGTGTAAGCATGCAATAATAATCAAAATATATAAATCAATTGGGTTAAAAACAAAAAAATAAATAAAAACAAAATAATTGAAATTTCATGCAAATTACAACAGATTCAGAAAATTATATTTTTTTAAGCTAACTTTAAAAATATGCTAAAATATCAAAAATAATTTAACATTAGTTCAAAAATAAAATTTTCTGAAACTTTTGACAATATCAAAAGCATTGCAGGTTTATTGAGCTCTTTTCAAGAAACAACATTTGGTCTTCAAAATAAGATGTTCCTTCAATCATAAGCCACAATGAGTCATTTGAACACAAGACTTCCTCAGGCAGTGACAACACTATTGACAAGATTCAATTATACAGAATATTCAGGCTGAACTAAATATAGGAAACAATTATATCTAGAACAATATGTTGTACAATATATCACTGGAAAACTAGGGATTAAAACACTATATGCAAGATACGTTTTGGTTAAACTAAAGAAATATTTTGAATGAATCTTGCAGCAAGTGTCTATATATAAGCAAGTACAATATCCAGAATGACTGTACAATTCTACTGATTTGCGAACCTTTACTCCGAATGCACATAACTTTAGAATAAATTCTATGACATAACATCCAGTGAATATGCCATTAATTTTGCTAAGAATTAATGGCAACTCTTTAGTCTCCATGTCATGAACATTTTTATTTCCACGTTCCACCTGAAAATTAAGCAGGCACAAAAAATGCATAAGAGTAACCGAGGATTCAAGCCACCTTTTTAATGATATTTGATAGAGAGATATAACCATAGTTTTGACTCTATACCAAACATCATTGTGTTATCCACAACCAAAACAAGGACCTATCTCTTAACAACCAAAAAACTAACAATAAAATTGTGAGATGAAATGAATGGCAATCACACACCAAATTAATGTTAAAATTGTGCAATGTCCATCACTGATAGACAAACTGTTATTAGTAAATCAACAAACAAAACTAAACAAATCAAATAAAATCATCACCCAAAAATGTTTGAATTAAAGTTTGGATTTCGTGCGAGTCTTACCCTCGGGCCAAAGCCAAAAATTTTAAGTGTACATTCGATGGTGAACAGTATTGCAAAGCTCATATTTAAATATCGTTGTATGTCTTTATATACATCTGGCTGACCTACATACTACAGTTTTAAAAAGTCATAATAATCATTATTCATTAGGTGAAATTATAAAATAAAACAGAAAAATCATTACATCAAATATATAAATAATACATTCAGTAATAGAGATTCACATATTATTCTTTTCTTCTGTTTATTGAGTATAGAATAAGCTAACATTAGAAATAACTTATTGAGCATGATGGTATCTCTTAGAGTATGAGTTCTATAAGACCTTAAAGATAAATAATATATTTCTCAAAATGTCTGTAAAATGTTTTTCATTTTCAAACTTCAAGGGGAATTTACTGAGTACTTATGTATTATTGTACAGTATATATAAATTTCAGTTTAAAGCAAACTCTACATTTTCTACAAGAGAATTATTCACTTTTTTGTTAATGAAATCTTATATCAACATATTAATTCTCTCTCTACAACTGGATGCATTTAGTGTAATATCCAAGTGGCAGTTGTAATAGGCTGTCAAAGCTAGAGTCAAACAAGCAGATTATTAGAAGCCTAAACTATCAGTAATTAATATTATTATATAAACTATGTTAGTTTAGTTATCATGTTATTTAAAATAAAATTACTTAATAAATAATAGAGGGTCTTTTGATCTGAATAAAAAAAATATCACAAATAGTTACAAACTTTGGAATATGATTTTTAAAGTTTAAATGCAGAAAGACTTTTTCTAATGTTTGGTAAAGTTGGAGAAATTGACACAAGGCATTGCTTCTAAAGTATTAGTATTGACTATTGATGGCTTTTCTAAACTGTTCTATTTTCTCTTTTGAACAGCTTCTTTAATTTGAGAAAAAAAATGATTGTTTTAAAAAAATATGAATTGACTTACCTTCATCATTAAAACTATTGTATTTAAGGCAATTAATGTCATTATAAAATATTCAAACTTGGGTGACACAACTAACTTCCAGATTTTATATTTCACAGAGTCTTTGTTCTTTGGCATAAAACGACAATTTGGTTTAGCGTTCAACACAAAATCTATACATTGTTTCTGTAAATAACAAAAGAAATCGCCTATAAACAAAAATTGTTTCTTTTTATACATCTCTTCTTGAACTGTCCAAACCCTAATTTCATTTTAGTTTTTGTAAACTCTTCCACAATCAAATATTGATCAAAATATAATTCTATCAATTTGAATGTTAAAAATATGACAATTCACATATCAGTTCTAAGCAATGTTGTTCACTTGGTAAATGAAAGACCTATGTTAAGCCTCTGAAAACACTGTACAGAATGACAATCTGATCCTACATTTGGTCTATTACATGTACATGTACCAGTATATATAAGTTTGTTGTATTTCCTGTGCTCAGACTCAGGAGTTACCATAAAGCCATTATACTGATATCCATGAAGGCATATTGTTATACTTGTATAAGTTTGCTAAGAATGCTACCAGTAGGCAAGTTAACATTGAAGGTTTTACCTGATTTTTATCTAAGTCTTGATCTATCAACTCGTTATCTCCTTGTTCTTGGAATGTTATAATAATCAAGGCAACAAAGATATTCACAAAGAAAAATGGGAAAAAAATGAAGAAAACCACGTAAAATATGGCCATTTCCATGCTATTGCCTGGTCTTGGCCCAACTTCTTCGTCTGTGGAATCCATGGAATGCTTCAAAATGCTGAAAGTACAAATTGTTAACTTTAGCCATCTTGCTTTTTAACTGACTTTGTAACATTAGTGTCTAGGAAAAAAATGTTTGTTAAATGTAAATCTTGCAACACTGACAATTAAATTGAGAAAATCAGTTTCACAATAAAAGTTATCATATAGATTGACAAACCTCGGCCACCCTTCTCCTGTGGTAACAGTAAACAATGTTAATATTGCGGATACTAAATCATCATAATGGAAATCTTGTCGTAACCACTGCCGGTCTTTTACTGTAGGTACATCATTATTACCTTCATAGTCAAAATACTGACCCCTGTAAATATAAATCATACATTGATACCTTGAGAAAACTATTTTTAAAGAGTCTTAAAGATTTGAACATACATCTCATCTAGGATAGATACTGATCAGTTTCAAAACTTTACAAAGACTATCTGAACTGGAACTTAGTTTTAGCTTACTATTGATTTTAAGAAATGTGAGTATTTCACATAGAATTGTTCCTGACTATATCGTACATGTATTAAAACCCTGACTTCATCAAAATATCACAAGAAGCAATATATAGAGAATGTCATAAAAGTACTTACTGACACTCTTCTCTTGTAGCTTTTGATTCATCAGTACAATAGAAAAATTTTCCTTTGAATAATTGTACAGCTATCACAGCAAATATAAATTGAAATAGAAAGTACACTATCAGAATGTTTGATACATTCTTCAGTGAGTTTACAACACAATCAAACACAGCCTGAAAAATACAATTATATTTAATTACAATCAGAACAAAATATAACTATCATTACCCAAGTTAACTAAATATAGACAAATCATATATTTTTACTATTATGATAATCTGGGAAAGTGAAGCAAAGGACCGAGTAAACCATGGCTCTTTCTTCCACATGTACCAAATACTTAACTTACCTTTAATTTAGGAACTCTGTTGATTGTTTTGAGTGGTCGTAAAACTCGAAGAACCCGGAGAGATTTGATTGTGTTTAAATTTTTTCCAGCACTATCACTGTAAGAGAAGAAGCAGGAATTAGGACAAATTTCATACTTCCATTGCAATATGGTTATGATGTATAATTGAACAGTGATCTTACTATTACCAACAAGTTACCACAGCACTAAGATCTGTTTGATCTAATACCACTATAATTTGATCATATCAATCAATATATATTAAGCCGAGTATCATATTTGGGTGATAAAATATCTTCAATGTGATTTGATGTTAAGTTTGTATTTGGATGTATAAAGAAATTAACACCAAAACCTTCATGTCAAACAAGAATTTTGTTTTTTAGTTATTAAACAAGTTAATCCAAAAACACCACAAATTTATACATATGTATAACAATCACCAATATACACACTGACTGCCATTTCAAATCTACATGTTGGTTCTTCCTACACAAAATCAATTTTTTTTTTTCAATGACAATCCATTTTGTTGAGAGTATTCTTAAACAATAGAAAATCAAAACGTATATGGCAGTCAGTGTGTTTACTTTATTTTTGAGAAAACTTATAATATTTTCCAAAAATTGATATCACACCATCACCAAGGTTAGAAAGTTTCCCAATTGTTAGCCATAATACAAAACTATTGTATTATTGTTAATACAAAACTATTGTATTATTGTTAATACAAAACTATTGTATTATTGTTAATACAAAACTATTGTATTGTTAATACAAAACTATTGTATTATTGTTAGAAACATTCCCAAACCCAAAACATTTCTCTTATACTACATTTAATACTCTTCATTTCCAAATTAAGTTGCCTATGCAGGGCTCATATGTTTAATTCACAATACAGTTAATATCATGAAAACTCATTCAATATAATTACAGTTTTTTTGTTTTTTTTTTTATCTATAAAGGATTTGTTGATGCAAAAGATATAAACAAATTATTTCTTGAAATCATATACATGTATATCTTTGATATTCTACATGTTCCTGTCAAATTGAGTAAGTATTCATTCCAACAATCGTGCAAATTGCTCCAAACACCAAGTCATTAAAAAGGGATGTAACTCCTAATGGAAGGTTATTTCATCAGGACTTACCCAAACAGTTCATCACTTTTATTAGAAGAAAGTTTCATTCAAGATTAGATGGAGAAAAAACATTCAGTAAGAGTTAGAAAAGGTAATGCGTTTATTCTTTATCATGCAGACATTACCATTTCTTCTAGGTGGCTTAATTCACATTATTTCAAACATGGCTGCTTGATGTAAATTTTTTCGGATTTTTTTGAAAATTATTGTCCAAAAATATAAATATTGAAGAATTCTACTTAAGATCAAGCCATCAGACAAACTAATTTAAAGAGTAAAATCTGGTGTTAGGAATTAAGACACCTATATATCAAAGATGACAGATTAGAAATTTGAAGTGTAGTTGCTTTGAGTTCATGCCCAAACTTACGCTGCAGACGCATTATCACTATTACTAGACAATGAAAAATGCAAGAATAAAATACAAAAGATATCTAGAATTCTACAAAGTTCATGCTTTGTATCTATCTCAAAAGGTTTAGGCAGTGTTGACTTGTCTACTCTAAACATCAAACAGGCCAACACATTAATGCATTATAATGTTTCAGTGAAAGAGAACAACATGAAAACATTGCAATGTCAAATGTCACAATATGTAGCAGAGCACATAACACTAAAGGTTGGCGCTTGGTTGGTGAGTTCTCAACAAGCTCTGTTTCAATTCTGACCTCAAACAAACAATATAGAACCAGATTATGTCACATTAACATTCCTGTCTAGTTCTCTCTCTGCCATTTTGATTCCTTCTGCAACTTCTATATTTTCGACACACAAGGAACGCGTTTTAAAGTCTGTTTCAAATTATTTTACAGCATGACATGAAGCCTGAATGTGCAGAACTCACCAATCGAGCGGCCACTAAGAGATACAACATGATGAAATGAATAAAAGTTTAACATCTACGAGAACAGACTTACTTGAAAGCAAAGGCAACAAGGGCACAGATGACTACCGTGGCATCTAATATATTCCAAAGATCACGGCAATAGGCCCCTGGATGTAGTACTAATCCTAAATCTACAACCTGAAAGTATATATTTTCAAAACTATTGAAGATCGCTCGTTAAAAACATAAGTCAAATGTTAAGAACAGTATCTTTTTCAAGGTACAATAAACATAATCTGATATCTAAGTCTTAAACCAATGACTTACCTTGAGTAACATTTCTATGGTAAATACTGCGGTAAAAACATAATCAAAATAACTTAATATAATGTTTCTCTCCGATTTCTCCCGTACAGGATCTTCAGCAGCTAGAGCTACACTGCTAGCACTAATTACAATCATAATAAACAAATCAAAATAACGTAGGTTCACTACAAAATGACAAAAGCGACGTATTCTGAAAAGAGAAAGAAAACAATTTGATAAATATGTCAAGTATGTTTAATTTGTATAAAATATACATATTTTTTTTATTTCATATAGGCTATATTAATTTTTTTTTCATACGCGTTCATTTACTTTGATATTTATATAAAGAGTTTTTGCCAACTTCATAGTAACAAACCAGTAGTTAAATAGTCAAGTCTTCTTGTTATCAACAATCTTATCTTATTTATTAATTACTGTACAAAATCATTCTTGTTGTACCATTGATGTTTTATGTCAATAGAATGTAATTTTTATATTTGCAATAACTTCTTAAAAATAGTCAAAATTTTTCTACCATAACATCCAGTTTTAGGTCACCATTTGTTTCAAAGATGTGTTAGAACAAAATGAAAATATGCTGATTATAAAGTAAAAAATAAGGAGAAACCTACGGGTTTGTTGGACCAAATATGAAGAATGAGCTGTAAGGCAGCATTGGTTTAGGACCACCAAATGCTGGTTCATTGTCTTGTTGTCTTTGTTGTTCAGCTAAATGACCAATAGTCAGAGTACTGTTACTTGTGGCGCTTGCTGCAATGTAAAATACATCATTAATTAGTATATACAGTCAATTTGTTGTTGATGGATTAATTATAAATTAACAATGGACACTTTGTCTCACACAATCTTAGGCCATGGCTTTTTCTTTGGTAAATATATAATCCAGTACTAAAGCTATAAATATTTATTACTATCCCAAATCTATCTCAAAAGGATCAAAATATAACCCCAAAAATATGAAAACTTGTAAACAACCTAGTAAATTAAATTGTAATATTGAAATTTGTTTCTTAGAATACTGTATTTAATTATAAATTATAATTTATAATACTTGGTATACTAGAATATATTTTGAGGCGCACCACCAACTCTTCATTGGTGAAATATTGATACATTAAGGTATCATATTGTTGTAATAGAAGTTTAATATAAGAATATCTTAGTGACCAAAACTGGAGAGAAAATATAAAACCCTAGACCAAAAACCCTCCGTAAAATCCTGAAAATGAATCTATTTATAATGCATAATAATAATATGAAACAAAAACAATGAAATGCATAAACCTTGGGTTTGCAGAAGGCTAATATATGAAAAGGTGGTAGAGATTTGTGAAAAGAAAAGATCAGTAAATGAGAATAAAACATTCTTCCATTCCCAGTCTGTCATTATTTTATCAGTGCACATTATTATATAATATATATAATTTACTGGATAGAGACAGTCAAGGAAATTGAGGGGGGATATAGGTCTAATTTGTCTGCATTTAAAAGGTTATTTAGGATGTGTGATATAAAGCAATACATGTTATAACACAGTCATGAACTGAATTGTTCAAAGATCTTTTAGTACCTGTACAAATGTACAACACAATGATGAGGCTCAGGTTGTAAATTTTGCAAATCCTTTGGCCCGCATGACAAAATAAGATAATAGCCTACAAGTTGAAAATTCCAAAACTTAGTTTCAAGTGTCTGAAGAAAGGTCTAGGGTAAGAAAACATGATATGGATGATGATTATAACTTTGGAATTATCTGTTAATGTTACTGTCGGGTATGTAGGTGTCACTCAAGATAAACTGTTATAGAACCAGCATTCCAAATCCACAAATTAAAACCTTTCATTGTTATGGATTCCTACCTCTTCGCCTAATACCTGCTAATAATATACCCTTTATGGGAGTACCGTCTGAAATATGAAGAGTGGCTCCTATCACAAGTTTTATCATGTAAAATAACTCCTTATACACTTATTAGTTTTCGATTTTTTAAAACAATTATAGCAGGTGCAGAGTCATCAAGAGTTAAGTGCACTTTTTAAAATGCAATATCATTAATGAAAATCAAGCTTTTGAGTTTTAAAGTTAACATTAAATGAAGATTGAAGACTTATGTCTGCTCTACAAAATACTCAATCAAATTTACAGTTAAAAGCAAGTGAAAATTGATCAACAGTAAAATGTGCTAATTACAAATAGCCAGAAGATACAGAAAGTGCATTCATTATTGAATGTTGTCATTAAGAAATACTGGAAACGAGCAATAAGAAATGGCATTGAGAGCATATTTGTATTATCTGAATTAAGTTAGTTGTATAAAAATAGCATGCCACCCAATAATATACCTCGCCGTCTAGGTAGAAGATAACCCTGTGTATACATGGAATCTGAAAACAGTGAATGATGGTGATTATTGGTCAAATGGACTGTGCAGAGTAACAATGTCAGGGTTCAAGTCTGTAATGACTCATGATATTAATATTTTATAAAAGAAAAGGGATTCTAGCTACAGGATTAAGCACCATATTCCTTAAAAGGAGGTAACTACAACTACAAATTTACTCCTCTTTTTCAGTTTAGAGCACTGCGATATTTCACAAATCTTATGTCATTGAAATTCTTAAATATTGAGCATTGAAATTCTTAAATATTGAGCATTTTCACAGATCTTATGTCATTGAAATTCTAAAATATTGAGCATTGAAATTCTTAAATATTGAGCATTGAAATTCTTAAATATTGAGCATTGAAATTCTTAAATATTGAGCATTGAAAACTTAAAAAAATTGAGCCTTGAAATTCATATTTTTCTTCCCTAAAATAATGAATTTCGAAAGAAGTCAATTTCATAATACCCAATTTTAAAAAGTATGACTTTTATTCCAACATCCTACAAAAAATTCCTTATAAATCATCATTATTTTTTTCCCTACTAATAATGTTAATAATAAAATTTTATTGTTTTTCATTAATGTCAATTATACAAAGTCTTTTCATTTTTTCCCATAGTTAATTCAATAAAGTTTTTTTTCCTTATAATTTCAATAATTTTTCTTCTGATCCTAATTATTCAATAATATAATACTCTTTGTGATTTCCTCCCTAATAATGTCAATAATACAATTTCATTGTTTATTCACAACTAATAATGTTAATATATAATGAATTTCATTGTTTTTTCCCCTGCATAATAAGCCCAATAATACAATTTCATTATGATTCCCTACTAATAATTATGTCAATAATATACTTTCATTGTGATTCCCAATCATAATAATTATTTTTTCAATAACATAATTTCATTTTTGATTCCCATCTAATAATTATGTCAATAATATAATTTCAATGTGATTCAGCCTATTGTAAAATTATTATAATTCACACAATTTCATTATTTTCTTTCAATACTACTAATTATTAATTGTATTTCATTTAATTAACAATTATTTTGAACTTCAGAAAATTATGTTGATATCTTCACAAAGACAAAAAAAATGACTTATAAATGTGCTTAACATATTTTAAAAAATAATTTAACAAACTTTTTCTGAAATTTTCAGCATAAAAATCACAACAAAAGAACAGATAAACAACAGATATGTAAGGGATGTCTATAGAATACAGGTTTCTGACTATATACATCAACAACATGTTTCAGGTTTTGTTTTAATATTTCTATATACAATAACATAATGTTTATAAACTTTACTTACACGAATCACTGTCCTCTTCATTAGATTTATTACGTAAAGCGACAGCGTTTGATTTAGCATCTAGTTCAATATGTTTGTCTCTATTATCCTTCAGATTATTCTGACTCAGGTTAATGTCGATACGGTTCCCACTGCTAAAATTAATGCTGTAGGTGAACAAATGAAGGAAAAAAAATAATACGCAACATGAAGTGGTTGAAATAAACAACAAAAATAGAAAATAAAAGCAATTTCTTTAAACTTAAAAATTAACTGAGGAAAAAAACTACTTAATATTTTCAGAAGAAAATACAAAAAAAAATTGAATTGAAATATGGAATTGAATCAACAAAATAAATTAAAAACAAAACAAATACATTTAACTGAATCAACAAAAACCACAAATAAATAAACATTTTAAAATTAAAATCAAGAACAGATTGATTGCCAAGTAAAACAATGTATTGTTTAAAGGAAAGAAAAAAAAGTTATTTGCATCAATGTTTCATAACAGTTCTAAGTCTTACTCCAACTTAAAGAGCAAGTTTTAAAGCTGACTATAATTGACTTTTTTTTCATATATCAATAGACTCATCTTGAGTGATAAATATTTTCCTATGTAATGTACATCCTTCAGAAAAAATAAGTTTTTCAAAAAAGTATTTTGAAAAGCCATCTAGAACAGCTTACTCTTTGTTACGTTACATTTTAATTATCAGTTTTTCAAGATATAAACAAGTTTTCATGTGAAAGATTTACTTTTTAAGTAATACCAAAATATCAACCAACAGGATTCAATTATACAAAAAAGAAACTATACCAAAAATAAAGAATGCACTGTTGCCATTGATGTGCATTATTGATGAAAAAAATGAAAATTAACAGTAAATAAATGAAGGTGAATCAAATATACTACATAACGACTCTACAATAATCATATTCAAAAATTATCAATTACTTTAAAATTGTTAGATAAATTTGTAATTTTCTCAAATTTGACATAAGTTGAATATTTATCACGTTAGATTTTAAGTAAATTTTAAATTATTTTAAAACTTGATGTATTGAGTTAAAATACTTACTAATTGAAGTTTCCAGTTTTGATATCTTCATTATTTTGAGGTGATGGTGGACATATATTAACTTGTGGAGCATGATACTGTTCAGATATTTCCCTCTCATATTCTTCTCTTCTCTACAAAAACAAGTCTTCAATTGTAACTTTTGACGCAATCCTTGTGAGCACTTCCCAGCAAGATTCTAGTGTCCACACAATACTAAATTACTCTTGAGAACTTAATATTGTTCTTATTACGAGGAGTTTGAACAATTGTAATAATTCAGTTATTAAACTAATACGCAACTTTAAGACAATTTGTGGTTTTGGATTTTTCTCTCATAACCTGTTCACATGTTGTGAACACAACCCAAACATTCATGTAATTGTAATTGTAATAGTATGTAGCAAATAAACAAAATAATAAATAAACAATTTGATAATTATAGCTTAATTACAATTACATTATTCATATATGGATGCTATTTAAGAGAGCTGAAAAATTGAAAAATAGGAATAGTAATTTATCATTAAACACAAATATTTCATTTCATACCACTGCTGCCTCCTCTTCTTCTTGTTCTTCTTCAGCAGCAGTCAACTCTTGAGCATTGGCCAAATTGTCCACAGCGATAGCCAAGAATACATTCAGCAGTGTATCTTTAGTTAGTTAAGGATTTTTTATACCCAAATTATAGAAAACAAAAAGGATATCTTATTCTTTCATTGATTATAGTGTATCTAATGTTGTGGACACATCAAGAACAAAAAATTGACCAAAACAACCATTTTGGACAGGCATAGAATATCTCTGTGCAGTTGGATTACTTGAATCAATATTGCTTAATTCATTAATACCATTTCAGAATTTTCAAATTCAACTGCAAGATTGAGTATGGATTGATTCAATATTTACTGACAATAAAAGGATACAGTTACCAAATAGCACCAAAATAATAAAATATAGACTAAGAAACATTCCCTTTCCATCAGAACCACCATAGGCTCTAATACCATTATACATTACTTCATTCCAATCTTCACCAGTTAATATCTATCATAATAATAATAATAATAATTATATAAATAAGTTACCTCGAGATGTTATGTGGGGGAAAATTAAAGGATATACTTGACTTTGCAAGACCACTTAATCTGAATGGGACTAGAAAAAATCACCTCGACAACATTAGAATATCAGGCTGTATTGGACAAAGAATTCAGGAATCTTTTTTTATACACAATAAAGACCACAAAATACATAAAATTAAGATTATAGAATACGAGGGGGATTCAACAAGTAACCAGCTAGGATACAAATTGCATGTGTATTGAGTCATTCTTTAATAAGTGGAGAATGTCAAACTTGACTAGCGATGCAAATATATGCTTCTTTCTCTGCTCAAGTACCATACAATTAATGCTTTAGAGTGAAACAGGTCTACCACATTCGCCTGACCTAGTCTCCTAGAGATTCTTCTTATTCCCAGAATTGATAAAATTATATCCGTGGTCGACATTTCCAGTATGAACACCTCTGGTCTTAGTCTTACTAGATAATGACATCAAAAACAGAAAAAGTGGATCTCAACCGGAAATAAGTTAAGCTGGTTACTTTGTGACTCACCCTGGTAGGTTAAACATAGTTATATTTTACTATACTGTGTATTGTTAATGTATTCAGTAGCTGTATAGTAATAATATTTAACTAATAAAATACATCACCAACCTGAAACACTGTTAGTAATGCTATGGTAAAGGTATCAAAATTACTAGATGGTCTCCCTTCTTCAAAATTCATCCTAAAATATACAGAATATCATTGTTTTGATCTATAGTGCTCAATTGTTAAAATATCACATTCATCAAAGTTATTCTTTTCCAAAGAATTACACGCAAACAAGAACCATTGACTTCAGATATTGTAATAGAAGCTAGATGTATAAAATTAAAGTATTCATAAAAAGAAATGTAAGACTTACTCTCCTCCAAACAGCTGCATTCCCAATAAGGCAAATATAAGGATAAATAGAAAGAGTAGAAAGAGTAAACTAACAATAGATCTCATAGAGTTGAGTAATGAGATAACTAAATTACGTAGAGACGACCAATATCTGAAATATACACATCAATTGCTGTTAATATAGGTAATAACATCACACAGCGCAAGTTACCAAAATACTTAAGACCATTTTCATTTTATAGACTATCTTAGATCAATGAATATGGAATCATTAAGGGTATTTACTAATCTTATGGAGCTAGGAATTGAGACTAAAAATTTAGGAGCATTTGTAAACTGCCAAGAACAGTAGCATAAATCTGTACAATTTTAACATACAAATACTTGATGTGACAAGGTCACTTAACTCAAATAAAACAATTGGAAAAAGATTAAAAATAGCGTATCTTTTAATATATTTCACATAAAATTTTGGATCAATTGAATGTAAATAAAAATAAAGTCTTACTTGGTAACTTTAAATATTCTGAGTAAACGTAAAGCTCTGAGCACACTAATACCAAATGATGCATTTTTAAAGGTTGACCATATGACTTCAAATATACTACCAACAATAACCTGAAACCAAAACAAAGGGTGGATAACAAATGATGTCTAGTCACTTGTTACATAAGTGTTCAAACATAAGGTGATCAATTACTACTACTAATTGTTTATTACAGACTTATCCTTTCTCTCTAAATACTATAGATGAAGAGTGTTGCAGTTTCAAGCATGTTTGTACGTAAGCGCTTATCATCAATCCTCTTCAGAAAACAATATTTATACAGAAAGCTCAGTTTCCATTTTGTGGTGAACTAGTTACAATTATATCCATCATTGATTTATTAATCATTAAAAAACAAACAACATCTATATATATTGTTATAATCTAGATCCAGTTTGAAGATAAGAAAGAGAAGTGATGCACTTACAACACAATCAAATATGTTAAATGATGATTGGAAATAAATTCGAGGTCCAAGACCATACATTTTCAACATCATTTCAATGATAAATAATCCTAGAAACACAAACTCTGCTATAACTGAAATATAGAAAGGTACATGAAATTAAATAACAGAAAAACAAAAATATCTACATTTTACACAGATATCAACCTTTGATCAGAAATGTTCTTTTCCACCACATGGTCCCTGACCAAGTGATCTATCCCAGATTATCCATACCTATTTACAGCTGGGTCTACTAAAATTAAGAGTGCAGATGACTTTTACAAGGTCATCAGACTTTCACCCCAACTGAGATTAGAATTCACAACCACCATTTGTTCGCTGCATCGGGAGGACTTAATTCGCTTCATAATTAATGACTTACATAAGAATTCTTCATGCCATGCTGGTTGACCATAATGTTCTGAGGCTACACAAGCCGTATTTAAAAACACTAGAGTTATAACTGTCCAATAAAAAGCTTGGCTTTTAATCATGTGACGGATTTTATATCTGAAATAAAGCATCAGAAACATTGATAGAATAATAAATAAAACCTTGCCTAATGGACCATCCAAAAATAGGTAGCTCATGCATTCAATATGTATATTTTAGCAGCTTAACTGAAGAAGGTATGAAATTATCTCAGATGAATATTTGTTTTTTGTTAAATCAGAAGTAAGTGTCTTGACCTTATTCTTTTTTCTACTTTCCAAAAGGTACCACATTTTCCAGTTGTTTTCTTGGAACTTTTGGTGCGACTAAAAGTATTTCCTATTGTATTATATTTTCCTATGGTAACGCCAGCTAATAGGTCATCTTCCATTGTTTCATTAGTATCATCATCGGTGTCTTCTCCTTTTAACTGTTTCATCTTCCTAGCTGCTGCTCGCCGACGTGCTGAAAAAATATTAAGGCCCTTGATGCCTTGCAGGGAGAAATCAGGTTAGGGATTGCTGTAGTTATTTTTTGTTCATGTTGTTAGTAGAATGTTAGCAAAGCATGCAATTTGAAAATAGACATCTTTCTTTGCATCCCTATGACAGTATGGTTTAATTTGCAGCAGAAGTTATTGAGTTCTAAAATTTAGACAAAATTTGTAAAACAAAGAACATTTTTTTGATAAACAGCATGCAAAAGACTATTATTGTCACATCCAAACAACTAGATCTCACATGTAATTAACAAAGGACATCTAAAAAAAGGGGGAAGGCAATATGTTTTCAATAGTTAGCGAATTCTCTTTCAGATATAAGACGTAAATACACAATCATTGCAACATTGGACACTGGAAATCAAACAAACCTTCAATAATTTTATATTTTTCTTCTTCTGTTGTTCTATCTTCAGTTAAAATGACTTCCTCTACAGTAATATAATAAAATCTTTTAGTTTCTTTCTACTTTTACACTTCCACTCAATTACTGACATGTGTCAGTTTTAATTCAATTTACAACAGAAAGTAATAAGTCGTTCAATCTAACAAAAGTTTTTTTTATACATTATTGTGTAAAGGAGGGCCGTAATAATATCATTCACTGTTAACTTGAGACAGTTTGACAAAGCAGATTCATTTAATCTTTCTCAGGCAACATTTCCTTTTCCACCTCTGTATGTTTCAGGATCAAGGTGACACTTATTAATTCATAGAAATCATGAAGCCAATGTTCTTTTAAACAAATACAATTTATCCATTTTCAGAGTTCATTTTTTAGTTGCTGTATCTGACAAATTAAAGTTAAAAAAATATATTAAAATTCAATCAGGAAATTGCCTTCCTACCTGCTTTACATATCCACTCTAAATAACCATTTAATTCTCTTTCTATTTGTTGCTGCCGTCGTAATTTAAAAAACGCTCGACGATTTTCTACTCTCTCTCTTTCTTTGGCAAATTCACTAGAAATATAAAATTAACTGATAAAAACTTGTTTCATTTAGAAAGGAATGAATAATTCATTTCAAAAATTCAGTTTTTGTCTTTACACTTAACATAATTGAACTACAGACAGCTTAAAGGAATAGTAAAGAGGTTTTCATAACAATTTCTGTATATCAGAGACACTTAACTTTCTGATTTAATCAACATCAGCAAACTAATCTTATAAATAAAATTATCAAAAGATATCAAATTCATTTAGTAAAATGTTCTATTGCTTTTGTTATGCAATGGTGCTTTTATTCTTTGTAATATGCAAGGTGTGATGTTAATTAGCATGTTACCATTCAACATTAATATTAAAAGTCACATACCCACTAAGAACACCAAGAACTAGATTTAACATGAAAAATGAACCTAACACTATTAGAGGTATAAAATATAAATAATTGAAAATGCTTCCTAAGGCGTCGTTTGCCTGAAAAATATAAAATACATTAGCTATTATAACACAAATGATAAATGAGTAAGCGTTCAATAAATTTAAATATTCTTTTTTCACCATAAATGAATTGTTACTGGTAAATTCCATAGCATTGAAGGTCTTTCATTTATATTTGAATTTCTCATGGTACATTTTCCATCATATGACACATCAATTTAAAACACATCCAACATAACCACATATCTATTCACTTCACAATCCTGATGTCTTCTTTCACTATTTGAAACACTTCTCCAATATGATCATTACAAGTCGCGAGTCCCTTGAAATGAAAATCAGGCCTGTTTATTTTTGGTTTTTCTAGTTTTTTAATATGAATTGAATGATATTGATTGAATATCAATCACAGCTACAAACCAATTAAACTCTATGTGAACATTTTTGAACTTCCTGATTCTTATTTCAAGGAACTCTGCAGCCCATTGCACTTCTACTTACATAATACAAAACAGTTGTCCACCCTTCCATAGTAATGCATTGAAACACAGTTAACATAGCAAATCCTATATGATCAAAACTAGTTATTCCAGAATTTGGACCTTTCCAATTCCCACGACATTTTGATATATTCTGTTGGCAGCGAAAACCACCATATGAACTAATATAAAAGTCTAAAGCACACGGTCGTATATCAGGTTCATCCCCTAAATGTATATCACCTGAAAAACAACAACATTTCGACATATAAGAAAACTTGCAAAATAAACATGATGTTGTTTAAATCAATATAAATTGTTCAATAAATAACATATCTATATTTATAATCTGTAGTAATATTCCCAATAAATGTATTCATGAAATGTGCAAATAATGTTATTGATGTTCTGCAATGTTGCAAATCTTTATCAATGACATGAAACTAAAAAAATCTAGATATTATAGGCATTCTTTTAAAAGTTTGGAACAATTACTTACTTTCACTATTTGATGTTGTACCAACTTCAAAACAAGCATTATGAAAAGCACCGGCATAGAATTCTAGTCCAACTATAGCAAATATAATAATGGCAAACAAAACGAGTAAACAAACTTGTAACAATGGGGCCATAGCCCGAATAATAGACTTTAATACAACTTGTAAACCTGGAAAACAAAAAATTGGCTTATCAATATCATTAGGCTTCACATTAAAAGTAATGAAACAAATAAGTTTTAAATTCATTATTATTCTTGGAAATATATATATATATTTATTCTTTAGGCGAAGATGTTATATCTAAGATAATGTCTAAAATTATTTTTAATCAATATATACAAAAATGATAAACAATAGAATATTAATTCCTTTAATGTATTATAATTGTATCAAAAAGATGAAAAAATAATAATTGTCTTATAATCCAATATTTTTTTTACTTTTAGATCAGTTCAAGTGGCTCAGATCTAACAAGATATGAAATCAAATGTCATACATATATTTAACTGCTTGTGTAATTTCATGCTGTATATGACTTTTTAAAATAAATTTTGATGCATGTGGATCAGGAATAATTTATCTATGAATCATGCAATAAACATTGAAAACCGAACCATTTGAAATGAGGAGCAAGCAAAAATCAGTGGATTATAAAAACTCAAACCTACTTGGTATGCCTGATACTAATTTTAATGGTCGTAAAACCCTCACAGCTCGTAATGTTCTTAAATCAAAAGAGGAAGACCAGGTGGAAGCAAAAAGGGTAATGAACCTGCCAGGAGAAAAACGGTGAAAATAAGAAAACACCAGGAACCATTGGGATAAATGTAAAAAAAAATAACAATATGCATAGGATTAAACCAGTGACAAGTTTTATTGCACTTTCTCTTTTTAAACTGTTATCTAAAAGTAGAAAGGCTGCAATACCCTTTACTGGTATAATCATTATCAAACATCTTTACAATATCAACAAACTTTGCTTTTTAAGTAATTTGAAATTCAAATAATGTCTGAAATACTACATTAATAACTGATACATGAAACCCATGACATTTAAATAATAAAAGCAAAGTTTATCTATTGTTATTGTTTATTTATAAATATTATCATATTGATTATCACCCATATCACCATTAATCATAAATAATGGAAACCATTTTCAACCAAAACATCTACACTTGCTTCTGAAGTATCTAACCATCATTTACATATTTCCAAATATTTAAGATGAATTTTGATTGAATAGTGAAATGGAGCTAGTGACTTACAAATATTTGAAAAATTATAATTTCATTTCTAAAGAAGGTAAGGTTGTACATCAAATTGTACTAGTTTGTGTGTCAAAGTTATCAGAAGTTGTAAAAGTTCTGCTAAAGCTATTTTGTGCTCGTAATAATATTAGGCCTATATAAATCAGGAATTAATTTAAGCTTATAAAATCAGCATGATGCAGTGAGGTCTGGCAACCTTCTTCCTTGATAAAAAGCAAAGGGTATCTTAATGCATATCAGTCTTGCTTACTCTGGATTCCAGTCACAAGTTTTAGAGGTCTCAAAACACGCAGACATCTAATAGCTGGTTGGTCAAGTGACGGATCTAGTAATTCTATAATCCTGCCAGAAAAATCATTGAAAGGTATCTTTTTATAAAACACAGAAGGATATATAATAAGGATACTAGTCTTATTAATTGGGATCAACATTTAAATAAATATGGCATTTCCCTACTATTCACCCCCTGCACCATATTCTATGGGAAACCATGATGGGATTCCAGATTCCTTTCATAAGTCTTACTCTGTATTCCTTTGATTAATTTTAAGGGTCTTAAAACTCTCAGAGATCTTATAGCACCCTGGTCTAAGAAGGTGAACAAAAAGCCTATGCACCTATAATGTAGATGGCAAATATTACATGAAAATCAAAATATATCTAAATATCAGGTGACCCGTTCAACTGAGAAAATAGCTTGAAAACTTGATTTTTGTTTTGGAGAGCACTGTCAGTTTTGACTAACATATTCACAAAATTGGTCATTACTAAATAATTGTTGAAATAGAGTTCAAACTCACATCACAGTCAAGAGTTTGCTAAACTGACAAGAACCTCTCCCCTCCCTTCTATAAATTATAATTACTAAACATTGAAGCGTTTAAGATGTAGGCCTAATCATTGCAAAATTTTGCCATAGAATTATCCTACACAGGCTAACGTCTGTGCATATTCTCAAGAAATACATATGAGTTTATCATGAATAGAAATTCTTCACTGACATAACCACAATGTAAAGTTTCAAATAAAACAGTTTGAATTGGGTAAAATTTGCCACTTTTCGACGCCATCTTGATTTTTAATGGAGGGCTTTATACACCTCCATTACAAAAGAGCTCATGGAATTATCCTGTTTTGGACATAATGGAAAGAGAAAGCAGTTCCACTTCCTTATCTAAATGTCTATAATTTCAGTTCCAATCCATTGTTAGATATATATATCTAATGTTTGACTTACTTATGAATATAAGGTTTGTTTACATATCGACCAATTTTTTCGACCTCTTTATTTAGAGAGCAACATGAAATTATCTTCCCTTTTGGCTACCTAGGAATTGCGCAATTATTTCTAGAGTGATCCAGATCGCCAGTTTGATCTCAGAGTGAAAAAATAAAAAAATGTAACAAGTAATACATACCCGGTGACTACTACTATGAAATCCATAATATTCCACACGTTACGTAAATAAGAACCTTTATGTAAAATAAATCCTAGAGCTACTATTTTCAAAAACGCTTCCACACAAAATATTCCAAGAAAATACACCTCCGTTGCTTCCTAAATAATATATAATAAGTAAACAATTTTTTACATGGAGGTCTATAAGGGGAAAAAATGACCGTCGATATCAGTGCACATGGCCCAACTCAGGTGATAGGCGTTGATGCGCCATCAGATCAACATTGTAGCTTATAGGCCCTATAAAGGCATTCATCAATGAATTTTTTTTATATAGGCTTATGTAGTGTAGCCTAATGCAGAAGTTATGATAAATTACAAAATTGGGGTCTACTTACTAGCTGAACGGCGAGCGGGGTCTTGTCGTGGGCAGGAAGATGTTCCTCTAAGGCTAAAACTATACAGTTGGCTATTATGGTCAGGAGAACCATATATTCAAATGGCGTAAAGTTGAATTAAGGAAAATTTATAAACTCAGGCATACAATAATAATAGGTTTAAACACTATGTCTTGTTTCTTTAACAATCACACAACATCCACAACTTTCAAAAAAACAATGGCATCATTTTCATCCATGCTAAATAAAGCCGAGATTTGTCGGCCTATATATGCGAAACTTTAATATTTCCAACATGTAAAATAGTTAAATGTGGGACAATGTAGGATTTTCTTAATTTAAGCAGAACAGTATGCATCATTGAACGATAAAAAGTTATTATTGTTAGGTTTAAAACACCCATTACCCCGTTAACTAGCAGAACTGTGAGCAAGTCATCTTTCTATGGCAAGAACGCTTTTTCTATTATTTCAAAACGGAAAGAGTTGTGAATATTCGTGGAATACATTTGGGATCAATTGTGAAGTCAAAACAAATCCAAAGAAACCTGAACATTGTGTAGGAGGATTCACAGCTTGATAAATTAATAAAGACCAATTGGCGTTCGGTTCATGCCATTTTGTTTTGAATGCTGATGAAAATAGCTGAGCATTAGGAAGTCAGATACCATTGGTGAATAAAAACAAGTTTTTCACTGAAGTTGATGGAAAAATCAATAATCAAGTCAAAGATCAATTTGTGGTTATCCAGACGTCTGGTAAAGAGTGGAACAGGCAGCAATTTTATCCCGTTTTTAATGCCAAATCGCTAAGAGGGATATAATTTTTTCCCTTTAATCTCAAACTTACTGATGTCTGGTGGAAAAAAGTAATAAGCTCATATAATTTTATGGAACTTCAGAAATGTCTTCGAGTTCTACAAGATAATCAATGACTTCATAAGTTGTGTTGGAAAACATCCTGTGGTCATATTTACTGTACAGTGTAATTCAAGCAAAGAAATCTTCTAATGAAGATCTGGAAATGATAATCCTTGGAAACATCCTAACAATACATGTTACATAAAGCGAAACGATATTAAAACTAAACAGACGAATAAAAGCTGACCATTTTTCATTTACTATCTGATTGATGTTAATTTTTGACATGATGATATATAACCACTATTGAGAATAATAGAGTTCATGATTAACAAATGTAATATACCCTTAACATGCGTCAATGAATTATATTGAATAATTGTGACGCATGCTATAAAACGTGTTAATCATCATATTATCACTTAAATCTATTGTGAGATAGTAACAAAAATGGATTTTAAAAAAGACGAACTTTCAATGAATATCTGGAAAAATATTATAGATCGTGAATTTTCAGATATCATCATCACAACCTAAGCGACTAATTTTGAGATATTTCATATTTAATAATAAGCCTGACATACACCCTAAAATCACCAGATGAAAAACAAACAACATAAAATTTGTTACAAGATGTTTCCGGTGGTTAGAAACTATTTTTCTTGAATCTGTATGGAAACTAAAAGCAATTTATATGATAAGTAAGTGAAATAACACTGTCTTCATTCTTGTTTCTATATAATTATCATAGATCTAACTCTATTCATTGAACATTATCCTGACTAATCCTCCCATTATGCTTACATACGCTCTTATCAAAATAGCAACATTGTTCAAGGATATTCTTTATGGTAACATATCCTTTTATACACAAAATAACATAACAAGGACATTCATTAATTATACCTCACACTTAATCGAAATAACCAAATTACCAAGACAGTAATAACCTAGGACACTTATTACTTATACATAACAGTATTTGTAATCAAATTGGTTCTATCTATGTATTGAATTTCCCATCGAACCATCGAATATTTTCAATAAAATTTCTACCCTCAATCAACACTACGAACTTTATAGCCTTTTCGGAATTTCCAGTGGATAATGATTGATATCATGATGCTCTGTGTATGAAAATAAAATATTATATACAGCGTAACTTTCAATTCATAGTTTCAACAAATTTCTGAAGATCTGATTTCTGCCTATAATAGATGACCGTCTGGTGTTTTTTATGATATGAATATCTTAATTGTGATAGACTGTGTTATTCAAGTGATATCCTGGATAGAGACGAAATATGACAAATAACAGATATAAACTGGCAATAATCAATATTTCACTTGTTTATTATTATTCAGTTAGAATTTGTAGGAGGAACACTATTTCCCGTTATGATTGATGAGTAAAGACAATCCTAACTTTTTAAAACAGGTTTTTAGGTTTAGACCAAGCCTTGATTTTCATCTATGGAAGGATTTATTAGGATAGTTGTTTTGTGTCTGTAACTACCTAGATTATTTTCCAAATATAGAGTTACTTATATAATACTTCTTGTAATAATGAAATCATAAAAAATGAAAAAAAAAATTATAATCATAAAATCTGCGACCCTCTTTATAATTCTGCGCTTGTCTAGAAATTAGAAGAGAAAAAAAATAGAATTAGAACTGAAAATAGAATGGATCTGTAAGACATTGAAAGATATGTTGTCTACTACAGTGATAATTGAATCATACTTCTGTCAATTATGAAGTCATAAAAAAGTTTATTGTATTGAGCAAACTAAAAAATGCAATTGAAAATAAACGTAAGATTTATACAAGATGTCAGATAAAAATAGTGTTCAATAAGTTTTTTCTATTTTAATTTTAGTAGGTTGTCACTTTGGCACAATATGGTATATTTGCAATACATAATCCAACTCCAAGGATAGATTGCTTTCCAGAGAAAAAAAAGAAATGACACTTCGATTCTCTGATGTTGCCCAGACGCCCTTGCCAAAACAGATTTCGAGGAGTGCATAGTTTTTTTCTCGAATTGCATTCTTTAGTGGAATGCTTTATAAAAATTCAGATATTCTTCAAAAATCTTTCTTGATCTCGCATGCCTTTTTAAAATAAACCAATTTCTATAACAAATGAATTGATTATACGGATTAATTCGAACGAATTCACAGAAAACATTCGATGTATCTAACTATCTTTGTGAACTTTTTTAACTATCTTTGTGAACTTTTTTAACTATCTTTGTGAACTTACCACACTATTGTTAGAATTCAATGTTTGTACACTTATAGTAAACTTCAGTCGCGAGTTTTATAATTAAAAATAATGTACCAATTCTTTTTTCTTTCATGTCGGCACGTATATAAAATATGTGATATAACTTAAGTTCTGTTTAAAAATTTATAGAATTGCATTGTCAGTAGAGTGATAATGCTTCTGCAGCATTAGCGGATAAAGGAATGTTTGGATATCGCTGAAGTTTTGGCTTCATGCTGAGCGTTGCACTACCTTAATAACCAGAATGCCAGCATCAGCATTGTAAATCACATTTCAACTGACACCAACACTATGACATAAATATTATTATATAGTTATGTCATTTTGAATATTATTAAAACATATATGCCACACTTAATTATTCGGCAATGTACAAAGGGCAGTTATTGATACAATTATTATTTTGTAACTTATATATTATCGTAGCACAGTTATAGGTAACACGAGGCTGTTTGTTTGCTTGTAGTTCATCTTTTCTGTGACTATTGTCTGGAATCTGCGTTTTTTAGCATGAAAGAAGAAACCAAATAGCTGACAAACACAACTAATTTATTATAGCCTTCAGTGGGACTCAATAATAACCATAACATACAAGCCTGGCGGTACAATATATAGGAAATGTCTCCAGGGAATTAAATAGAAACCATGTCGTTTTTTTTCATCGTTGACTATTGATTTGCTTCTATCTTTCTTCTTTTCCCCAAACTGACAGTTTTGGTAAAGATCAATACTGACTATATTTACAGACGTGTGTGGTGCCGTGTTGAACTAATTCAGTTTGGCTTTAGGCGAATAGCTGGGAATAAATCAAACATCATATGAGGATAATTATAAATGTACTATAAAGCTCCCTAATTTACAGTTTTATTCTTATCAAGTCTCAAGATTTTAACTGAATGGCCGTTCTGACATTAAATAAAAAATAGCAATGACCATCGTAATACGCCCAAATCTATAGTGGCAGCCAATTCGTTCGGGAAGTATAGACAGGAGTTATTCTAGAACATGAGCATTACCTCATAGTATTTTTTTTGCTATTGGTTTGATTTTCCTTGGGTTATCACAAATTCTCAGACCAAGACAGACACACAGACAGACAGACAGAAAGACACACGGGCGAACAGAAAAACGGACAGATTGACATGTAGTGACGGTTACATGTATATACGTATAAAAAGACTTTGGAATGAGTAAATTGTATTTCAGAGTTGACAATAATTGATCCTCCGGTCATGCTTTTCAAAACTTGCCATGTCTTATGTCAACTGACTAGTGAAACTATCTCCTCTGTTAACTGATCATTAAAACCAGTACCTCGTGTGATTTTGTTAAATTTGCATATATTTTGCAAGAAAACGGAATAGAATTTTACATATCATTTAAGACGCAGCGACACTGTTGTAACCACGAAACAAACGTGTGCTATCTCGTATACATGGAAGTATTCTGGCACATTATCAATTTATCATGATGTAAAACAATTATAGTGGGAATTGGGAATTAATCAAAAATTAGGTCATTTCTAACCTAATGATTGATAGAATAACAAAGTAGGTTAATTATGTTATTGATAGTCTTTAAGACTGACCGAAACGTATTGGAAGCTGGACAATTATAGACTTACTTAAATAAAAGTACGGAGATCTTAGATATGAAAAGAGAGCAATTTATATTATAATTTGATGGATATGAAATAAAATATTTACATAATTTTAATTGTTGTGAGATCATTTTCTTTTAGAAAACTTAGACCAAATACATATAGTAAAACAGTAATAATTCTCTATGTTGATTTGATTCAAGACAAATTAATTGGTTACTACTATTTTTTCTATTTTACAATAACATACCAACATGTGTTTGTCTTGCTGGTGATCAAAGCATTTTGAAGTATAATCAAAGAACAATAGATTTTCTAATATTTATTCAATAGTACACGAAGGTGACAGACGTAAATCCGGTGTTTATTGCCTGAAATTCCTTTATATTCTGAGTCATTTCTCGTTTAAATATTTGATAGGAAAACAGAAATCATTGCCAAGCATTGTTATGTACTGCTTACACTTCTAAAACATTTATGCGCATGCTGTATAGCTTTAGCATCTAACAATATTTGCTTGCAATCTACGTCAAATACAATCAATGCCAATTATTGACCAGAACTTCTTAAATTCCTCCCATTTAGCTTGGAGGCAGATCGTGGAAATATCTGTTCCTTTAGTAACAGTTGAAATTCTCATTCATGAAATATACTTATTATCGATCTTCCCGACCGAAGAAACTTCCGGTTTCTTTCTTATACCGGAACTGCTGCACTAAATCAATTTAATGCATCAGTGTAGATCAATGGGAGATAGAGAGTGAAGCAGATTATACAAAGAATAAAGAGTTTCTGTATCTAATTTCTTACAGGACTTGAATAACAACTTGACATGATCAATATCAACTAGTTGCTCTGTTTAACTTGATAGTCATATTGTATACTTCATAAAACCTATTTCTTGATGAACATATATTAAAAGAATTAAAGTTAGACCTCATCTGGACTTTACCATTTACATCATAAGCTTTAAAGAATTAGATGACAAAATAAGTCTCAGATATTCCGGAAGAATGTACAATGGTGCTTCGGTGCAATGGAGCTTACATTTAAAAGGTATACAAGATTGAAGAATGATGTTCGAATAGGTAAATTCAATATAGTTCTATAACTCTATCAAATATATACATGCTAAGTTAGCTAATTGTCTACATGGTAATCAATCCTAAATGCATTCGTATTAGTGCCTGAAGTGTATCGATACAGAAGATCGAATGTCTCGGTAGAACCATAGTTCATAAAGATGGGAAGAAGACCAGATGGTATATTAGATATATATGTATAGTTTACTATTGATTACTGTCATTCATACACCAATACTTTCGCAATATCACAAGCATTCCCGTACTCGGGGAGTGAATTATGAGATTAACATTAAAATGTCTAACATTATACCAAATTAAGTCCAGTGACTCTGTGTTGGCTTATATCAATCTCATCTAAAAACGTAAAAGATAACAACTATTCTCCCTTTTCAGAAGCTTGTCCTTCGCCCAACTTGAATGAATTGGTATTTCTAGAAGTGTAAGTGTCATCTATCTCTGGGGTTACCTAGAATGATGGCACCGCCATCAAGGGAATAGCTTAAATCCAATTCCGGGGAACTATAGTTCCGAATATAACTCAGAAAGATTAGGATTCGTATATTTTGTATTTCTGATATTTTTAGTCTCCATCTTGATCTGAGAATTTTGCTATCAAAGTATGTCCCAAAGGCAGTATTTTTACCAATGAAATAGTGCTATGTAAACCTTGTTCTTGATTTAATAAGGAACCAAATGAGGCTGTCATAGCGCTTAATTTTTAGTTTGTTTATCACAAAACGTTTTATTTATACAGAAAGTTCTTATTGAAGTAATTTGATTGGTTAAAAATATTACCTTTGAGACAAGTCTTTGGCAGAAAACGTCTTAGATTACAATGGAGAAAACAAAAAGAGATACAAAATTGTTATCTGGTTTTAATTAGATCAGAAAGATGTTGGCTACGTATCAAAATAAGGAATATTAAGATCGCTTAAGAGATTTAATTGATATATATTCGTTATTATATCAAAACATTTGGTAGCTATTGAAGCAGTGCTTCCAATTGTGTAGAAAATTTCGGAACATAACTTAATCCCAAAGTCCTTGTTTAAAGACAGCATTTTATTGCTCTTAATAATATTTTATGGTAATTACGTTTCCTAATACAAGTTATTATTCTGTAAAAACTGTATCGTGTGAAATGTGATCAAGGGTATATCCATCGTTCACAAGTTAACAAGTACTATTAAACATAATTCTTTTGCTATATACTGATTTCCAGGCTAGGATCGATCGATTGCATTTATCTACATCAATACATTATAACTATTTACAATCAAAGTATTAAATAGCGGTCAATACAAGTCTTGTCTGATTTTACCGAGTAATCCAGGTATTTTAATAGCTTCTGTAATGATTCTTGTAATAGACGAACGATATAACCAATGGTAACTATATCTGTTTCGCATTGACAAACCATATAATCTATTGTGTTAAGTAAAACTTATTTATATAAGATAATGAGAATAATATTGCCCGCGTCGATAATGTTAATATAAAGTTATCAGAAAAAGTGATAGATCATCGGTCACAGAGCATATGGGATGATAAGACTTCTATAAATGGCCATATACTAAGGTGATCCCGAAAATATTAACCATTGTTTGCTACAGAAAATTAAGAGCTGGATCGCTTGCCCTCAGAATTGAAAATGGATGTTTTTTTAACAAACTGAGCCTTAATGTGAGGATATGTTTATTTTGAAATAAAAAGTTGAGAATGAAGAATATTTTGTTTTTAATTGTGATGTTTATAATCATATAAGACACTTAGAATGAACCAGAGCCTGCCATGAAATTGAACCATTTTTTAACCTTTTTGATAATGTAAATAAAATGTACTTTTAATGAATAACATAATAAAATGTACTTTTAATGAATAATATAATAAAATGTACTTTTAATGAATAATATGGATGTTTTACCCCACTTTGCATCTTGCGTATATAAAATGTGTGATCTTAAGCAACAAGCACTGTTAATGTAAAATGTATATATCTATTTGTATTTTAATGTCTCTGCTCCTCACTTTTTAATACTCTTAGCTAGACTGTTGAATGTTTTAATTGTCTTCTAGTGTCTGATAAGACGTTACCGGCTGCCATCTTCAATTTTCTCAATGGGTCAATTGTATAATTAAAATCTTCTTTGAAAATTGATTCCATCAGAATTAGAAAATTTCATGTTGACATCAATCAGTTGAAAGCCTCAAACTTCCCCTTTACATTGTCTGGAGGCGAATAGATCTATTGTATAACTTTATAAATTGTGATGGAATTTATAGAAGGCTATTCTCATTTGAGAAGTAGGTGGAGATAGAAATAAATAGAAATGTGTTTTTGTGGAGTGTCTTCCCTGAAGCTGAATCTGAGGCAATTGTCAAGTTGACTTTCAGATCACATTTGAATGAGAAAAGGCAATTATTGTAGATCAGGACTATTTTAAATCCTTTATGCCAAGACCTAGCAATGCTGATGGCGTATGTAATACTTATAGAACTGATCACGTTGAGCGTCAAATTCCATTCCCATACGCAAGGTTTGACCGATAGCCTGTGATTCCTTACATGTACATGTATTTGGTGTTAATATTCATGCCGGATTATCAGACGTGAAAAACCTTCAAAGCTTCACACTCAATATTTACCCCGACAAGAAGCAGAAAAGACAGTCGTTATACTTAAGGTACCAGATCCCTCAGATGTAGGGCCTACCTTCGGAATAACCGCAATATGATATCATGACCTGACGCCGACTCCATGGTTATGTACGATAAACAAAGTGGAAAGACATCACCAATTTCATAGTGCAATTCGGGTGAAATAAATCAATTTTAAGTTCCGAGATGTTACAAAAAACGCATGTAGTAAGATGATATGAAATATAACATTCATATACAAGCCGGTTATTTGTTTTCGAAATACAATGGCTCTATTGATAGATGGAAGATAGACACGAAATTTTAATACACATCAATACGAACAGTAAATTCTAAATTTATAACAGAGTTAATTCTACAATATTGTGATACGATATACTGAAATCGGGGAATATTGATTTTAACAGTGGAAAAATGGTATACAATGCACGAGTAGCTCTTTGATTGTTCAGAACCACTCTACCACTGCCGTTCTGTTAAATATTTATTTGGTACTTGGATGAATATGTTTCAATCCTAAGATTAGTCTTTGTAATTTCATCCAGCTAGAGAGTCAGAAAGATTTTAGTGTTGTGCTATCAATTCATCCTTAAGCAGGGTCCACAACATTCTTATTTTAAACTAAGTTCCCCACATCAAGGACACTACCCATTGCCTGTGTTCTCTTGTGGATAAACACCGTCTAGATTGTAATAAGAAAGTGCATTTGTTTGATCTTCATCAGAGACAAGTTGCTTAGTCTACATATTAAAAGTTGCATTAGTTTCATCTTGTATTTAATAGAACAAATGACATTTTGAGAAGGTTAAGAGTTTTTCTAGATTTCCCTTGTTGTTTCAACGGCAGACTAATTTATGAGCTCAAGCCTTTCTTCAACGTATCCATGCAACTGTAACAATATCTTTTGGGGATTTTAATGCCATAATGCGATCAAAAATTAAGTTCCAGTCTTTTAAATTCGAGAAATACGTTGCCAGAACAGATACTTAACTAGTCATTTTTTTTTTCTTTCTAGGCGTGCGGGGGGGGGGGGGGGGGGTTGTCGTATGACTGGAATTAAAGTACAAATTCCAGACAAGTGTCCTGTAACTGTATCGGAACATTGACCTAAAATAAAACTAAAGATCTCAAGGGCCGACTTGTAAGCTGACAATGTTAAATGGACTGTGATTGGCTTGAGATAGATGTCAAGTGAACTTACTAATGACTTGGATTGGTAAGATCGATAGGTCAACAACAAAGTGAATGTCCCGCCATCAAAGGTTACTGACATCTCTTTTTGTCTCTTCATTTAGTTTTATATAAAAAGAAATTTGAGATGTTTTTATTATTCACTAAGGAGAGTCATCGGAATATAAATCTCAAAGACAAGCCTCGACCATTATTCATGTATTAAAACTTCTTGCCATATTCAAATATTAAACCAAAACAAGTAGGTTTGAAGCCTCTAATGACAGCTTTAAAGACAATGTCGTGGAAGATCGAACAGAAGTCTTGAACTTGTTGATAAAGTGCAAATTTATAGGGCTATAGTTGTGTTATTCAAAAAGGATCAGCTCCCCACCTATGCAACAACTAAAAATAATTTATTCGCTAGGTTCATATGAAGTTTTTTTTTTTTTTAAAAATACAATATCATTGTTTACTTGTGGACATTTAAAAAGACTCAATTTCGTGGTGGTACTGACACGTCATGAAACGTCTATTTACAAAATGGCTCTAGCATTATTCCAATATCAAATAACCAAGAATATATATACGCAAATTATTCAAATACTTAAGGTGACAGCCGTGTTTTAGGTGTTTACAAAATGCTTTGTATATACTAACATTATACAAAAGAGTAACAAGTTCGAATATGAAAATGATGAATTTGAAGCCATTATTAACGGTAATGACTTTTCTTATTGATTTCAAGGGCGAAACTCGGTCGTGTTCTTTGTTTTATGTTTACAAATGCTAGATCTGTAAATCTTGTCAAACATATCTAGTTACGATATTATAATAGCTATGTAAAAATATATCTTAATCATTTGGAGACTGTGAAATCGCCATGGACTTTTAGTTAAAGGCATTCTTTAACTGAGTTGGAAACAGGTGGCAACAGTTCAATGCCATGGAGCAATTCGGAATGATTTAATTTATTTTACTTCAATTCTGATTCAAATACAGGCTTGGTCATGTCGAGAGGTAACGGATTCACAAGCGACTGAAAATATTACATAACACAAAAGCAATTTTACGTAATTGTACTTTATTCACTCAAGCTCGGCCATTAAATGACGACTTATAGTTTAGAACACAATGATTCGCTGCGGAAGCTCAAAATGTAAATATGTTCCACAATTTAATCTCATTTGATCTGTTCTATCAAAATAGATCGAATAATGACTAGCTGCTAGTATTATGAATATAACGTATAAATAAAAAGTACTTGATAATATTGTATATTGGTAGAAAAGTTCTATAGTAAAATGGTCAATTGGAAAGCTGTATTGTTCGTCCGTCTGTCAGGCAAGAGAAATCGATGATATATACTAGTAGTTCAATGCTTCTCTATCTTTAATCAATACCCTTAATTGGATTGTAAAATTAAGTCTTTCTATATGTAGTACAATACCTTGATGTACTGTTTGATTAGTTAAGATTCTAGTTTAATTAAAACGGTATGTTGGATTCTAAAATCTGCACAGACAGGTCAATCTCTTGCTGAATTTAGGAAATCATTATGAACAACTTACTTTGACATAGTATCAATAATTCGTAAGCAACTATTGATCTGATTAGTTGTTGTCAAACATGAAACTGACAGGCAACAATTGATTCAAGATTTATTAATATAACTGATCGTGATGCCTTTTGCACAACCTACAGTATGGCTTCTCCGTAACTATTGTTCCTCTACTATACATACATTATCTAATTTTTTGTATTTTCGTTGTCCATTTTTATAATTAACCCCCTCATGTTATTCGAACAGTAAAAGATAATTTTTATACAGCCGCAACTCGTGTCGGCAGCGTAAGATGATCCTCAGTCATATAACATAAAGGTGGGTGGGTACACTTCATATTACATAATGGGGAATTTTATTCTCTGGTAACAATACAAGATTTGCGATCAACATGAGGATGTAAGTTTTCAGTCTGTATGGTTGATCTTTACTGTTCTTAAACATTCATCCTTCCTCCCTAAATATCATTAAATCCTGTTTTTAATCGACACATTTAATATTGACTTTCTGTCATATTTTTGTTTTGTTTTTTCTTCGAAGAAAATATAAGGACATGATGGGCAGAATTTCGTTAATTTCATGTCATTTTGTACCGTATATTAAATAATCTAGAATTATTTTATATTTGATACATCCAACGGCGATACCACTCCCGTTATTTGCGATGTTTAAAACTAGAAATATTCATCACATTCATATGTTTGAATTAAAAATAGAACAATTGATTTTTCATGAATTGTGTGGTCTATGAGATCTACTGATATCACAGTATTTTGTATATGATAATTTACATTAGTTGGATACAATTAATAAATATTCATGAAAATTGGACGAATTTCACAATAGATATTCCATTTGAGTCATACTTCTTTATATCTCCCTAAAATCGATTGAAAATTTCAGATTAGCATTAAGAATGCTTGCAGTTATGTTACGAAAAAAGGTACATTATTTAAGGGCCATGATTCGCTATATTCGGGAGATGATTAATTAGTCGGTCAAGTACTAAAACTGCACGAAATTCGCATTATCCATTCAAATATACGACAAACAAACTTGAAATTTCTACATTTCTATATTTTTTTTCCCTATATATGTATGACCGGTGAGGTTTTACATTCAAACACGTATATACCCAGGTACACATGGATTTCTTAAATTCAAATTTTTACTACGAGCTTTGAACACTTTTACCTATTAGCCATGCAAAAACATTACCGTTTTTTGAGACAAACGGGTTGCGAATTTGACCATATCCATATCGCTACATTTGGAACATGAAGGAGTATATCATACTTATTATGAAAAGCTAGAAGGCTGGTTGACCAGAAGCAAGTTTTGTGGGAAGAGAAGGGATTAAGTGAGTGGTAGATGAGTCATCCTCAAGTCTGTCTTTACGAGGATATACCATAGTTGTATAAATAGAAATCAAAGAAAATTGTGTAGATAAGAAGAGAGAATTCTAACTAAGATCGATATTTATTCAGTTAACTCTCATCTACAGTCTGGATTTCTATCACTAGTAAACCATATAGACATATACCCGGTATTGTATCTCGACTTCCAATAGGTTCAGGCAGTTTTAGATTACAAATGACCAGCTAGTCTTACCTAGACAACAGATTTATGAAGAGGCACATGCAATTTTTTGGTTTGACCTTAAGCGATCCCAATTGAATATTAATCTGGAATCTGAAATTGGATCTATTGTGAAATACCAAATCAGAATTTTGTTTTCATCTTTCAATCAAAAGTAATTATTTCCTTCAATCACATTCAATTTGTGATTTAACCTCAATTGTTGAGATTGTATCCAGACATACATGTATTGAAACCTTAGAACAGTGCTCCTCAACCGTGGTCCATAAGGATCCCCAGGGGGAAATTGAAAATGTCTTTAGAAGGAATTTGAAAGGAGGGAGAATTTAGAGGGGAGGGGGTGAAGGAAATGACTGAATAATGGGGAATATACTTCAAACTATAAGCATCGAGGGAGAAAAACGTGCTGTTGGCGATCGATCACCAAGGAGCTTTGTTTGAAATCTTGTATTTGTGCTTTCGTAATTTGTTTCCAGGATCAGATCAAGCTTATCGGAAACAAGGATAAGAATGTAAGGAGATGGTTGTCCGAAATGGTCTCAGAAAATTGTTCTTTATTTTCCCTTGAAGGAGAGAAGCACTGCCTTTGAATGTTTTGAAAATTTAAGGATTCATTCTTCCCCCAGATTGGTATGTCGGTTCTACCACCTGAAAGCACTTGAAAGGGTATAGCAACACACAAACTAATAAATCTGTCCAAATATGGCTCCATTTTCATCACATACCAATGTAAAACCCCAAATTATCCAAGGCCACATGCGTCATTATTGTCACTTGAAAAATAATATTTGTGATGATTCATGTAATATTAACTATAATATATTATTCCATGGTATATCAAATTAACTCTATACTTTCTTTCTAATTGACTCATATTAATCAATAAACATTGTGTCATTGTGTATATACCATAGTTTAAACAATATTTACTTTACCAAATGTCATGTTCAGTTTCGTATTGTTTAATGGACTTATAGTTTCAACCTAATGTATTAAATGATGCTGGTGGCAACATATTGTTAAAATCAAGCACATAATAATAAAATAAAATTTCCATCAAATAACTGATCCATCAAAGGATGCCCTCACATCTGTTCCATTAAATGTGGCCAATTTGAACATAGTTATGATTAAAGTCTGCTGGACTAATTTTTTCATTACCATTACTCGGCGTCTTCAAGGATTTGGGATTGCTGGATCATTAGAATGATTTATTTTCTATTATGTAAATCTAAATCTATGAAAACCCAACATGGTTTGTAGGCTATTACAGGCTGAGATGTCTGCATCTATTTACCATTTTTCTATTTTACCTTTTGAGAATAATGAAAGTCGATTTTGTGTTACAATAACAATATTTAAATACATTTCCATACTGACGTCATGTATGTTTTAAACACAGATGTGACTAAATACTGTGATTGAAAGAGAATTTAAAATCTATAATGTATTGTAAAGCCTTTTGCTATTTCTCTGTTCAGTCTATTCAGATTATACCAGTTGTTAAAATACGCATCTATTAGAAGCTTGATAAATAAGACAATTTGAGGTTATTGCGTAATGAATGTTACTTCTTGAATATGTTGTGTTGTATGTCTATTTATCTCTGGAACGTTCCTGTAGATTAATTGTCTATAAACTTCAAGAAGCAAATTGAATGTAATCTCATGCTGGACAATATGTGGGTGTTTAGACATGCGTAGGTTAACATTATTTCTGAACACATGTCTGTTTTTTTCAAAATATACGTCGAAATGACATCATGTTCGAGTCTTCGTAGAATAATAAAGATCAATAGACTTTGTTAAAAAGAAAGGATGTCATCATGACATTGGAGATATTCGACTTATAGTACCTTCCGATTTGTCATTCATTTATCATCCTGACTTAATCATTTGTTTATCCTTCCCGGTTTTTCATTCAATTATCCCTACCAATTCATCATACACTAATCTACTCCAATCGTCCATTCATTCATATATCTAAAACAAAAGCTTACCTTAAAGAAATAACGTCCTTGAGCATCCCCCACCCTAACAAATCCCCAAAAACACTATTTAATTATAATTTGAAAAGGATATCCCCATTCTATGATCATCTTGGCATATTTTCGGATAAAGTTATCCTCACTGAATATAAACAGTGATCGACTGTTGGCTAATCCCATTTTGACTAATCTGATGAATCTCTGCTTTCTCGATTTGTTTCTTATAGATTCTTCTTCAGTACCATCATCTCTACCATTTCCATCAACTTGGAAATTGGCCATTCTGAAAATACAATAAAGATTTGTTTAATATCTGATGCTATCTCTTGCCCACGCTCTTTTTTTTCAAATAAAATGTCTTTTGCTGAAAATTAATTGACAAATACTACAAAAACATACTGAATTAGGCTAATGTAAAAGCTGTTTTTTATGAATCAGATGCATTTAATGAATTTAATGGCATTGTCTATTTCTAATATGAAATTCTCTTCCTCGTCCAACAAGCGACATGGCTTATGAAGTTGAAGAATGTGAACATAAAATACCGTATATAACAAAGCAACGTGTATTGTTAGTTTATGAAAAATAATATATTTATGATGCCAATGTGTGCATTGTTTATTAGTTTTTTGGAAAAAAAATATATCTATCTATTACACCGCTGTACACAATTCAGACAAATGCTAACAAGCCAACACTTCAGTCAGAATAACCATAACCTTATTTTTTGAAACTAATACCATTCAACATCATTACTTCGGAAATTTAATATAACAGAACGTTGTTAGTTTAGCAACGTCGTTTGTTTCTTAGTATGTATCATATCTGGCTTCGTCAGCATCAATAGTTATGTTAGTTGACACAATCATAGCTACATGAACAATACTTTTATGGATTTGTTGCTAGTTCTCAGACTGGACGGTCAGAAGCAAGTTTTATATGAAGAGAATGGATTAAGTGAGTTAAATGAGTCATCCTCTGTCATACAAAGGTATAGTGCACAAGCTGAAATTTCTAACATGACCCAATTTTCTGAGTATTAAGAAATAAGCCCTTGTTTACGTTCGCAAGTGTCCGTGGAACTGATTTATTTCATCATTATCCGGATATATAATTGTGTTATATTTTATAATATCATTTTTATGAGCTAGTTCTTCTTGAATCATGTGTCAGTCGAAATGTAGGAACATCGATTTAGATAAATAGCTACCACAATATGATGCACATGTTTATGTAGTTCGCAAAAGATCATCTAAAAGAACGTCATTTCAAGTGTATCATGGTTAACAGACATGACCTAAAGGTTCTTCACGTTTCTTTCTCTTTGTTTCTGTTAATACAATTACAGGAAATTGAATATAAGTGAGACTGGTTTTTAAGACTCTGCGATTAGACAGTATTGTTTAATTATATTTTCTACTATTGATTTTTGTACTACCAGACATTGTGTATATGCCAAGTGTTTTCTACCAAGGTGAATGCCTTCCAGAAAAAGTCACCGTTTAACTACAACATGTCTTTTATTTTGTTTGAAAATACTTCAAGTTAGATTTCATTTTCGTTAAAATATTTACTAGGCCTTTCAGTGGATTTGATTTTGATTCGTTGCTTCTATCCTAAATATATCACAAATTCATGCACTAGAAATATTCTAAGACTCTTCAGATAGAAACGATAATCTTTCATGACCATTATCACAATTTCATAAAATATAGTAGGAGGACTTGCTAAATTGGTGATAAGGCTAACATTAATATATCCATACCCGGTCGATAGCTTAACTCTACATAGATCCCTACCATTTACCACTTTTTTGCCAGTGTTATTTCAATGCATCAGGGCTTTGGGTGCAGGTTGGACAGAATTATGATAACCTGTGTTAGTATTTCGACCTCTTCATCAAGTTTAATTTTTTTATGGCTGTTAATTATTTTTAAAATGTACAAAATACTCCAGTGATAATCTCATTCCAAAGCCTTATGTGTTACGGTTTGGTTGGATGCAGTTAATTTCAACTAAGTTGAAAATACTCAATATAAACTATGTTTATTCTCAAAAGCAGGACGTGGACCATTTGAACGGAAAATATAAAATATAGAATGCCATATTGTCGACACGGTAATATATTACGGTTTTAATAAGAAATTTGTATGAATATAGATAGGAGAGATATTATAACGCTGACTGAACAAATGAATAATACATGGATATTATATGTTGTTTTATTTCTATTTAACGATTCATTAATATGTAATTAGGTCACAGCTTTTTAATAGACTCATATTAGCGCCCACAAAGTATTTTTGAAGTAGGCAATTACTTATGTATAGAAAAAGTTTGCCGACATAAACGGAGAGATCATTCAGGGAATTTGAGGAAAATATTTTATCATTCGAAACCGCAGACTAACCAGTAATTTCACAAGTTGTTTCATCTGATCATTATTATTATTACATGTATATAACTTTAAAATAGTAAGTGAATGGCGTTTCAAAATAAGAATAAAGAAGATATATATCATATCTTGTTTTTCTTTATGTTGTATAATTTGAAGCAGAATACTCATACTGTATAGTAGGAACAATTACATAACTGTATTATTATGTGATTAATCAATAAAAACAGTATCAAGTATGGTATCATCAACATGATTACCTTGTCTTTTTGACAGAATTTTATATATAATATTTGTCTATCTGTATCAAACGTATAAATAGTACACCCATATTCAATTAGCTAATTAACCATAACAAATTCCTTAAGGATTTAGAAATATCGTATGATTCATAGTACAGAATCAAATTCCGACCATTACAATGCTGAACAACCAATTACAACTAAGATAAATTTCATAAAGTAAATTTCAGAGTGAAATTGATGCTCCTAAATGATCGACAGACACAATCTCAAAGTTTTAGTAGATGTTCTGAGAGTGTTAATGCTTCACGATGAACAAATGATATCGTTATAGCGTTTGAGGTTTTGAGGTTATAATGGAATAATTTTTTATTTATTAGCAATGCTCCTGAACATTGAACTCATAATAAATAGTATCACATAGAGTTAAGTATTAACTTAATTAGCACATATAACAATGCACTGGTGGTAGCAGATGGTGTTCATGTAACCAACTTCCATCCTAACCACTACAACCTAAATTTGATCTTGTTATTCTGGTGTCTATTGTTCAATATATTGTCTATTCTTTAAAATGCCTTATTGCTGCTTTAACTCCACCTGCATTCCCAGTCTCTTTCTCTGTTCTTTGTCACAATGCTTCCTGCTTAACATGCAACAGAGTAAGTTCAAATAAAGAGTATTTCATTACAACCCACAAGAATTATATGCAAAATTAAAAGTATGTTTTAGAGGATACAGACAAACACATTAATCAATAAGGACTGAAGTAAAGTGCTTAACATAACATACCAATATTTTCATCACAGAAAAGAGGAGACAAACTGTGGATATATAGTCTACCAAAACATTTTATGTCGTCCCTGTTATTTTTCGAAATCCTCTCTTATAAGGTTTTGTAATGCCTAAATTTGACTAATGTTTTGTCTAGATTTGGAATTTGATGTCTGTAAATGCATTTTCTTTTAGATTGTGTGAGATAATGAGAAATGTACTTGTGGGAGGATATTTCTAAATATAGTCATTTTCTTTTGTGTGCAGTGACAGTAAAGCGGATGTTGATAAAATGTAGTGGTCTGCTTTTAATTTGACTATGCCAAGATTTTCATTGTCATGATATATTGAATTTTTGTCCACAATCTAAGTACTGACCAGGCTTTCATGTGACATATTGGAAGGTTTTCAACGAGATTTATGGTAAATGTTATAGGTTAAATGTCGCGATTTAATATTGAAACAGATGGCAAATGGATTACCGATCTAAAAAGTATTACATATATCATGAAAAGAGAGAAATATGTATCATAGTCATGGATAGTGACATTGTACATAATGAATTGTATATGATTAACATGAGCATTTATGAATATACAATATGCCCTGTAGACATTGATAAACATGTATCATAGATTATGATACATGCACCACAGCCATGGATAGTGAGCTGTTTATCGCAAGTATCAAATAATGGTAAGCAACATACATGTCTCATGAACAGCTTTATTAAATGTACATTCATAGCGGGAGTTAAAATTGGATAATGGGCAGAAAAGAATAGATATGAATAGTACGTAATAATGGGCATGGATGAACAGATGTATATATAAGGGTACGAATAGATATATAAGTGCGAACACCATCATTAAATTAATTACCTAAATCAGAACAGCTGTTACAATTATTGGGGATATAGTTCCACCACAATGCGTATTTTAATCTATTACATTTGTAGGATCACAATACAAACTTTAAAAAACCATCGTTTAAAAAAAAAAACACTTAGTCTGAGTCTGTTCTGTTTATAATTATGCATTTGATAGTATGTAAACCTGCAGACCATGTATCATGTCTGTGGTGACATCTCCATATTATGCTGCACCTAATCGGATCCACAAATATCTCACCAAAGAATCTGCTGTCACCTATAACAAAACCTCATGAGAATCGCGACGCCTTTTGAGAACACAGCTGATTCATAGGGAAGAATATGTACTCTTGTGTACTCAATGTTTCTAGAAAAGATGTGTTGAGTATATTAAGAAATATCACTCACTACAGGAAGCATTGTCACACGAGAGTGTGAACAACTTTGAAGAAAATACTTCGTCATCTGCATCTGCGGGTCCAGAAAGTGGCTGTATAACTCCATGCCGACGGTGACTCACAACAATATCTTAGTACCGACATGAAGCAGACGAAAAAGTTCTCTTTCTAAATGTGAAGATTGCGGAAATGTAAAGGTATCTTGATTACGACCCATAGATCAGCCCGGTAATATAGGGTTATTATTACCGAACATCTTCAATGGAAAGGAAAACAAGATGTGAAGGAAACTTTGACAAAATGAACATAATGACAATCAGTCATCATACAATTGGACGCAATAGACTACATGAAGCTACCAACACCAGACAATTATGTGCATTTTATCTTTTGCAATAGATTAATCAAGCTTAAATATTAATATACATAACAGGTATACAAAATATTCAAATAACTAAAGAAGTTTTTGTGTTACAATGTCATTTTCTTTCAATTAAAGGTTTTGATATAGCAATGGTTGTTTAATCGTCAATAAATCTTTAATAATTTACTTTTTGTCTGGTTATATTTGTTAAATCATCGATATATTTTTTAGTTTTTAGTTTTCTACCTTTTAATAGAAAATAATGTAATGTACCAAAACATCACATTTATCACGGGTTCTCTTTTATCTATATTTAAAAGACAGCGATTTAATTAGTCAGACATACCAGCAGAAGAGAATTGACGTATCAAAACCATTATTTATAATGGTAATATCCGTAAGAATACACAGGTCATATTAATCAATAACTCATGCTAATCTAATACAGGTGTATTTCATCTAAACTGTATAAGTTACAGTGAGGTTAAAATGTCATTATTTGAAATTGAATTTCAATATTCAATTATGTATTTTTTCATTCCAAAAAAATGTATTCATTTTTGTTTCCAAATTAATTTCATATAATTCACTGCAAATCTTTTCCATTCAACGAATCAATCTGTTTTACGGTTTGTTAGAAATTATTGCTTGACATGTCAAATCAAGTTTACAATGTTGTTCTGTCTTAAGGTTTGATTATTGATTGAATATCTTGGAAGTGTTTGAATTAATATAATTGTATGTGATTATAAGGTAAAATCAATATGAAAGACAATGGAAGTAGAAAGTCTACTATATACTATAATAAACAATACAAACAACTCAGTTGTTTATATAAATATACATTGCGTTGCCTTACTCTACGTTTCACGTATATATCTCTCACAGTTGGCTTTGAATTGACTAGGCCAAAAAAAAACGACTTTAAACTAGCTTTTCTGTGTTACCACTGGTAAAATTGTCGAACCATTACGGTTCGGGAACCGCAAACCTTCCTTTTGAAAAAAGTACCAGTTTTACGGTCGCACGGCAACATCTGTAGTACATCGCGAACTGTCAATAATGTGCCACTTTTTTGATCGAGACTAAAGTGGTTCGGGAACCAGACAAACTCAGTGGAAACACAGCATGTTCGGCAATAAAGCTGGCTTTAAAGCTAGCTTTACTTCACAATTCTACGTGGAAAGGCATTTTAGAATACCAAGGAAACGTTTCACTATGAATAGTTTTAAAATAATAATGAGCTTTTTTATTATCGATTATCACAAACTGATAGATTCTTATACCATCTTTTTCACATTATGAAAACTAAATTATTCAGCCCCAACCAAATATTTACTTAATATTAAAAAATGTTTATATCAAATTTGACAGATTCTGGACTGGATATGAACAGTTTTATATTGATATTGCTTCGGCTGTGCTTTTATATGATAGATTGATAGTGTCTACGTTTTTTGTCAGTTTGTTTCAGACATTTACATATTAAGCTCGGAGTTTTAGGTTTTGTGAAGATATTAATGATTCTTCTATTTTGCGTGAAATTTTCAAGTTAACATTTGAAAATGTGGTTACGAGTAAATTAGGGAATAATATTAATATTTAAGACAAATCATACTGTGTATTGAATCTTATATTCTGTGGACTACAATGTATAATACTCAATGTTAAAACATTGGGTTTTTCGCATATCGATGGTACCGTTACTGTAAATTATACAATGACCAACGGCAATCTACTAAATGGAAGTAAATATAGTAAAAATAGGATACAGTGCGTTCATTATCTCCTCGTGATCTTATGATGCTGTATATAATTAACAATTAAGTACACTAACAATATTCAACGGTATTCTATATTGTCCATTGTTAGAAGGCTAGTCTTGTTGTAGATATTTGGAAGTCATATTCGAAATAGTATCATGAATATTGTATTACGTATCACACAGATACATTAAAATGATTATTAAATGATCTATACAAGACCGGGAGTTTTTGTAGGGATTAGTGTTAAGGCTCCAATTATTTCATAACTGCTAACATACAAACATGTCACAGTAATATTACATGGCTCATATGACATATAACAAAACGTGCACTCTGTGATCTGAAATTTTCCAAAACTAATTTGAATTATCTTCAAGACGTCAGGAGACAAATCTAGAGTTTAAAACCCTGAAGATATTACCAGACTTGTACAAAATGGCCACTTCAAAGCAGGGAATCAAAATGGCGCTGGATTATTTCAGTGTTTTCCTTTCATAAAAGAACATCTACCGTGAAAATAACATTAACACTCCTTATAGGAGTTCATTCACATTTCCAGATGTCTCATCTAAGAGAAGTCGAGAGTGGGTCTTCAAACTATGCCTATCTTTAGCAGTAACAATACGTCAAGTGTGATATGCTAGTAATATGATAATGAAATTGGAATCTATTATACGGATTATGCTTTTTGAAATTAAATTAGTATTTCCATATTCCCCATCATGACTAAATTGATCGAAATTCTACTGAAGATAATGGAAGCATATTCCTTTCAAATGTTAGAATAATGATTAAAACGAGTATTATTTTGTTTATAAAATAAAATTGTCATAGAGACTAATTCACAAAAACGATGGAATCAAATTGATTGGAGTACAATGTTAATTTCATCTCTGACATAAAGTCGATTTTAAGTTGATTTTCGCCAGAAGAAATTAAAGACTGTAAAGACATTTGTAAATTCCAATACACATAAAATCAAGAAGAAGCTTTAGCTTAGTAATTGTGTTTTAGTCTGATTTTAAGTTAACTTCAAAAGACGATCGATACAATGTTATGAAGAATATACGGTGAACTTACCATTTTGGACCTTCCATAATAATTGTTTTACCATTCCTTATTTCATTGATGAACTAGTATCCACTACATAGTCACTTAATCCTTTACAATATATCCACAATAAAATAAAAACAATAATAATACTCAATTCCACAAAACCGATCTGATGTTGTTTGGCTAATCGTCTACGTTCAGTTTTCATCGGAAACCATTTAGCCGCGTTATTCGCCTTTCGGTTTAACAACACTCATTCCATAGTAGTCTGTACATCGAGATAATTATGGCAGAATCGAGCCACATACATTATTAATGAGCACATTGTCATTCTCTTATTGACAATCTAAACGTGGAATTTTACCAACCAATCAAATTCTTTCTCATAAAACGCTTTGAAAATTGGGATAATGACGTCATTTAGAATGTAACGATATTATATCCCAAATTATTTCAAGATACCGGCTTGTCTTAAGTATTGGCAATGAAGGAAAGTCATGGAATGAATCTGATTGAGAATGTGTCGCGTGCTGGTGGTAAACAAAGAGTGAAAAATAAACATGTGACGTAGAAAAAATGGATTTTTGTTGTCGAGATCTATAGAATAATGTAATTATAGGTGACTGTAAACTAAGAGACAGCCATCTGTTAGATAAAGTAGGTTCTACTGGTGTTTAAACTATGATCTACCTGATAATTATATCTCTTTATCACTCAATATACTAATAATTATACCATTCTTTCATTAACATTTCATTTTCAACTTAAATTACCCACATTCAATTAAGAGTCATAAAAAGACAAACAAAAAACTAGACGGCGTCCTGTTTTTTACAGATCTGGTATTGGCTTCTGAACTATTAAAATTGGATGGATCACAAACATCGTGCAAGTCTCCATTAAGATTCAATGTTTGTGACGAATATTAAAAAATAATAATACGTCAAGTTTTCATTATCGTCAGTCCAGTTTGCTCTTTCAACAAAACTGGAAACCAATAAGAAATATGACTTTCGTAAAGTATGGTGAAAAATAGACGTTTTATGCTTTAAATGACAATACAGTAAAGCAGAATGCCCTTACCATAATCACATAAACAAAAAAAAACATAATAAATCAGTTAATATTTTATCACAAATTGTATATTAAATAAGAAATCTTGTAAATACTACTTTATAATCTGTTATTGTCTTTCATTTTATCTTTTCTCTATTGAATATTTTATTTATAGCACCCGACTTGAGCTCTTATGCCGGTGACACAAGTTTCAGTGGGGCTTATAACAGTTAATCAGCTGACTGAACATATATCTTCATGTCATGTTGCATTTATTGCTTATATTTTAAATGATACGTTGTTTAACAACAATTTTTATTTTCATGCTCCATGTAATTCATCTTGTCCATGTTAGTCGATAAAGCCCAAACTGAAGGGTGCCCGATGTGAAAATAAGACATGGATATTGACATCATAATAATTATAATTATTATAATAATCGTAAGAAAAAAATGGTCATATTCCAATATCTGTTTTATAAACAAATGAGTCCTTTTAACAAATTGATATGTTATCGAGTCGAATTTGAACCTGTATTGTTGGAATAAGGTAAAAACTTTCATCCCTTAAAATTTCGTCAGTATTACATCCATGTTTCAGGATATTGGCCCGATAACGTCACTAGATTATAGTGCTGTACCATCAAGAAATCTTCTATAATCTTCAATATTGTAATACCTGTAAACGGAATTGTTCTGGTTGTAAATGTTAGGGTTATTCAAAGGCGTGTACATCACCATAACATTTCTATTATTATACTAATTTTCTATTGTAGATGATCTGTAACAGATTACCAAATGATGATATATGATGTATAAGTAATATCAGATGATAAGTATTAATCATTCTATATTATTATATAAGATCATAAAAGTTAGATGTGTATCGTAATAGCATTACATCAATAGCTAATATCACTAGACATAATTCTTAACAGAGTTTGGTCAATTTGTCAAACTTTCATGCAACACCAAACCGTTTTACTATTACCATCAAATACAGTTACTGTGACTGAGAAGCAATACATCAAATTCCTAAAGCTTACTTGAATGTTCTGATCCATTATCCGCTTAGTAGCGTTTCTAGGAATAATTACGTGTAGGGATCCTGGTTAATGCTGGCCTAAATTTTGAACCTGTTGAATTCCTAATGAGTGCCGAGTTGCTACACATTAATAATGTCTTTGTGATAAATTAGTTTGAATACAATACATATTGAAATTAATATGTAAAATAATATTCATTCGAATCTTAGCTACGATGATTGATATTTATTCATTATTCATTTTAATAACACGCTTCATAAATTCCCATAAGCATTAACAGTTACAGCCATAATTGGCATCTATATCAAACAGCAGATAGATTTAATGTTAGGCCAAAATATATCATACTCGTCTAACCCATATTAAAATTTCCACTACCCGAGGCAGATGGTCATCCTTTGTTTAAAAGTAAACCAAACCCCTGGAATGAATTATTTTTAACTTAGATTTCTTTACCAATTAATAGGGCTGAAACAGTGTGACAAATACTTATCCATTGAATATTATAATCTGTTACATTTAGTCAACAAAATTAAAAAACAGAATGAAATATGTCGTTAGGGTCAGCTTCTTTTTGTTTTAACAACCTTGTAAGAATTCATACGTAACTTCAAGAGGGTTAGCAATATAATAATGATTTAAACGGAACATTGTAATTGAGTATAAATATTGCCAATCTCAGATATAACTCAGAAAAGATGACCAGCTATTGTTTCCAGCAACAAGTATTTCAATGCAATCATTACCGTGTCAATCATCCAATCAATAAGCTCCTTACAAATTCAATACTACACGATTACAACTGACGACTTGCCATAAATAAGTCTTTATAGACTACATTCAAACTTCATTAAATTCTTTTAAATTCTCCTAAACAACAGCCAATTAACAATATGATAATACAAATTATTGATTGCATGTCGTGCCGAAAAAAAAAACTTATTTTGTATGTTTCTGTGCTCACAATATGTAATTTCTACAGGTTTCCGCCCATAATTTGAGAAATTTATTCTATATTTTATAATTTAGTATCTAACATTCAAAGTCTACATGCCAACCCCTACGAACCTTTTAATTAAAAAATTTTCAACACTGATAAACATATCGTCAATTTCATCACTGTTTCTGTTCTATTTACTATTCACCTCAATGCTCACACTGACTTTTGAGTTTGCACCACCTTGAGCTTCATGACCCAAATATTCCTTGTTACAAAAGAATTCTCCATGACTTGATTCACAAATGTATGAAATGTTACGTTATTTTAATGAAAATCTGCTATCAAATCAGTTGACTTCACGAGTCACGATAAAATACCCAAACTACCCCTTGAATAGACATATTTCTGTTTACCTGGCCGAAACAATCCATTTCAAACAATATGGTTATTGCTAACAACTAAAACAATTTCTCTTTCAGAACCTCAATTTACGTAATACTAATCATATATTGACTTATCATTGTAAAAAAAAACCTTAGCATGTGCTCAAATTGTAATTTTTGCAAAGGCAAACATCAATTTAGATGTGAACATCCTGTTATATCAGTTAAAATAATATACACTCACAACCACCCACATCGTGTTAAAAAAACGATATCAAGCATATAAAAGTGTAATCTTTGTACAATACCTGAAAAAGGTGGAATCGGCTTTCTACATTCTAAAAACATACGGTGTGGTCAGGAAATAGGAACTCTTGTTCCCAATCTAGTCGAAAGAAAGAATAAAATAGCTATAATCTTGGGTTATAAAAGACCGTTTAACTGCCAGATAGGACATTTACATGAATGAATTTGCATGACTGATTTTTATGTATATAATATGACGGTGGAGTCGTCATTTACCCAATCGATTTTCTATACGGCTTTTAGTTTTGATGGAACTACTATTTTTCATGTTTTAAGGTCACTAGATAATTTATATTTTGTTAAGATTTCCTAAATAGAAATATTGATTAAAAAATACCACACATTGCAAGTGTAAGTTAGAAAAGGATTTGGGCACAAAATGTAAAATATATGAAGATAAGTGCCACATGGAGCAAAGTTATTCCCGCTGCCCAAATTATTGGTCCAGCAATCAACATGTTTTGAATTTTCGCCACTTGAATTTTTCAATTTGGTTTTGATGTGACAAAAATGCTGTGAAGGTATTTTAAATAGCAGTATTAAGTCGTGAGATTAAAATGCGGTAATGGGAGCTTCCAAAACCCCATACGCATTCGGGTTATAGTTCGGGTTTTAATAGCCCCTCTACACCAGGCCGCTATAAAGCGTTCCGTTCTCGGTCCGGACCAGGCCACTATATAATTACAAAATTTACCCGTGTACACTAATAATAACACGAGCGTGTCGAGAACGGTTAGAAATTGATAATGTAAACGGTTGACTGTTCTCAGACGCGTTTTAATGGGACTCTTCGCGAAAGAGGTAAATATAAACGTCCATGTTACCTGGATGAATACAAAAATGGCCCCTGATGATGATCAAATTCCGCGCAATAATCCGAGTCCGAACTGAGAACCGTTCCGAGGCTAGAATTGGAACCGTTCTCAGAACTGATTAATTTTGTAGTGTGAAGGGGGTTAATGACTTGACAAGGATTAATCTTGCTAAATACTTGAGAACAAAAACAAATCAAGTATTTGTCAATCAGCTATGTTGCTACGACTTGCTGACCGGTTTAATGAATTCAGAAATATTTAAAAAAGATTGTGTTGCTGGTATGGTGAATACAAATTTCTGACTTGGCAAGTCAAGATATCGCCGTAAAGATTACTATTTCTTCAATCTCGCAGTTCTTCTTCAATTACTATAATACCCACTACAATTCTATGAATAGACGATCCACTTTTCATTGATTTTTGTCTCCTGCGTTAAATCGATCTTTTCACAGTGGAATTCTATTAAAAATGCCGCCATCTTGCCTGATATTTTATTTGATGTCAAGGAAAGATAATTGTGTAGTATAAGTAGCTTTAAATAAAAATAATACTGGTATTAATGATATCTAATATCGTAATTAATCATTGACACTCCTTTGATTCTAGTTTCAATTGCAAGATACAACTCCTTTCTCTATTAGACAAATCTTTTTTTAAGCTGACATTGGAGATAACATAATATGGATGATCACAACAAACTTTTGATTATTTATTTTGGCGGTTTAGTGACCGCAGAGGGCAAGCTCCACAGGCTCGAAGCCTATGGAAGAGGGCCTAGAAAACTAGGATCGATTTCCGTGCATCTGAGATCATTCCGGGCAACCATCTCCTTAAATGGGAGTGTCCCTTATCCAGGATAGGCTTAATCCGCGCCTGGAAATACAATACAAAGGTACAAATACAAGATTTCAAACAAAGCTCCTTGGTGATCAATCAGCACGTTTTTCTCTCTCGATGCTTATAGTTATTACCAATTTTTCAGTCATTCCCTAAATACGCTATCCCTTCTAAATTATCCCCCAATCCTACCTTCCCTTCAAATTGGCCCGAAAGACTTTTCAATTTCCCCATAGCGTTCCATATGGACCCCGGTTTAGAAGAACTGCCTTAAAAGTTCCATATAGGCAGAGATCGACCTGGCACTGTCATGGACAAATTTTCCCCATTGCATATCATCGAATAGCCCATTTCATAATCCCACCCTTTAAGGGGAGGAGCGCGTTAAACTTTAATTCAATATCGTGCCTCATTGAGATATAAGTACTAGCTCCGGTAGAATAGAACGTTGAGGAGAATCTAAAACCATTGTTAAAACATGTGATGGGAATGTAATAATAAGCTGCTCACGTTATTTTCTAAAGATATTTGATGCCAATTTTAGACGAGGGAGTTAATAGAGCGATGGGTAAATGAGAAAGATATCATTGAGTGTGGAATGAATTAAAATCGTGACCAGATTTGCCAATTGAATTAAACTACCAGTAAATAATATCCCACGAGATTCTAGAAAATTGATTTTTACCACTAAACCTGTTCATAAAATTCAAATTTTAATATAATTCATTAACTTAAAATCTTTCGGTCTGGGAAACACATTACACAGTTTATGTATTGTAGCACATACCAGTTCCGACTATTTGCTACAACTATGCTGGTAAATTTAGTGAGAGTATTGTGACATTTCACTACATATGTGTACTGGCATTAAACAATTCTGACAAAGAAATTAAGCATTTTTGTTCACATGTTCTTTCAGAAACTTTTATATTATCAACGTTTTTAAAGGAATATTATCTTTTCATCTATCTGTTCATACATCATTTGAGTTTCATATCTTTGTCTTTCAGAGCAAGATCCTACCACTATTAAGCACTGTTTTGTCTACATTTAAAAAAAATAAATTTGGCAAGTTATCCCTCAAAATACTTTTAGATTAAACGGCTCCTAAACAAGGTATTGTATATATATATACTTTCTTATTGATTAATGTCCCTATCCTCGGGAACTGGAAAATTTAGTCACATGAGGTCACATTCGAACAGAAGAGGATTTGAAACTAAATTGACAGTAGATTGATTGTTATACTTGTCTCCAGATTGATTTATTACAATTTTTACCATCCCTTCCATTACCAGAAAAACCTAAATCGGTTTAATACATAATTTCTTTAATATACGTTCCTTCCGGAACTTATTGAATCTTGTCATGGTTCTATGTTAGATTCTTTTAAAAATACATTGTTATAAACAAAAATACCAAGAGCAAGTTATAACTGGAAAATACTGGATATTATACCAACTGCTAGTTGACTCTAGAGCCCAATGGCTAAAACAGAGTAGACTTGATATTTGGAAATTCAAAATGGCGTCAAGAATGTAAGAAAATGTTGAAAGATTATCAAGGGAATGGATGTCAAGTATGATCAGATATACTGACTACTGCGAGTAGTTTTAATTCAGTAATGAACTATATAATCAATATTTGACTCTATCAACTCTCAGAATACTACAGTACACACAAACAACTAAAGTGAACAATGCCATCGTCAAACCCAGTTTTTCTTATGCTGGACATCAAAGACGACTTGTACGTAGTAGAATGATTACTGATCGATAGTTTTATTATATTTTTAACAGAATCAAATTAAATCAAATTGTGACAGTAATTAAACTGGAATTGTCCTTCAAGGCTATTTGTATTTGAAAGAATTGTAGCACTTGCATGATTATGGATGTCATAGACATGTCCAAGTGTCAGGTCAATAATAGACAATTTTTTAGAATTTCAACATACCAATAAACGACAAACCTAATTTCATAATATAATACTGTTTTATTTATAGTAATTGTGATTTGAAGGAAATATAACCAACCATTTGCGACCATACGTGTGAATCGATGTTAAGAACAGGCATAGTATGACCTAGTTAGGCCTTATAGTTGATCTCTTTACATTACAGTCATTGTACAAGAGTATAGCCTTTGACACATACAAACTCGTCCCTTTGAGGGAGGGGGTCTGAATGGTATACAAAACTCGATGGCAGTGTGAATAATGTTGTACTTTCCTATGTTTTCAGACCAAACCGCCAAAGTGTATGGTATAGCAGTTTGAATAGTGGAGAGTAAACTGTAATGTTATATCCTATATAAATAATTAACTATATGGTTCCCTTGTTCTCATCGATTTTCCCGTACCAGCATGATATACAACCACTGTTACTCTTATCATATTGCCTGACTATATTTAAACTATATAATATTCCATAACACTATCGTTACATCAGAGCAGATTATCTGTATTTATTCCATGTGTATTGCACAATGCACTACAGACTAATTCCTATTGAAATAGACTCATTACAAAAGCCTGATATTGAGAAACTTGAACTTTGGTCTCGTTACACCTACTTTGACCATAACTGATCATGAAGTCGTACATTACATTATGAAATCAGATTTAAGTTACTGGCACTCAAAGGGAACGAAAACGAGTTTTGCGTGGTAAAATCCAGCACCATTTTTGCAGATATTATAAGCTTTTTCAGTTGTTTTATTTTTAGGTGGGATACTTTTGTGGAATATTGCACACCTAATATCACATAAGAACTCCATTAACAATTCGAACATACTGGATCACTGACAAAGGAAACAGGGCTAAAAGCCTGATAATTATCCCCCTACTGACATTGGCTAAATCCCCAGGCTATTATGCAATCGCGAACAATTCTGGCATATTAAAAGAGTCGTTCGGATGAGACAATAAACCGAAGCTCCGTGTGCTACAGGCTGTGCACGTTATTGATCTCTTCCTGCTATGTCAAGATAAATAACAAGACACAAGTGCTATGCCAAGGTAACAAGACACAAGTGCTACGCCAAGATTAGTTACAAGTGCAAACTTAACGAAACTCGATCTACACCATTTTGACCAAGTCTATTTATATTAGACACCATTTATTTTAAGACTAGTTAAGATGGACAAGAAATATTCAAGACCCAGCACAAATCTCTCCGGTAGAAGCAAATAACGTAAGAACAATTAGAGATAAGGGTGATTGAAAGTAACAAGTTACTGCCCAATAAAAGGCACCGGCACAGGGTTAAAGTTTTGTTATCAATTATCCTTAATACTAAGTAAAATAAAAGTTATTTTGTAAAGTGTGATAAATGTCCAAACATCATTGTGTAGGATACAACTAGCATTACACAGAGGCGCCGTGGGAATGTTTTTGTAATCTAGTGTTTTCATGGTACATAGGTCAGACCTCGAAACCTAGTCATTTCATATTTGTAAACGGTACGATAATCAATTCAGGAACGCAATTGTATAATGTTGACCGCCATTTTGATGATGTCTTACCATGATGCAGATGGAAGGCGTTCCTAAAATTTTAAGCTTAACTGACTTTGACCATCACCACCCAATGTTCCCCAATTGGAGCCATTGTCACATATGACTTTGCCAATGTTGAAGTTTCAAATAGGATTGCATGTATTTAAATGAGAAATGTTTTATAATTTCAAAGTGTTGTTATTGTTTTAGCTCAGCATGTTGCTATTGCTCTAGACGTTTGTGTTAAGATCTGAGGAGTTACGGCCCCTTATCACTCGATAACATTTATTGTAAATCCTTTCATGTGAAGGATTGTAATTAAGTTAACATGGCTTTGGTTGATATAATTGGATTGATATACGTACTCAATGAACTCCAGTTATCTTTATGCTTTCAAAAACATAACTGTTCAGATTTACTGATTAATAACTTCGATTTTCAATAGTATGTTTCTTTATAAATGAAATACATATCAATGTATGTTATTTGGTGTGAATACAGTTCGATTACTAAGAAATAGCTGATTTACATTTCACGAAATCGTATTTTTTTTTATTATAGAAATTGACATAATACTTTTATTTATCAGAATGGTCGCGGTCATTGAATGGAATAATTCGTAGACAAGAATTTTCACACCTGATTGATAGTCACTTAAAGAAATGTATTTTACTCTATTTGAGTTGAACGAAGAGTGAAATATTTTCTTTGTCATGTGAACAAATTAACAGTGAGAAAAGTGTTCAGATGTAATCATGTTCAGTATAAAGGGTTGAATGTATGTTGATGAATTCATTCGAGCTAAGACAAGCATACACTGTACGTTGTACTTTTATTTGTGATAAAAGCAATTCATTTTTTAAAAAAGCTATATATATATATTAGATACTAAGGACTGTTTTTGCACTGTAACAAGGTACTGGGTACCTGCGTTCGAAAGGCCTTGAGATGCCAAGGTGTGCATTACTTGACTTGTAATTGCACTATGTGAGGTACTGGGTACCTGAGTTCTAACAAGGCCAAGAAGTGTATTTTTGATGTATATTTGCACTGTTACAAGGTACTGGGTGCCTGCGTTCTAAAGGCCAAGAGAGGCTACAGAGTGCATCTTTGGATGTATATTTACAGTTACGAGGTACTGGGTGCCTGCGTTCTATAGAATTTGAGATACCAAGGAGTACATTACTTTACATTACTTGCACTGTATGAGGTACAGGGTGTTCGAGTACTTAATTTGGGCTCGTATTTAAATAGTATATACATACAAACAAGGGTATAAAATACGAGTAAAGGATGACTTAGATTTAAATTGATGATGATAAGGAAAATACGTATAGAGTTTGTAATTGTATTTATTGTGTATATTTAATGTTCAGCATTACTTCTGTGTGGGATTAATATTTATAGATATAGACGTTCGCTCAACGCAAACTTTGTAGGATCTCTTTGCATTACGCATGATCACAAGTATCAGTTTTCCTTGGTGGCATTGAGATCCAATAATCAAAGGTGTCCCTGATGATATTAGTGCTGATGATATTCGTGCTGATGGTTGTATTTTTATGTGTTTATTAAGTTAGAATACATGTTAATCTGTAATAGTTTTGTATGTGGTTGGTGATTTATGTGATTAAATAAACGCGCAGTGTTTGTCTGTATAGCAAATAGCAACGTGTTGTATTTGTGAGGGGGGAATACAAAGAAATAAAATACTGTATAAAATAATGTATAAATGAATTTTACTTACTCTGGATATGACTTGATCTCCTTTAATCTGGTTTGTAACAGAGCACATTGTCGTAAATCAGAATTATCCACCACCCTCCTCCTCGCCACCCGTACTTGTGGCTCCTCTTCCGGCATGCCAGGTAGGGCCGTAAAGTGGGACGGAAGGGTGGTATTGGAAACAAGTGAGGCACGACGTCGGGCGGCATGTCGACTACCTGCTGCTCCGATCATCCCAGGAGACCTGGACCGGTTCCGGTTATTACCTGAAACGATAAAAAGGGAATGATGCTTTAAGATGTTCTGCGAGATTGAAAAAAAGTGACTTAATCATTATAAATAATTGCTAAATATTTGCATTGTTTAATAGCAAGGATGAATATCACATATCACAGCACACATTTATTTCAGTGATGACAACAAAAGTCGGGACATATACATAAAATGAAATTAAGTTTTCACCGACTCACAGCTTAAAATATTTATTAACATATAAACAGATATCACTTTAGTTCTGAAAACTGCATCTAAAAAACATATTATTACCATTGCTACCCCTCTTTTGCTATACTCTTTGTTTCATGTTAGTTAGGAGTATTATACATTAAATGAAAGCCGTTCGGCCTTCAACATAATGAAATTGATTAAAACATTGTCATACAGTGGACATCGTCGTCTAATCCAAAGTGCGCTTAAAGCACAAAGTACATTTAAATCTTCATACTGGTTTGGCAAAGATGGGTATTTCCGGTAATCTTGTTTCAACGCTGATTGATATGCTGATAAAAGTGACGCAGTTAATCTGTACATTCGTTTATCTTACCATATTTGAGAATATAAAGGAGATGTAGTTATGCCATAAACAAGTATATTTTAGCCTTGTTGATTGTGAGAATAACAAGTCGGTGTACTTATTTCGTGTTTATATTTGAACCTGACCTGGTCTTATTGTGCAAAATATCATAGAGGATAAGGATAAACATCTGATACTGTTCGCCATGTTTGTCACTACATGGAATGTACTTTAAAGTCTGGTTTATATGTTGTTTTTTTGCTTGTTCAGTGAATGTGGATTCTACGTGGACCTGTAATAAGTTATGAAGTAAAAATCCCCATAAAAGATCTTTCTTAGTGTTATTAGTATTTTACTTGTAAAGGGAAGTAACTGGTTCTATACTAATGGCTGAACGCCTTGTCTAAAACATGGAATATTTTAATAGCCTTTAATTGACCTTGTTGAACAAAAAAAAAATTTTTTTTATTGTTATGATAAGCTGTCTGTGTTTGTCTGCCCACGTGATTTGGAGATATTTCTGTCTGCCTTTGGACGATTGTCCGTCAAATCGGTTTGGCGATTCATCTGTTTGGTCATCTGTGAGTTAATTCGGAATGTCTGACCCTAAAACAGGACGATTGTTCTGAATGCAGCACCTGATTATCAGACAATTATCTGTTTGCACGTGCTTGTTATGTTCGTTCATATTCGTTGGACGATTTTCTGATTGTCTGTTCATATAATTTGAGATTATTCTCTGCGTAAAGCGTATTAATTGTTATGTTTGTCTGTCCCTGTATTTGGAGATTACGTTGTTTGTCCATTTAGCGTAACACGTTCTGTGTGTCTGTAAATATGATTGGAGATTATGTTGTCTGTCCATTAAACGAAACAATTGTTTTGTCTGCCCGTTCATGACAAATGATGTTTCTGTTCTATTAATGTGAAAAAACCTGTTGCACTGTGTGATTATGATTTATTTTTCAGTTGTGATATTTTTGCCCCGATTTTTGTTTCAATTCTTTTTGTGAGATTTGCTGTTATATCGAAGAACGTCATACGTTATTCTTTATAAAACCCGACTTAACCTTTTGCCTTGAAGACTGTTTTTCTATTGACTAGACTGAAATAATATATTAAGAAAATCATAATTGTCCAATAATAAACTCTATAGAGTAATGATGAATCAATATATCGATTTCTGTTCAAATCATCATGTTGTTCTGTATAGAAGCCTGCTTTACCGTTTTTAACTTTCAATACTTGATTTCTAACCACTGTTAACTCCCATTTCACTTTTTATAGGATGTGAAAAAAGTGATGGGCGCAAAAGAATTACATTCGTTTCATTTTTTCAAGTCAAAAATAAAGAAACAAAAGCAAAATTATGAAAGGGTGAGGTACGAATCGATCCGCTGTCAACACAGCTCTTGGTGTTCAACATGTTCAACTTTATATGTTCAGAACACTACTTCGCAGCTGTCATTGAAAATCGAAACGTAAAACATACATTTTATGTTTAAGACAGATGTATCCAAATAATTGCGATTTTCATATCTACAACTAACTCAATTACTATAAGATTGACGAATATATTCCACAATAAAAACATTCCCTGGCTTGATACTTGATCATAATTGTTCTAAAATAGACCGTGGTAATAGTAGATCACCTGAATCCTTGAGTCGGGCAAGTGTATCACTTGTCACAGTCTACTAACTAGACTAAAACAAGTGTAAATAATTCTAAAGATTTTTAAAATAAATTCTTTTAATTTAGCCCCTTTCTTAGCAAAATAAACGCCAAATGCGATAATGGCGTTTCTGAAATATTAAATATTGAAGTTTAATTTGAATTTGTCGAAATAATAGCGTGATTTGTTGACTTACGCAATGACGTAAAATCAAATTTCCGGTAAATTAATAACCGTGTTGGATGTTTATGCTAATCCACGCATTTCATATTTCACCTAAAAATATTATTTGGCATATTGAATAACTAAGATTAGTGTTCCTGTTATAATTATTCTAATATTCAAAGGGTTCATGTTTTATTGCATTGCCCATTTGAAATCATTCAGATAATCTCTTTTTCTATGCATATTATCCCAAAAGAGAGTCGAAATGCAAAGAATACGAGTTTAACACTGATGACAAAGATTGTCTTTGTATATTTGTTTAGTTCGTGAATTACAGTTAAATGAACCGATATAAAACTCATAGATCTGTTCTGTTCATACCAACAGCTTGCCATTTATAATAACGACAAAAAAGTAGACATTTTATCAACGCTATTTCGCTAACGTAGTCAATGACTTTTACCCTATGTATTTCGTTCATAATGGATCCTTAATTGGGTTTAAGCATCAAGCTCTTAGAGATATTTGGTTATGATAAAAAAAACAATCATATAATGCCTTCATTCCTTAATTTTATTCAATTATCTAGTCTGAAGATGTGTTTACACTTACAGGGGAAAAAATCAGCCAAGATTTTTAATCTTAGATTAAACAGTGATATTTTTTTTTACTGATAAAAGTGTGGGGTTTGTAGGAGTTTTTGTCTTCTGAACATCTGTCAAAATATATCTGTTGCCATTGTGTATGTAATGATATGTTGGTGGTATACTACACTGTTTCACAGATCTCTTTTATTCTGCTTTGTAAGTAGAATTATCGTTATATTTGGATCCCCTACGCCTTCACTTGATATAGCCTTTCTATAGTACAGCACATATACCTAATATATTTATTATAGTAAAATAAAACAACTGCCTGGATACAACAAACCCATAATTATTGTATCGTCCCTTTAACTGACCTGCCAAAATTCCGAACAATTAGGTTCATCGAAAAAATCTGTGTGGAAGTCAAATTTAGTAGCCTTCTCATTATTCAACAAGGAACATAATCGAGATGTGCTCAAATTGAATCAGTGACGAGAATATTGTATACCAAAATATATGATAAAGATAGTCCAAGGGAGAGCTACGTTGTGCCAATAATATTTTTATGAATTCGTAGACAAATTCCCAAATGTTATATTTAGCAAATAATGATTATTTCTTACTTTTAAATGAAGACAAATTTACATTATGGTCCGGATGGACCCACAATATAATGACATCTAGTAAGAATATAGTCTATCTGAGGTTTTAAGTCCCGATTAATGAAGTAGACATTATGTTAATTGACTTAATAAACAGGGAATAAATTGAATTTTTTTTTTAATCATTACCAGTCCCCAGATACATCTGAATTTTGTTCGCTACACTGTATGTTATAACTGTCAACAGAACTATATTTAAATAGCATTATGAATTATTTATATTTGTAGATCACCAGATGCTTATTTCCAGTAATTTTTACTGACTTTTCGGGGAATATAGTTGAAAATAGTCATTTAGTTTCGTGTTTTCCTTTTATTTAGCCGGAACATTGGACAATTAATTCATCTTCTCTCAATGCACGTACAGGTCGCTTCGACTTCTTGACAAATAAAAACGATACCGTAGTTCTTTCGGCCAGTCACAGTTCACCATTGTTATATACATGTATAACAAAAGAAAATCCAAAATAAAATCATAAATAATGTCGATACAATAGGAGAATAAAATTTTATGAAGGTAAAAGATGGAATTATCTATATACAATACATTCTGTACGTCATACGTCATCGATCATTTGAAAAATTAATGGTAAAAAGTCCAAGTAAAGAATCTCGCTCCAAAAGACAACGATTCCTTGAATTCATTACCGAAGTATATTCAACTTTACAGAAAGCGTCGAGCGTTGTCGAATATATGTAAAAATGATTTTATTGGTTAGAGTCACGAAGGTTTAAGTCTACCATTGTCAACCTGTCTTCGAATATTGATCGCAGATTAGGTCGAGTTGAAAATCCCACAATTTATCATCTTCATGTAGTGATTTGACTTTAAACCTATTATCATTACCAATAGTCTGGTTTCAAACGTGATTTGACCATCTTTCAAATATAATGTTTCTCTTAAAGAAAGGAGAAACTTGCAGGTCACGTTGTCTATCATACACTTTATATTTTCAGAAGATAATAAATTTGAGTATTTTCAATCTGATCATCCTTGTCTGATTTTTTAACCTTTACATAAGAATTTCACACAGTAAAATATTCTAGACATGATCTTGTTAGATAATGCAAAAACCGAATTTATCTGTCATTTAAAATTAGTCAAGGGAAGTAACTAACTTTCGATTCACAATCACTCACGATCTCACAACAATTTTCTTAACCTTCAACTCATACTTTGTTTATATCATTAATTTCTACTTTACAACCCCAGCTAGTGTTTTTTTGAGAGCATATTTTGCAAATTTAATCAAGATCAATTTAAATGTGAGTCTTCTTTTATGTTCATTGTTAAATACATGATCACCTATCGACATATGGGCGTTGAGCTTTTGAAACTTTTGAATAGGCTATATTAACTCCAAAGTTCAGGGTAATAAGACCTTAATTTTTATACGTCCACATGAAATGTAGAGCGTATATTGTCGTCACCCATGTCCGTTCGTCCCTCCGTCCACATTTGCTCCTAAACACTCTAGACGTAATTTTGTGTTAGTGTTCGTTATGTTCTTGAAATGCTCGTAAACACTCAACAATGTACAATTCTTGATAGATTTTGATGAAACTTAGTGTGAGAGTATGTTATAACTTAAGGATGAACCCTATTAAAAAACAGCGAAATCAAAAAATATTTAGTATCAGTTATTGCCCTTGTTCTTCAAAACCCGTTCAATTTTATCTCGTAAGCTCTCCAGAAAGCACAATTCTAGATGAAATTTGATTAAACTTGGCAGGAATATTTTTTATCAATCAAGGATGAAACCTATTCAGATGAACCGAAAAATATTTAGTATCAGTTATTGCCCTTGGTTTTGTAAAAGGGTTCAATATTTGGTCCGTAAACACTCTACAAGGCACAATTCTTTACGGATTTTGACAAAACTTGCTGAAATTGTTTATTATCACCAAAGGATAAGTCCTACTGGAATATTGAAAAGTATTTAATTAGTTGTTGCCTTGTTTGAAGATACAATTGTTGACAGATTTTAATGAAACTTAGTAATATTGTACCCCAGAAAAGAAGTGTATGATTGAAAGTTGAATATTTCAGTCCAGTGATTGTTACTGTACTGTTAAGAATTTGTTAAATTCTGACAGTGGAAGTATATTACCTTGCCTGGCAAGCTATCTTCTGCGTTTGTTAACACTGTGAAAAGTGAACAATACGGGGAGGCTGCGAAAGGAACATGTCATGAAACAAAAGATAATGCACAGTAATATTTGAGACGATTTATTTAAACTTTAAAGGCTACCAAACCACCTTTACTCTGGTCGTTTTTGTTTTGTAAGGATTTCATACCACGTAATTGGTTAGCAGTAGAATCACTATTTGACCCGTCAGCGCGTAAATGCCATGTCCATGCTCCAGCATAACCTTGATTGTACGCCCATGCAAATTGTTCTGTAATATCCATACCAGCTCCACTGACTTGGTTAAATTCAGCAATAACAAAAGGTTTGCTGAAACCATAATCAGAAGCTTTGTGTTTAAACGGGGCGAATTCGTCATATTTTCCCTGCCAGGAATAAGAATGAGACGAAAAGAAATTCAATGTACCATGTTTTCTTGCACCAGCTTTTATCAAACATTTATCACTGTATAAATTGTGGGTATTCATTTTATCAGTATTATCCCGAGCATTCCAGGACCCAGCTGTTACTAAAGCTTCTGGATCTGTACGTTTTATAGCATCGGCTTGCCAATTGACAAATCTCTGGAATTGTTGAGCAGAGTATGTTGCACCAGCCCAACCAGCTCCAGAATTCTGTAAGAATACTGTATCGAAACAAGGCTCACTACTGTGCAATCCCGGTTTAATCTCGCCTTCAAATTCATTCATGATGTCCCAACCTCCCAGTGCAGGTTCATCTTTAACAGCTTTGACCCATGGAATAAGTGCCTTGTCTATGTATGACTGTAGTTTGGCGTTATCAACAATGAGCCCATGAAGATGTTCGTGATTCTGTTTCACAGCACCATTCCATAAACAAGGGAATATCAAGATATTGTAACTCTGTGCCTTTGCTAAATATTCTTTAAATTCAGCTATGAAGGTACCAACTTTATCAAGACCAGTAACAAAACCATTATTGTCAAAATGAGGGCTTATGACTCCTTCAATATGAACCCATACACGAATGGAATTCCCACCATTTTCATGAACTAGTTTCAAATATTTTTCAAAATCTACTTTTCGGTATTCATAGTTATGATCACCAAAATCATAACCATACGCTATCCACGCTTGATTTCCACCAGACAAAAATACTCTCTGTCCATCCTTGACGAAATGGGTTCCCTGTATCTTCAGTCGTCCCGTGTAAACAACACAGCTACATAGCACTAGACAAAAAGCGGTCAATATCGGACTCATGGTTTCTGTTCCACAACAAATATACAACCTAGACAAGAAACGTTACAGATAACTATTAATCGGATACGAAATGTCTTAATTTATGCGTGAAAAAGGGAAATTGTAAATTGAAAGTATTGATATGGTACTACCTTACCAGAGATAATTTGGTTTCAAATAAATCTTGTGACATGAGTTGCAATACTTTGTATTCGCTGAGAGATTAACAAAGACCTTGAATTTTCGCGATAAGACACCATTTACCCAAATGTATTTATATAACTTCTTTATACATATTCCAAGGTCATGCTTGTAACACTTTCTCAGGAATCTTATCATTTTGTTTATCAGGTGAACAATGGCCTTTTTTCAAGGTTAGTACACACAAACTTTAATCCTCGAACTTTTGACAGCGTACATAATATTGCTGTACATGTACTTCATAGAAATTGACATTTTACGATTTGACAATCGTTAATACTACACATATACAGTGTCGTGTAGGCTGTTATGCCATTCACAGGCGTCAACAGATAACTTACCTAAATACATGTAATGGTTTAGTAGGAACATTACTAATAGGCACCAGACGACAGGATTAGAAATAAGCATCTGAAGGGGGCTCAGGTTTACTTGCTATTCCTTCCCTGTCAAGATCTTTGGCATCGATTTTGCTAAAGATTTGTCATCCCGAACTTTTGCTAAATGCCAACAATGTGTTGAATGGTCAACTAAATGTCGATTAGCCACAACCTCGGCATGCAACAGATACAATTTTTCGGAAAAGCTGTTGACGGTATTTTGGGACGCGGGTTGTTGATAAGGGCTTCTCTGTCATGCTTGAATTCCACAGCCAACATATTTTCAGTAGAAGAGGAAGGGACACCATTCTCTAGAATCTTGTCTATGACAGAGTAAAAAAAAAACAAAGCAAAGTAAAAGATGAGAAGATTTACTTAAACTTTAAATGCTTCCAAACCACCTTTACTCTGGTCGTTTTTATTTAGTAATGATTTCATACCACGCAATTGGTTAGCAGTAGAATCAGTATTTGACCAGCGTGTAAATGCCATATCCGTGCTCCAGCATAACCTTAACCTTGTACGCCCATGCAATTTGTTCTGTAATATCCATACCTCACCCCCTTTGCGGGCAACTGGTATTTTAATATTTCAGTAGCATCCCCGTTGACTCTTTTCGATTAAACACTTTAAAATAGACAATTCTGATCCAACAATCAAGTAAAAAAACTACACCCATTTTCTATGTACTGTTTTGGAATCATATTTCATATTATTTCAAATTAAATCATAAACAAAACAAGACATAAACTTTAAAAAACTATTTTGCATAAAGCAATATATGTTTTTCCCTACAATAAATGTTGCGAGTTTGGTGGAACTCGTGATTATATGTTATGTACTCTGACACAGAATTCTCAGTACCTAAGAATCAACATATTATTAAATTGTTATAATCATTACACCTGAAAAGCAAAATGACTCTGCTGGTGGAAAAGTTTGCTCCATAGGTCTTCCACCCAAAAGCTAGCTATAGTTCTGCCTCTAGGCATTTTTCCTTGTGGAATTACAGATTTCCTGTTATTTAGTATCATTAGTTTATTGAGGTGCGTGATATTTTCTGAAGTTAGTCATTCAGTGACGAAGAGCAATGCACAAAACTTAACTTGACTAATATTTCTTTTATTTGTTAGCTATACATTTAATGACAGGGGAAGAAATACTTTCAATTTGCAACTAATTTTGGTAAGACAGGATGTGTTTTTATCCTTAAGTATATGGAAAACAAAGCACAAACCATTTATGAAATAGATCAATGAAAGATTCTATATTATCATGCAATATATCGTTTTAAAATAAAATGTCATGATCGATTTGTTACCAAAGAAAAACATTACTGTAGTGATTATTTTTGGAGAACGATCAATTGCCTTTTAAATATGCATTAGTCACGCTGCAATAACAAATAACTGTTTCCTTTTTGTTTTTAAAACATAAAAGAACTAATAACATTCTAGCAGCTTTTAGCTAAAGAAAAAAACCTTCCAGGAGAGGAAAGCTGGTAAAACCTAGTCATTCTGTAACTATTATTTGCCAAACTGTCAATCTAGTTGTTAAATAAAAAATGATTCACTCATCAAATCATATGAACAACTCGATCTCTAAGAAATCTGAGAAAATCTTTTAAGGAAATTATAGTTTGACAGTGATGATCGACCTACCAAATCTATAGACAGTTGTTATCAAGTCGTGAAACAGGCAGACGTAATTGGCACCATCAATCGATGTTCGAATCTGTTTCTTGTCTCAGGTTTGTTCTGAAATGGTTCGAATAGCGCAGTCTGCACGAATCCTTACACTTTTAATTACACTATATCTATATATCTATATGATATACAATATACATTTAACTGTAGTGGTTTGTAACCTCTGTGGATAAACGGATAAGCACCATATTAACAAGTACATAGACGGCTAAAAACTACTGTAGCCAGGACAATCACCAATAATAGAAAAAAAGAACACAATAACAGTTTAGCCGTGTATTAACTATTGTATAGAGATAAAACAAGTACACAGTATTTAACTATTGTAGAGAGATAAAACAAGTACACAGTATTTAACTATTGTAGGGAGATAAAACATGTACACAGTATTTAACTATTGTAGAGAGATAAAACAAGTACACAGTATTTAACTATTGTAGAGAGATAAAACAAGTACACAGTATTTAACTATTGTAGAGAGATAAAACAAGTACACAGTATTTAACTATTGTATAGAGATAAAACATGTACACAGTATTTAACTATTGTAGAGAGATAAAACATGTACACAGTATTTAACTATTGTAGAGAGATAAAACATTAGTAAAAAACAGTATTTAACTATTGTAGAGAGATAAAACATGTACACAGTATTTAACTATTGTAGAGAGATAAAACATGTACACAGTATTTAACTATTGTAGAGAGATAAAACAAAGTACACGGTATTTAACTATTGTAGAGAGATAAAACAAGTACACAGTATTTAACTATTGTATAGAGATAAAACATGTACACAGTATTTAACTATTGTAGAGAGATAAAACATGTACACAGTATTTAACTATTGTAGAGAGATAAAACAAGTACAGTATTTAACTATTGTAGAGAGATAAAACAAGTACACTGTATGTAACTATTGTACAGAGATAAAACATGTACACAGTATTTAATATTGTAGAGAGATAAAACAAATACACAGTATTTAACTATTGTAGAGAGATAAAACAAGTACACAGTATTTAACTATTGTATAGAGATAAAACATGTACACAGTATTTAACTATTGTAGAGAGATAAAACATGTACACAGTATTTAACTATTGTAGAGAGATAAAACAAGTACAGTATTTAACTATTGTACAGAGATAAAACAAGTACACTGTATGTAACTATTGTACAGAGATAAAACAAGTACACAGTATTTAACTATTGTAGAGAGATAAAACAAGTACACAGTATTTAACTATTGTAGAGAGATAAAACATGTACACAGTATTTAACTATTGTAGAGAGATAAAACATGTACACAGTATTTAACTATTGTAGAGAGATAAAACATGTACACAGTATGTAACTATTGTAGAGAGATAAAACAAATACACAGTATTTAACTATTGTAGAGAGATAAAACAAGTACAGTATTTAACTATTGTAGAGAGATAAAACAAGTACAGTATTTAACTATTGTAGAGAGATAAAACAAGTACAGTATTTAAATATTGTAGAGAGATAAAACATGTACACAGTATTTAACTATTGTAGAGAGATAAAACATGTACACAGTATTTAACTATTGTAGAGAGATAAAACATGTACACAGTATTTAACTATTGTAGAGAGATAAAACAAGTACACAGTATTTAACTATTGTAGAGAGATAGAACAAATACACAGTATTTATTCATTGCAAATAAATAAGAAAAGAATATAGCATTTAAGTCAATAAATAGGACCAAAGTACATGTTATTTAACTACTGTAGATAGATAGATAAGAAGTATTTGTAATTTATCAATCTTTTATCAACGCCTAATAGGTCAGTTTGACTCAATTAGCGCATTTAATAGACGAACTGGCGATATATTTGTGGCCGTTTTAACATCATGCCTCGGGGAATTTCAATGATATTAATCACAATTCTATTTTAGGACTTTCCTAACTAGACATAAAATCACATTCCAGTCAGGATATTGGAGAAAAATAATGAAAATGTTTGAAATGAGAAATATTACGATCAATTCTAATCAATTTCAAACTAAAATAGCTGGATGTATTAAATGAATACAAGTTATGTTGCTCAAATGAAACTAATTTCAAAATTAATAATGCAGGGAAATTTCATAATGAAAAAATGAAACTGAGCTGCATTTTGCTCCTGATTGTGCTAATTGTGCACTACGCGATGTGGTATAAAAGAAACTTGGCCAGACAGAGATATTAGCTCATTAGAAGCTTTCAGAAGTGAGTGGTCTGGATACTTAAAACGTCACTGCAGGCTACCTTCCGTTGTTAAATTATTACCAAAGGAAAGTTGAATGAAGTCTAAAATATTCATCGCAAAGAAAAAAAAACAAAAACTCTTTAGCTCTTTTCGCATTAGCTACATCAAAATGATGAAAGTAAAGGTTGCCCATTTGACATTGATGCTAAGGGTTGGTGGTATTTAGGCATGTTAGTTAGTAGTATTCGGTACACTACATCTGCCTTTGACTAATACATATGCATAATTAATGGTGTACCTAGTGCCTAAATGATCTTGGCTAGACCATATGTGTAAAAAGAATGTTCCTCGTACACAATGTCTATCTGACGTGTGCTTGAAGTATGTGCTTAAACACCAAAATAAAATCTTTTGTGCTAGTTTGTGCAATTTTCCAGTCAGATTTCTTGCGTAATTTAAAACAAAAACAACAGAGTAAACATTTGATTAATTATGTACGAATTTCAGAAAACTATATCGATTATTAAAAGTCAACGATGCTTAAAATACGGAAATTGCGAGCTAGAAAAGCCAATTGCAACACTATTATATATTTGTAACAGAGTTTGACAAGATGATACAATTTCTTAACTTCTCTTTCCTTCAGAAAATCACAAGATGAATTGTCCGCCAGGCTATTAATTATTAAACTTCTCAGATTCACTAGTTTATTACAGCCAGCAATCTGGTTTATTTCTTTTACTGCGATCTCTCTAAACGTTAAGCTTAAATTTAACAAATCACCTTTTAAATGACCATGTAGCCTGTACACCCCAGATAAGCTTTTGTTGACTTTGGAATGCTTATTCTTCACGATATGCACGAAAATCACGGTAAAAATTTGTTCAAACAAGATACAGTCAAGGTTTTGAGATAGGAGTTTTATAAACGGCTTTAAGAGATTATAATTCTTAATACCATTCCAATTTTAATTGTATATATCTGGCAATGGAAGAGAGTTTCGAAAAAAGGGTTTCATCAAAAGGCTTTTCATGGATTTGGCTATTTTTAACATATATTCAATACACATGTTAAGCTGTTTCAATATAAAGCTGTAATTAATCAATATCGTTATCTGTAATAAGGTGGTATTAAGGTTGCAAATTAGAAAATATTATTGGGTTTCATTGTCTCATGATAGAAGTTTAAAAGCAAACGTCCTTGGCTAAAACTCAAATGTAAAATACAATCACAAAAACACCCTGTCTATTGTCGACTGTGTAAATATACTCCGCACACTTTGATAATATTAACCATAGCTAATGTAATTAAAAATATTAAGTCAAATGATACTCCACCAAGAGATGCGGAATCTATCCTTAGTGACTAACCATGATCGTTTAGTTCAAAGTGTCAACTCAATAGTTCTAAGATCAAGCATTTCTGAATCATTATTGGACTGAAACTAATGAGGACAAGACAGTGGTTATTGATTCCGAGTAAATTTCAATTACACAGTCATAAGTATTCAATCTGTAAAATTTGCTGTACCATTGCCTGTCAATTTGATTTAAGTCTTACTATTATTAAACATCTCCAATGTCCGTTATCACAATACTATTTATGAACTGCTAATCCCCATAGAATCACATGAACTTTACTTCTATGGTATTGTCTTTGAGCGTTATAATTGAAATTGGATTGAGACTAATGTGTCCATGATGTCTCTCTTAACATATACTGTTAATTGAAATGAAGATTTCAATATAAGACTGTTTTTCGACAACAAAAAATCAAAAATCAAAGTGTTAATATTTATTCGGAATCAAAGTGTATTAGCACTTACTACTTCCAATGTAGAAACTTCACGTTATATTATAGATAATACGTTTTGATAGAGGCAGGAATAATTACGGAATAAATGGAATTGGTATATTCCTTTATTGGTATACCAGTGCAAGAAGTAAAATACGCAACCGATTACACTTCTAATGGTGGGTATAAACAGAATTTTAAAGAAGAAACTAGAATCAAACGAAAAAAGCAGATCGTGATATTCACTTCATGTCTACAAACCCTAATAGGATTAGTGAGGCCAATCAATTTTACCAACATCAAGCTACCAACTTAATTTATAACTAATGACAAATTTACACTTGTCATCCTTCTTGCCACATTTCAATGAGTTGACAATAAAAGCTATAATAGATCAGGGACAAACCTCAATGATTCTATTTCAAGACGACGACTCTTCAGAAAGGCACCAGTGACAGGTAGAGTGTCAAGTCTTAAATGATAAATTTGCGACTATAACGACATTGACTTGGAAATGTTAAAGACTTAAAACTAAATCTCCTAAAAAATATCTCTAAGATAAGTCTCCCAAGAATGCGATGTGTAGTTTTCTTTGTGGTCGGAACTTTCAGCAAGTTTGTTGGTCGATTATATACAGCTTGTGGTCATGCAATGTACTTGCAAGACATGCAATCTAACAATCATTAGTTGTGAACTCGAGAAGCATCTTGTTTGCCGGAGAAACCTGAGTTCTAGGATAAGACGAAGCCTTATTGTAATTAGTGACATTAAACCATTTAAAATGTTCATGAACTATGAACATTATTAACACTTAAATAAAATACTTATGTTTCTGTGCACCTCAATATTAAGTTGACATGTTTTTCAACTCAGCACTGTTGAAAACTAATATTGATTTTAATAATAAATAATAAATTTAGATTGGTTATAGATAGGTAATTGAGTTTACAGTTGAGGAAGTAAGTAAAATTCACTAGTTGTTATTCAGTTTCAATATTTCTGTTCCATATAGATGTATTGTCTGTTGATAAGAAACTAAGTCCAAACAAACGATTTCTTGGTACTTTTGCTTACACCAGTATCAGCTCGTCCTAACCTGTGTTGACTTATTGTCCGAAGTATGGTCACAAGTAGAAGTACCTGTAACAGTTTCTTGTTACAATTCATAAAGTTGATATAATGTTAACAATCTTTTACTTAAATTAGTGTTTCGGGGTAATTTCATTTCAAATAAACCATATTAAGGTACAATACAAAGGGAATCGAGTCCATGATAAGAAGCAGAAAATTTTCACTAATAGTCTCACAAGGTTAATCTATAAAAGTCAAAAGTGTTCAAATAACACACATAGTCATTAAGAAAGATTGAACTTGTCACGGCAGTCTCTCTCGGGAATATGATAAGTTTGCAATTTGTTGTGTAAATATTTTTCCGGCTATATTAACAGCAATACGACCTGATGTTGCTTTCTATGATTTAATTTCTGACAGAATTCTCTTCTCTGATATTTTCTAGTGTCAATTCTCCAACTGACTGACATGCCATGGCATTTAAAATATCACTGCTACAGCTATAGAAACCTGTACTCAATTTGACACTGTAAATATCGACATATTGAAATAAGATGCATATTTAATAACCGACCACGTCAAACAGATCTCAGAAGATGGCGTTTTTTGTACTTGATTATTTTCTGGTCTTCAGATAACTATCTACTCGGAGTGTTAAAAAACCTATTCCTCTATTTTTATCTCTTGAAAGACACATTTAATTTTAATCTTACCATAAAATTTGCTGAAAATCTTCATTTTAACTTAATCGACACAAACGTATAAATATTTACAATCGATGATTTGGGCCAACTTTCAGCCAAAAAAGGAAGGCGATTACAGATTTTATTGGCTTAATTTCGTTTTGTCCTTTTCATCCAATATTTTTATAGTCTTTTTTAGCCTACATTACTTCGAAAGTGGTTGAATGGACAAAGCGACGAGGTGTCCCCATGATACTGTTTTCTTTTACCCTTTGCTGAAGAAACATGGATTACTATATTATTACCAATAAGTCATACCAGTGGAAGGGCCCAGGTAATATCTCATTTTAATTCCTATTTCATTATATAAATTATATTTCTATTGTTTTATTTTTATTTCAACACGCTTAATGTTTTATTATTTATACAACCGAGACGGATTTATATAAGCTCATCTTCATTATTTGTAATCACATCATGTATTGTATAAATGAAATAAATATTGTTTAAACATACTGTTTAAAGCAAAAACTACAATTTTTCCATTGAAATATGGTTAAATTGTATCAAATAGCATGGAAATTTCTTTGCCCCCTGCAACTATGGGGGTGTAGCTTAAAACTTAAGGGGGTTGACAACCCTAAACCTATGTACACAAAATAGACGATTTCAACCACTCCTTTTCCACCTATCTGAAATATTTAAATATCAATGGAAAGAGGGGACTTTCAGCTATACAAAAATATAAAATTTATTTCTTTATGACATCTCAACTTTGAGAAATAGGGTATGAAAGATGAACGAAAAAAACGTAAAGTTTTCACTTAAAATTAGCATATCTACTAGACTATTTAATATAGAAGTTTGAAATTTTGCACAACACAAGTTTACATGTATCTCTACAACATTACGTTGGCTTTTTGGAAAATTTTGTTTTGTTTTGAAGATATTGATAGAAATCAAAATTTGGCGTGTGCATTTACGAAAAATTGAATTTTTAAAGAACTATTCATTTTATAAAAAAAAGCCAACGTAAAGTTATATAGGATATCGTAAGCTTTAGCCGAAACCAAAGCTTGTAAAAATCAGATAAATTGTAAGCGGTTCATGTTTTTGGAAAAAGTGCAGTTTTTTTCAAAATTTTGCAAACACATGTAAACCTTACGTAATTAACGGTCATGTTGTTTAACGATTGTCTTTCATGCTGTAGAAATCTTTAAGCACCTTTTAGGCATCGAAATACACCGATAACCACATAATTGGAGTGCTAAAACAATGGATTAGCACATGTCAAAACACCACTACCCACCAATCATAAAATTTCTCTGTTTACATGTGACGTAAGGATTTATGGGACATCACGTGACTTCTGGACTCCCCCCCCCCCCAATACAAATCTGATCGACAAACGCAATGTCATTGGACAAACGTAGAAATGGTTTATTTAGCTGATGACGTAGTACTCAAAAATGTCAACTGACAACGTAATTTGTACGTCTACATTGAGGATGACCCCATTGTGTCCAATAAATAGATTATCTTTACGGACCGATATCTGACAAACTACTGAAGTGATTGAGCTAAAATTTTTACTAGATGAATTTGTTTTAATGCCAAATAGAATGGATATCAACTTAATACGTTCCTTGATTAAAATACACGCCGAACGATAAGGTTGTCAACCCCCTTAATTCAAAAAACAACTTTTACCTCCAATCGTATCACACGTTAGAGAAAAGTTCACAGAAGAAATTAATATTTTTAAATTTCATAACTTTGATTTTCCCTCAAATATTAGTGAACATTTTGTAGAAGCAGAATTCATGGTACAAAAATAGATACTTTTCTTCCTCCTACGACACTATCCTGCAGTGCAAAAATAAAATAACCCTGAAGACAAAGTTGTTTCGCGTGAAATTTCATCTCGCCATCAGAAACTTTTTAATCAGCCTTCTGGGTGTAAAATGTTCATATATGATATTTTAAGAGTGATAAAATCCCATACTATAATAATATTTGACTTTAACAACTTTTAATAACGACGTCTTCTCCAAGCTCTTTCTTCCAACCTATTGTCAGTTTCCACATGATCAAATGACATTCCATAAACCTTACTCTTTATTGATTACGAAAATAACAACTCCTGTTTCAAACACAAACAATGGGCGACAAAAATTGTGTATTCTTAGTTGTCATAGTAACGAGATGTGGATGGTTGGCATTCTATTGATGCTTGCTTCAGGAACTCTGATCTAATTGTGTAGGATGAGTAAAAAATCACATCAAAAGGTTGAAAAATAAAATTATATGTCTCTTTGATTTAGTCTTTATATTCATCATATTTTTATGTTGAGGTTTTGTTGCTTCAGTTGCCAATCTTTGAATAATGTAACACTTTTCATAGTCACTTAATAAATATACTAAATGGTACGTACGTATATATATAATTATCGACTGTACAACACACTGTTGAACCGTAAGCAGGTGGTTATATACTGTATTGTTTGGCTTCCAATTGCTTTTCTCTAAATTCATATCTCGTTCGAATGCGAAAGGGTGGGGGGTTGACAGAAAGAGGACATGCATAAGGTAGCATCAGACAAAAAGAGGTCACTAACAAAGAAAAAAAGAACACTAATGAAAATATTCAAAACAATGTTTTAAATTTATTTAAGCACAATTTGGTTCAAGAGAATGGCTTACTATAATAAAGCGACAACCTCTGTAGAATAGGTTGAGTAAATAGTTGAAACAGTGACGGTGTTGACGATTTGATACGGAGAGATTTGTTATTTATTTATTAAAGCAACTCGCCAACGCGAGTACCCTACTCAGCCAACTCGTTTATCTCGGTGATTTGATACAATTAGCAAGATGGCGGCATCGGAGGAAAGGTAGAGGCGCTTTATTATGATTATTCTGAATTCTGAAAAATAGCATTTTAAATCATGAATTGGCAATCATGTCTCATCAACAGTAATCAATTAAGATAACTTATGTTGAACATATTTTAATGAATCAAAAGTACAGGAACTGGACGATAGATGACTCTAAAGAATAGTCGTTGTGTTAGGACTATTTTGACGGGCCTAGTCTTATGTCTTATTTGTGAAATTTCGAAGTTGACATAAGTTAGGTAGGCTCCTATTTCGTATTTCAGAACAAGACCTATCACTTGTTTCGAATTTTTTTTTATTAATATCAATTTTACATGAATTTAATGTGATTTTTCTCTTGCTTTATAGAGAAATACTATTTAATTTGGATCGCACGCTTGTGTCTTTTACGTCTTCTATCCTGGTCCTCAATGTTGAACTCAAATGCAGCATATTCGTGTCATTTATTTAGGGCGATTCGATTTGTACCACGTGATGGTAATCGTTCGAGCAAAGTGATTAGATGTGAGTTGCTTCAATAAAAACGCACGAAATAAAGGCACATTAATGACCAATACTGGATATATTCTAAGAGTAGTATTCTCGAATTTATATCCTAACAAAAGGGTCTTCAGATGTATTCAGACGGATATTATACCTACCTGTTTTCATTTGCTAGTAATGTTGTTAGGGAGGGTCGGGTTGGTCATCTTAAAGCGTCTGTTCCCCCAAATACGAAAAACATGAGGTCACTCGGGATTCATCAATCAGCCTGTCAGGAACAGAAAAGAGAAATGCTAGCCCCGAATCCATTTCAAACTAATTAGCTATGTGTGGACTCTCCGTGAGAAAATAAGATGAGCGTTTCTTTAGGTCTCTTGGGACACTATATAGTTCTCATAGAATAGTTATTTTATTTCAGTAGTACATACTTGTAAAATCGCAGATTAAAATAGCACTTAAGGAACATGTTAATATATCCGAATTTCATGAATAAGGCATTTTACACCTTCCTGGTATTCTTGAAGTGTTAACCCTTAACTAATCGGTACTTATAAGTGTAAGGATAAAATCTGAACTATTTTTATTGCTTTATGGTATGTCACCATCACGAGCCAATCCTTGGTTCCACCTTATTCATGAACAAATGTGTCAATGAGCTTTTATATATAGTTTAGGAGACAAGGGAATACTTGGCCTTTATAAAGTCCTTCGCTCTAGACCATGCTTCTCATAACATTTAATGACGTTGTAGTTTAATGATCTAAGTATCAAATAAGTCTACAGGGAATCACACAGGAGTGAAAAAGTAATCTAAGAGACAATTACCTTTGTCCGTCGTCTTATTTCATGTAATGTCTCTCGAGAATCAACTTCAATGAGAATTGCAAGTTTTTGTTGGCTTGTGGATAGAGAGAACTTTATCAATATCACATATATTCAAGATAGAAAATTCATCAAAAATTCATTGTAATTATTGGACGAAGAAATAGTCAAAGTTTATTGATGTACGATCTGAAAAATATTTTTCAAAGAAAACGTTTTCGATCGTGATCTGACATGGTTAATAACATGTCTTTAAGCAAGTTGTAAAAGCAGAAGCCAAATATGGAATATTTTTTATATGAAAAACGTGATTTATAAGATTGTTCGAAATATAACAATGAAGGTATATGGGACGAAACACTTTTGTCAATCCAGCTCAAGCTGAATTTAAAAAATATAGCAGAGGAGACTTAGAAAATTTTAATTAACTTTAAACGAGGATACTTGAGTTTCTTACCAATGAAGTTATAAAACAACATTTTGATCTTGTATTAGCCAATGTTCAATAGTCGTGGCAAAAATGAAATATTAAATATGCGGCTATATGTTAACCAAATATGTGTTTGTACGTCTAATTGAATGAGCATAACTTTGGTTTTGCTTGGACTTGTTGTCTCTGGACCTTGACCCACTACTATCTCCACACCGTCTCGGCGACGTACTTGTAGAGAAAAGATCCATTAAAAAGAAACATTCTGAGACTGCCTGAAGACGTTTTAATAGCATACCACCTGAGTCGCTGGTGTGTCTGACAATAGATAAATTACAAGAAATTCTTATGTGTTAAATAATAGAAGTGCTCAGAGTTGGAAACTATCGCGAGGATATCCTCATATGATGAAATATATTATAATCTTTATCTCGCCACTTCTAAGTTGGCTTTCAACAGTTAACCTAATTTATATTTCATTAGGCGTTAAAAGTTATAAATCCCTATGGAATATCTTGTCTCTATTAAAAACAGATTTAAAGCCTAAATAAAAATCGTGTGGTATACTAAGTGCTTCCAACGATAACGTTTGTCAAGGTTTCTTCTACTCTTGGGATTCTTCTAAAACAGTTTCGTTTATAAAAATCATAATCATAAGGTCGACTATTAAAGTCTGCTGCTTCAGCGATTGTTTTCTGTTATAAAAATTATAAAGTAGGGGTTTGTTCTGAGACAGTATTCATGCTCTATGTTTTGTCTGAGTGTAAGTATTTGGAGATGACATGCACACATTAAATATTATTTATATACAATACTAATATAGAATACAATTGACAAGTCATTTAACAGTTTATTCAAGTTTGAAACCTATCTTGTGCATACAATCATGTTCAACTATTTGTTAAATATTTCTCTTTTGTTTTATCATTCAAATTATTATTTCTATTCTTATAATTTTAAATACAAAAAAAAGGATATTTGGTTAGCATAAAGAAATTTGCCCTGTGAATAATGTGTAGAATTCAACATGTTTGCCTACATTGCCCTTATAGTAGTGCTCTTCCCATCTACCAATAAATAATTGGTTAATAGTTTCTGTACTTGACGATACCAACGTATATAGGGCCTACTGTCCATACATCAATTTCACATAAACTTGTGAATAATGTAATATGTCACTACTCAACATTGGGAAATTTCTTCATCATTTATTTACCATCATTAGTAAAGGAATGAGAATCTTAATGAAAATATCTGATGCAGTTTATTAATGTCATAAATGTAATGATTCCAGTTGTATTTTGAGAAACAGGTCACAATTAAACCAAGTAACACACACAAAAATAGAACACTGACTTAACTTAATGGAGATAAAAAGCAAAGTGAGATAAACTGGCACAGGGTAACAGAAGAGGTGAACTAATCTAATCATAGTAGTAATTAACTATTCATTTTGAGTGAAATATCATCAAATTAGCCCAACATTATAGGTCAACACTAATTAATAAATACAATAGGTTTCAATAGGTTTAAGGACAGACAAATAAATATCTTATAAATAAAATATTAACGTGACCAATTCAAAATCACAATTTTTAGTTTCAGTCATATCCAGGATTTCTGAAATAGAATGACACACACAGAGGTTTGCACCCCGAAAACGTCTATAACTACCACATATTAAGTTGGTTGATTGATAGCAACAATAATTTTACATTGTGTATTCTACTAACAACCTTCTTTAAACAATTCAATATTATTATGTGTTGACGCAATGAAGCGAAAGATTATAGAATGGTATAGACCTTCCTAGGCCTGGTTAGCTTTAAGATTGGAACTTGCCAATTTACTGAACGATGGGAATCGGAAATTTTGTCTGAAATTGGATTAATGTCAATTATATCACTATTGAATTCACAAAACAATCTTAATTTGAAGGAAATTACCTTCTAAATGCCTCTTTTATCATAGTTATTGCCATTATATGCCAGTTAAATCAAGTAATGTATAAGAATATTGTTCCTGTGGCTTCTTGATTCTTTTCTAACAAGATAGGCTACCAACGAAAGGCCTTGTGTTATAGTCTTGAAACTGAGCTCGAAGTGTAATGTGTTAAGTTTTTAAAGTTGTCGCGTTCATCATCTATCATAATTCATTAGCTTCATCAATTTCTTATAGAACTATCTGACATTCTTTTATCATTGTGGTTGTACCTGCCATCGGTGGAGCAATCTATAAAGACAAGATGGCTCGAAGTTTTTTTTTCCATTCTTAGCCTTCATATTTAGATGACATAAGTCCCCCTTTCCTCGAAAACAAACAATTGTTGATTTTTGTTGGTAATAGTTTTCATGAAATGTCATCTATTGAATTCCTTGGATATTAGACTTTGACGCATTTCACTGTTCCTATGGATCTAGCATTTATACACCATTTATACATATCAAGTCCACTGAGTATAATGTTTAACATTTATTTCTATTTAATTAGCTTCTTGCACCTAACGGCCATAATATAAATAATGATATTAATAATATAAGACTGTTCATCGTTGTTTGTAATGACTCGAGACACATCTCCAATTTTGATATTAGCTATGCAGATTCATTAGTGATAACTTAGACAAATCAATTTATATTTTGTTAAGAGGCAACTCTTATAGATTAACTGGATCGCAATCCTAAATTGCTGCAGTGTTCATTAAGTCTGGCACAGACATTATCTTTGTTCGAACGTCATCAAAATTATCAGCATTGCGTTTCAAGTTATGAGCACTTAAGATTTACTTATGGGCTTCTCTGATGTACCAATTTTCCATAAAAGTTGGCTGAATTAGTGTTTCCTTGAAGTTTTCGTGCCAAGCTGTTGAATATATTCTGTCACCCGTGAATTCAGTGACTTAACATGCAGTTCTATGGTATCAATTACTGTATCAAGAACCTACGGTGGCTCACATACAAAATCATTACCTTTTTTATGAATGCAAAACCTTAATTATGAATAAAAAAAACTTTATTGTTTATCTTGGTGAAAAATATTTTCCCCTTGGTGAAATCTGGGTGATAATTCATGTAGTTTTGAATTAAAAACTTTGTTTTTCCCCTTAGTGAAAATTAGTTGGTAAGTCCTGTACCTGTAGCTTTTATTTAAAAACGTTAATAATGATCAATGTGAAAATGTTACACCAAGGTGAAAATCATAGTTTTTACCTCAAAAAGTCACAAAGTTTTTATTTACAAATTCAGTAATAATCACCTAATTTTGACCTTGGTGAAAAATAAAGGTGTTATATAAATACTACCGAACTTATCATCTAATTTCCACCTTGGTGAAAAATTAAGTTTTTAATTAAAACCTACCGGACTTTTCTCAAAATTTTCACCTAGATTAATTAATTAAAAAATTTGAATCATTACCTAAAAGGTGAAAAATTCAAGGTGTTTAATTCAAAATTAATTTCCATCCAGGTGAAATCAAAGTTTTTAATTCAAATTAAAAAAATAAGAATAATGTCATATGTGAGCCACCGTTAGAACCAGTATCTAGTTAAAGAAAAAGCTTGATCTGTTGAGACAGATCGAACCTTGGGTTAAATTGTAAGTCACCTTTAAAGAAGCAATCTAAGAACAGACAATACAATACTAATTAACGTACCGTCTAATGATTGAAACTCGTTTATCTTGTACAATAGATTCTATTATCGACCTTACAATACAATGCTTCTATCTCTACAGTAACAGTTGCACCATTTCTTTATGGCACTAGATAGACAGTCAGGTTAACTCCAATGAATATAAACTTAATTCTTATGTCAATCTTGTTTCATAATAAAATGAGGAAGCTGTTACAGCTAAGAAAGTATCCTTATGTTTTGCTCTTCCGAATGTATGATAACAATGATAAGAAAATATACCTCAACTTTTGTTCAAGTTTTATCACTAATTCGTATATACTGCTTTGAAATGTAAGGTAAGATGAAGTCATCTACGAATTGTTGAGTCTTGTACATAATGATAAAAACGATGATCAAAAATCGTGTCTCAAACGGACACTCGTATGATTTTAAACAGGCGTTCTCAACTGGTGGCGCATTGCAAAAGGCAAATTGGCGCGTGAAAATATTTTGTGAGAATAAAAATATAATTATGTGAAAATTAAATAACCATACAAAAACTGTGTGTCTTTTTCTTTAGCTGACATTCAGAAGCCAATATGAATCTTTGATGTATACGCCCAATATACGGGATCCTTTAAATTTTCGCTTGATCATTTTCCACTTTCTATTTCACCACGATGTAAGTTGTTATAGTAATTAACCGGAATGGTCTATCATTGAAAAGTGGAGAGAGAATTGCTCATTGTCTTTGCGGCATGATGTTAACGGTACACCCCTAATGCAATAACTTTCTGACCTCATCAGAAATTAGATGGCCACCACTCACTGTGTAGCTCTCATTTTTCTTACTCAACTGAAAGGTTGAGAGTCGTTTTACATTTGATTTCTGCTTGTATGCTAACGTATTTACTTGCAAGAAAAGGAAGGCGAGAATTGTATTTTTAATGATTCTTGGAAGTTGATTTCTTCTGTCACATGCTTGAAGGCCCTAATGTAAGCCATCACCACACAGATCTAAGCCTAAACGAAAACAATTAGGCTTCCTATGTCGCTACCTATATCACGTTTACTTGAGATGGATAAGTATACATCCAGTGGTAGTAAGGCTAAAGGACGGAAAGTTTCTGATCTAACTATTGTTAGTGTAGGCCTACCGTTAGGTGTATCGCAATCTCCTACGGACAAGCTGTTCCAACCAATATTGGCCTCTACTTACACTCTTCCCCCTATTAATTCCCAGAAACGCCACTGCTTACCCACTCCGTTAACATCCTACGAATCTATTAGTGGCGCTTAGTGATGTTTATATATCAGTATAAATTCTGTTTAAAGAATATCAAAATTTGTGATCTTATTAACCTATATATTACATACAGTTATCGTTTTTATTATCCTTTGTTTAATTAGTAACTAACAATATATTATTTGATAATAACTGTGAATAACAAATAATCATAACAAAGGTCGAGCATTATGGATCCCAGCCCAGGGTAGATGATATATCCTTCAAGTCTTACATTATTATGAATAATTAAGAATAATTGTACCTTAGGAATTTGTATTTCTGCAAGGCAATTTTATTTATCGTATAACAGTTTTTTGGGTTCTTGTTTGTGTCGATTTCCTTCGCAAGACTCAACGCAGGCCAAACTGAGTTATGAAAATGAATATTTATAAATATTAGAATGGCCGGGATTAAATGTTCAATTCTTCTTCTTAAAAAAAAAATAGTTCTTTCTTTAGACGCACACTGAAACTGATGTGTGTTTTATGGACTAGGAATATGAAAATGTAGATTGGGTAAGAAACTCTCATGTATTGTAAACGTTTGAAACCCTTTCTAGTGCTATAAATCTAAAATAAAATAGTAAATGGTGTGGGACGTGAGGTAGGTGAGGATACAAGAAACTTATGAGGGGGCCCTGTACAAGAGTTATGGGATCGGACCAGGGTTTGCTAGAGAGCAACATGAGAAAGTTCGTTCTGGTTGGTTGTTGTGATCCACGAGAAAGACAGCAAGATACAGAAGTCTTCGTGGCCTCTTCACTGTTGATTCTCACAGCCTGAATTCATTGGCTACAACATGGTCTTTCGGTGTGGAACAAGACCAAATGGATGGCATGCGCCATGTTCCTCTTCTGCTTTGCGCCCGTATGACATAATAACCTAGGCCCATCAGTTATCAGTTGCTGTCCCAAATACAAATCTGGGTTCATAGGAATCACTAAAGGCCACGCCAAACTCCTCAAGCATGGTTCTTAAAATTTCGATGGGTTTTATCAGCAGTGATGCTCCCGATGGCTCTGACTAGGCCGAGGTTCAACAACCGAGAATAGGTGAAAAATGATCCCAAGCAGTACTTGTCTTTCGGGTTCATAATGACTCGATTCGTTAATGTGACAAGGGAATCCAGACATATGTATGGTGAACAAGTTACACAAACTGCACTTGGGTTAGCCACTTACAGCATTGGCTAGCCGTAGTACCACCAACAATGACTAATTATAGATAATAAAAAGAAAACAAACAAATTACTATGAAAAAAATACACAAAGAAATTCTAATTTGATCGAGTCCAAGTCCGACGAAAAAGATTCGATTCCGGGGCCGGACTCGATTGAAAATCTGGATCGGACATATATGAAACGGACACGAAATTCAAATGATTAAATAAAGTATCTGAAGGACCTTGATACATCGTTGTCAATTGCACACGAAACTAATTAAAGTGGAATTGTTTAGATGAGGTGAGGCATATAATGTCTTATAGGAAGCAAAGATAATTAATTACATGTAGCCTTAATTACAATCGATTATAGGGAAGCTCTATATCATTAATAAACTATTATCGACAACATATCTCTCCACGCAGGTTTAAACCTTGATGAGATATAGAATTTAGACAGTGTTAATATCAGTTTTATACGAGAATTCAATAGTCTTTGATAATTAGAAAATAATATGATGGAAATTACTGTAATAGTTAAGATCTTTAAAAACAATTACTTGTTACCTCCGAAAAAAGAAGACTGAAACATTTAAAGCAGTCGACTTTACACTTGCAACCTAATATAGCGCATATTTGCCATAACACATTACTGTTCAATAAGATACATCATTATCAAACGTGCAGTATCAGAAACCAAAATATTAACAAACGTTCTTTAACAGAAACCATAGTATCAACAAACGTTCTGTATCAGAAACCATACTATTTACAAACGTTAGTAACAGAAACCATACTATTACCAAACGTTCTGTATCAGAAACCATAGTATTAACAAACGTTCTGTATCAGAAACCATACTAATAACAAACGCTCTGTATCAGGAACAGTACTATTAACAAACGTCCTGTATCAGAAACCAAACTATTAACAAATGATCAGTATCAGAAACCCTACTATTAACAAAAGTTCAGTATCATAAACCATAGTATTAACAAACGTTCAGTATCATAAACCATATTATTAACAAAAGTTCAGTACCGTACTATTAACAAACGTTCAGTATCATAAACCATACTATTAACAAACGTTCAGTATCATAAACCATAATATTAACACACATTCAGAAGACGTACCATTAACAATCAGTTCAGAATATTTAAGGGTACAAATAGGTTTATATCAGAATCTATAATTTTAGCCAACGTTCTGAATCAGAATCTAATGCCCACCATCGTACTGTATCAGAATCTAACGCCTACCATCGTACTGTATCAGAATCTAATGCCTACCATCGTACTGTATCAGAATCAGTTAATGTAAGCAATTCTTTGTTTACACACGTTTAGAATCAGTATCTTGTATATTTTAACGTGTGCAGTAAGAAGGTATGTAAAGTAAAGCGGTTTCTTTCGGTTTCATTGACTACTTGTAGAATGCATGCAATCATTTACCATGTAATACACACTCTTGTCACACAATTGTTTCTGTTCAATATTACAGTTGGTGATTTTTGATTGGCTAATTGAGATGATTCAAATATAAATATTCACCTTTACAGCAACGAAGTGAACGTGATCATATCTGTAACATTTCTGGATGATCTGAGAAAGATAATGCAACTGCAAAAGGTCACGCTGATCTCAACATTCAGTTTTAAATAGAAGTAGTTTGACAAGTTAAAGTTGGTCAACTCAACTCTTAAATTCATATATTTTTAATGTTTCTGTTTTTAATTTCCTTGATGTTCTCGGAAACAATTTAAATCTCATTTTGTAACATGGATGATTTTCACTCGTCAATTTATATCGTCTGTTCCATTCACATTACAGAGAAAATAACGTCTGACATTTCGGAAAATATAACAACATTTTACAAAGACATTATTGAAGTCTGATAATGTTTCAAATGGAGTACTTGTTCGAAAATATTGTAAAGTTCTGTCTTCGGGCATACTTTCACAGAAATAAACACATTAGAAAAACTAAGTAAAAAATTCGTTTTGGAATCACAGATGGACGTATCATTACCATTATTCCATCAAAAGACTAATTCTGCAGGCAAAGCTTTAGTAAGGAATTTTACACGAACTTATATCAACCGATAGGAATTATGAGCAATCATCTACTTGATATAGCATGGTTGACTGGGGTGGTTCTGTGGAAGTTGTTGTAAAAGTAGCACTATGTAACCACAGAAAATTGTTAAATTTATATAATACAAATAACTATCACTCAAGGAAGTGAGAGCTTATAATTGATGACTTCCTTGATATGTCCTTAACGATCGTTTGATAAAAAGAGAACATTATTTTAGTCAAAGAACGTGTAATTCTTTATACTGACAATGAGTATAGCAACCCTCTTAGCACATTAGCACAGAATCAATTAATGGAAAACACAGAAGTGACAGGCAAATGAAATTAATAGCCCTGCGGGAATTCAATAATACATTTTTCTATGACACGATCTGTCCTCCATACATCATTATACATTATACAATAGAGAATTGGCAAATAAAAGAACAATCATATGACATGTTTGTTGATATTTTTTTTAGAATAAACTGATTTATATCGGTGATGATGGAATGTGTAATGAACAGGAAATTTGTGTCCATGGCTGCACTTTAACTTGTTAAATCCTGATTGTCTGTGGCATTTTTTATTTTTTACAATATAGCTTGAAATACATTCGTTGTCGTATTAATTTGAGGGATGCTACATACGCTCTCTTTCATACTATACTAGTTGCTATTTGTGGGGTTATATATCGCAGCGGTTAGAGCCTTTGCTCTTTACGTCATGACGTAATTTGCATGGATACGTTGAAAATGTCGGACGTGAGTTCTAATCTCCACCCAACGGATACGGATCAATGTCAAGAGGTTTGACCCAGGGCCAGCTGGTAGAAAGGATCCCTGTTACGGCGCACTTGTGAACCTAAGTTGTTATCCTTGTAAAATATAGCCGAGTTGTTTCTTTCTATTGGAATTTGGCCTAAGGCGTCGGTCTTGTTTTGTATTATCATATATGTCATTAAAGCATATTTAATATTGCAAAGCCTGGCGGTCGACAATCAATTAATGCATGAACCATTATGAGTGGCGATTGTTTGGCGAACCATGCTTACTCTTCCACTGTTGTGGTTACCGCTATGCTTCTTCTTCAGTAAGTGGAAAGTACTAGGACTACAGTATATTATTTTTATTGAAGTGTGTATCTTTAAATTATCTCGTTAACGTATTTAAAAGATGAAAGTCAATGAAAATCCACTGGGCTTTATGTTGATGATGGTTAAGCTAGATGGTGTAACAATGAACCGTGCTAAGATCATATCTAATTGACACCTTGAGCCAGAAAGGATCGTGTTTAAAGCGACGATTGAGGGTAAATACTGCTTTAATTAGATTGTAGCTTAAGTCAATATTTGACCACTGTTTGATCCAATATGTCTATTTTGTCAGCCTCATTTATCAAATAATATGATGGAATAAGATCTCTTTACTACACTTGATTCCACTTGATTTCTCTCTCATGTTTTTGTTCACCAACAGCCCAATTGGAGTAAACTGTTTGTGTTAGTAACTAGGAATTGTAAAATGTGTGAAATAGTCTGTGAACAGTCTATCATTACAAGTTGTTTAATTGAAAGTGTCTGTCTCGGAAAGATAGACAGAGTGATCGACCGAAGAATATTATTTTAAACTTCTACTAAGATTCATTGTTTTATTGTGGTTTTGTCGCCATAAAAAACTAGATTCAACTTTCTCCTTAAGGGTAATTCAGTTTTCAGTCGAAATTTCACAACGCCTCTACATATTTTTTTAATAACCTCGCACCAAATATTCTACAATGATAGAATGTAGGTTAACCAGAACAACACAATGCACTTCTTTTACAAAATATATTGTGTGCATTAACAACCAAACAGTATGGTGTTCTAGTGATTATTTTTAATAATGCCATTAATATATTACCATGCTTCACATAACTATATTAATATTGACAGCAACATAAATTCCCGTCGGCTTTCATTATTCTCTTTCCTTTTTACTCACATTCTGAGAAAGGGAAGTCGTTATTTTGATTAAAAATTGTGAATTCATGTTAAAAGGAAGGTTGTTCTGTATTGAACTGAATTGAGATGTTGTAGTATCTCCTTATTCCTGCAATCGCATACACCTTAGTTCCTTCCACTCGCTCGTGTATTATGAAATTTTATCACTTGAACTAATAGTATTTTCCTGTGTATAATTGAAATGGTGTCAATATCTACCAGTAAAGATGGGTTTCGGGAGATAGTTATGTGGTAAAAAAGTGGATACTAATGAAGTGAAACAATGTCATTGATAGTCTGAAAAAAGGGTATATTATCTCAAGTTATCAACATGATCTTGATACAGAAGAATGAGTGTGAATGATACTGCTGACACTGTTAAGTATAATGGCCTTGAAAAATATTAAATGGAATATTAAAATAATATTGCTTGTCTGAGCACAATATCGTAATTTTGAAAATATCGCAGTAAATAGATCCGATTTGGCTGTCATAGGATAGCAACAACTGTAAAGAGCCAGCCTGTAGCCAGCCTTTAAAATATAAAAAATGAAATTTATATTCCATCAATTCACGAAGGGAATCGCTATGAAATATATATATATATAAAACTAATAAAAGTCTGAACTGGTAACTATCGATCATAATAGAAAATATATTTTATAATAATGTTCCACTCTATGCATTTCCACAAAACAACTCCAACCGGAGGAATTATGAGTGAATAGATCAAAATAGCATTAATCAATCAATATCCTAATCAATCGACACATTATAATCCCTTGAACACTGTATAATCAATATATCGATCTGTATCCAAGTGATCAACTTAAGTACACATTATTACAATCTCAAATAAAAATCACAGCTATTCCTCAATGAAAACGAAATAAAAAGCTTTATTTCTCCCGACGGAGAAGAAAATTAGTTATATAAGGCCATGATATGATTAAAAGTGCGAGATAAAAGCTTCAATGTGACTGGCTTTCTGATTTTATTTAACAAAATAAGATTATTAACTGTAAAGTAGTTATATTCCATGTAGTTAAATTGATAAAATGTCAAACAGTTTGCAAAGTGAAATAAGGTAAAGTTTTAAGATCCAGATTAGGCTAACTAAGACGCGGCAGTCGCGGCTTTAGATTATTCAGTTTCAAAAGGCCGAAGCTGTTTCACTACCCCTATGTTTATTGTCTCATTCATTTGAAATAGGGTAGGCCCTACAAATTGTCAGATTAGTTTTACTTATTTCACAAGCTTCATATCTTAAAGTTACCTTATCCTTGATAATGTTACAAGACACGTTAAACATCAAAAATCGTATTAACTTCACAGTGAAATTAGTTCAGTAAATTCAGATGTTATGAGCATCTTTGATGGGTTTACAATAATTGGCCTAAGCGATATAAGATTTTCAGAAAAGGCTATACATAAAATAAGATAAGGAATCTAGACTTGGTGAACGCAGTTAATTTAGTAGGCCTATTCAATTTTAATGTGTAGGAAGGCCGTGTCGAGGACTTCAATTTGTCTGTAAAAGTATTATCTTGAAATAGAACAATATCTAATGTCCGTTGGAGACAATTTCATTCTCACGCAAATGTCAAAAATGAAAATAGTCGATAATTGTATAGAAATGAACTATAAGAACAAAATAATATAGATTTTTTGATTTCTAAACTCAGTCTGGCTCTGTAAGTCTCAACTTTGAAAGCCTACTTGTTCAGAACAAATCCAATGGATGCTGGGGATAGGCTATACGGTTTGGGCTATATTTTACGATAACAACTAGGGTTCACAAGTCCGCCGTGAAAGGGATTCTTTCTACCAGCTTGTCCTTGACCAAACCTCTTGACATGGATCTTTCCCGGATTATCCGTACCCAATTACACCTGGAAGCATGCGTAAAGATGACTTACATGGTCATCGCACGTTCACACCCCGGTCAAGATTATAACTCACGTCCCACATTTACAACGTATCCAAGCAAATGACGCCATGACGTAAAGAACTTACATTCTAACCGCTGTGCTATAAAACCCCTCAAAGTTTATTCCATGGACACAGTATTTGCATTTTATTTTAATTGATCGCATCTTAGTCAAGACAAATGTGATTAAGACTAAAACATTTAAGCAAGGGAGCGAACTGTAATTGGAATGGGATTAAAATATTTTGATTGCATCTTGATTAGAACATCGTGACCAGACTAAATATCAGTATGAATTAGAAAGTATTTAACATCACGAATAACTAACTTAAATAAAATTGATATAAATACTCCAGATGTTGCCAATAAACATTAACAAATCGCATAAAACTCATCACAATCCTAGCTTATCAGTAGCATTTCTCTTTTACGACCGATGACATATTTTTGTTATCATAGAAAGTCCATCAAGGGATGATTTAACGAGATTTTATATCATTGGGCATGAACAGTAGATGAGGCCTCATTTAATTTATAACATGCTGCAAAACGCTATTCTTCAACGCAATAAGGGTTCTTATTTGAAATAAGTTCTGAAGACGAAATGGTTTTTCCAAATATCACAGGGTACCACCGCGTGTAATATTTTGTCCTGCTTCTAATGAACATTGAAACCAGATCATATAACTTTGAGAATTCTCTGTTAGAAACGCTCAATTAGTTGACTATGTTCAGAGAGCTGGAGATGTTTTTATGGTATAAGACTGAAAGTAGATAGCAAAATAATGTTTAAACGATCAGCTGGGACACAATCATTTGAATTTATATGGAACAATACAAACAATAATCAAGCATATGGTATCTTTTTTTAATAATAAATGGCATTGGAATGTAATATTCTGTTTAACTTCCTCGAAAAAATTACAAGAGTGCAAGGACACAAGAAATTAACATTTCTTACCTTTTTAAGAAAATACTATAGCCTGGATTGGAACGTTATATTCGTTCTTCCTATCTAAATAGAACTATATCCCGTCTTTTCCATCACAGAGAAATACAAAGTGCCATCTAAGACTACAACAATAGTGCAACATGACATTATTTTAATCTAAGAGAAATAAAATGAAACATGATATCCTGTTTTACCATTTCAGAGAAATACTATGGCAAGTTACTATCCTCGAAGAAAACCAATACCATAAACACTATTTCGAAAAAACAGGAATTGAAAATGTACACTATGAGACTTATTTGGAGAATTCATTTCATTTGGTATACAGTAATCATTGCATTTAGTAATAACAGAATACATATTTACTTTGACTTAAGACTGCTTTCAATTTCTATTAACTATTTAAGTAGATGAAAGGAAGTTCTCTATTTTCGAAAATAAATATTCGATCTCAATTTCTTTTAACTTACATAACTTTCTCCTGAATTTAAGTGCCATTTTCAGAAGCCCTCAAGCGTTTGTCTAACTGGAATATATTTGAAAAGTAAAGTCAATCATGGCGATAATAGTTTACTCTCAACAACTTGTCGACATAGCGATTATTAAGTAAACCAATAGAAACACAATTACATTTTGATGTTCGTAGAAGTATGAGGCTTTAACACTGGGGATAGTACTTCCCTGTACCTCCTTGGTGAAATGTTTGCATTGTTTTGATTGTACTGATGGATGCAATGGTGCGGTGTATAGATTGCAATGCACAGATCGGTGTATTGATGTGGTGTTTTAATTGTAATATACTGATACAATATATTCATTGCTATGTACAAATGTGGTTTATTGAAAAGGTGGATTGATGCGATTTATTGAATGCAATGTACTGATGACATGCCATATCCTATTTTCAGAATTTTCGTCATTGATTAAGTCTTTCCAATAGTTTGCAACCAACTAAATAGTTTAGCAAACACCCTATATCATCAGTCACAGCTACTCTGGTATTTTGTGGTCAACTAAATTAACTTCGTAAAAGATCTCGTAACAGGTGTTGAACAAAATAACAATTTGCTATGATCAATGTTTACTTGTTGTTTTCATACACCAACGCATTATTAAACTTTGTGGTTATCGCATCTATAATTTTTGGGTTCATTTTTATACGCCCGCATAAATATGTTGATGTATATTGCCGTCGCCCCTGTCCGTCGGTCCGTTAACATTTGTTGTAGAAATTGGAATTTTTAAAACGGCAATTCGAATTTGATGATTTTTCGATGAATGGTTTTTGAATTATTACCCTTTACTTTGTACAATCGCATCAAAATTTTATTTTGGATGCAGTAAAAGCTACAATTTTTGATGAGCATTCGAATTGATAAGGTGGTAAAGATTGAATTTTACAATTCCATGAACAGTTTTTGAGTTATTGCCATTGACTTAGTAAAGTCGTGACAAAATTGTCTTGTGGGTGCAATAGAGACTACACTTTTTGATGAAACTCTGTGTGAACATTGGCATGAATAACAATTTTCAATGAATGTTTTTTGAGTTATTGCCTAATTTATTATTCAAATTCAATGCTGCCAGTGGCCGTAGATTACCTTGCCTGGCAAGCTATCTTAAATGGTAGCTAAGATTATTCAAACCTTGCTTGTGGTCGGGGCCTGGAGTCATCGAAATCAAACCAACGAAACATAAATTTATATTTCATTTTTCATACACAATTTGTGTGTTGTCTCCATTCTACAGTCCTTAAGTATTCATACTTTTATTTACTGTTCATTTCTTGTTTTCCATCATTATGTAGATATTTGAATGTTCATCATTCGTGAGTTCATTTTTCAGCATTTTATTTTACTTCGAATGTCAAAAAGTCTATCAGAGATATTGATCATTATATCGTCCTTTTTTATTTAATCATTCTATTATCCTTGTGCAAGTGAATTATTTATCGTCCATTATGTCCTTTGCAACTTCAACACTCTTAAAACTCTATTGTCTATTGAATAACCATCGCAAACTCTGGGGTTATTAGATAATTTATCGTCCTCTTGTCCCTCGAGTATCTCTTATTTTTTATCATTCAAAAGACCATTACTCATTCCATTCACTATTCTATCGCCATTTTTATTTTTTAATAGTTATCATTATGTTGCTACCAATGTGCATCATACACAGATCTCACTATAATACTTCAATTATATACAATCCTATCACTAATGTCATCTAACATACTCTTCTCATCAACAAAGACGTAGTCCTTTTGGTTATTATATTATTCTGTCAGTATGCTATTGTAGGTAATATGGCTTACCAGACATACTTCTGTATGGCAATTACCGAGAGTATTGTTTAAATGAAAATAGTCATATTAAATATGTATGTGGAAACTATGACGATAGGTTTATCATAATAACTATAATAGAGGATTAATAAATATGGAATCATTAAGAGTTCCCAGCAAGCAAAATCAACATGTCAACCACCTAGTCAATTTGAAAAAGAACAGATAAAGCTCTTGGGTTTCGATTCACAAAACATTATTATATAAATCCGTACTGCAATCCAATGCACTATAGTCATGCCACTAGTATGCATCGAATCATTACATTTATTACTACTTTTAAAACGAAATGGTTATATGGGTTACTACATTGAAAAATCTAAACCCAAACTTATTGTATCAATGTAGAATAACGAGGGTGGGAAGGGGGGGGGGGTATGAGGAAGATGCAGTAATTGAGAGAACTGCACGGATTGATTAAGATTCAAGCTGTATAATGATGAAATGTTGGTGATATATATTTTGATGACTTCTGTAACGAGAATGGTCAGTGGATTATTGATTATAAATGTCTGTCGAAATATACTTCATCAATACAGCTATCTATTTTTAACAACATGATCTATTTTAATTCGACATAACAAGTAACTTTGCCACTCAAAGCCTGTCACTTATCGAAACAATTTCCAATTGGAAAAGCTAATGTATTTTGTATCTTCGATCCACAATAACAACGATAGGCAATATAGAAAATGAACCTTACAATATATGAACAACCAGCTTAAAGAGACAACGAGCACATACTTAACTGCAAAAATGTCTATAATTCGAAAATAGAATTACTATAGTGTGTTGTAAAGATGTTCTATTTGCAAAGTGTAAGTGCACAACCATAAGTTGATACCATGTCAATATAAAAACGTGTGTTAATTTCAATTTAAGAATCTTTAATGAAATTCACTCAGTATTATTAGATCAACACAATAAAGGCCAGATGAACGGATTTTCACTTTGGCGATTCATTAAGCTAACGGACGAAATGAAACTCAATATTTTGTGTAATAAAACATATTGAAAGCCGATGACAGGTCGATAGGTAGCTCGGTTTATGTTAGTTAAAATGATTCCATTTAACTTTGATCAGTGACAAAAACTTTATAGTAAAATGGCATTTAAGCACATCGTTCAGTCTTTGATGAATGATAAATGTTTTAGATATTTAATCTCTTTGAAACTTCTATTAGTGATTAAAACCACACAATCTACAGCCAGTTTACATCTGATATATCAAAGATAGGGAAAGTACACAATCCACAATCAATTTACGTCTTATAGATCACAAAGAATATATAATCTACAACCAGTTTATATCTGATATCACTGATATAGAAAGTACACAATCAACTATCAATTAACATCTTACCACAAAAATATATAATCTACAACCAACTTACATCTTATGCAACTGATATAATGTGATTAAATCCACAATAAGTTCACATCTAATATCACTGATACTAGTATACATAAAGCATATATAATCTACAGTTAGTTAGCACCGTATTTCACCGATAAAAATAATATACAATCCATAATATACAATTTTAAATCTCTTATAAGTATTATAAAATCAACAATGGTTTATTACAAAATTGTGTGAGAAATCTTTTTTTCAGATATATAACTTCATCAATCATACACACCATCTACAGTTTGCATCTTATAGATATAAATACTTACTTCAGATGATCAAATTTATATTCTTTCTACAAAATATATCACTGACACAGATTATAATACAATGACATAAACTGCAACACGGTATGATTGGTACACCTTAATGACAACCATCTTAGATGTAGAATTCAAACTAAATTTGTCTTTTACTTCCATGGTGAAATCTACAATCACCGTTCTAAACGGTGATAATTTCTCTGATTACCAGACTTGACAATTCACCTCTACTATTAGATCAACAGGAAATTGATGTAAAAAATCTTTGGATATTTATTATGTCTGTTAAACATTTCTCTTTGTGGTGGTGATTTATGTCTTAACGAATAACATCCTTTTTAATTTCTCATCCTCATTATTTGCATCAATCCAAAGCCATTAAGTTCATTTTTATCTCAACTTGTTGTCACTGTTCTGATCATCTTCCAGACTTTAGAACATAAATGCATATTGATGATCTTAACAAGCTGAAAGTGTAATATACATACTACCAATACTAGTTCCTTGAAACCTATTGAGAAAGTATACCGGTTTTCTAGATCATCGATAAATGTCTAATATACAAAACAAAAGATGAGAAAGGAGGAAGTAATGACAAGTTTTCTTTCATTATTACTTATTTCTTATTTTATGTCTCAAATGTAAGATTAAAACACCCCTGCTTCCTGATTGCTTACAACCTTCAAAATGGTATTGGTAGCCATAATGCATCTTTATCGGTTAATTAACAAAATGATAAATCTGGATCATTACTATTCACAATCAGAACAACAAAAATCGATTTCTTTTAAAATATGCAGCAATATTTGTATACTATTAAACTCCCCTAAAGAGAACTACCACCAGGTGTTTCGAAAAAGGTTTTATCTGCTTCGCAAGCGGCAGTGATCATGCCTTATTTTAAATAATAGTTCGCATGTAGAGGGGAAACTTTATGTTGATGTTGAAAGCATTGTATGAAGATGTTTGTACAGTTTAGCCTATTCTCCTAATGACTTTGACATTTGCAGGAACAAAAACATGAATGTTTTATTCATTGCATGTAAAATACTGGATAGATACATCATTTATAATTTATGAATTCGAAATAATTCTTCCATTCTATTGGTATTAACCGCAGCAAAAAACACTTGATGACTTAGCATTATTTTCCTATACGTGTCGTATAAATGGCAATACCATATCTTTTTAAAGGGTATTAGAAACATTGATGAGATGACATTTTATGCTTAAATGTTATTGGCAGTGCCGAGATACTATCATAGTGTATATAATGAATTAAAATTTAAAACAATATGAATTTCACTCTTATTTATTACATACTAGCATGACGTTAGCAAAATTTGAATATTAAACCATTTTGTTTTATATTGTAACAGAGACAAATTCAATTGACCTATTTATGATTGTCCCTTACGACCAAAGAAGATAGGAGGCGATAAAAATAAAAAGACTATCTTTGAATCAGCTTATTCAGTTGATGATTAAAAATAAGAAATCCATTGGTGATAAATATGTCCCTGTAGTCAATTTGTATACATAATTTATTAAGAACTGTATCATTGAAACTTGCCTTGTAATGTTCGACGTAATGAAAAACAACAACATATAATTGTATCCAAGACATTTCCTGCACTAAGCATTGAGCTTCAATTTTCAACTGGCGTCTATGATATGGTTGTTTAAATCCTATTGTAAGATTAATTAGACCGCATAGAAATACACGTCAGATTCAGATATATCAGAGAATGTAGTTGCTGCAATGTAAATTTTCTTTTTTTTGTGGTTTTTAGGAAGTGTATTTTTGTTTCGTGTTTAATCGGCACTCGAATATCAGTGCAAGATATTTAAGATAATGTTTACAATATGAAGTATAAGCTGAATAAAACAAGCATCTGAAAGATGAAATATTTAGACAGCACGAGTAGCATAGCATCATGAGTAATGACTTATTGAAACATGTATCATCTTCTGTATGAAAATTTAAATCCGGTCGAAATCTTTTAGATGAAACAAGCTGAAAGACATTTTTGATTTCTGTAATATATATTGTAAATACAGCTGTATACGAATTCAACGAAGATTTTAAATAAAGATTGTCAAGTTTTTAATCGTATCCATACATTCCATTCGAAGACAATTGTTTCGAATCATTACAGGAAACATAATATACAATGCATGTCAAGTAGTTTTTCATAAAATAAAAACGTTTATATAGAAGCTCTGATTATTTAAAGTTTAACTTAATTAATATTTTGATATAATCCATCCAATTACACATCAGGAACAAGTTGAAACATGGGCTTTTTGATATTTTATTACACCCCTGCATACATCAGCTCCATGTACTAGCTGTAAAATATAATAGTTATTTTGGCTACATAATTTAATATGTTCGCTTTAATATACATAAGAAAAAACAAATTAGAAAACACTATCGATCTGTTTATTTGAAACACTGTATACGACCAGAGAAATGTAGATTTCCACCAGCTTTGTGCTCAAAACCACATGCCATCTAAGAAAAGTATTGAATGGTATTTTTATAATCATGGATGATTAAACCATTCGTTTTGAGACAGAAACCTTCGTAGTAGTTTATTTGTTAACTGAATGAAATTACTGATTTTGTGACGAACTCAATCCATTATAAAATTGTCTGACTCACACTTTCATAAATAAACAGAGTTAAAATTAATAAAGAATATTTCAGTGAATAAAAGTGCTTTGTTGCCTACATTTACCTAAATCTTATTAGTTTATAGTTCATTATGATAAAATATATTGATTAATGGAAATTTTCCACCACATGTTTACTTCAGCGCTACAGTTTATCAGTCAGTCTACTTTGAATAAAAAACAAAAAACAATAAAACAAAAAATTGTTTTAGATAAAAGATAAAGCCAGTTGGAGATTACATATAGATATAGATCTTGTCGAACGTGGTTCATTAATTCAAATAGCTAATAAATCGTTGACATAAATTGTAATTTTCAGCTTACACGAGTATCTGCATTTCTTTTAGGTTGATTCTTGTGATTGTGGTTATGAGGAATGGTCTTTTGAAAGGCATAACATATATGGCACCAAGCTGTAACATGCATGAGAAAATTTGGAATTAGATAAAAACCACTTTTCAGCGTTTCTATGTCAATTTTTTATTGTAACGTAAACGAAAACCATTTGTGGTTGCTACAGAATACAATGCAAGGTTCTGAACACGTTTTATGTATATAAAAGCCCATTATTCTACGCTATTGATAAAATTGAACGTATAGAATGTTTCATTGTAAAGTTATTTGTTAAAAAATCATTAATGACAACCGGAAATTGCCTGCATATTAACTACTTCTTTTGATGTTACTTTGAAAGCTTGACAATTATTACTTGCCTGTTTTCTGCAATTCATTAATGTCTTATGATAGACAAGAATTTTTCTTGTGGACCTTACATTAACTTATTTAACCAGAGCTCTAAAATTGTGAAATTGTGCCTCTTGTTATTTAATGATAATTTTTTTACTTTTAGTGATAAAGGTCATAGTAAGTAATTAGTGCCACGTTGCACCTATAGATTACTATTAAATATATTTTATATAAAATAACGAGCCTAATTAGTATTTTCATATCAGTAATAAATACTTATTGAGGGTGTAAATTGAGATTAAAAACTGTTGATTAGATTAATATTAAAAACCACGAGGGTAACGTGATACATGAAGCTTATTTCGTTCAATAATGTAGAAAGATGCATATGAAAGGCTTGTTGATACTGTCTATTATCTCTAATGTTTATGTGACTTATGAAGACTGGCATGTACCTTTACACAAAACTGCTGTATGGTCGTTTGAGGGCCATTCAATAGCTGTTTCTCTTGGTTTTATAGTTAAAAGTGGCGTTCGGCATCAAAATTGCTTATCTTGCACTAATAAGATGAACCGTGATCCTTTTAACATTTTATTTAAACCCTGTATACATCAGCTCAATTTTCAAGCTGTAAAAAATATAGTTAGGACCAGGGTAATGAAGATTTCCAGCTTTTTGCTAATATCAAAATGACATCTAAGAAAAGTATTGAATGGCATTCTTATAATCATGGGTGGGGTTTGGCATCAAAATCGATTCAGAATGAATAAAACTCGCACTTCTAGCATTGTATGTCGATTGTGGAATGTGAAAACTAGACAGATGCTGTGATTATAACTAGATACAGTTACTTATCTACGCCAAAAGAATACATTTCAAATCGATAGGACGTTTTGAATCAATAAAATAAAGTTGTTAACAAACGTTTGAAATCACAATATGCCTGTACAGAAGAAGTTAATCTATAAAGTGACAGAAATATAAACAGCATGCCAAGTTTTTTTTTTTTTTTCAAAACAAACCAAAGACAAACAATAGCTTTGTTGTGTTCCAGAGTTTTGATAATGTAATTGTAAGACAGACATGGAAATACAAACTCAAAATCAAACTCTATACCCCAGTGTCACATTCTTTCAGTCATGTATTTTTACACACTTTTTTGTCAATGACAATAGAGTACTGTATTAACTGTATTGAACTGATTCTGTCAATGGTACCAGTGTAATATCTGTATTGAACTCAAACATGTCCATGTAAGTGTATTATCTGTATCGAACCCATTCTGTAAATGATATCAGCTAATTAACTGTATTGAACTCATTCTGTCAATGGTACCAGTGTAATATCTGTATTGAACTCAAACATGTCCATGTAAGTGTATTATCTGTATCGAACCCATTCTGTCAATGGAATCAGCTTAATAACCGTATTGAACTGATTATGTCAATGGTACCAGTGTAATATCTGTATTGAACTCAAACATGTCCATGTAAGTGTATTATCTGTATCGAACCCATTCTGTCAATGGAATCAGCTTAATAACCGTATTGAACTGATTATGTCAATGGTACCAGTGTAATATCTGTATTGAACTCAAGCATGTCCATGTAAGTGTATTATCTGTATCGAACCCATTCTGTCAATGGAATCAGCTTAATAACCGTATTGAACTGATTATGTCAATGGTACCAGTGTAATATCTGTATTGAACTCAAACATGTCCATGTAAGTGTATTATCTGTATCGAACCCATTCTGTCAATGGAATCAGCTAATTAACTGTATTGAACTCATTCTGTCAATGGTACCAGTGTAATATCTGTATTGAACTCAAACATGTCCATGTAAGTGTATTATCTGTATCGAACCCATTCTGTCAATGGAATCAGATTAATAACCGTATTGAACTGATTATGTCAATGGTACCAGTGTAATATCTGTATTGAACTCAAACATGTCCATGTAAGTGTATTATCTGTATCGAACCCATTCTGTAAATGATATCAGCTAATTAACTGTATTGAACTCATTCTGTCAATGGTACCAGTGTAATATCTGTATTGAACTCAAACATGTCCATGTAAGTGTATTATCTGTATCGAACCCATTCTGTCAATGGAATCAGATTAATAACCGTATTGAACTGATTATGTCAATGGTACCAGTGTAATATCTGTATTGAACTCAAACATGTCCATGTAAGTGTATTATCTGTATCGAACCCATTCTGTAAATGGTATCAGCTTATTTACTGTATTGAACTCATTCTGTCAATGGTACATATAGTATCTGTATCGAACTAATTATGTACATGATATTAGTGTCTGCCATAGTCCACGTAATATTATTGTTATCTATTGGAACTATGGTATTAGTGAAAATGACACACCAGGACAGTGCCTCAACAAGATGAGCGTTTGCCTTTGGATTTAAAAGAAATTGTTATAAAAATGATCTCTATATGACACCTCGGTAAGTCAATGTAATGCCAGTCAAAGGAATATGTAAATTTATTAAGTCTGTATTAATACCATTTATATATATTTCAAAATTTTGTAATTTTTCTGTTAGTTTTTTTGCAGTGGAATATACAACATTTAGAATTTTCTTATTTGCTAATGTCGTTTATCTTCCTTTCTTTGCAACTCGTATGTACCTTTGACATTGTGTTAATGTTAATTTATTTAAATGTCTTCGTTTAATAAACTCAGAGCAAATATTTCATTTGCCAAACGTTTCGGTGTTAAATTTGAGTTAATACAGTAACTGTTATTGTGCTGGGATTTACCTTATGAAACTCTTTTATTTACAGGTTGTGGAAGTGTACTCTTCACCTAGATTGAGGTCAATAATTTCAGTTATTTCAGTTGCAAGAGACAACCTTGAAAAGAGAACAATATAACCGTTTGCTAAGGATTTAAGAAGCATACATCATGATCAATGTCTGGGATACATACATAATATATAAATGCCATGATGGGAGTATTAATATCCAGGCATTCCTTTAAAAGGTCATAGATTATTAACAGTTATCGAAATGCTAATGATAAGTCAAAGATTTATATAGTTCACAAAAGTGATTAATTACGATACTGTCCTCTGAAATGAAATTTTGACACAATTACAATCACCTTAAAATTTTTGTAACATTATATGTATAGAAAATGCATAGACATTCAGAGTTTTGATCCTATTATTTAAAACAAGTCTCTTCTCGATTTTATTTTTTAAACACTTACTGAAATGTATTGTTTTCAGAAGTCTTTGAAGCAAATGGTTTAAATCTGAACTAAAAAGCCAGGTAAAATGATTTCCACAATATGGTGTTTTGTGATACCGATATTACTTTGCATTAGACATAAGCTGTCAATCAATATGATCGGACTTGATATTTTACCACGACACACCTTTCTTTATATATATTTCTAATATACCTTTATCTTATTATTAACATTGGAACACCTGATGTCCTAGTAATTAAAACTATCATTTGGTTCTTTATACTTATATACTTATATATTAACAGTCTTAAAAATATCTATAATAATAATAATATCTAGTTTTCAGAATTCTGATGATATTGTGATGAATATAGCCATCAATAATTAATATTTCAACTATAATAATGTTCAAACGCCCATATTTTTTTTTATCTTCTAGCGTACGAACATCATCATCACATGAATACTCTCTTTACTGTATATACCATATTGGAATTGTCTAAGATTCTCGGTTTTGATTCAAACATGAGGCAAAGGTTTCAAAGATTTCTTTACACATGTACCTCAAATTCGTCTCATAACGATTGCGAGTTCTGTATGGTTGCGAACAATGAAAGTGGTCATGGTCACGCAACACACAACTCAGAGACGCGTATGCGTGGCGCAGATACTGGCGGAAATGAACATAATTATTAATAGAAACCATACGCAACTGTTATGAAGACCACTTTATATTTCCAAAGACAAGGTAACGTAAAATATTCGATCATCTCTTTTTAGCAGGTAATATTTTGAAAATGATGTTAGCATCCCACATCAAAATATGACATGGCAATGACAATGTCTGTGACCGATGCTACACAACTATATGACTTTATGTTACGTCGACCTGACAACGTAAGAAATTACCTAATGTTTATTGTGATGCACAATATTTGCAGACGAAGACAAACTTTAGATCGATTTTACCAATAAATCTGGTTACTTAGTTTGAGATAATCATTATAAGCTTACTATTACTAGCTTGTTATATTTTTAAAGTTTATTAATCATACACCGTTGGCAATTCGTCTGTAATGGTATAGTTTGAAGAGGCCTCAAGGAATTAGGCATATCACTTCTTATTATTCAGATTATTTCTAAATCAGTTCGGAATCACTTCAAAGACAGGAGTTAAGGTTTCAATCAACTATAGAAGTCAACCCAACATATTGTGTGGCTGGTTTTAATGAGAACTAGATGGATTGGGTCCAAGGCATGATGATTTATATTGGACTGTTGAATTTATAAAGTAAATGATGTCGCTCTGATTTCTGTCATACATTAATCAATGTCCAAGCTAAGTCTGGTAAACATAACTGTTAAATTCTGACTTCAACTATGTAGTAGTTTTCAGCTTAAACACTCATACTGGCATGGATAGATTGGGTCCAAATGTTAATTACTAAAACGGGACTTATTGATGCATTTTGTAATGAATGTCGTTCTATACGAATCGCAACAAGATACGCCATTCTCTTGATTGTGAAATCATTGACTTTTAAACGTAAAATCAACACTGTTGATAAACCTACAATAATATTTACTCATAATTAAATGAAGGCTTGACTGCAGAACAGAGAATAGAAAAAATGCCTTACAGGTAAATACAAATTACAATACAAACTATATGAAGCATTGTAGATATTCAATGATATTTGAGAATGGAAGAAATTTATGTGTAAGGTTAGGACATATATAGATCCTGAAATAACCATTGATAATCCTAAATTACATGATCAAAACGAAGTCGTCCAAATAGACAATCTAAATAAATCCGTGAGCTAGATAGTGGACAACGAATATAATCATTGAAATAATATAACTGAAAAGTTAGTACTTTAAAAACTATGGAGTATTTATTATTTTCTACACGGCATATGAAGAAGACAAAAACTATATAGTTGATATTGAAAACGACGATCTTTCAAAACTCATTCTATTTGTTAATATACCCGCAATTAGTATATTGTATTGAAACAGTATAATTATTTAACATCGGTAATAATTTACCGTCTGACAATCCAATTAAAAAACAGGGTCAATCTGGACACAATGAAATAGGAATGAATATGTAATGTTTTACATTTTTTGTGGAAAATATACATGTCATAAACTTATTATTTTCTTACCTTCCCCAGTCCAAACACCTCCATCACCACCTCCCACATCCTCCTCATCAGAGGCGTCGTACATATATCTATCTCGGTTCCTTGTATACATTAGTTACACATAATCCCACTGTTAGTTATACCATACCAATTAGCGTATCCGTAACACATTAAAATTACCAAATCCTCTAGTAGTATTCCGAAATAAAACGTATTCAAGTGAATGTCATGGCTTGCCATATGGTTTCTGTGCCTGACACTTCCCACCTGTTACCAAGTATTGACTATTTCATTCTCATATCCGTATGTCAAGTATGTAAAACAATATTAAATATTCAAAAACAAAAAGAAGAAATGCCCACCCACCCTAATTTTCGTGCACTCACGAATGGTAAACATGCTTATCCGAAACTTTCCATATTTTAATAAGATTGAAAGAGATATGTTTTATATCCATGACAGAGTTAAGACAATTAGATTCCGAGATAAGTAATTATTCCATAACATAAAACATAAATCCTGGAGCCAACAACTTTTTTTTCCTTCAAACTTAATATTAAAACTATCACTATTGGCACTATGCACATAAAGCAGAAGACACTATAGGGTTTTTAATAAGGGCTAAAACTAATGATAGAAGTTAAGGAAACTGTGAGAAAAGTCTAACTTCCATCACTTCAAACTCAACATCTCATCACTTGCCATTAGCTCGTGCTACCATATTAACCAGTCTTTCATTGGTTACCAATGTGACACGTAAAGCAGCGTGCGACACAGTAGGGCGTGAAGCTATGGAACGTTCAGGTATAACTGTGTAGATATTAAAAAGTCGATATATATTGCTGAACCAATATCACATCAATATAATCGTTCACTTACATACCTCTATACAGTCATGGTTGGTTATGATAAAGGCGTGCAGTGCTAATTAAAATGCATTCAGATAAACTCTCTGCAATTTCCAATAATATGATCATGTCTTTATTGGACAGCTCCTCGCATTGCAGCAATCAATTAAAATTTAACTTGCATTTCAACATACATTTAAACTATTCGGTACATTTTATGTTTTTTTTAACTTAAAAAGCAAACAAGTAGGCCTATTGGTTTTGAGGGGTTAAACAGGAGTTGACCAAATGCGATTATTGTGGTAATATTTGCTGTAAAATATAAAATACAAGATCCAAGTACTAACGATTAAAACCACAAATCCATTCCCAAAATATAAGTATAAAATGGAATCAGGTGCCTTGAAGAGTAAGCCATTGCTGCTTAATATCACTCGTAATATAGGTCCGAACTTCAAAACGAATCCCAAGTCATAGGTTCAACAGGAACTTTCATACAGAGGTTGACATGTTTAGCATTGCCAATAAGTGTTTACCACAGACCAATGCAAGTCTCAGATTTGCGATTTCTATTGTCCCAGTTGTGTTCTGATTTGATTTTCTAACTTCAGATCAAACCATTAATAGTCTAAATGTATTATTGACAAGAAGAGGCCAGCGGGATAATCGCATTTTGAAATAGAATGCAGTTAAAAAAGAAAGATCTTCAGCTTTTCTGCGATTATCAATCTCAATTAGTGTTCTGCACTGGAAATTTTACGGTTTCTTTTATTATGTTTTTTTTGTATTATTAGGTAATGTCGTCTTTTCTAATCAATAAACAAGTTGCTAAGATTTTCCTCCAATCTATGAAAAAGAGAAAATCTGTAATCCAGGAAATCTGCCATTTAAGAAGACATAAACAATAAACAGGGGATAGCAGACAAAAGGTGTTTATTTGGAAGAAAGAATGTCATGTTCCATGCTCGACTCTCAACAAATAAACATTTATTTGTCCAATAGACAGTCCAATAATCACCGAGTTTGTAACAACTTGAGATAACCTTTGAAAATAATAGGAATATAACATTATTAGAGATATAACTGGAGATTCCAGTCATTTCATGAATGACTGCCCAAAAATAGTCTGATCACGAACTGGCTGTAAATTTACTGTCTGATTGCAATGTATCGAGAAGAATTCGTCTCAATATAAAAAATGGTAACATATCGTATAAGTCGTCGATTTGATGTGCCAGTTTATATCCAAAAAGACTATCCAGTATTTTAATATTGAATCTACCTGTTAACCAGTCTGATATTTGGCATGGAGAGTATACATTTTAGGAGGAAGCGTCCATAATAATAAATAAATAATAATATGATCATAAAATAGATCTTATAGTAACGATAAACTTATTTTAGGTCAATTTCCAGAATCCTGGTCTGAGGGCATCATTCTGTCTCTGTTTAAGAAAGGTGATAAAAACAATGTTGACAATTATTTCTGCTCTGATAACTCTGCTTAATGTAGTAAGCAAAATATTTATGTCCATCATAAATGAACGCTTAACTAAATGGTCTGATGAGCAAGAATTAATTGGAGAAGAGCAGGCAGGATTTAGGCGTAATTATTCTACGATAGACAACATTTTCTTTCTAAACAGTATGATTCAAAAATATTATATATATATTTGTCAAAAAAGGGAGGCAAATTTTACTGCTTCTTTGTTGATTTCTCAAAAGCTTTCGACAGAATCCCCAGAGCTTATTTACCAGCTTATCAATAACAATGTACATGGTAGATTGATTGGCATCCTAAGAAGTATTTATAGATTTGTCAATGCAAGGGTTAGATGTGATTCCGAACTATCTGACACCTTCTCGTGTTCGGCCGGCTTACGTCAAGGTTGTGTTTTAAGCCCGTGGCTGTTTGCAATCTATATTAACGAGCTCGCACTAGATATGAAAATGTCAGATGGAACCGGAATCTTTGTTAACCAAAATATGGATGAAGTGTTTATGTTATTATTTGCAGATGATCTTTGTTTAGTAGCCGATACCATTATAGAGCTACAAAGACGAATTACGGTATTATAATCTTACTGTGATAACTATGATATGTCTGTAAATTAAGATAAGTCAAAAATCGTAGTTTTTAAAAATGGTTGCCACTTTTCAAATAGTGAAAAATGGTATTACAAAGGCGATACTGTAGAAACCGTGTCTTACTATAAGTATCTTGGCACAGTATTTTCATGCAGGTTTAAATGGACAGTGTGTTGTAAAACACTCTCCTTTCAAAGTTCAAAAGGCTTAAACTTGATAAAACACTGTATATCAAAATTAGGTAACAGAGATATTAAGATTGCATTCAAATTGTTTGATACAATGATTATCCCAATATTGACATAATATGGTGCAGAAATATGGGGTGTGTGTCCCAGAGAAAGCATAGAGATAGTCCAGAATAAATTTTGTAAGTGGCTCCTTTGCTTGGGCAATAAAACCTCAAATATATTAGCTAGGCAGGAGTGTGGTAGGCATGAAGTACAAGTCATATACATGGCCAAGCCAATAATCTACTTCCTAAAAATCCAAGAAATGATGGAAGAGAGACTTCCAAAACAATGCTTTACTGTGTTATATATTCTAGATTCTGCTGGCCGCATAACCTGGTGCACCAGTGTCCGCAAACTATTATATGAGATAGGATTTGGCTTTGTATGGGAAGCAGAGAGTGTAGGGAATATTAAAGCTTTCAAAATAGCTCTTAAGCAAATACTAAAAGATATAGATCTACAACAGGTCAGTTCAAAGCTTCAAGCTTCAAGAAAATATAGCTTCTATACCCTTATACGAGACACTAGTCCGAAAATAGCTGTTTAATTACACTCTGTTCCCCAATACCTGAGATTGTATTTATCTTTATTAAAGGGATAATAGGCGTTAGAACGAACATAAAAAATTAAGTTCACTCAAATTTGGACAATAACAGTATATATCCATCAGTGGACTTACCTATACATCAAAATCCCTCTAAAATCCGATAAAACCCCAAAATAAAGTAGTTAATCGTAAAACGCTTGAGCCATCCATCAAGCGATTTTCAAATCGTGTAAATATAAAGGGAAGTAACTCTAACATGTGGGTTTTCACGCGTCCTTGACCCCTACTGTTGAATTCCACAATGATGTTTTAGCGTTGATTTACTAGACGCTTTTATTCTCAAACTGAATGGAATCGTCGCTGGCTCACTTTTTTTAAAATTCCGAAAATATTTTTATTGTGGCTTTTTAAAATTTGGTAAAGTGTGGGATGCATACTTATTTAATTAATAGTCAATATGAAACACAAATATAAGCCGTAGCATGAGTGTATTCTAACGCCTATTATCCCTTTAAGATGTTCATCCCATACTCTAGAGGTTGAGTTAAGAAGTAGGAATGGGATAGAATATAGTGAAAGAATTTGTAGAATTTGTAACTTAAGAAAAGTTGAAGATGAATACCATTTTATAATGGAATGCCCTATGTTATCTGACATCAGATATAATATATTGCCACATAAATTTGTCAAATACCCATCACTCGAAAACATGATCTGTTTATTTAAGTGCTTATCCCACCAATCAATTCTCGCTATGTACATCAAGTTAGCCTTAACATATCGTAGTGAACAGTTAACCCTCGCATAGTTAGCTCCTAGATTTCCGTCCAGGCTTGTCACTGTTCCCTCCAGTATTAGTATCTGAATGTAAACGGTTGCTGTGTTGCCAGATTATGTAACTATGCATAGCACCCCAATCTCTGTATTTACATTTAATGCAATGCTTATATGTACAATGGGCTGAAGGCCTTGTAGTGTGAATAAATAATTATTATTATTAATTATTATTATTAAACTTCTTTTAGGATAGATTTTAAATAAGAAACATCCAAAGAAGGTAAGCTTAGTGTTTACTCAGACTCAGTAATAATGAATATATTCAGAAACACACATCCTGAAGTCAAGTAATATTCAAGTAAGAAATAACAATATCTAACGGGAAAGTTTTATTATTCCATGTAGAGGAGGTGATAGAGAGTGGGCTAACCAGACATTGATCAACTTGTACAAACCATTTATTCTACAGAATGAATCAACTTAGAATTGCTGGGTATGTTACAATTAATTTTACTGAACGCTATTTTATAGGCAGTCTGTTACTTCTCCAATCCATGACTATGGAAACGCTTGCTTCCTAACCTGTGTTTAACCCACTGTTATTTGTTTTCTGTTCTACGTATGTTATACAACAAAGAGCTGTGCCGAAAGTGATAACCACTAATTTTCATATAATGATAAAGAAAGTTACCCTTGTTATAAACATTCAAAACATAATACGATGTTAATATTCAATTATTGTAAAAAAAAACATGGACGTTAACATTTGGTAAAAGCCATCTAAGTATATCAGAGTTTCGACCTACGTTTATCTATGTAGCTATGATTTACATCAGATTCGTCTGTTGGGGGTTGAATGACCTTCCTTTTAAACTTGTCGTATTCTCTTGTTGTAAAGTCAGTGATTAGAGACTGGAGAAAGTATTTAAGTGCGAAAAGCAGTCAGAAATTGAAAAGAAATAAGAGGCATTATAAAAGCATTTAGAAGTTAATCTATAGTTGTTATCGAACGTAAATCAAGAAGTTGTAATGGTATTTTAACTAACCAGACAGTCTAGTATTGGTCCATTGAATATGTCGAACTGGGCTATTACTCCACATTCGTGACCGACACACATTTATACATCAAGATTGACATCACATTTGATGCAGTAAACATGGTCCACAAAAACTTGAGATATGATAAAGTGCAAAGCTATGTGAAAGCTTGACACGTGAATATAAGAATTAAAGCAAGTAGATCAGATATTGATACCGCGCAATGTATTATAAAGATACTTGTCTTCTCTTTTACTTTAAGAATCCGAATAAAATCCTTACCCTACCAACTGAACTGTTCTGGGTGACTTCGTGAATGTAGATAAGATTATCACCGGAAATATGGTCTCAAAGTATTATGGTTGTGAGGAATATGGGCCCAAGGAGTTTTGGTCACAGTTATAGAGGCTAGAGGTATTTTGGTCACAGTAATACAGGCTCAAGGTATTTTAATACAAACACAGGGTATTTTCGTCACTGTAAAACAGCTCCAAAATTCTGGGTGTCACATTTCCTTTAACCAAGTTACCGTGTACCAGTATAATGCTTATTAGCTACTGTTTCTGTAATGTCTCTAACATAAAAGGACAAATAACTTGCGATTTAAACACCAAGACTCGTCATCCATAATGTTCATCTGTATTGAGAATATTTTGATATTCTGATGAAAGTTGACAACGGTGAGTGTGAAATTAAGATAATAATTGATACACAATAAATAAGCTTAAATTGTCGGGAAATTAATTAGATGAGAAGTATGTTCAGAACAAAAGTGATTTCACTAAAAGCAATACAATAAACTAAAAGGTCAAATAATGTGACATTTTAGTTTCTACGAAAGATCATAATAGGTAACCAATAATCTAAATAACTATTAATAATGTAGCCAAAATATTTCCATGAAATAGGAAATACAATAATAGTGCGCCTTCCTATCCATTTATCTTCGATTTGACAACTGTTAACAGAAAGGTTGTTAAAATGAGCGAGATAAAAGAAAAGGCACGGTTTTCTTCTGGAAAGACAATAGAGATGGTCAAGTTCTAAAGAATAATGGAACAATGGAATTGACGTATTAAAGATGTCAATGCGAGGACTGTCGTTGGCAGGACGTTTCATGTTTTCATGTTTTGTAAAGAACATTATCCTTAATATTTTATAAGGAACCTTTTGGCATTGATATTTCTCCGAAAGTTTTCATGCTCTCACCCACCTTCCCATAAAATAGGCTAGTGAATAAAATTGCAATTCGGTTTTGTGGATTAAAGAATAAGAAAACATGTTATAAGGGAGTCAACGAATTCAGACGTATGTGCTTACGTTATATCATAGAAATGACAGATTTTTATTTCTCCTTGAAAAATCCTTACAGAACAAAATTCTGTTGAACTAAGCAACATAAGAGTACAAGACCTATTAAAAACAAAAGACTTTAAAATAAGAAATGAGAGTTGAATCAATCATGGTGATAATCAAAAACTATATTACAGTCATGGAAGATTTTTCTACATACAAGATATAATTACAGTTTATTAAATTATTCCAGGGTCTCGAGTTTTCTGCCTCCAGGTCTAATCAATTCATGTGGTTCACTGCTTGATTCTGATGTACCAATCTCCTAAGCCAATATCAGCGAAAATAAACAAGATGAGCCTCAAGTAGTCATCGATCCTTTTACTCTCCTTGAAATTAGACTTTTCTCAAGTTGATTATGATTTTAAGAGACGACATAGCAAATCAAATTAATATGGATATTTGTTACAGAATAGGATTTCACTAGCTCTAATTACTCCTTACCAAATTAGTTTTCGGGTATAAAGAATGAATACGCTCTCATTGATTACCGTTATTATGACTGGAGACTATGTACATTACTTATTTGATATGGAAATATTAATGGTTCAGGATGAGTATATGGTTGTTGGCTGGGTTAACAGATGATGAATTTTCAATACTATTGTTCAGCCAGTTCTAGACACATTCCAATTTCAATAACTAACTGACCGGTTATGCTTCTAAATGGGTTCCTGAAGACAGTTAAGGCAATAAGTGTGCAAAGGGGCAATATGTCCAGGATGGCGGGATTAGATTCCCAGTTTTAGAGATATTCAAAACAATACTGGACGCCTTGGGAAAAAATGGTTATTAATATAATGTTAACTGTTAACAAATTAAGCACGAATGTCGCAATCTCTATGTACTAAAATGATTTGAAGTCTTTTCGCTGCAGAACTAATATGTTTCACACGCGGTTTACAAATTGTCCCTACGGTGTTGTAAATACCGATCATTTTCTAAACAATATGTAGTTTTAAAGAGAAAATGGTCACAGTGCAATAATTCTAAACATGAAAGCGTTCAACATGGTTAAATACTGAACATAACGATCTCCCCTGCAAACTCAATAGTCTGTCTGACATATAAATGACAGTTTTTTTTTAACTTCTTTTTTCATGATAATATGAACATAAATACGTTGAGGGGTCTAACATATCATTGAATCACCACTACGATATAAAATGTTCATCAGCTTGATCAAGAGCTTTTTGTGTTCTTTAATCATGTTACCCTATACTGCAATGAGGTACAATGTCAATCTTAAATATATATGCAAAAATTCAAATAAGTTAGTTAAATCACTATATTGTGTCAGTTCCTAGCAATTAAATTCATCCTATTGTATAGCTGATATATAGTCCATAATAAGGTTACTAAATATATAAATATGTAACACTTAGCGAGGGTTAGATGTTTAACTGATTTATATAAAAATATACGATAAGAGGATGATATCTTCTACCAACACAATCACCAAAGGGACGATATTTATCATGTTTACAATAAGATATATGTGTACATATTAAGTCTAATTCCTAATGTAAGTCCAATCAGTGCATATAATATTGTCTGTTGTATATCCCCAATCTATTGTTAATAATGGATTCTATAGATATATTAAATAACCATCAGACACCATTCAGGCGGGTTTTATTGACCTACTGTCCGTGCCTTGTGGACTTTGGAACTTCTTGTTTCTAGAAAAAAAACTCATTGAAAAATAAAACTTCGATTGAAGTAATGGCGATAATGATGTATATAATTTTAAACAAATATCATTCTAAACGTCTGGTATTCTAAGAGAGTGTGGATCTGAAATCGAAACACTAAATGTTTTGGCTGAAGTAAAGCTGGTAGAATACGAGACGCAGCCGTCTCATCGGATTTTTATGTTACACGGCCACCGGTGGAAAACGTCACATTTAAAAAGTTATTTATGAATCAATTATGAGTATTTGCTTCTACAAAGAAACAAAGTCAGTCAGTTGCTATTAATATTGTTTTAGAACTCTTTTTAAAATTTAATGACGGCTATGAAAATCCGTACTTAATCCACAATTAAAGAAAGCTTTCCTATCTTATGTAATTTACCAACTTGTTTTGATGATACTTTTCTCAGACGGCTGGGGGTTAAAGAGTAAAGACAAGAAGAGCGAAGAAAACATGACGATTGTGGTGAATCTCTTTATAAGTGAATTATTTTTGATTGTGGCTTTCTTCGGTAAATAGTACTCCCGACACAGAATTAAAGGTTCAAAAGCCACAAAGACTCTTGAGAAAACCCACGTTCAGAACTAAACTATATCATTTAAGCCATGTTAGATTGAAATGCTACCGCGTTTTGAAACTGGCTGAATATTGGATTATCACAATCACAATATAATAAATTATAAACCTTGCTGCTTGAGCATTTAATTATATTTTTAAAAAATCCTATTGTTACAGTGATATTTCTTATTGATGAATATTTCGATATTCATTTAATGAACTAAGAATATTTTTATATGTGAACCTGCTAAACAGACCAGTTAACAGATCAAGAAGAACGTCATTTTAATCGAGTGGGGGTGTAAAGAACTTGATGAATGATCAGAAATATAGTTGTCGCAATAGATACGCCTGGAGCTGGAGGCCAAGGTTGAGTCATGATATAGTCAGAAAGAACACGGGGAACATATATTTGTCGCATTGGTAATAATAGGAGGCGACGGGGTGTAAAGGCTTAAGGTTGTAACGCTTTACGGAAGAATGACCATTTCTTTTAGTGATATAAGTTTAAATGAAAATTATGTAGAATACCGTGAGGCAAAATTTCGTTATGACGAATAGTGATACGTTCTTTAACATGGGAAAGCACTTGTCTGAACTGACGTATCTCTCTAATTACAATGTTGACTGAATTGAATTTGACAATCAGTTCCATATGAATTGAAATATTAACTACAAAATACAACTGACAATCTTAAGACATTTCCAAGGACTAAAACCCTATGTGTATCGATGAAATAAGAGAACAAAATTCGATTGAAAGTTTAATGTAGTTAGAGAGTAATTCACTTCAAACTAAAGAATAGGCCTACATTTAATTGAATTTCAGATGAAGAACACAATAGGTCGTGATAAATAATTTATAATGAAGTCTGGAATATTTTAAACAAAGGAATTAGGCGACTGAAAGTTAACAAGAAGAACGTGAAACATTGAATCGGTGAATAAAAAGAATAATTAATTTACTTATCTTGCTTGCTGTAAAACATACATCAACATTTCAATTTATTTTCGTCGGAAATTGTTTTACTATCAATATGCCATGCTAAAAAATATCCCTTTCTATGACGCACAATCAAAAAGGCAGGAGCAATAACTAAACGAGTTCAACTTTAATCACACCAGAATTTAAAGAACTAAGCCTGAACATGTTAACCCACCCGCTTTTATTCCAGACTCGGCTAATAGAAACCAAAATAGTTTATTTAAGCAAGAGATCTGTTTCAAAAACATGTTAACACATAACGAATCACCAGAAAAAAAAACAAGCATTCTAAACATTTGTTTTATCTCAAAGTATAAATGATTTTTTTTGTCGTGGCTGATATTAAACAGACTAGATTTGAATGACTCTTGTTGAAATTAATGTTAATCTAACACTGATTGTACACCAGACTATAAATCTCTTTCACACAAACGCTCATTCAATACTAAAAACTAGCTGGATTAAATGTTCAAAGAATTTAAATGAGTAATGTTTCCGATTTCACTATGAAACTCGATAGAGATAGTTAGCGATTTATTGACATTAGTCTGATTTCTTAAAAAGCTAGATAGAGATTATTTTGCCTAGGGCTGGAAACACAATACTAACATTGATATAGACATTCAATATTGATACTGTAGGTTTATTAATTCTTTGCCAAATATCTATCATTAGAACCATGTACGCAACACAGATCTGTAAATAATTGTCCTTTAATTATTCCATTAGTCTTTTATTAGTTTTTACAAGTCCAGTTATCAACTAAGTAGTATTTACATTCTCGTTATTCGTTTAGTAGGGTTTTTCCAGTAAATTGGAAAAATATGAAAAACATTGCGCTTTAAGGGTATTGTGTTGTATTTGCCCCCAAAGGAAAGAAATTAGCTTTAGTAGATATACGAGGTCACTAAAGACACCAGTCTTATAAAGAGAATATGTAGGTTAGCAAAGCGTGGTAACAACAATATAAAAATCCATCAAGAATTGGATTTGGGAACAATAAAAGCACTTTTAACTATACAATATCTCATAACGTAGATAAAATTGAATTACACAAACATCACACAAATTTTATAATGGCTTAATACAGATATATAGTTATAATGACATTTTATATCTGACATAATTACCCCAATGATGATAAAGTGAATCCAGTACACAAGTAATTAGTGGGAAGAGTATGATAGAAAACTCAGAACAGTGGGTAGTTTTTCAATCTCGGATACAAAACCGAAAGTAAACAGAACGAAAATTGACAATTTTTACTAAAGCAAGCAATTTCATGCCAAATCGGCGGTGTCAACATTCTGGAATCAAAAACATTCATTTTATTTAATATGAAAAACACCCACTATCAATACTTATTTCTAATAATTATTAACTTCAGTAAACGATATTTAACAAAAGCAAACTTAGCTAAACATATACCAGTAACACTCCAATGTTATTTTGTCAACTTCAGGTACTTGTTGGGCCAAAACAACAGTAGACGCGACAATCACTTCCGGTGAATTAGAGATTCAATCTAAGGTTCCAGTCCTTAATTTTATACCAACATATCGTAAACATATACCTGTATGAAAAAAGCATAGGGCAATAAGATTGTGACCATATTAGTCTTGAAGAAGTATATTTACTACACTTAAACTGTGAATGTATAGATCTTGTAAGTTCAACAATTTTGGTGAAAGATATTTCCGGTACATGATGAAAACAGTTAAGTAACTTGTTTGGTATGTCGTATAAAAAGCTACCTCGAGTTATTTTTTCTGGAAGACTTTAATATCAAAGTGATTTGAATATTTCTTTGAAATTATTGATTTAATGGTTGAGTGAGAAACATTTTAAAAATGTTATTGAATGTGACGATCAATACTGCCATATTGAGTATCTAATCACACTACTACATGTTCTTTCATCTTATATAATATTTACTTCATCAGGGTTACTCATCTACCGAAGATCTTATTATCTATCAATTGAAGCATTGATACCTTGTCCAATATTCTTATCGATATGAATGACTCTTAACGGAAGCGTTTTGTCGAATTCCGGGATTCAAATATGAATCTCATTTCCTCAGAGCTAAGTTTAAGATTAAAGTTTAAGGTTAAAAAACAATCTCACACATAATAGACCAAAATACTTCATACGTTTTATAAAATAGCTTGACATATGGATTACAAAGATTTAAAAAGAAACCTTGCAATGTTTCGACGATCATTGCCTTATAAAGACGAGAGCGCCTTCTTCGAATTGTTGTAAGTATTTATTCAATTAGTTTTCAAATTACTACATGTTATACTCAAGGAAAGTATTAACAGTTTTAATAAGATACATTCAAATTTCTGATTCGAGTTTGAATTTTACCATCTCTTTTATTATATGTACATGTAGAAATCTATTTCTATCTGCACATGATGACATATATAGCTCCCTTGCGACATGTCTAGTATGGGACTTTGTCAAATAGATTCAGTATATTGCGATTAATATATTTTCTGAATATGGGCAGAATAATAAAATATCATTAGGGGCAAAAGTTCAAGACTAATTTTTATTTCCATTGGGAAATCTTACTAGGAATAGGAACTGTAGTTTTGATTGTATTCGTGTTATTTCATATCGCTATTGATTGACTGATAGAAATATAAGACTATACAGAGTACCACTTTATGTTCATAGAAAAAGTTTGTATCTCAATGATACTAATACACTTGACTTAATCTACTTATTGCATTAATAAATATTGGTATCTTCCACAGTATTTATATCATTATGATGTTTAGATTAATTTCTGTTTGAGCTTGCAATCCCTAGATTCAGTTGCAAGTGAAGGTAATTTTTAGTTATATAAACAAAGGAAATCGATACTTCGGATGTACCTGGCAGAAGCAGGAAAGCAAGTCACACGCTTAGATTGGTTGCGAGGGTTGAAAAAAGTGCCTATCAGTGCCTCTTGCCAAACCTTTTTGCTGAGGCTTAAAAAGTTATATTTAATATTATTATTAGAATGGTTAAAGACTATCATAAGTAAATAGTACTAAATATTAATTTAAGAAATTTGAGATATGAATTTGCTCAGAAAATAAACCACGGGAAAACATATTTCAGTGGGAGTTTATATCGGTAAAAATAGTATGTAACTCTTCAAAGCCAGAATCTAACTATTTCGTGTGACTACAGACAGCCATTGTACCCAATACACTCAATTTAGATAATATATAGAGACATAAAAATCTTTCAACCATTCATTCATCGGAAACAGGCGAGTAACCCAATTATTGAAACTATTACAAGTATTGGTAAAAGAGGCAGGCTGTTTTCTTGTGCTACACATTATTTCAATTCTAAAGCAATCTGTAATTAATTATTGGCAATTGACCTGGACAATCGCGTTATACATTAACAGCTTTTTCAGAAACTTATAGCCAATTTTCCAATTATCAAACGCTGAATGTCCTGCACTTCTAAAATACGAGTATCAATTCTTACCACGTGACCTGGTTATACCTGAGTGTACAATTTTTCGGTAATGGAGCTTCCGATCCTTAGCAATTTCTGATCTGGACGTTCTTCAATAACGACTATTTAAAAAGTAACTTTAACCAAGACACTAGCATTGAAATAAATTGTGATTAAAGCCACAAAAATTTATTAAGAAAAAATAGTTAGATTTCGGTCATAAGGCATACAGATCACGATAAGGTTATTGCGATAAGTAATCATTATGATGTCGTGTCTGATATTTTTATTTAATTCCCTCTTTCAGTTCTTGTTTAAATTTTATTTCAAGTCAGCAGTATTCGACGACAAGTCAGACTGGAAATATGATCAATGAATCGTTGACTTTATAGTGCGATTCTTGGTTTGTGTGTTTTAAAAGCCGTCATTTCTAATTATCTTAATATCGTGAGAGCATGTCATCAACTTCCCAGTTGGCCAGGACTAGGATCGATCTGTGGAATATGCTGGTATGAACATTATCCCATCACAATAGACAAGAAAATAACCGAAGAACTGGTAGCAATTTTATTGAAAACTTGTGAAATAGAAGCACTAATTCATACACTATAAATTGATTACCATATAAAGCTAAAGGATTTTTTTATCATTTTGAATTATTAATGGATTACCGGGCAGTTTTATTCTTACACTGAAGATTATAGCTGGCATTTGTTACTTTTACTATAATGTACTCTTTTTATGAAATATTTAAATATTGATTTATTCAGGTTTGAATCAGATTAGGCTGAAATCTTTTTTTATTTGAAAACTCTGTTGTGTGTTTTCTTTCTTTTTTCAATCTATGGTTTCATGATTAGTTTAAACGTTGATTCAAATCCAATGTCCAGATTTCTAAGGGTGAAGGAATATTTCAGTAGTTCAGTAACAGAAATAGATAAATGGAGACCATGGAAATACCCAACCAATATCAATAAACAGTTTTCGTTAGTGAACGATACGTAGTTTCGTTTGCAATTCAGATTAGTGAGGATTGCACTCAAAGTACACTTTTAGAATTTCATTGACTGACTTTTCCTTTGAAGTGCCGTGAATCATGTCAGTTACAGATTAACAAAAAAATACAAATCGTAGAAAAACGACAGAATTCCGTGCTTTTTAACCATTTAAGTAAAAACTGGAAGCTTTCTGTTGTCTGAAATAGCCAAGAGGACATGCTAAAAATAGTTGCCATAACAATAAATGGTTAAAGATTAATTGAAATACTGAACATTGTGTATTATATTCTACATTCGTCTCTTACAAATTGATATCAGCTTTAATCTCAATCACGTGACCTCAATAACGATCCCACCAGTCTCATGGACAGCAAAATATGTTAATCATTAAAAAAAATTGTAATTATAGCCATGGAAATGGATATCTTAACTTTTAAATTAATTTGGTGACAATCTTAGAATTGTCATAATATATATTCAAAAATATAATAATAAAGTAAAATAGACGGAATGGTAATAATAGTAAGAAGACCATAAATTAGTAAAGAATAAAATAAATATGAAGTGAATACTCTCTAGGGTTTTATAAATATATCCATTGATAAATGATGCAGAATATACTAAGTTTAGGATCCAATCACTAGATCTCTTTATGGATTAAACTTCCATTTTTAACTGAAAACTTCGACAACCACAATCCTCCCAGTGGTGTCATCAATCTCATTTCAGACTTTATGTGTTAGAAAAAAAATGACCTGATTTACACCAAATTGAATTTGATATATCGACTAGATGTATGTGTGGTAATGAGGGAAAGTTACGACCTACCCATTAGCAAATATTAATGTTGCACGTAGTTTTAGTGATTTGTTCATCCAATTATTGATAAAAAGAAAAACATAACGATCTAAAAATCAATTTCAAAATATTTCATGGAGCATATCTTAATACAGCTTTTGTATACGACCCAAACCTGCTTCACGTGCCACCTCTGCAGAATCCAAAAAAAAAAAATATTGAGGAAAGGGTATTCCATAAAATATGGATCGCTAGGCGAAATTTTTGGGAACAATAAATACTTTCATTTTCGTGACATTGATAAAGTAGGTACGGACTAAACTAAACATACAGTAGGATTATTGGGATCAGGCGAGATCAGGTATTTCAGATGTTCTGTCCCGTTAGTGTCACCTCCTCTATGAGAATTTCATTTATTTCAAATGCTGCCCTTGTTACCTGACCGGGAATTTAACATATTGACATTTCATCTTACATTTTAACCGAAGTAGTTGTTATAGGATGCTTGACAGGTTATTTAAAGCAATTGGTTATGTTCTAATAGTAAGAATGCATTCAAGCAGTTTAAGAATATAAATTTGCTTTAAGTCAGATTTTCCTTACCACTGTATTATTGTTTAAAATAGTTATTAGTAAAGTAGAGGTTTATACTTTATAAATATCGACATGTTCAAAACTCGACGTTATTCGTTGCTATAGCTACATATTAACTAGAGTAGATTTTCTCAGTAGTAAAGAAGTAAAGCTATTTAATTTCAATCAATTTGATTGTAGCCGTAGGCTCACAATTTTATTCAATAACATTCTTCTATCTATCTATGTTATTTATTTATCAATTTTCCAGTTATCTCTTGTACTGCAGATTAAACAAAATAGGGACGATAACGTCTGCTATCTGTACCGTTATGCAACAGCATGGAAGGAAGATGTTCACCTGAAATGGCTATCGTGGTTAAACAGCTTACCTCAAAATTAAATCATGATAAATGCTTTGACATTTGAAGACATATTCAAGTCTCCCACGTAACGAGATGCCTTTAGATAGATGTGTTAACCTTTACGGGCTGCTTTTACGACAGAAATCGTGTAGATATCTACGATCCAATACTTGCGTTTCTAAATGCACAACTGTATATAAAGTATGTAAATTAGGCTTAGCCAAAGAAGCAATGATGCTGAAGTCGGTAAAGTTGGTTGATAAATTGCAAGAATCTCATGAATGAAATGATAAAAGGATGAAAAGCCTTATGAAAGGATGGAGAACCTCAAGATAGGATGGCGGACAAGATAGGATGAAAATATGAAGAACTTCAAGAAAGGTTGGAGAACCTGATATCATGAAGGGATGAAGAACCTCAAGATAGGATGGTGGACATGATAGGAGGAAAATATGAAGAACTTCAAGATAGGAAGGACCTCATAGGATGAAAGGATGACGAACCTGCTGATGGGATGGCGGATATGATAGGATGAACCTCACATTAGATTGAGGTACCTGATGATAGGATGAAAGAATGAAGAACCTCACGATAGATTGAAGTACCTGATGAAAGGATGAACTTCACGGTAGAATGAAGTACCTGATGATAGGACGATAGAGAATGAAGAACCTACCAATAGATTGAAATACCTGATGAAAGGATAAAAGGATGAACTTCGCGATAGATTGATGATACCTGATGATAGGATGGTAGGATGAAGAAACTCACGATATATTGAAGTACCTGATGATAGGATGGTAGGATGAAGAACCTCACGATATATTGAAGTACCTGATAATAGGATGAAAGGATGAAGAACCTTACTACAAATTGAACTACCTGATGATAGGATGAAAGGATGAACTTCACGATAGATTGAAGTACCTGATGATAGAATATAGAATCTCACGATAGATTAAAGTACCTGATGATAGGATGAAAGGATTAAGAACCTCACAATAGATTAAAATACCTGATGATATGATGAAAGGTTAAGAACCTCACGATAGATTGAAGTACCTGATAATAGGATGAACCTTACGTTAGATTGAAGTACCAGATGACAGGATGAAAGGATTTAGACCTCACGATAGTTTGAAGTAACTGATGATAGGATGGTAGGATAAAGAACCTCACAATACATTGAAGTACCTGATGAAAGGATGAAAGGATTGAGAACCTTACGATAGATTGAAATACCTGATGATAGGATGAATTGTTAAGAACCTCACGATTAATTGAAGTACCTGATGATAGGATGAACCTCACGATAGATTAAAGTACCTGATGATAGGATGGTAGGATGAAGAACCTTACGATAGATTGAAGTACCTGATGAAAGGATAAAAGGGCGAACTTCACGATAGATTGATGTACCTAAAGCGAAAATGGAAAGGTGAAGAACCTCACGATAGATTGAAGTACCCGATGATAGGATGGTAGGATGAAGAACCTCACGATATATTGAAGTACCTGGTGATAGGATGAAAGGATGAAGAACCTTACTATAAATTGAAGTACCTGATGATAGGATAAGGGATGAACTTCACGATAGATTGAAGTACCTGATGATAGGATGAACCTCACGTTAGATTGAAGTACCTGATGATAGGATGAACCTCACGTTAGATTGAAGTACCTGATGATAGGATTAAAGGATTAAGAACCTCACGATAGATTGAAATACATGATGATAGTATGGTAGGATAAAGAACCTCACAATAGATTGAAGTACCAGATGATAGGATGAAAGGATTAAGAACCTAACGATAGATTGAAATACCTGATGATAGGATGAAAGGTTAAGAACCTTACGATAGATTGAAGTACCTGATGATAGGATGAAAGGTTAAGAACCTCACGATAGACTGAAGTACCTGATGATAGGATGAAAAAATTAAGAACCTCACAATAGATTGAAATACCTGATGATAGGATGAAAGGATGAACTTCACGATAGATTGAAGTACCTTATGATAGGATGAATCTCACGTTAGATTAAGTACCTGATGATAGGATGAAAGGATTAAGAACCTCACGATAGATCGAAGAACCTGATGATAGGATGAAAGGATTAAGAACCTCACGATAGATTGAAATACCTGATGAAAGGATGAAGAACCTCGCGATAGATTGAAGTACCTGATGAAAGGATGACGAACCCCGCGATAGATTAAAGTACTTGATTAAAGGGTGAAAGGATTAAGAACCTCGCGATAGACTGAAGCACTTGATGATAGGATGAAAGGATTAAGAACCTCACGATAGATTGCAGTACCTGATGATAGGATGATAGGATGAAAGGATGAAGAACCTTACGATAGATTGAAGTACTTGATGATAGGATGAAAAGATGAAGAACCTCGCGATAGATTTAAGCACGTAATGAAGGGATGGAGAACCTCGCGATAGATTGAAGTACTTGATGATAGGATAAAGGATTACGAACCTCACGATAGATTGAAGTACCTGATGATAGGACGAAAGAATTAAGAACCTTACAATAGATAAAGATACCTAATGATAGGATGAAAGGTTAAGAACCTCACGATAGATTGAAGTACCTGATGATAAGATGAAAGGATGAGAAACCCCGCGATAGATTAAAGTACTTGATGATAGGATGAAAGGATTAAGAACCTCACGATAGATTGCAGTACCTGATGACAGGATGAACCTCATGATAAATTGAAGTATCTGATGATAATATGAAAGGATGAGAAACCTCGCGATAGGGTGAAGTACCTGATGATAGGTAAAAGGGTGAAGAACTTCGCGATAGATTGGAGTACCTGGTGATAGGGTGAACCTTACGATAGATTACCTGATGTACCTGATGATAGGATGAAAGACACGAATGCGGCCGTATATTGTCGTCGCCCCTTTTCGTCGGTCTGTCGGTCCGTCGGTCTGTCAACATTTGTTGTAGACATAATAGAAGCTACAATTCTATATGGCTTTTAATGAAACTTAGTTTGAGCATTGGAATTGATAAGACTGTTGTCAAATTCGAATTTGAAAATTTTTCGATAAACGGTTTTAAAGTTTTTTTTACCCCTGCCTAAATATTTGTTGTAGACACACAAGTACCTGGTGATAGGATGAAAGGATGAAGAACCTTACTATAAATTGAAGTACCTGATGATAGGATAAGGGATGAACTTCACGATAGATTGAAGTACCTGATGATAGGATGAACCTCACGTTAGATTGAAGTACCTGATGATAGGATGAACCTCACGTTAGATTGAAGTACCTGATGATAGGATTAAAGGATTAAGAACCTCACGATAGATTGAAATACATGATGATAGTATGGTAGGATAAAGAACCTCACAATAGATTGAAGTACCAGATGATAGGATGAAAGGATTAAGAACCTAACGATAGATTGAAATACCTGATGATAGGATGAAAGGTTAAGAACCTTACGATAGATTGAAGTACCTGATGATAGGATGAAAGGTTAAGAACCTCACGATAGACTGAAGTACCTGATGATAGGATGAAAAAATTAAGAACCTCACAATAGATTGAAATACCTGATGATAGGATGAAAGGATGAACTTCACGATAGATTGAAGTACCTTATGATAGGATGAATCTCACGTTAGATTAAGTACCTGATGATAGGATGAAAGGATTAAGAACCTCACGATAGATCGAAGAACCTGATGATAGGATGAAAGGATTAAGAACCTCACGATAGATTGAAATACCTGATGAAAGGATGAAGAACCTCGCGATAGATTGAAGTACCTGATGAAAGGATGACGAACCCCGCGATAGATTAAAGTACTTGATTAAAGGGTGAAAGGATTAAGAACCTCGCGATAGACTGAAGCACTTGATGATAGGATGAAAGGATTAAGAACCTCACGATAGATTGCAGTACCTGATGATAGGATGATAGGATGAAAGGATGAAGAACCTTACGATAGATTGAAGTACTTGATGATAGGATGAAAAGATGAAGAACCTCGCGATAGATTTAAGCACGTAATGAAGGGATGGAGAACCTCGCGATAGATTGAAGTACTTGATGATAGGATAAAGGATTACGAACCTCACGATAGATTGAAGTACCTGATGATAGGACGAAAGAATTAAGAACCTTACAATAGATAAAGATACCTAATGATAGGATGAAAGGTTAAGAACCTCACGATAGATTGAAGTACCTGATGATAAGATGAAAGGATGAGAAACCCCGCGATAGATTAAAGTACTTGATGATAGGATGAAAGGATTAAGAACCTCACGATAGATTGCAGTACCTGATGACAGGATGAACCTCATGATAAATTGAAGTATCTGATGATAATATGAAAGGATGAGAAACCTCGCGATAGGGTGAAGTACCTGATGATAGGTAAAAGGGTGAAGAACTTCGCGATAGATTGGAGTACCTGGTGATAGGGTGAACCTTACGATAGATTACCTGATGTACCTGATGATAGGATGAAAGACACGAATGCGGCCGTATATTGTCGTCGCCCCTTTTCGTCGGTCTGTCGGTCCGTCGGTCTGTCAACATTTGTTGTAGACATAATAGAAGCTACAATTCTATATGGCTTTTAATGAAACTTAGTTTGAGCATTGGAATTGATAAGACTGTTGTCAAATTCGAATTTGAAAATTTTTCGATAAACGGTTTTAAAGTTTTTTTTACCCCTGCCTAAATATTTGTTGTAGACACAACAGAAGCTACAATTTTCAATGGATTTGAATGAAACTTAATGTGAGCATGGGAATTGATATGACGACGGTCAAGTTCGAAATTTGACAATTTTTCGATGAACGGTTTTAGAGTTATTGCCCCTGCCTCAATATTTGTTGTAGACGCAATGGAACTACAATTTTCAATGGATTTTAATGAAACTTGGCGTGATCATTGGAATTGATAAGACGGCGGTCAAGTTCGAATTTGACAATTTTTTGAAGAACAATTTTTTAGTTATTGCCCTTGACTGAGTTACATCACGTCAAAATTTATTGTTGATGCAATAGAAGCTACAATTTTTAATGGATTTTGATGAAACTTTTTTGATAGAGGGGTGGAAACTACTATCTCGTAGTTCCGGGAAAGCACGGGCCTAGGAATCAGACCTAATTTTTATTTCCTCGCACCGATCGGGATTCGAACCCACGGCACCTAGTCGCCTAGCAGACGACAGTCCAACTCGCTAACCACTGAGCCATCCACTTAAATTTTCAAAGGATTTTTATGGACCTTGGTGTTTGAATTGATAAGATAGTAATCAAGTTTTAATTTGACGACCTTTTTGTCATGAATGGATTTTTAGTTATTGCCCTTGACTTAGTAAAATTGTGTCAAAAATTTTTGTGTGTGCAAAAGAAGCTACACTTTTTTAAAAGATTTGATGAAACTAGGTATGAGTATTGAAATAGATAAGATGGTGGTCAAGTTTGAATTTGCGATTTTTCCATATGACAGTTTTTGAGTTTTTGCCATTAGGTTCAATATTCAGTGAATGTTTTTTTGAGTTATTGCTCAATATATTATTCAAATTCAAGGCTGCCAGTGGGCGTATGTTACCTTGCCTGGTAAGCTATCTTTAATATATACAATAGTCTTATGTTTATAGCTGCTGTATTTATTTCTTCAAATGAATACAGATACCTCTTTTTTCCTGGTCAAATTTTTAAAAAAAAAACTATATTGATGAAATCAGATAAGCCGAGTAACTTTATACAATAATTCATATACCTTCCAGACACGTTCAGAAACAATGTGTGTTTTTGAAAATCAACATGAGTGATTTGATCAGCAGCTGATAATATATAGAAACAAATGACAAATCAATACCTGTGTCTTCAATACAATAAATATAATAATTGTATAGACCAGGTTAACAGAACTTGTCACAATCCCGTGGCTCCATTCCCACGTTTCCCACTTCAATACATCTTTGGTATGTCATATTACGATGGATTGCAGGTTCTCATCGCAAGTTTATTGACAGAATGCATGATTTGAAACTATCATATTATCTTCCAATACTAATAGGGCTCTGCTCTACGTGTTATTTATATTTTATCTGTTACAGAACGCCCACAATTACAAGATCGGATAAATCTTATAGTTTGAGTCTTAAATTATGTTTTATTTTCAGAATATTCCTTTTGAAAAAGTAATCTTAGGTGTATCAGATTATCTGATAAAGCTCCGGAAGGACAGTAAATACATTCGTACCAAAGGGTTAACAGTTGCTGATAATAAAGACTATATGTAGATCTTAAATTACCAATAGTGCTGTCATTGACAAGTCACGTGATAATTAGAAGAAAGACCGACCATGAGTATTCATAAAATCACTGGCAGTGACAAGAACATTACCAATATGGCCATTTGATTAATTACATAACCTATTGTCAGTGATACAGCTCTCGATCGCAGTGGAAATCAGTTGGCAAGTGCATGGTACTATTGACTATGTAGGGATTATAGCTTCGTCGTTAATGGAGATGATGATAAGTGACGGTGGAAAAAACATAAGAATGGAAAAAATAATAGCACAATCAGAAAGATCAGATGCTGAGATCAACACCAACTGCAATAGTTTACAGTCTTCGTCTTGGAACCAGGATTTAATTTCTTTTTGGCATTTTTTGAGGCAAGATTTGATTTTCATTGATTTTGATTCATTCTCCTTAATATAATTTATTATTAAGTTGACCAACTCGTGCTGGAAAAATATGTGATCTTATTAAACCATAAACCATAGTTCTTATGATTTGTCACTGTCTAGGTATACAGAGTAATTATAATCTTATTATATAATAAATCAATAAAGGAAAATAAATCTCTCATTAACTCAATCATTACTTTCTTCCTTAAATGTGAGATAAATTTACTCAATATGCTCTCCGCCATTAAGATGGACTACAGTAATCTCCGAAGACTTAAGAACAACGTGACCCGACTCCTAATACTGATTCTTCAATCGGTAATGTTCATCCCACTTTCTGTCTGTCGTGTTCTCAATAATTGAGTCGATTTAATACATTTAATGACTCCATGACTGCTATTGCATGACAGTTGAAAAAGGTTAAATAAAAAATTATTTGCGTCCCACTGTGCGTAATTCTGGTGAAGGGAATTGCTGGTAATAAGCTTTCCCAAGACAAAAAGAGCTGTTAAAATGGCTAGATACTTCATCATTCTGATAGTATAAAATCCCCAAGATTCAATTTACACCAAGATAATAATACAGTGTCATTTTAACTATCTCTTGTAAAGTAAATGTACATAAGGTCATCTTTCATTTTCAAACACATTAAGCGAACATCGTACATCTGTCCTCGAGAAACTGATTATTTCTATCCTAGCCACACTGCACTGTTCTGCTAATAACGGACAAAATCTATCAATATGTCGTATCAAAATGACAGGGCTGTTGAAACGTTTCTATTTCTAGTACTCTATTTTATGCGCTATCTTTTTTTTTATTTCCTTGATATGATGGTTTTGTATTTCCAAAAATCTTTTATTCCGGTGAATATTTTTTAATAATGAGCAATTTCGACATTTGATTTGCTCAACAATTGGCAATATATACCATAAAAATACCTTTAAGTATGTTTCCGCCTCCTCCATTCAAAGTTTGCACTATTAAGCATCTAAAAGGGTTGCCAGAGGTCGAGGCTTTAAAATATGAGAGATAAAGAGTTCACATCTCTGCACACGCATAAAAAAGTCAAGATGATTTCTTAGACACGTTCACCTGTAGATGAAATGGGTTGTCATGTTTTGACAAGTCCAAAGCTCAACAAATCAATTAAAAATTACAAAATGATTCCAATACCTCTCTGCAACTTTGAAGAAAATAAGAGGGAAATAAAAGAGTCTTAATATGTATACAGATTCATTCAAATATAAAAGAAACCTAGAGCTGTGAACAGCATCAAGCATAGCATTTGATACTTTTCGATGGGCTATAATTCCGGAAGTTGAAATTTGACACAAAGGAATTAAAATTTTACTAAAATACTCAAATATGACGGCTCATGTATCACTTCCGGTCAGGATCTTTTCTTCTACGTGGATTGTAATTATGCACAAAAGATAATATATATCTTTTTTTCGACAATTTTAAAGTAAATTCCATCGGTAGTGGGGGTACAAGAAAAAAAAACGGAAGTTCTCACGGCAAATCCGGAAGCTATACAAACTCGATTCAAAATTCTTGCTCATTATGCAATATTTCATTTCCATTTTAGCAAAAATTTGGTTTGAGATATTCACTTGGTGGTTCAGTCCTCCTCAAATTGTCTAGTAAGATAAAAAAAAATACTATATCATTTTCTGTTTTTGTTGGAGGCTTACACAAAAATATCTAACCCCAAAATGGAAGCTGCTCTCGCTGAAACCGGAAGTGATGAAAAAATTTATTTGTATGAACAATATATCTATATTTTGTGAATTTCATATCGATCCGATAATTAGCCTAAAAAGTTGCAAATTTAACCCAAAACGTTTGATAACAATTATTGTATACAAAACATTTCAGAATCTTTATTTATCAATTTCATAAAATAGATCTTATTACAAAAATAAAAATAAAGTATATTTTAACTAAATCGGCCCATAAATAAGCTCTACGGACTGATGCAACAGCTCACTTCCGGTCTAGCAAAAATTTGGTTCCATATATTCATTTTTGATTCCAGCCGACTTAAAAATGTTTAGTCCAAACAAAAATGCTCTATCTATTTCAGTTTTTTCTCGAGACGTCCCCAACCCCCAAAAGGAAAATCGATACGAAAACAAAGCATGGAAATCGATAAATCAAGACCACGCAACAAGGTAATGAATAAACTGTGCTGAACGTTATGTACCTTGTTATTAAAGAAGTGTGTTAACCATTATTTATCCTCTTGTGTTATTTGATATATACGCTCTCCAATTCCAAATGTCGTTGAAATGTAACTGCACTAATTCGTTTTCCATGACGACCGGGTTAGATGAAATTACTTCGAGAAGGGGGCAAGTTATTCAACATCCGAGTAGAACAGAGAGATAAGCAACAAGGATTCTATTTCAGATATACTCATAATCATTCTGAATATTTCCTAATTTTAACTCTAAATGTGATCTCGGAAAGAGAATCATTAACCTTATTCGTGTTCTTAATAAAGTTTTAAATAATAAATGAGAGACGTGTAATCTATTTGCCTTCTTATCATTCCACCTAATAGTCAACTGGTCATTTCAATATGGACAAATTGACCATTAGCAACATGTGCTTGATAATCAATTTGTGACCTATAGAATAAATGGTATGTGTCATTAGCATTAGTCATAAGTTTGAATGATATATAGTCAATACTAGTATTGTTGAATACAGTTTAAAATATTAGAAACATTAAGTTAATAGTACATGCCCTTTCAAAAACGAAAGCACAAAATGCACTTTAGGTATGAAATGAATGATTTAACTAATGTGTCCTTGTTTGTTTTCAAGTATGCAGGCGGATGTTGATAAAATGGAGTGGTTTACTTTCATTTTGACCAGTTCAAAATTTCATGGTCATGCTATATTAAATGATTATTGTACAGAAACCAAGTATTGGATAGGCTTTCATGTGACAAATTGGAATGTTTTCAACAAGATTTCTGGAAAATGTTATAAAATTTCGTGATTTTACGTGGAAACAGATGGCAAATGAATAACCAGTCTCGGTCCATATGGACTCAGTCCAGTAAAACATTTTATGCTAATGATTGTACATTTAGTCCGTTCTATTTTTAGAAATCGTCTTTCTCCCTTCCTTCGGAGGTTTTTGCATGCCCATTTTTGACTTATTTTTGGTCTAGATTTGAAATTTAATGTCCGAAATTGCACTTTCTTTCAGAATTTCGTTTTAATGAAAAATGTAATTGGCGGAAGGTTATTTCTAAAAATAGTGGTATTGTGTGCAGTAACAGTCAAGCGAATGTTGATAAAATGTAGTGGTTTACTTTCATTTTGACTAGTTAAAAATTTTCATGGTCAAGATTTTAAGATTATGACCCAAAAAAACAAACAAGCGTATTCAATATTTTAATGTGGATTTCTATATTCTGAAGGATGTCATTTCTTTATTGAAACTTAATCGCTCCAGAAGAAATTGAGTATACAGATGGATTTTTTTCTGTTAGTGACAAAGGCCAACCACCATACCATCAAATTCAAATATTTACCCAGTGATGTTCAATTTCAGAATAGTATTGATAACGGATTACTTCAAAATTCCCATCTTAGAAGAAAAGCAATTGGTAATGGTGTGGCGTCTCCAGCCACTCTATTTGTAATACCAAGTATAGCCAATTTATTTTATTGGTTTCCTTATAGATTTCTTTTTATTTATACAGAAAACATAGAATTGTAAACCCAATGTAAACTGCACATAAATTGTAGGTTTAATATTGAAAGGCTTTTTTGTAAGTTCTTCCAGTTAATTCATTCCAATAAGTCATTCGTTAAGAGATAAAACACGACTACAAGATCATTCCTGGATTTGCAAAACCGAGAAGGAAGAAAGTGGACCGATTGTGGCTTTACAAGAAAACTGTCTTATTTCCTGGTTTTATCCAAGCATAGCTTACTATAAGTGTTTTATTAGACTTACAAATGTTTTTCATTAGACTCCAAACCTAACGTCATGTTTCGGTATAAAACGGAAGACCGTGTGTATTGAGACCTTTACTCGATGTCAGAAATTCCTGCTTAGATGCTTAGTTCGTCTGTGATGGTTTTTTTTTTTACTTTATGATTAAAACATGGTTTTATGGGATGACAAAAGCGATATTAGCTCAATCAATATTTAGAAACGACTTATACCTTCTTACAAATGTAGTGAGCAAAATATATATCTATCTTAGTAGTACGTAATATTTAACATTATATGTAAATCGATTTTCTGTGCATTTCCTTCCCGTTTAACAAGCCCAAGAAGGTAATGTGCATCAGAACGTAAAACCTTATTCAATTTTATGTCAGGTTGCATTATTGTGCTTAACTAAATTTAACTGTTAAAATATTTCATGATGGATTACTATACAACAACCCAGGACATGCAATCTGTACCTATTGAGCACCTCGTTGTCATAATAATATGTCATATTATGTTCTTGGTTGTGGACTAGCATTTTGCAGGCTAACTGTTAACCAGTGCCAATAAAGCAGATAATGGGAGACAACTAAGCTTTATATTGTTCAGTGTGTATTTATTAATGCCAATAGGTTGTTTTTATTAGCCTCTGTATTATCATCAATCGATATACTATTATCAATAGGAAACATACATCAAATATATTTCATATAAACAAAATAACAATAAGAGCAGGTAGATCAACAGGCACAGTATCCATTTATTCCTAATCTGTCTTTTTTCCAGTTCTACATCATGATTTGTACACTCATAAGAGAACACATTTACAGCGAATAGTGGGCAGATTTCAAACTAGTTTTGTAAGATGATAACGGAAGTATTAAAAAGTGTACAAATATTATATAGTTATATTTCATATCGATTGTATAAACAATGCACAAAAAATTATCTTTCAAGTTAAAAATCCTAATGTTTCATTAATTATGTATGGTGCCTAAATCAATAATGTGTTCACTTATAGAAATATTTTACTTCAAAAAGATACAGTGTCATAAACATTTATCGAGCCACAATAACTTGGTCACCATGTGGCGTGTGAACAAGATTGAAAAGGTATTGTTCAATGTGATAGGGAGCTCTAACAGGATGCGCCCAGTCAACACCCTACTTGAAAGTCAATAATAGGAAAATTATAATGAAATAAAGTTTTCTTCCTACATGTATGCCCGTGATGTATATGTTAAAAACATTCTGACATTTTGCCGTCGAGAGATCTTTCCCCTGCTCAACCTGGAACGAGGGAACTTATCGACGAGCTACTTTTGAATAAACTTTCTAGATTAATTAGATCTCATACCGGAACAGTCGATTTAAGTTACGAAATGTTGTTAATGTGTCTTTGGAAGGTTGTGAAATCGAAAATAGAATTCAGACATCACAAATAATGATATAAGTAGATAGCCAAGGTCAATGACATTTGACCTAGTTAAGGGGAACGACAACAAACATGAGGGTCGGGAGATATAAGTCATCAAATATTCCAAATGTACACAGCTATAAAACCAGAAACCTGACGTCAAATATCAAAGACGAAAATATAAATAGTCAGCCAAGGTCATTGTCCTATGATCCCCAATAGGTCAAGGTCGTCAAGGTCAAATCTTGAAAATATATAGAATTTTGTTAAAACCGTTCCCTTTTTTATACTATAAAGCTGAAAGAACTGTGTCCTTTAAAGACAAAACTAGCGTATCTAATGCGGTAGTTGTGTGCTAAGATTAATTTTGAAGAAATGCCTCTGCCCCAAAAGTAATTATCAATTTAACCTGGATGTGCCACGCCCATTAAAATTTGTTTGTCATGTTTTAAATTTTAAATCTAGTAGTGTTCCAAATTACAAACATTTAGATCAATTACGTCAAAAATATAGTAAAGCACTCAAATTTTAAAACACCATGAATTAAAATTATGCATTAAAATTTTTTAATTTATATAGAAATCATTAAAAAGAACTTGAAAAGCAGATTCCGAATCCGAAAAAAATAACCCTATAGATAAAAAGGTCATGTCCTGGAGCAGCCCAAGCTTGCGAATTTGGCTTATTTCGGAAGTAGATGTCAGAAGTCAAATGTCAAAGTATCAACAGATAGCCAAGTTCAATGACCTTTGAATTCAACCGGATGTTGCAAAAATGCAAAAGCGAAATTCACACATCGGCTCCCAATTTTCTTTTTAGAAATCGATTAAAGATTACTTACACGTCAAATTTTCACAAATCCAATTCATCCCTAAGACTTTATTTGGATAGTGAAAAAACAAAATGGCGACCAAAGTTAAACTTCCGGTCCGGATTTTTTTCTATTCAAGTTTATAACAGGTCAGGACAAGTAGGCCTATTGTTTTGCAAGACATAAATTATACCGGAAGTTAAAATCCGGAAGTTTGAACCCCCTTTACGTGTAAACCGAAAATGGCGCAAATATTTGGACTCTGCCGTTTGTTTAAATTTGTGACCATTCATTGCACCAAAAGAAATTATATTTGCAAAATATAGCACAAAAAAAAGGTTGCGTAACGATATTTTAGACCTTCGAAATATTTTAACTGAAACTGCTTGAAATTATTCCAAGATTATAAAAATGAAAACCCGACGAATATAGATGACAATTTATTTGAAAACAAACTGGGACTTTGCTGAAGGCAAAGTCTCATAAAATACACACACATTTTCACCCTTATCTATCATATGACAATATACCAGAATCACCACAGCTAGAATTGAACCAGTTAGTTGACAGTACATTGTGAATGGTTATAAAATCTTGTATCGCAGGCAACAGCCTGTTTCAAAACAAAAAGCGTCGCCTTTTAACAAGTCATAGTCATATCAAGGAATATATTGATTAAAAACAAACACCAGACAAAATTTAAATACATTTAAAACTTTTATGGATTTTTATATATAACATTTTCATATTTAACTAGGGATTTAAACGATTGCGAAGGAATTTACGCAATCCATTTGTATTGTTTTCATGTCTGTCTTTAATAAAGACGGACATCGACGTTAAGTATCTCATTATGGACGTTTATCCAGGAAACACCATTGAGTTTATGTTTTGAGTATCTCTTAAATTCAAAGATCTATAGATTATATGGTGTAATGATTAGTCAATTGGAAACCATGAAGCATTACTGGTATACTAAAATACAATTTAAAAAAAAATAATGATAAACAGCTATATTTCTTTGAACGGATGGTCAATATCCGTATATTCTTGTTTGACAATATTGAAAGTAATAGTAGATTTCATGACATCATAATTGCACATGTCATATACAATCAGCCAAGCTTGAAATTGGTTTTAAAATACATTGAACATGTAACGATACCAAATACTCGAGGCAAAGATAATTATGTTAAATTGTTGCAACAGCAAATGAATATAAATTGAGTCGGGGACGTTCACGTAGGGTTTGAAATAAAGTGTCTAGCATATTTTGTTAAACCTATTTTGCCATATCATTGTATGAAAGGGGGGTTGCCAGAAGTATTAACGAAGTCAAGGCCTCGACTTTACAAAGTCAGATTTCAACATTACACAAGTACGAAATACACATTTCTAAAATCTACTATTTACAAAGTAGAGATATTCATAGTTTACTTTCCAAAGTTTATTTTACAACAGTCAACATTCAAACTTTCTTTTTTAAAAATGAATTCTTAAATTTGCATTATTGACGTAATCAACTATGTCTTCCTGACTTGTATTCTTGAAAGAGATAAGTTCGACCACTGTCTCCCATGAGACATAATGGAACAATAGAATGATCGGTCACTGCCGAAACCATGTTGAAGAAATTCCGATCTTGTGAAGCAACCGCTATTAATAAAACAAAACAAAAAGTTCAATAAAAGTTGTTAAATACAATTATTTCGTTGTAGACATGTCGTCTCTGGGATTGTAGACAAGTCATCTCTGGGATTGTAGACCACTCGTCTCTTGCCATCATGATTCCGGGAACTTCCTTTGACTTTGAACCTGGGCATACTTAATGTTTTTGTACACAAAAAACGAGTGATTTATTATAAGAAAGAAAGGAACAGTAATACAGGCAGGCCAAGGCTAAGTTACAAAAATCTTCAAAAAGTGTGAATTAATTCACATAATTGTATACTATATGTCTATAATAGAGTTAAGTTTATAAAAAATTATCTTTATTTCTTGTAATAAACAGTAAATGTTCAGCAATACGATTGTACGTACTTGCTGTGGTTATTTTTAATATAAGCATTTTCTACTGACTCAGCAGCCTTTATTAAAATTTTAGCAACCTTTTTTTTTTAATCCCGACATTTTTGTACAACTACATACACCCGGTATAGAGTTAAATCCATTTGATGGGGAGCTATTATTGGTTTTCACTTCCGTGAATTTCCGGATTATGTAAATGAAGAGTAGGTTACATTACATAGTTGATGTGAATGTAAAGTTAAGAATTCATTTTTAAAAAAGAAAGTTTGAATGTTGACTATTGTGAAATAAACTTTGAAAAGTAAACCATGAACATTTGTCATTACTTTGTAATAAGTAGATTGACTTGTTGATTTTAGAAACGTGTATTTTGTACACATTATGTTAAAATATGTAAAGTTGAGGCCTTGATTTCAAGTTTGAATTTATGATTACTTCTGGCAACGACCCCCACCATAGACTGCTGGGTATTGCCAATCATGCCACGAAACGATACGTATCACGATACAAGGGTCACTATACGATACGTTTCGCGATATCGGGTAATAGATCGCAAGTAACACTTTTTCTCCAAGTTTCAATATTTTATAATTTTAACAATAATATTTGAGGAAACGAAATGTCATTACAAGTAATTTAACTGGTATTCTGAGGTATTTCACTAAAAAATAATTACAAGTTATTTGAAAACATAGGATTTCAAGAAGGTCTAAGAAAGAAATTTTTGATGGGATAAGCATGAATTCAACAACTAGTAAATAAAATATTACCCACTTTTTTATGGAATGTCATGTTATCGTCTAGATACACGACCTCGTGATAGGATACGTGGATCGTGGCATGTTGTATCACGATACATCGATACATCGATTCTCGTCTCTGAAAACATAAATTTATCTTCGGTCCATGTATAGAAAGTCTCTACCACTAAACTTGATATACAGTTGAGGATCACAAACCAAAGTATTGCCGTATTTTGGTATAGGAGTTTAATATCGAACCTTTTGGGTTTTGTTGACAGATTGCGATCAGGGTATCAACAAAAATAATGTACACTTTGTAAGTAAAATATTCCAAAATGAAAAGTAAAGTTTACGGCTTAATTTTTATACGTCCAAATAAAATATGTGACATATATATTGCCGTCACAGATTTCGTCCTTCCACCTGTCCGTTCGTCTTCAGTTGATATTAAACACTCTAGAAGGCACAATTCTTGACGGATTTGGACTAATCACTCAAGGATGAACCCTATTGAAAATCAGCGCAGTCGAAAAATATTTAGTATGGGTTTTTTCCCTTGTTTTTTCTTGAAATACTCATAAACACAATGTGAAAATTGGATTTTGTTGAAAAATTGTGTGATAGTGTGTAATAACCTTAGGATAAACTATATAAAATCGGTGAAATCGACAAAATATTAAGTAGAGTTATTGCCCTTGTTCTTGAAAACGCGTTGTTTTAGCTCGTTAACACTCTTCTTGATGGATTGTGATATAACTTTTCATGAATATTTGTAATACACCCAAAAATAAACCACGAAATCAGATCTTTCGAAACAAATTTAATATCAACTATTGCCCTCGTTTCTCAAAACGCTTAGGTTTTTGCTCGTAAACATTCTACAAGACACAATTCTTTATAGGCATTTTGACGAAACTGAAATATGTTGTTTATTATCACCCAAGGATGAACCCAACTGCAAAAAATAAATCGAATTATATTTCACTCGAATTATTGCCCTTGTTTTTTAAAACGCGTTTGATTTTTGGCTTTTGGCTCGTTAATATCCTACCAGGCACAATTCTTTACGAAATGGTTAATTATCACTCAAGGATGAGAATCAGAAATATCTTTAAAAATTCAAAATGAATTATTGCCCTTGTTCCTCAAAACAGGTGCGATTTTTTGCTCCTAAACAGTCTACAAGGCAGAACTCTTAACGGATTTGTTTTTACGAAACTGCTAAGTATGAACCCGATTAAAAATCAAAGATATCGAAAAATATTTAGAGAGTTATTGCATTGTCAGAAGGTACAAGACAGGTTTTAATGAAGTGCATTAAGGTTGAATGTTTCATTACAGTGATTGTTGCTGTACTGTCAAGTTTTCATTCAAATTCAATGCTTCCAGTGGGCTGCCAGGCAAGCTATTTTTACACATTAATGTGTTACTGAAGAAAATATACATTTTTGAATAATTTCACTAACACTCTTTGAATAATTATCATGCGCACTAAGTTTATTTTCCTTTTCTATTTAAGTAAATGACAAGACACCTTTTTTCTAAAAGGGATCATTAAGATTGACAACCAATTTATACAGTCTTGCCTGGTAATCATTAATTATTATTTCTAACCATATAGCCATAAAATATCCCACTGTCTATTTAATGTATGGTGGGGAGGGAGATTTCTTATTCGAATCCAATTTCTATTTGCCTGTAATCGTGACCAAAATGGAAGTGTAACATAATCACATTTCACTAGAGACCTGATGAGTTGTAAATTAATAATTACCCAAGTCATTGTAACAGTTCTAATCTCATTCTTTTTTCTTAATGGCTATATGAGATTGTCCTAGACAAGTGTTACCGTTAGTGGGTAATTCTCTTTAGCCTTTTATACAGTTTTAAAATATGTTTTATGATGTTCAACTTGTCGTTAATCTGAAAGCAATTTTGTCTGGCATTTGTTACTTCTTGTTTGTCATTCAGTACATTATAGTTTTACACAATCCCATAGGAAACTGCCGGAAACTGAGAATCTAGTGTTTAATTAATAAAAAATTCTGTAATAATTTTTCTAATCACAAACAACTTCCATTTTTTTAACCTTTTATTTCCTCTTTACAGGATCAATAAAGGTATAGGGTACGTTAAAGCAAGTAGGCGTTGTTCAGGAGCTTCTACGAGAAAGATTAGCTTAGAGCATGTTAGGTGATCGTGGTTGTAATAACAACATATAATTGGAATTACGGAAGCACAGGCCGAGGTAAAAAATTCGGTTAACAAGGAATAAAGGCCTGTGTCCACATTCGCGTTTTCAGGAGCGTTTTCACGCCACGTAATACGCGTCGGAAAACGCCTGAAATGACTCTGCGTAATACGCTGCTTGTACTATGTCCACATTAGCGTACTCGGAGGCGTAATTTGGGGCGTAATTGTAGGCGTAATTGCAGGCGTAATTGCTAGAGAGGAAGACAACATGACGAATGAATCGGACAGTGACATTGAAGCCATAGCACTGTATATCTATAATAAACGGCAAAAAAAACCAAGAAAAGAACACATGAATACTGGGTTCACAAATTACTGCAAGAGCGAGCTCGACTTGGGGAATACCAGCACTTGGTGAAGCAGCTATGTGGACACAGGCCTTAATGAACATCATTACAATTTCTAAAATTTAAATTCTGCATCTGTGAAGAAAAATATATATATTCAATTCAAACGCAATAGCTCTCTCATCTCGATGTCAACCCTGTGTTAGTAAAGGATGTTAGAAGAAAACAGAGTAAGTTGGAATGATTAAGAACAGACGTATAATTGCACCCAAGTTCAGAGAAATCAAATCGTTGGGAAGCTGGAAATACGTTATTAAGTAATTATTTTCGTTTATAGACATATATCGACTATAAAAAAAAATGAGTATGTTGGCAGCACAAAACAAGTCATATTTGATGATGTAGAACATGTATGTTGATGTAATATGTCATGTAAGATTATCATCAATATAACAACCAACTAGCCTAGGGACAATATATGATAATATAATTATCTTTATCTTAAATATTAATCAGTTAGGTTTAACTAATCGTGGACATGTCATATTTTTACAATATTTCAATTATTATGTTATTTATTTGTCAATCCCATCCAGTGTTACACAATAAATTATGGTAGTAGAAAATCAAGACTAACAATTCAACATCTTGATCAACGCTGTCGCAGAATGGAATCGGGCGTATTTGGGACTATCTTTTAAATCTTATCAACTAGAATGACTAGAACGAATAAACTCTAATGAATGATGGTGATATAACTCTTGAAATTTGCCCGTGCCATCAGATATTATCATCCCCATTCTGAACTATTATCATTTTGGATATTACCCCTAAGAATGTCCACATAGCTTTTCCCATATTGTGTTGCTGTAGAATGAAAGTCTTTGTCCTCTAATTATTTTTGACATAAATCAACTGATAAATCCTTTTATTCCCTTTTTTCTCTACAAAATTGACATAGTTCTATGAATATGATGTTTAAAACAAAACATTTAAGTCAAGTACATGATCAGAGTTGTCGGAAAAAAAGTTATCTTTGATGTTTTGTATTAAACATTTGATTTTCTGTATGAATTAAGATGAAAGAGAATTGAAAGGGATCCATTATAAGAACTGTGAGACTGAGTGCTCTTCAACATCAACTTGACCAGATATTACATGCTTTATTAATATCGATGACTGGTGATATTTAACAATCCGGGTCAGTTTTTCCATGAATTTGAGAGAGGTTCGGTGCAACTTAAATACTGAAAAGTGATTTTTCACATTGAAACTGAAAGCGAAGAACAGCAATGAGTCGTACTAAACTTTCGAACTCCTTCAGGTACACTTAATCTAATTTTCGAGAACTTTCAGAAATATGTAACGAAGCACTTTCGCAAATTTTAAATTCAGAAGCCACAAATTGCACTTTTGGACTTGTTTCTTGTATTTCTTGAAACGGCTGTAAGCATTGCGGTTCTATACAATTCAGAACGAACCATCCCAGTTAAAATAACAAAGCTATCTTGTGCATTTCGAACAATACTAAATCTGAATATCTGATGCAATATTAATAAAGGTTTTTAATGTGAATTCGGTGACATAATGATATAGCGTCCTATGATTCTCTATTAAATTATACTCAATAAATGGACAGTCATAATTATCGTCCTTAATATTACATCATGAACAATGTTACGTCCAATACCAGCTCCAGTATAATTCAGTTTGGATACATAACTTGGTATAGTGATGTATATAGAATGATAAACCGATGAAGGTTGTTTGACAGTTCGTTAGTGGGATAATTTCACATTTTGTCCAACTTAGATAAGGTGTTCTTCATTGTATTTTGGTGAAATTACGAATTTGAAATCAATATAAAGATGGATAGTCCCATGATTTATAAACGGCTTTCCTGTATATCACCCATAACCTATATTGCACCCTTCAAAATAAGAAGAAGCAATTGCGAAAAACCTTTTGAAATCTGCTATAAAAAAAAAATCCGACATTTAATTTGTCAATGAAATTCTCTGAAAAAAAGAATTAAAGGGATACTGCGTCATTATCAAATGCATCTTTATGGATTATTACTTATTTTTTAGATATTTATTTATTTATTTATTTTTTTTTTTTTTTTTCTTTTTTTATTATTTCTGGCAGCAGGTATATTTACTGATGAATAGAGCTCTTATTGGCCAAGTTTAAAATTTTCAAAATTTATGTTTTTTTTTTTCGAATGATTATCACAACGAGATATATTTTTAGAAAGCCAAATTACAGCAATTATAAAGTTATATTACAAACTGTTAATTCAACCTACGACAGTATTGTAATCCTCCAACGTGATTTTATTTAATGTCTGTTATATCTTATCACTTCATATCTTTGACAGTTGTCATTATCATAGAAATAATAGAATATATTTCCACCACTGTTATCAAATAACATTTTATTTCATCCTTCTGTCAATAGAAAAGCTTAAAATATGACGTTTTCTTCAATAAATACAACCATAACTTTTATTTTTTGTATGAAAATGTCAGAAATTGCAAAGCAAGGACATATTTTTTGTGTTGGGTTGTAATCTTTTAATAAAATGAAAAGTTATAGGAACGTTGGTAATTTTACATTGTCGCAACAACCCAGTGTGCAAGTAAACTCAAGATTCAAAGAAAGATCTTACCTGTAAGCTAAACTACTGGATGACACTAACATATATCCTTCCATAGATAATAATCCTAGCAATAGGTCGCCATATTTAATCCATTTTTAGATCTGGAAATTTAAAATAATATACTATAAACATGCAGATAAAAAGCGCTTATTCAACCAAAAGATTAATCTATATTATTAGGTCTATGTGGATGACCGTTTTACATTCAAGCGATAAACACCAGGTTTATTATCTAAATTAATTAAAATCTCAATGAGTCACTATTGATCATTGATTGCTTTCATCAGTGTAAAGCTTAGTTTAATAGGAAATTCAACAAAAGATTTGTATTTTTAAAACTGTCACCTGATGTTATAGTTGCATAATTTTTTCGATGCAGATTTGAATGGTTTTCCTGATTTAAAACCAGTTTACGATTCAGTCATCTGTCCATGGCTTCTGCTGAAAACGTATGTCCTATGTTCACTGTAACGTATTTACTGGACGTTTTTGTTCTCATTTGTTCTCATGTCGAAAGTGTATCAGAAGCTAGACTAAAGTATTTTGGGATAAGAGTCTAATAGTTTGGAAACTAAGAATAAAAGTAATAGGTATTATCCAAATGATCTGACTTATTAACTGATGTGTCGATTTTAGAATAACTGAAGATAGAATCTGATTCAAAATGTCAACTCAGACGTTTTGTATTACATGTAATCTTTACACTTATATATTGAGTTTCGATGTTTAGCACATTCTTCATTAAAATTAACTACATAAAAGGGTTATGTGAGTTCGTTTCTCGACACATGTTGTATTCTGCGATATCCATCAGTTTGCAGAAGTTATTAAGACCCCCACAATTCTTACAACTTAGAAAGATTTATTGGTAATCATCAGCAGATATAGTCAATAGTAGCATAGCTAATTGTAAATCTGCTAAAGGTTTAAATTACCGATAATTCACTACGTTATGATTTAATTTGACAGCATAGTGAAACAAGCCACCTCGTACTTGACAACATGTTTCGTGTCTTATCGACATGTTCTTCATAAATTTGAAATTATTCGTCTAGACACCAATTAAAAGGCAAAAGGTTGAAGTTAATCCAGCGAGGTCAATACGCTTTAATTCATCTTAACAACATAAAGCCCGCTGGTTAGTCAATCCAATTAAACAATATTCCCCACAAACGTTCATCATCTTTTCCACCAATTAATTACTTCTACTGAGGCGAATTAACCGATGTTAACTTCCGTTCGCCAATTACTTCTGTCTCGCTGTATAGTTTCTACCCCTCTGAACCACTGGCATAATTCTCAATAAATAAAGAATTTTATTATAATTGCACATGTCCACAGTCAAGCTACAGGGTGTTCGGAACTTAGACATAAGATTAAAATTAGTAACTACACAACTAGTCTGGGACTTGAGACTGTGGTTTTCCTGTATGAGCCTCTGATATCTTGGTCACATTGTAAATATATGTGAAAAGTCGCCACCATCTGAAACAATAATATAATGTAACAAAGCAGTGTAATTGAGCAATTCTCGAAACCAACTACAGATATACTGATTACGGAGGATTATGACAACGCATTGTACTTCATCACCACCAGAGAATATATGAACCATATACGATGTGTTTTGATTGATGCTACAATCTATAAGGCACATATTAAAACTATTGCCTGCATTTTAAGCCTAAGCTTGTGTGCTATATCATGTTATTGAAATAGATTAATTTATATTGCTGTCATTTGAAAGGTGTCACTAAATGGTAGAACAAAATACTTGAATAGGAAGATTAATATCATCGAAACTTTCACACAAATACTCTATCGATTCATTTCGAATGGCATAGTCTATAAATGGCATAGTTGTTCACAATGGACTTGTTTAAGCCCAACCTGAGCAGGAAACACATTTGCAAGTCTATCGTACACCAATTACTAACATTCTCATAACTGACATAGAAAATAACCCCCGTGATTAGCCGAGATCCGTAAGGAGGAAATTAAAATAGTATGATACAGATCCACTAATCGTTTTGATAAACAGCTCATCTTTGTCTTTCCTTTCAGTGAACGAGTTATATATCATTTAATATGGATGGTCGAATCTAATGTGTCGAATATCCGCATTAGAATCTTACTGTCCGATGATCACAAAAACACAACGAATATCCTTCGAGTCATCAAATGACACATTCCAATTATAAACAGATCATGTTTGATAGAAGAATAGCAAAAGTTATACCAGTTATATACATGACTATATTATGTTGTCTGATGTGTTTTAAAATGGTAAACAAATCAGTGTTTTATCGTTAACAGACATGTTATAAAACTCATCACTTACAGATAACAGTATGTTTCATCGCTGACAGTTAACAGATTCTGTTTAATCTCTTACATTTAACAGACTGTTTCATCACTTAGAGTTAACAGATTCTGTTTTAATCACTAACAGTTAACAAACTCTTTATCATCACTTACAGTAAACAGATGCTGTTTCATCGCTTTTAGTTAACAGATTGTTTCATCACTATTGTTTCATCACTTGCAGTTAACATATTGTTTCATCACGATTGTTTCATCAATAACAGTTAATAGACTGCTTCATCGCTTAGTTAATAGACTCTGTATCATTACTTACAGTTAACAGACTGTTTTATCGCTTACAGTTAACAGATTCTGTTTCTTCACTTATAGTTAACAGACTGTTTCATCATTTACTTTTAACAGACTGTTTCATCACCTACAGTTAAAAGACTGTTCATCACTCACAGATGATAGACTGTTTCATCAGTTACAGTTAGCACACATCATCACATATAGTTAAATGATTGTTTCATCACTTACTGGTAACAGAGATTGTTTTCCATCACTAACAGTTAACAAACTGTTTCATCACTTATAGTTTACAATAAACAGACTGTGATCCACTATACACACGACTCTGTTTCTCACAGACTATCGTTGTTTACATACAATAAACACTTAACACTTGGTCGGTGCTCGTTTGATCAGTATCAATTGAAGCATTAATTGAAGCCATAGGAAATGCAAAAAACTGCATGATTTTCATGACTTTATGTCGTTTTGACTATACATGTACATCATTCGATTTTTTTTAGATTAAGTAGAATCCATCAATATTCGGTTCAACGTAAGTGAGTGAATTCGAAACAAATTTGAATGTGTCAGAGTCAACTTGATATATAAAATAACTCCGAAAAAGGGTTGAATATTCAGGCAGTAAACAGACATACAGTTAACAGTCATACCTTCCTTTAAACTGAATCCGATTCAAAGTTAACACTTAACAGTATGTTTCATTGCATACTGTAACAGGCATACCTGTTGTACCACATACAATTCACGCACACAGTTAGATGACTCTTGGTCATCAGATACAATAACAGACATAGAGAAAAGGACCCAGTTTCACTAGGTAAACACATAGAGTTAACAGGCTCTATTTTACCAGGTTAACACATTACAGACTCTGTGTCACTACAAAGTACGGTGAGCGGATTTAATTTCAATGTCAAGTTGTACCAAATATATTCATAAACATTCGTATATATTGTTTGTCTTGAATTTTTAAGCTAGTAGAAATCTGGAGTTCATTGAAAATGAAGTTTGTGGGAACCGCAAAACACCATTCATCCAGGTGGAAAACGATGACAATAAAACAATAGTAAGCTTTTATGAAAATCATATTCACTTATACTTTCAAAACTATAATTGAAACCAATACTGTAGTGAAATAATTTCTCATTAGAAAAAAAATCAATTGAATTTAAGTTTGGAATGCTGTCGGTCGGAATAAACGAAGCGAAAATGAAAGTTTGATGAAAGTCCTTAACTGTAACGGAAATCGGGAGTGACATTGGATAGACTGGCAATTGATCGAGATCGACCTAAATTTTACGTTTGGTCGACTTCGTTTTTATCTTGTTAACACGATACAATTTGCCTACTTCCTTTCTCTACTGTATTATTCTATTCAATTCGTAAAGGTTGAAAAGAAAATATAAAGGCCACGCTGATCAATTCTAGATGACTGTCAATCGAATTGAAATGACGTACTTAAGGTTTTCAATTTTGTATCTCTCAAATTCTCCATACATGTACGCGCTTAAAAAAGTGACTAAATCACTATCGTAATCAGCAACCGCCACCTTGCCACAGTTGGTCAATACATAATGTTGTTTCATCTGCTTATAATAATTATTTTAGCACGAACTATTGTTCTATTAATTGTATCTTCTCATTATTTCTACATTTGTCTTGTTGGTTAATCTTGGCTTAAATTACATCGTTATCCCGGATTAGGAGACGGAAAACTATTGTTAATATCATATAAAGATAATTAGGACCTAACGAAACCCAACTGTCTCCTTTCCGCCATATGACATTGTATAGACCAAAATAAATTCTATTATAACGATCGAAAGCTCAATCACTTCGAAATTTAAGGTGGACAAGGTCACTAAAGTTGTACTCAAGTTTGAGGGTTGGTCAATTTCCGGAAAAGTAAGAAACAACGATATTGAATTTGCGGTGACTTTTATCATACCTAGACTAATCTCTCAACCTTCATCCGATAGTTACTAAATTTGAGTGTCTATTAAATGTCATTGTCCATTTCTTTCTCTTTGTATATATAGATTTAATACCTTGCTTTTATCTCTTCTTTTAGAATTGATGATTAATGTTTGATCTGGATCTAGAACTAGACAATCTATTCAGAAAATTTTCAGTAATAACATGACTAAGATACTCTTTCAGTTAAAAATTGTATTGTTGAGTAGGTCCAAATGTATTGATGCCTGTGGTTTAGCTATGAAAGTTATATTCAAAAATATGTTTTATAGTTTTAAGTCAATGTGCATTATTTTTAGTAGTAAGTCATTTGTTGTTTTTCAGTATGTATTGTTGATAGTTGTTAGTCAATATGTATTGTTGATAGTTGTTAGTCAGTGTGTATTGTTAATAGTTGTTAGTCAGTGTGTATTGTTGATAGTTGTTAGTCAATATGTATTGTTGATAGTTGTTAGTCAGTGTGTATTGTTGATAGTTGTTTATTATATGTATTGTTAATAGTTGATAGTTGTTAGTCAATATGTATTGTTGATAGTTGTTAGTCAATAGGTATTGTTGATAGTTGTTTATAATGTGTATTGTTAATAGTTGATAGTTGTTAGTCAATAGGTATTGTTGATAGTTGTAAGTCAATATGTATTGTTGATGGTTGTTTATCAATATGTATTATTGATAGTTGTTAGTCAATATGTATTGTTAATAGTTGTTAGTCAGTGTGTCTTGTTGATAGTTGTTAGTCAATATGTATTGTTAATAGTTGTTTGTCAATGTGTATTGTTGATAGTTGTTTATAATGTGTATTGTTGATAGTTGTTAGTCAGTGTGTATTGTTGATAGTTGTTAGTCAATATGTATTGTTGATAGTTGTTAGTCAATATGTATTGTTGATAGTTGTTAGTCAATATGTATTGTTGATAGTTGTTAGTCAATATGTATTGTTGATAGTTGTTAGTCAATATGTATTGTTGATAGTTGTTAGTCAATATGTATTGTTAATAGTTGTTAGTCAATATGTAAAGTTGATAGTTGTTAGTCAATGTGTATTGTTGATAGTTGTTATCAATATGTATTATTGATAGTTGTTTATAATATGTATTGTTGATAGTTGTTTATAATATGTATTGTTGATAGTTGTTTATCAATATGTATTGTTGATAGTTGTTTAGAATATGTATTGTTGATAGTTGTTAGTCAGTGTGTATTGTTGATAGTTTTTAGTCAATGTGTATTGTTGATAGTTGTTAATCAATATGTATTGTTGATGGTTGTTTATAATATGTATTGTTGATAGTTGTTAGTCAATATGTATTGTTGATAGTTGTTAGTCAATATGTATTGTTGATAGTTGTTAGTCAATATGTATTGTTGATAGTTGTTTATAATATGTATTATTGATAGTTGTTTATAATATGTATTGTTGATAGTTGTTAGTCAATATGTATTGTTGATAGTTGTTAGTCAATATGTATTGTTGATAGTTGTTAGTCAATATGTATTGTTGATAGTTGTTAGTCAATATGTATTGTTAATAGTTGTTAGTCAATATGTATTGTTGATAGTTGTTTATAATATGTATTGTTGATAGTTGTTTATGATATGTATTGTTGATAGTTGTTAGTCAATATGTATTGTTGATAGTTGTTAGTCAATATGTATTGTTGATAGTTGTTATCAATATGTATTATTGATAGTTGTTTATAATATGTATTGTTGATAGTTGTTAGTCAATATGTATTGTTGATAGTTGTTTATAATATGTATTGTTGATAGTTGTTATCAATATGTATTGTTGATAGTTGTTTATAATATGTATTGTTGATAGTTGTTAGTCAATATGTATTGTTAATAGTTGTTAGTCAGTGTGTATTGTTGATAGTTGTTAGTCAATATGTATTGTTGATAGTTGTTTATAATATGTATTGTTGATAGTTGTTTATAATATGTATTGTTGATAGTTGTTAGTCAATATGTATTGTTGATAGTTGTTAGTCAGTGTGTATTGTTGATAGTTGTTAGTCAATGTGTATTGTTGATAGTTGTTAGTAATGTGTATTGTTGATAGTTGTTAGTCAGTGTGTATTGTTGATAGTTGTTAGTCAGTGTGTATTGTTAATAGTTGTTATTCAGTGTGTATTGTTGATAGTTGTTAGTCAATATGTATTGTTGATAGTTGTTTGTCAATGTGTATTGTTGATAGTTGTTTATAATATGTATTGTTGATAGTTGTTTATCAATATGTATTATTGATAGTTGTTTATAATATGTATTGTTGATAGTTGTTTATAATATGTATTGTTGATAGTTGTTTATCAATATGTATTGTTGATAGTTGTTTATAATATATATTGTTGATAGTTGTTAGTCAATATGTATTGTTAATAGTTGATAGTCAATATGTATTGTTAATAGTTGTTAGTCAATATGTATTGTTGATAGTTGTTAGTCAATATGTATTGTTAATAGTTGTTAGTCAATATGTATTGTTGATGGTTGTTTATAATATGTATTGTTGATAGTTGTTAGTCAATAGGTATTATTTATAGTTGTTAGTCAATATGTATTGTTGATAGTTGTTAGTCAGTGTGTATTATTGATAGTTGTTAATAATATGTATTGTTGATATTTGTTAGTCAGTGTGTATTGTTAATAGTTGTTAGTCAGTGTGTATTGTTGATAGTTGTTAGTCAATATGTATTGTTAATAGTTGTTAGTCAGTGTGTATTGTTGATAGTTGTTAGTCAATATGTATTGTTGATAGTTTTTAGTCAATATGTATTGTTGATAGTTGTTAGTCAATATGTATTGTTGATAGTTGTTAGTCAATGTGTATTGTTGATAGTTGTTTATAATATGTATTGTTAATAGTTGTTAGTCAATATGTATTGTTGATAGTTGTTAGTCAGTGTGTATTGTTAATAGTTGTTAGTCAATGTGTATTGTTGATAGTTTTTAAAAGTCAGTGTGTATTGTTGATAGTTGTTTATAATGTGTATTGTTGATAGTTGTTAGTCAGTGTGTATTGTTGATAGTTGTTTATAATGTGTATTGTTGATAGTTGTTAGTCAGTGTGTATTGTTGATAGTTGTTTATAATATGTATTGTTGATAGTTGTTAGTGTGTATTGTTGATAGTTGTTTATAAGATGTATTGTTGATAGTTGTTAGTCAGTGTGTATTGTTGATAGTTGTTTATAATATGTATTGTTGATAGTTGTTAGTCAATGTGTATTGTTGATAGTTGTTATTCAATGTGTATTGTTGATAGTTGTTAGTCAGTGTGTATTGTTGATAGTTGTTTATGTGTATTGTTATAGTTGTTATATGTGTATTGTTGATAGTTGTTAGTCAGTGTGTATTGTTGATAGTTTTTAGTCAATGTGTATTGTTGATATTTGTTACTCAATTGTTAGTTGATGAAAAGTGTTGATAATAGTTTGATTCTTCTGTTGATATCCAAGTGTAAATAGTTGAAGACATATAGCTATGTATTTTTAGACATAAAATAAAGTATACGGCATTGTAACATGATGTATGTGAAATCAGGGACAACATACATGATACTTAAAACAGATATACGTCTAAGACAAAGAAAATATTAACTGAGTATTACACTAAAGTGTTTCAGAACATAAAATATTTCAATAAGTTACCACAGTTATTGAATGGATTATTTACGAGTGTAGTAAAGAAGATTTTATCAAACAATTTTCATTATCAAATTGTTTGTTTTGAGATTCTGCAAACTTTTATAATAAAGTTTTTGTTTAAACAGGTTTTATTATCGACTCAGTGCACAGCGTGCGTAGTACTTTGAATTCCAGTATTCACAAGCATCGGGATTTAGTTTTTCGGTTTGTGCCCATCCTCAAGGCCAACATAAATTCGTATTAATTATTTACTTAATATAGTTGGGAGGATTAATCTGAAAGCAATACAAATAGTACTATCCTTTTATAAGTTCATTTGAGATTAACTTAAGTTTAAGATGGCTTTTCACATTTTGAGACTAAAACCAAGCAAACAATTTAATTATTGGTGTTTTTAATGAATTATTAATTCATTATTAATTATTTAATGAAGACTCCATCTTTGATATCGTCATCAAATGAATAAAATTTATATTACAATTTATTGGCATTTTCTTTTTTTTATTTTTATTATAAGCAGCCAAATATATTTGGAAGGATGTATTGAAAGTCTTCTGCAATTTAATAGTATTTACTCTTTTGGAAGTTTGTTAGGAACTGCTGAGACAAACTTTCGATTGACAAATATAAGGCATCCAATATCTGAAAATGTAAACGAATAAAAAAAAGAAAACCCATCTTTAAAGTATAACGTGTCCGATCCTTCTCATTAATCAACGGCTACTGTCCCAATGCCCTTGCACACTTATCACTGGATAGATCTTGCTAAAAGCCCTGTTAAGTTACAAAGCCTAACAATCAAACCATTTTACAAACATTTTGCATTGGTCACAAGATGAGTGTTAATTTTTATATTGAAGTGCTTTATTCTACTGGTCTCTGAGTATACTGAACATTGTTAGGAAATTTTACGTCTAAGACACTCGATACTATTGTGTATTCATTATCTATCAGGTTTATATTTCACACCAATAGTCCGTTGTGCTAGTAGAAGAAAAAAAAACAATTGACGCCACTAAAGTACTGAGCATGCTAAATCAGCTTCATTTTTAAAGACTTCGCGTAACTAATTGCGTTTATTTGCCATTTCTTTTCCACAGACCTAAAGATCAAATTATCGGTTATGACGTTTTCATGTGGATGAATTTCAGGATATCATTAATTCTGATTAAAGATTTGATATAATAGATACAAGAGATATTGATTGCCCAACGTGGACTATTATTATATTGACCTTTTATTAAATACTGACCAACCATCATTTATTTCCCACTGCCCAGTCTTGACAAATTACCTATTAAATGATCATGGTTACATGGATAATCGACTAAATCTCTCACATCAAGTGCTGTCATCATTAATTTCCTTAACTATATGGACATAGTTCGATTTATACAGCTTCAATCAATTCCCTGTAATTGTTTTATTTCATCCACAATTCCTAACGGTTAGTATAATTAGAAACAGGGTAGTAGTTTAAATTGCCTGTTTTTGGTTCCATTGTAGACTTGTACGACACTCACACGAACGGCCATCGCAAGTCACTGTCTAATGTTTTTCAGAAGACTACATTTGTGACTTATTCGAGTGTATAAAACATCGACTGGGTGTCTAAAATCTAAAATTTATAAAAATTTAAAATGTTCAAAAAGGTCACAACTCGCACTTAACAAACTAATTACATATTGTGTATTCAGGATGACTATATTTCAACAATTCTTTCAATATACCCAATAAGTTATCTTTGTCTTCCCTTAATTCAACTTAAATTTTAAGGTATTTAATCTTACTAGTTTATGCCTTATTATATAAAACTAAATGAATAAGTCCTTGTTAACTGTAAGCAAGTTGGAGCTTCGGAAAACGTGGTCAGGCACACGTACCATGAACTATTCATTCGTGATTCTCCTCGCTTTCATGACTTTCGTGTACGGATACATTTTGGGTAACATTTTGTTCATTCGTGTCGTGCGTTTATAATTTTAGATAAGCATGAACAAATGCCTGTAGGTACGGGTAAACGAAAGCAAAAGCTATCTGCATAGCTGCAATTTTCTCTATGCAAAACAATATTGAGATACACGATTGAGGCGTATAGGTAGCTATGAAGTTTACAATTTACAACTTTAACGAATGTTATGGTAATAGTAATTATGTAACTCCACAAGGCTTTGTAAAGCCATAAAACTGTGAAACCTTACCTCATTAATGATACTGATACTGTTGCTAAACACATCTTCAGCACTTTCAACGTAATCCGAACATGAGAAATAATATCTAAGTTGTAAATTAAATATAGAGAAAAAGGTCAAAAGATAATGGAATCAATTCCAGAAAAAGTATAGACTTAATCTTTAGTGAACGTTGACAATGTCTTTTTTCCAGACACCAAAATGCAATCATGGTGTATCCAAAATGACAATAAAACATTTAAGTTTCATATTCAAGGTGTGTCAGAAATGTTCCAAGACTGGTGTCATAAAGGATTCATTTGGCATCAAAACTCACACTACTCATACACCAGGGTTGGGTCTCAATCAGCCTGTGTAGATTGCTAAAATTATCCCGGACATTCCTCGTCGAGAAGAAAGTGTGTTAAGAAATGGGGGGAGCACTTCGAAGGTGAAAGTTGTACTTTGTAATTAAGATTCCAAATACATCTAAAGGGGGCTGTAACGAAATATTACTGTGTTTGGATGATGAAAGCTGAACATTATTAATTTTTGCCTACTAATATGCCAATTTTCTCGATTGCAAGATATTCTCACGCCATTTTAAGTGTGGAAGTACGTCCAGATCAATGTATCGATATTGGTATAAGATTAATGAGGTCAACTAGATGATTGATCATATAATTTTAAATTATTGAAGTTGCTTTAATGATGATTGCTTGATTAAACTTCTTTTGTTTCATTAGTAAATTCTTATATATTTTCGATCAACTTTGTGCTTTAAGATAATTTTCTTTAACATGGCGTAAATATTGGATAGCAAGATTGATTTCTGACTTGGATTCGATTATACTCCATCATAATGCTTATTGTTGAGTTGTCAATCATTAGATTAACATGAAAACTTAATAAGAATATAAATATAGATATTGATATCTGGTAAAATATAAGTATATTATCAATAACATATATTAACACTCATAAATTACAAGTATTGTCACGAATATTTCCTTTTTAAAGGTCAGTACTAGTCAATATCGTGTAGCATAAAGACTTCTCGTACTTGACTTGTAAAGGTACCTTTTGTCAAAATCTTATGTTTGCTTGACATTTCTTTAAATTGATTAAAAGGATATGTATTTAATTTTTTAGTTGTATTCATTTAATACTGTATGTAACTGTACCACAGCCTGCATTTTTTAGGGATATGATTGCAAAAAATCTTGGTCGAAATACCATCTAACATCGCCTTTCAAAACCATAATAAATAACAAATTAATCTACTACTCATTAATTGAAAAGACCAAATCTACAATCCGTCCAATGAAACCAATGAAAAATCATCTTCATGCTTGGTAAAAGTCTGATAGCTTTATTCCTGTTTTATGCTGCAGGGACTCTACAGGATGCAGCAATGTTGGAAAAGTCAATATTTTGTTAAGTGCTTTGCTGACAGCAGATATAATAACTGCCTTACCAAATAATTTTACACTCAAGTAGGACTACACCAACCATCCTCCGATACGTACAGTGTTAAATTATGTTGCTTTTAACCATGTCATAATAATCTTTTCCACAGCTTCCGCAGAAGTTGACATTATGTCACCTTGGACTGCTTTCGTAGCTTGGGCCATCACCTTCCCGAATGTTTTTGCTCATGTACAAAACTTTCGAGGTGAATTCGTATACGAGACATGTGGAAGGTAATCTAGTTTAACACAATTGGCACTTAGTATACTATCTAGATCTGTCGATTGATTTTACTAAAAGTCGAACAGAGGAGTGAAATAATCCAATTCTTAACACAGGAATGGTTATTTCTGTTGGATTTTGAAAATAAAACACGTTACTAATCATTATTATTGAAACACTGTCTGCATTCTAAAACCCGTTGGATGTTATTTGCTTTTATGCATCGGTATGTATAAAGAATATCGATCTATTGTTTGGAACCTTCAAAAAGTGATGAGGGTAAATTTTGTACTCTACAAACGTTTATGTGTGTGTATTTTAGGAAATGGGGTAGACATATTTTTTTACCGTCAGGAACGTTTAAATAATAACTCTTTATTTATAGAATTGATGAGCCAATATGAAACTGATGGAAAATTATTTCTGATATATGACAGTTGTGTCAGTGTAATATAGCAATTTTGTCTATTTGTGGATAGAAATCGGAGATGTTAAAATTGGACTTCCGTCATACTACTACTTCTATTCGAGTATGGAAGCAAGTAATAATGTTTTATATGAAACAATTTGAGACCAACCGGTGTTTTGCTAGCTTCAAACTCTATGTAACGACATGTCAATTTTACTTCAAGTCTTTTCAAGTAGATGTTTTTAATGGGCCTCTCATTATTCTAGTAAAAGTGTAGCAACCTTCGATCTTGTTATTTCTTTCCTTTCAATAACATCTTTACTATTTGAGATTTTCTTTGTAAGATTTGAAGAAGAAATGCACGCATGTCACGAGACTTTCTTAAATTTTGCTTTTAATGGGCATTTTTTTTATATTTAAATTCCATCAGATTGGTGTTCTATTAAAACAGTTTTAAGGCATGTCACATTAGATTATTGTTTCGGTACATAATTCGTCAAGGGATACGAACGTTTTAATCTAGTGTTCGATATAGACACGCGATTTCATGAGTATGTTGTACAATATATCATTAATCTTTGATAAAATTTTAATTAAATTTCATCCAAACGTGGAAAGGAGTTAAAGGACATTAATCTTAATGCAGGTATTTCAACTCGTAAATCCTACAGTATTCACTACCGGTATATATTCAACCAAATTACCTTTCGCCATTGAAAACGTCGACTTATTGTGGAATCATTATACGCTCTTTTCTTATTTATCAACAAAAACTTAATAAATTTCCCCTTCCAGTATAGTTTATAGAGAAATAAAAAAAAAACACAATAAGTTTGGTGGGGTTTTTGACATTTCGTGAAGTGTGTTTCTTATGAAGGAACGTATCATGGTAAATGATTTTGAAAATATTTATGAGCACATATTAACATTTAATAGATTCATTAGTTGGCTTCGGCCATGCTTCAAAATTGGTCACATAATTTTATCGATCACAATTATTAGTTAAGGTAATATTTGCCTGTGATTGAATATCATTCTTCAATATAATCTGATTAATTTGTTATTATAATAGTATATACAGAATGATTAATATCTATCTTGTACCACCATTAATAGTGAGGGAAAATAACAGTTTCTTTTACAATACACTTTTTAGCAAACAGTTCGCATAGTAACTTATGCAATACTATCGATTTCAGATCAATAATCAATATTATTTGAGCTCTAATAAATGTATTAAATCTGTGTAGCAGCATATATTTTACAATGTAATTGAAATGGATGAATAAACAGAAATATGTGTAATTGGTCCTTGTCTAATGCTTTAAGTATATAAAATATGAAATGACAGGTTAAATGTTCACTTAAATAATAGACACAAAAACATAACGTAGAGAAGTATGGCAGAACTTGGCACAAGTTAAAATATAATATATCTAAAGATCACATTAGATGAGAGGCATATTTGCATTGATATTAGATGGATTGTACGTACTGACCTGTATATTACTTTGAAATTAATTGACCGAAGTTAACTATAGAATTATTTCTTAAGTTTATAACTGATTCCATTGAGTTATTTTGACAGCTATTATTTGATTGATAGGCAGATGATTAAAATGTACTTTCTTATACATAGGTAGGTCATATGTATATACCGTGTGAAATCGTTGTCAGGAATATGAATTTCAGCAATCAGATGCAAAATATATAAATTTTGAGTAGATAACAATTTAAAGCAAAATATCATTGCGTTAATAGCTAATTTTATTTATTATAGCTTATTGTACCTGTTGATGAAAATAAAGATTATATCTGTTAAAAGAAATGGATCATTTAGCAGTTGAAAGGATAGAAGGTTATGTCTGTTAAAGGAAATGGAATAGTTTAGCTGTTGAAAGAATAGAAGGTTATGTCTGTTAAAAGAAATGGAATAGTTTAGCTGTTGGAGGAATAGAAGGTTATGTCCGTTAAAAGAAATTTAATAGTTTAGCTGTTGGAGGAATAGAAAGTTATGTCTGTTAAAAGAAATGGAAAAGTTTAGCTGTTGAAGGAATAGAAGGTTATGTCTGTTAAAAGAAATGGAAAAGTTTAGCTGTTGAATGAATAGAAGGTTGTGTCTGTTAAAAGAAATGGAACTGTTTAGCTGTTGAAAGAATAGAAGGTTGTGTCTGTAAAAAGGAATGGAGAGGTTTAGCTGTTGAAAGAATAAAGGGTTATGTCTGGTAAAAAAAAATGGGATAGTTTAGCTGTTGAAAGAATAAAGGGTTATGTCTGGTAAAAAAAAATGGGATAGTTTAGCCGTTGAAGGGAATAGAAGGTTATGTCTGTTAAAAGAAATGGAATTGTTTAGCTGTTGAGAGAATAGAAGGTTATGGCTGGTTAAAGGAATATAGAATTGTAACTGTTTAAGGCGAAATAACAGATAATGTCAATATAATCGATCATTTGCTTGAAGTATTGGAATGTTATAGACTTGTAGATTAGTGTTTATAATACTATAGAATTAATACCCTATTGTTCCACCTCTCATTAAATCTACACACAATCCCATTCGATTGAGGCAATCAAGTGGCCAGAACTAAGAATACTTTATTGTTTCTAAATGTCTATGTATCGAATATTAATATATGAATTTCAACAACTGAAGGTGTCAATATTTTGATCCATTATAATAGAAGCTTACTAGTTTAAATTAACCCAATACGTCAATAATTATATTTTTATTTTACATCACCCTGTTCCATAATATATATGTAACCGGGACCGGAACAATAATGAAACATCATCCTATACATATTGACATCCTGGATTTCCCTGTAATACGATTCTTCAAGCGCAACTCGGCCGTAGTACCCCCGCCGCTCACAGACGAACGGCGTTGCTGGTAAAAGGGACTACTTCCCTTACGAGCTGGTCGCCACCAAATTATCAAAGAATCTGCAGCGATATACATTTAATTGTGCTCAGTTTATCCAAAGCAATATTTGCATCTTCTTCATATGGAATATAGAGTTTAACAGTTTTTGAATCATGTTTGATGATGTCATGTTTCGCGTATCTAAATCTTGATGAATTTCATTGACTTAACTTGAGTCACGCAAGTATTTCACAAACCCGCTCTAGTTATATTTCTCAAGAGAAGCCAATTGAAATGTATTTGGGTGATAAAATCCAATTATCTTATGTCTATGAATTACTGGAGAGAGGTAGTAAATAAGATCGTCTTTCAATACAGATCATAGAAAGGCGGGGTCCTGTAATAACTGTAATCAACAACTACTGCCATGATTTATGGTACAATCTACCTTGGCATGTTTGTTCCTTATGATTAATCTAAATCCATGGAACAAACAGCTTTATATACATGTATATGTGTGTGTGTTTGAGAATACAGCTATTCGTTTTAATCATCATTAGCCACGCAAAGTGGTGGGCACCAAGCACAGTGTGTCCCTATCACTGTAAATTGTCTTCTCTTCAACATTAAAAGGTTTCTATGTTGAGACGCAATAGTTAAAATAGATGTTGTAGTTCAATTGGTATTCATATCGAGTTAATGCCACGTTGAAAAAAAAAACTAACTGAGCTTCATTAACTTGGTATTTGTCTTCATAAATAGATCCATATAAGGAGATAGCTACTGTTCATGACAATATTGTTTAAAACAAAATAAAGTTTCCTATAGCTGTTCTTCTTTTAAAACAAAAACAAAACTTTGACAAGACATTGTTTAAAATTAAACCTTATCGTCCAATTCTGTTCAAATACGGGTTGTCTTCCACATTATTACATGAACATGTTAATCCACAATACCAAAGATCTATAAAATGTCAAATGTCAATCTTTACCGAGGGTATCCATTGATGAATAGCACGAATAAAAATTGAAAATGCCCAGAAGACAGAGCTAATTTTAACGATATCAGTAAGATCACGCAATAAATACTTCTTTCATCGACAGATTTTAAAATGTTGTAGATAGATCAAGAACAACCAAGTGAACTTCAGACAGAAATTATTTTTCAAACTTATTCCTAGAAAAATTAAATAAAATTACACATAATAAAGTAAGACATCAATAATAACATTTGAAATCTTATAACACAGGCATTACTTTAAAGGGACAGTATGCAACATCTATATTATTGAAAAAGTTGTAAATTATGTGAAAGGCTTCTAAAATATACCTACTATAAAGCGGAGTAAATGTATAATAACTAGTTTTACAATATATTTAGTTCAGAATCAGAATACATTCGTGTCCAATCTCCCGCAAAACGTACATTGGTTTTCCAACATAACAAATAGCGTGAAGGTTACGTTTTTGTTTTAATATGTTAAATCCCTACATACTTCATACTTATCAAAGGCTTTAGAATAGAATCATGAAGTATTGTCTTATCAAATTTTGCTATGAATTTCAAAACACCATAGCGAGTTGAATAATTGTTTGGACATCTCGAGGATCACAAATTGACCGGAAACATAGAAGACATTGCTTATTGAAGTATTCGTTTGAAAGTTTCGTGAGATAAACCAGACCGTCTTGTTACTCACAAATAGAATCATATGGTCATAGAGTCGAAACCGATTCATCTAAGATTTGTTATTTCATTGGAGGCTTTACAAGTTGCCATGTGTTCTTTAAACACAAACACAATAACAATTGTGAGTCCAGATGGCCATTTTGATCCGCTCATATTGATTTTATTATCCTAAGGATCATCATCAGGTATAACATATTGCATTAAGGATGAGTGGTGTCAGGTGTTTCTAAGTAATATATGTCACAGGTGATAATCTACTGTCAGTTAGCTGTCCCTTTGTCAGACATCGCATGGCTAACAATCCCAGGTATGAAATCTATTGGACTCTATTGTAGACAACTTGGAATAATACAAAACAAAACAATGAAGTTTTTCATAACAACCTGCAATACTCCATCCATCTAAATAACCTTTTATTCAGCCAATTATTTTATTTATTTATTTTTTTTGGGGGGGGGGGGGGTTGGAAAAGACAAGACGAAAATGTACACCCATTTACATTTACCTTCCACAATCTTCCACGGTACCAATCGAACAGTCCCCATATGGTCAAGGGATAGATTTAACGTACCGAGTTTGACTAAGAAACGCCTGGCCCTCATCCGTTGTGCTGTGTGGGACAAACATCCGGCAATTTCTGCATGGTTCACATTTTTATAGATAACAAAAGTTATGCCAAAAAGAAACTTCGTCAATCTTAAAAACAGCTATCCAAAATATGAATTGGACCAAATCCAAAGAAAATTGCCCTTTTATGTTTGGCCCTAAACGTGCCTCCATATATGACTTCTGAGGAACAGGTAGGTTGGTCCAGACTTGTTCATCTAAACTATGTTCAGATTATCATTATTCATTACACATAATAAAAAAAAACAAATTATGTACCGTCAAAATTTTGGTTTCATCGAAAATAGCTTCCTATGTGGTACAAAATGTAATATTTGTATTGTTTTATTGTAATAAACATTGTAGTAAATTACCATCATTATTTGTGTATTTACTATTACTATACTATTACTCATTACATCTTCATTCATATGTCATGTGTTGCCTATTTATTAACTTTTATGACTGCATGCATAGTGAGAGAAATAGTCAAACGTCGAGTAACATGCCGAGAAAATTATGATGCTTAACGATCGCCTTCATTATGGTTTCTACATGCTATAGTGGCCACACATCATCTGAACATGTTTTTATTTCGCATTACACTCAAATACTGAAATACAGTTTTGAATAAACCAAAACATACCAATATCCTATAAATTGGGAACGATGATCAAATTTCAAGATAATAAAAACACAGAATGAAACAATTTACACCAATATATTTTGGGATAATTCTGAAATTCTATTGATAAACGTTTTAATTAATGGGGTTGGGATAGCTTTTTCGATCCATATGCAAACAATTTCAAATGGCAAAAAAGGCAAAGGTGTTCTGTGCGAGCATCTTTATATACTGTATACGCTGATACAAACTTGGTCGACTATGTTTTGTCCAATTCAGTTTCTTGGATGCATACTGAAATTTAAAAGTTTTCAGTACTAAAGTTTAGTAAATACCAGTGAAAATAATAATTATCTTCACCAGGTTTTTTTTAATTATTCAAATTTGACATGTCTTGATTGCATAATATTTTAACGGCTTTATCAGTACAGAAATTACTTCTGTTCGTTTTTGAATAGTATACAATTATTCACCCCTTTCACTGCATCGTCTTGTTATATTAAGTTTAAGCTTTCTTAAAACAGAAGTAATGGCAGGTGCTTATGGTAAGATTGAAAGTTGGGGAAGAGTTGACTGCTGTCTACCTTAATACATGAGACTTTAAAACTTTACGAAAAAATGTCTATAATTATTAAGGCTTTGTAGCAAAATAAATCACAGCGCAAGGTTCTTTGAAAATAGCTTTAATAACCAATGCAATTACTCTGTAAATTTGTATGTTAATCATGGGATTATTTTTTGGATTAATCAAAATGAATACCACGATGATATATTGGAACCTAATTAGGTCAGATATCATACTGGATGAAGAATTTAATGTACAAAAAATATTAAATATATGATGTTGATTTTTGATGATACATCTGAAAACGTATTCGTGATAGTTGCATTAAAAAGAATTTAACTTTTAATTTAAAAGTCATGCAAAGTATGTATTGGTGTATTATCAAATATTAAAAGTATATTTTCATTGAAGTACCTTGAGATTTGGAAAAAAAGGACATTACAAATCTCAGATTTGATCTAACTGTGACGTACTAGTTTTATTCCTACTTAATTTAACAATGAATGATTTTGACCAGCATGTATATCGTGAATCGTTATAACTTACCTTATTTATGTGATAAATCCAATGGTTAAACTTGTTTTATCAGATTTTGTCTATATAGTCAAGTTATATACACCACAAAAAAACATGAATGTTAACAAGAAACAGAATGATAAACCAAAGTATTCGAATATAGTTGAATTCGCAAAAAGATGCCTTTACACAAAGTAATAATTTATATTCTTAAATTAATATAAACATACTTGGCTATATTGCCTTCAAATCCTTCTATATTCCAACATCACGACCACCAACACGAACAGAGCTCATCACAGTTCACTGGCATCAAACTTTCAAAGTAACTTAACAGGTTGTCCGATCACTATTTACGCTACATGTAATTAACTAGTCTACAAATACTAACTTTAGAAAAACCTTATAAACATAAAAAGTTCAAGATTCGTAAAATATCAACTAACCAAAAGCTCAATTAATAAACTGTTTATAATACGACGACGGTCTTAGAACCAATATGTCATTTACTGTTACTATTGTCCGTTTAGAGGACTAAGTCTACGTCATCTAGGAAAGCTTCTACTAGCAACCAACCATATAGAACTATTGATGAAATAACGTGTGGAATATCGCGCTCGAAGAAAGACAAGGTGTGTGCTTTGTTTCCAATCAAGCACTTAAATCTGATACATGTATTTCATTAGTTAGTTTTACGTTTGACAATGGGGGTGATTTACCGTGTGTCTTGCAGTAGGCAATTGTATTTATGGGATGAAATGTAACATTAATAACACTTTATATATTTACTTCTTTAAACTGTTTTTGAAGTCGTCAAGATATAAAAATATAAGGTCTTTAGTTGTCCTGCATTGAGATTTCCTAACCAAGATCATATGGCAGTGATGTTATTTCAGGGGAATGGTGAGAAATAATGTGTAGTCCTCTGGTCGATGGTACAATATACCGAAAATGATTTTAGTTTCTGGTGTACATAGCATCAATTGGCCTGATTTGTCTGGCATTCAGATGGGTTATGTTTGTGAGAACAAATTAGATACTAATGTTGAGTAGCTGTAAAATACATTATTATTTTTCTTGCTAACGTCAAAAATCTTGTGATAAAGATGGTAGGAAATATAACACCCAGCACAAGTTTGAGTTATTCAATTATTTCATTACTGCAGGCTCAATAATGTTTTCTGATTGGCAAAAATCTAGTCATTTCTTCCAAACATTTATAATCATGACAGCTGATTTGAGATTTGGGATATTCCATTGCAAGAATAGACGAAACACCAATACCGTTATAGAAACAGTGTTGCAAGTATTTAAGAATATCTTGGTCGCAATGAACATATGGAAATTGATCAAAGTTGACGTACATGTATAAGGAAAACAAAGGCTGAGTATAAAATATGTAATTCGGAATAAGACGTGGGATTGCCTGTACAATACTAATAATCCTATTGAAATGCGGGTGTTGAACAGTGCGGAAATATGGAAATTCTCATAGGAAAGAATGTACAACAAAAATCCATAAACATTGCTCTGTTCTAATTGCGATTGATTTTTCCCCCTTAAACAGGTATTTTTGTAATAAGTGATTCATAAGTGAAGCATAGATATGAATTTTTCTTTACATCAAAAGTGTTTGCCATTAAGGTCGATTTGTGAATGTTTTATTCGTGAATTTAATATTAGCGTATATAATATTTTTATATTTAATAAATACATGTTTGTAAAATTAAAATAAAATTGGTGGTACTAAAGGAGCAAAAATAGCAGAATCTTAGAGTAATTGAATTTTAACAGATGCATCTGACATATTATGAGCAATTGTCAAGCTGTAAATTTGCGATTGCATTCAATTGCTCGTATCGTAAATCAACCCGAGCCCAATTTAAAAGAAGCATTGCTTGCAATTGATTCAATAGAGATATCCTTGTTACTGCGTTACTACCACAAATATTACTCACGTTAATCGGCTTATAATAATCTATAACTATCGACGTCAGACTGGAAATTGAAATACATTTTGAGTCCCTTATGCATTTAAGCTAATGACTACTGCAGTACTAGCTAAGCATGTAAACTGACTGCTTACTCCTGAACTGATTGTCTCGAGCATTCAAGTCGATGTTAGATCTCTAAATTTAAATCATATTGAAGATTTAATTATTGTTAAAAAAAAATACCCGAACAATATTTTAAATCTTTATAGATATATATGTATATGAGGTTGTAAGTGTAAGAGTGAAATCAATCCCTAGCTATAAGCTGTCCACTATAATATTTATATCTACTATTAACCTTCACATTCTACACGTTTGATATCAGCATGCGATAAAACCGGTTAACTACTGGGTTTCCATTTCTTTAACTGTACTTTAATCGATTATTCTGTCTTAGAGTATCGATGCCCCCAGCTTTTAAAAACAAACAATTCTATATAAAAAATCACACTTTTCTCCAATTGCCTATTAAATTGTCGTCTCGATTTGATCAATAGGAAAGTCAACAGAATGTAAAGTTGAATTTTCTGTCTAAGTGTTGATAGTTTGAAAGATTTAAAATATATAGGAGACTAAGACATTCTATAGACATGACTTCATCACCTATTTATTTTCACTTGAAAATTGGATTGGAATTACGATAGATATGATTATTTAGGACTAAAAAAAATCTTTCACCGTCTCAATTTATGAAGATAATAATGATGTTATTAATGTCAGCCGATTTTCTTAGTTTCCGAGTTTAACCGTTTTATTTCCAATGTTCGAGTTCATTCTAATATAACGATAATAGCAAGGAAAATGGGACATCTTCAAAAAGGATTTCTTGAAGGCTTGGCTTGTTTTAGTTTCAAATATAATATGTAAGACAAGCTCATGTCTTTTCAACAAGCTGGAGACCATCATGTGGGACTATATTCTAGAATCAATATTCGTGGAAAACATTTCCATGACATTGACAATCTAACATCATAATTTAAATAATATTCCACACGAACAACACAATATGAGTTATCAAAATTATTTTGTCCTTGTGATAACATGTCTTGCAAAATGAAATACAAATAAACTGATACTAGAAGTATCTTAGATGTAAGACCTTATTCTCGAAAATTTTCATTTTAAGTTAGCTCTATTATCCAATCACATTACTGTGTTTCTTAAAATCTAGATTTATTTAAAATAAGTTTTGGGGAATAAGGTCCCAGAATTGGTCTATTCATTCTTTGAGCTTTAATGTAGTTTGAATGGTCAGAAAAATATCCCTAAATGCACTTGCCTGTACCCTTAACAAACTCTAATGGAAAAATCTCGCTATGATCATTAATATTGTACCTTGAAGCTAAGACAGTTGCGTGTGTTCATATATTATAAGATAACTTGTCAGGCAAGGTAACATACGCCCACATTTCAGCATCGTTAAATCATATGTTATTGATTTATAGTATCTATATATTATACAAACAAAATGTTGGCATGTTTTATGATTTTAATATATGTTTACATTATTCCACCCAATAACTCAAAACCTGTTCATTGAAAAAATCGACAAATTTAAACCTGGTTGCTGATCTATAAATTCCAATGCTCACACCAAGTTTCATCAAAATCCATTGAAAATATAAGGCCAGGGGCAAAAAAACGTTCAAATTCGACGACAATATACGTTGCATATTCATTTAAGCTTGAACATTGCCCGTGTATGGGCTCATCTCTAAGTTAGAAAGGTTGCTGATGTTTGAAAAGTTAGCTCAAAATAAAGCATTTGTTACACATGCTAAGCCTTGTTAATATGTTGGAAAAGAAGAGAACGAAGGAAATGCTGGTGACTAACTGTCGAGTATAAATTGCTCATTGTTCTAAAAACTACAATAACTGTATAGTTATAAACTAAATAGTTGATAATAGGTGTAATTATATGGTGGAGAAATTAGTTTTCAGATCATACCGATTGCTGATAGTGACTAAAATCCTATAACATAGCTTTATATTTAAAGGGATTGAAGAGTTGTATGTTTTTACTGCATCGGGAGCACTAGTCTGCATTCCACTAAAACTAAGCGTTTAATGGCTATCACTATCGCTATATATTTTCTTATATTGTAGAAAGATAACACAAAATATAGGTTTTTAGGTAAAATTTATTGGCATTGATATGGGACAACTGAGATGAAAATATCAATATAAATACATGTTTTATTTTATTTTGGCTGCCGACATGAAAAGTGGCAAGCCAACCAGTTACCAATATAATTTAGTATAGTTCAGTTAATTCCATTATTAGAACCATAAAACCATCTAAATATTTTAAACTACCCCAATGTTTAGAAACATAAAACATCCAAATATTTAAAACCATGAACATATAAATATATGATATATGCTTGACCCTGAGAGTACAGGAGTCAGCAAACATTGGACTTGGGCCTGACCTAGAGCAGCACTCCAAATCCGATTTTATAGTCCACTGATATTAGATGTGTTGTTCTAAATGCCATATGATGACAATAGCTGATATTTTGCAATCACCGTCACAATGAGAACCCTTCTGATGTGACCGATTATAGGCGGTAGAACCAACACTTTACATCGGCCGGTAATATCCGTCCAATTGACCAAAGTACGATGTTTAAAAAATAAAAACAATTTGAATTAAGGTAGATATACTTTGCCATGTCCTAATTGGAAGTATTCCAGGGCCCCCCTGTATTGTATTTAAGTAAATGTTTGTTTCCTATTTCGGAGATGTGTAATGCAAAATAAATATTTACTTCCAAATCTTATATGAAGGTACCTCCTAGTTCCACAATGCTGCAACATAATTATTTCAGCGAAAACGCTTTCGTGCCTTCCCATCTGTTTTGTGTATCCTTGGTAAGATTTGAGATCGTACCAATAACGAATAGAATATTTATGAGCTAAGAATTTCAGTGTAGTTTTAACATAATCACAATGAAGAATTTAAACTAGTTGGCGGTTCCTCTTCAATGAAAAAGTAAACAAAGCTTACGATTTAAATCCAAAAAATGTAGCCCTTCACTTAACCTTCACTTATAACACAATTTCTGGTATTAGTTGTGGTTCGTCGTCAGCGGTTGGTGCTACTTTGGAAATTGGGACCATTCCTTTAGGGAAATAAAATCAGACTATTTATTATTAGTTCCTTTTATATGAACACACATAAATGTAATGTTATATTAACATGTTAAGAAATAAAGGGTGAGCAAGTTTCATAACTCGTTTAGATTTGGATAATTGAAACCAAGGCCAGACCTTGAAACGAAAGGCGAGCGATCGTGCTCACTCACCACGAGCGCGCCTAAAAAAAATCGACGTGTGTTTTTTACAGCGCACGTCGAACCGAAATTTCGCACTCCTTAATTTGTAAGTTTCGTGTAATCGTAACAGGAGCGCTTGATGTAAAATATTTTTGTTGATATTCTGGCCTTGAACTTCCGTTTAACGAATAAATGATTTAATAATTTTTGTTAGTGGGGTAATTGAATAAAGAAAAATAGCATTTTTCATGAGAAAAACTGTACGTAGAAAATATTACAGAACGAACGGGTGAGCACGAAGCTTACAATTTTTCAACCAATTAACGAATATCTTACTAACAGGCGTAAGATGTTGACAGCAATCGCTAATTTCGCAATTTCCATGTAACAATTCACTGACACACATGCAAACAACATTTTTAGAGCAACCTTTCAGCTAGAAATTAATCAAACTCTCCTTGGTTTTAACAGACGAGTTTAAGCTCACCTTGGCAACTTTAGGTGTGTTTTTTTAGGAGTGCTTTTTCCAGTTTTTTTTTTTTATCTTAGGAGTGTTTTTTTGTGCTCACCATAGTTTTGCTTGTTTCAAGCACTGCAAGGCCATGTTGACTGTTGTCATATAACTTTCTGTTAACTAGTTTGTCACCCCAAACTCCAATAGCCAAAACATTGGGTACTCATTCTTTCATCTTTCATGATATCTGGAGACTTCCAATGTAAAGGCCACTCAAAGAATAACCACAAAGTGAAATGGTCAAGTGATTGGTGGTCAGGATTGAAATGATTAGAAACAGAAGGTCTTTCTTTAATTTGACATCTGATCTGTGAGCATTAAAAGAGTGCATAAATTCTTCTTTCTCCGACATATTGTTTGGGGTATTTTTAACATGGAATTAAATATATTACATTAGAGTTTTCACATGTTAGATGCTCCTGGATCGGGTATCTTTTATTCGTCGAGTTACTTTAAAAATAATGAGTTTCTGATATAAAAGGGCATGTTTGAATCTACGTACGTGGAGAACTCCTTAAGCCTGGAGGTTCTTCGGCATAAAGTCTATTTTTAGCTACTATCTTTGCTGAAGTGAATTTTTTATGTTATCGTAGAAATCGAACCAACGTACCAACGTTTTAGAAATTAGACAGGCTTCGTCGAAATAAAGAGATGTGCAACTTTCATAAAATCGTAAAACTTAACTACACCGGAAAAGGTTTGCTTTGGATGAATGAGCACTTCAGTTGATGAGTGTCGGTTTCTTTAAAATACACCTTCATATCTAGTTTATTCGTGTCACTTTAACGGCTACGGAAGGTGTGACCCACTTAATCTATGACCTTGAAAATTAGGTCAAATAATATTCAATACATTGTCTACGAGTAGGTATTTTATTATTTGGCTTACTTAAATACAGCAAAAATTTATAATTTTCATATTATCGCCATCTTTAACCGTTACGGAAGGTGTGACCTAATTATTTTATGACTTTGAAAACTAGGTCAAATGATATTCAATATATTGTCTAGAAGTAGGTCATTGCAAATTTAGCATTCATAATATTTTAAGGCTCTCGAAATACGTCCATAATTGTAAGCAATTCCAGTTCGTCTCTGTTTTGAAATCTCCTTTAAAGATAGTGGTATCGAGAAAGTCTATGCTCGTGGCTGACGTTGGTCGTTAGTTTGATGGACGGATGGTGGTTGTTGAGGATTTCAAAGAATTGCCAAAAGTGTTATATAGTGTAAGTCCAAACCATGAAAATGGCATCCAAAAAGCGTCCTTAATGAGCATGGAGTAGTACCTAGTAATGGGGTAATACCTCACCTTGCCACTCTACAATGAAAATGTTTGCGTACGTCGGGCAAATCGTTTGCCAATTAAATGTGAAATCATTGCGACTAAGACAAATCTCTAAAAGCTGTAAAATTGCATCGTCGGGTCTGTTTGCGAACTGCCATTAGGCCGGTAATGTTTCCGATATTGGTGTACATAGAAGTTACATCAATGGAACTTAAAATAGCATTCGAAGCTTTTGATTTTATTGACAAAGTAAGGTAGTCTCTATGATCACATGCTAGTGGTAGAAAGAAGTGTACGTATTCTAACACTGAATACGACTCATTATTACACGGAGATAATCAGTTGGCCTTTAGGGATTCTAATAGGCAGAGACCAGTCCTTGGTAGGAGTCATATGGATCTGAGGAAAGGTGTATAGGAGTCTCTCACAGCAATCGGGTTTGGCAGACAGTCAAATTTGTTCTGTTTAAGACTTGTTTTGACTAAATGGGCAAGGATACTGTTTATCATATAAGCAGATCCTTTAAAAATTTGCTTTGGTAAAATCGAATAATGTTTAGGTTAATTCAACTGATTCTCTGCTCCGGAAATGTAATCCTCCCTATTCAGAATGACACAACATGAAACTTTGTCACTCTTTTAACAATAATGCTACGGTTTGGCCTAGCGGCTGCAATTTTTTTTATTCTTCTCCTTAGAGCGACAGGATTTTGCATTTTGGCTGTGGCGATTAATTTCTGGGTTTGGTTGGGTTGATTGGTATTGGTTTTGTAGTTGGTATTGGTTTGGTAGTTGTAAGGAATTTAGTATTGGGTACGGATTGAGATCTGGTTCGAGGTGGAGATGGTCTGGGTACACACCTTGACTTGTTTAGGGAATTCGGGGTGGTTCGTTGATCCAAAAACGCTACGAGGGAAGAAAGATTGGTGAAATGGCTCTCTAAGTTTCCTTGAGATTCCTTGAGAAGACCTAAGGGAGAAATGTGTAAGTTAGAAATGGGTGAGTTATCAAACGGTCCCATTATTCTACCTAATGTTATCTCTTTTGCCATTTTAGCGTTCATTTCAGTTTTATGCTACAGATAACAAATTTGGACAATCCGTTTTTAACCGTGGTCCAGAATATTGTTATTTGCATCAGTGTAAAAATCCAAATTTTGCTGTTGCTACATTTGTATTAGGATATAGCTCGACAAATTTTATTAATATATCAGTCTTGATGGGGGAAACGCCCACGCCCCATATATCGTATGTTGAGAGTATTGTCTATTATTAGGGTATAAATATCTGCAAGTGGAATTTAGAGCGTCAGAAGCTCTCCTTAATCTGAATTTCTCATAGTAAGATTTCCATCCAATGGCCTAAGATCTGGAAGCACCTAAGCGTACAGATCTCATATATTTTTGAAGATCTTGTGATTTGCAAGGATACGCTCCTGTAATAACCAAATTTTACCAAAACATAAACGAAACTAAGATCAGAGTAAAAATATGCCTTCAAAGTGAAATGGACATGATCAGCATACACCACGTTATTGAACCAAACCCCTGAACGAGCCCAAAGTTCACGAACTCCGAGTCAAGCAGACGTGGGTAAACGCTTTAGGACACCCACCTTCTCTTTTCCTTTTCAGATTTTTCATCCACACCATCTGAATCTTCACAACGTGACCCTGGTTTCGCCGGTCTTTCTTCCTTCGTACCGTTTTTTTGGGACATTTAAGTCTTCTCTTACGTCTTTATTAATTCTAACAAAGTGATATGACTTTATTTATCCTAGACATGGCATCATAGAATCTCTTCTTACATGCTCCAGCAGATCTTATTGCCTTACCAAAAAATTAAACATACCGACAAAGGATTGGAGCTGATTAAGTTTTACTTTTTTTTTCGAAAATAATCGATTTGGAGTTTCAGCTGAATGCCTTTTTCTTTAGGAATGCTTGCAAATTAGATGTGCCGATAATCAAACCAATTAAAAGCAACTCTTTTGTTGGTCCTATCGTATTTTTATCAGATAAACGTATTCATAGTTCCTTACATATATATTTAAGCAATCCATCAATGCTTTGCACTTTAACGAACATTTGCAGTAAAAAATAAACTCATGCAAATAATGATAGACTCCATTTTGTTATGACTTTGAAATTATGAGCAAATTAAGAAAATTTTAATAAGTCTCAAAAATTGCACATGAAACTGAACAGCCCACAGGCAGACATTTATCATTGAAAGACATGTTCATAATTAAAAAATCTAAAAGATCAAAATCACGTGGAAATACCTTTAAAAGACGAATAGCTGACTTAATGGCCTTTTTTCCTAAATTGATAAAGTTTTTTAATAACATCGCCATAGGATGGATGTGACACTAAGCACTGAGGCTCAATTAAATAAATAATACTATTATTTCCTGGGTAAGATAAGTGAGTAATCATCCTCCATACCCCATCTGATTTCTTGAGAAGACCTAAGGGAGAAATGAGTAAGTTAGAAATGGGTGAGTTATCAAACGGTCCCATTATTCTACCTAATGTTATCTCTTTTGCCAATTTAGCGTTCATTTCAGTTTTATGATACAGATAACAAATTTGGACAATCCGTTTTTAACCGTGGTCCAGAATATTGTTATTTGCATCAGTGTAAAAATCCATATTTTGCTGTTGCTACATTTGTATTAGGATATAGCTCGACAAATTTTATTAATATATCAGTCTTGATGGGGGAAACGCCCACGCCCCATATATCGTATGTTGAGAGTATTGTCTATTATTAGGGTATAAATATCTGTAAGTGGAATTTAGAGCGTCAGAAGCTCTCCTTAATCTGAATTTCTCATAGTAAGATTTCCATCCAATGGCCTAAGATCTGGAAGCACCTAAGCGTACAGATCTCATATATTTTTGAAGATCTTGTGATTTGCAAGGATGCGCAGAAATATATATACTCATAAAGATTATGATTGCGTCTGTCCTCCTTCTACATCTAATAGCTTATCTCGTTGCAACTTTGGTCTATATAACATGAATTGAGGGTTTGTAAAATCGACTATACATTCATATTCTAGATTTGGAACTTATTTTATCCGAATGTTTCATCCGAATTTTTTAATGGACGTGAATGAATATGTATATCATTATTTTATAAGATTGGATATATAGCGAAAGGAGAATTGCTAACATTTATATTTATAATTAGAAGTTCACTTAAATAAATAACTACATGTAATATTTTGTACGTACCAATCAACAACGCAACTAACTTTCTAATCCTCTTATTTCTATTTAATGTAAATGGCAGCTTATTGAAAGGCCATTCTCATTTGGTGTGTCTCTAAGTAACAGCTTACACATGGTAATTATCATACTCTTTCAGATCAAAAACCATCAAGTACAAAATATTGATAAAATTATTAATCATTGATTATACAAAACACATGAATCATCTCCATTATCTACTGATTATATTGTATGCTTATATTCTGAACAATGTTTATGATATAGGGTTATAGGGTTAAACTGATCCATTGGCACGTCAAGATTCAAAATAAATATTAAATGCCTAAGTCTAAGTCAGTACTGAGATAATGCTATATTCATAATGACACTTGTATTATGATAGTGAAATGTGTATTATAATGACAGTGACACATGTATTATAATGATAGTCATATTTTATCATTGATAGTATAATGATTGTGATACTAAGATGTACTACAACGATATAGATGCATGTATTATAATGATAGTGATATGTGTTATTCAAATTTAATGATAGAGATGCGTTTATTATATTGATAGTGATACACGATTGTGTTATAATAGTAGAGATAATGCTATGAATAGACAGAGATGCGTTTATTACAGTGGTTGAGATACATGATGATAATGTTTTAATGATAAAGATACCTGTATTTTAAGATCGAGATATGTGTATATTCAGGAATTTAATGACAGAGATACATGTATTGATAGTGTGATAGTGTTACATGTATTATAATGAAAGAGATGCGTTTATTGAAAATTTACAATGATAGAGATACGTGTATTATAATGGTAGGGGTGCTGGTATGTTTGATCTTGAGATATTCATATTATAGCAAAGTTGATTCATGACAAAAACTGATATTTTAATGATAAAAGTGAAAGTGATATAGGTATTATTATAGTAGAGATACATGTAATGATAATGATAGTATTACATGTATATATTAATGATAAATTTTAACTTTGAAAATATTTTGTTATTGTGGATATTGGTATTACAATCAACATCATTGATGTTACATAATAGATATTATATTGGTATTTATGTTATAATTGTCGTGATTTAGTATGAGAAAAATATTGAGTAATAATGATAGTGAAAATGATATAAATTAAGATAATTATATCAAATGATAATTATGTTGATGTTCGAGAAGTTTTTGTTTTTGTTTTTATTTTCTTTGAAATTTTTTTTTTTTTTTAAAAATACTCATATTGGCTTGAGAAATACAAAATACACGAGAACCGTATTCATTATTATTTTAACCTTTTCATCAGTCATAACTGTTTGGTATTTAACAATATCAATATAAATTTATTGTTTTTATAGAATGATTGAAGGTTCATTAAAAACCAGTCATTTGGAGCAAAATTAAGTTTGGCATATAGAATGTACATTTTCATGGTGATTATTCAGAAATTGAGTAGTGATGAGTCAAAATTTAAGCGAAATCCTGAGAAAATCGAGTATTTATGAGCTAGAGACAGCCAGTGTTAGGCGAAGAGATAAATACTCATTAGTTTACATAGAAGTTAAGTCATTTCACTGGACTGAATCCAACTTAATGTTTATTATTTAATAACATAAATTGTCAGAATAAAATGATTAGATATGAACACTACCAAATAAAGAATATTACGTCAAAGTTGTCCTAGGGTGAAAATACTGTCATATTGTCATATCAGCGGATTTCAAATGAAATGTTTGGACATCGATTCAAGAGTTTGAAGCTAATAAGTTTAGTTTTGTTTTCCCGAAATGTGGGTAAGGTTTACGAACCCGAAATGAGGGTAAAGACCTGTGTACACGAGGACACATGTTGCCGACACATTAAGATACAAGAGAATCTGCCATTTTCCCTCCATAGCCCTGTTTTCCCCCTCAAAAGACTGCTTGTGTCCAAGCTTGTGTCTTCTTGTAGACACAACATGTGTCCGCAATATGTATCTCAGTGTATCCTAGTGTACATAGGGTGTACCAGCAAAATGTGTCCTCTTGTATCTTAATGTGTCGGCAACATGTGTCCTAGTGTACACGGGCCTTAAAGTTAACATTCTCGAAATGTGGGTAAGGTAAACATATCTCATTTATTGGTAATTTGGAAAGATACAATAAATCAATTACATTTAAAATTAATTCGACCATTTTAACCAGTATGTTGCACAATAGACAATACGAGGCACGAGATAGGAATGTTATAATGTACCCCTGCTATTGGAATATCAATGTTCAATTTTCTTTATCCAGATGAATATTTGATCTTGATTTATCACTGATAGGTAATCACTTGTCTTCTTGTCATTATTATCCTGTTTCTAAGACGCCCAAAGCCGATTTACAACCTCTAAGACAAAACTCAAAGACAATCTTCGTTGACATTGTACGTCTTCAATAATTACTATTAGTATCAAGATAGCCTTTCTATTATTGGAAATGTATAAGACGTAAGTTGGTGTTAATAACGAAAAGGTTGAAATGAACCAGAATTTAACCGACTCGGATGTTTTTAAGGTTCGGATGATTGCATTTCCGATCATATCGGTATAGAGTATAGACAAGCTGTTTAAAAATAACACAATTATACACATGTCATATGCGAGGTAGGGTGGGGATACATTTAGATAACAAAATACTGTAACACAACAAATTTTATTTCCTACATGTTTCAGTAGTATCTTCAGAGAGACAATAGTTACAATAATGAAGTTGACATAGATCAATTATATAAATTGAAATCAGTTAAATTGAGTTGGTGGTGGTGTCGAAATCGTCGTAAATCTACCTCTGGTTAACATTTGTTTCAAGTTCTTTCTCGCTTGCTGTTAACAATTTCAAGCGAATCTATAACATCTTTCATCCTGGCATCAATCACCAAAATAGGTATTTTGTTTTCATGATGCCCGTTGGACGTTGAAACAAATGCAATAGGTTTCACTTCGGATATTTTTGACCGTCCCTGATAAGATTTGTACTTTTTTTTTCGAGTCTTCTATCACTTTTTCTGGATATTTTCTTTTACGTAGGGACGATCCTAATTTAACCAATCTTAAAGGTTGTGTTTCAGTGTTGGACACAATAGCTCGGATTGATTACTTATAAGAGGGACTGCGTTTATGTTACCTGGATGACATAATGTAAACATAAGTAGGTTTATCTGTTGATATCAGTTTCTAATTTACATCCTGACTCTATGATTAATGTATCCAGAAATGGCAATTTTTGTATCTGATGATTCCATAGTAAACAGTATAATGGACATTCATCTTATTTAGCATGTTGTGGAATACTTCCAAGTCATCCCAAGCGTTTTTGAAATAGCTGGCGAAGGTCTTACCCAATTGTATTCTGACGTAGCAATATAGCAATTCCTCTCAATATGCCAATACGGAAGTAGCATATGTTGGGGCCATTTTTATTCCCATAGCCGTTACCATCACCTGTCTGTATGTATGACCATCAGATGAGAAAGTGTTGTTTTGTAATATAAATTCAGCACTTTTCATAACTAGTGATTTAGATATCCTAACAGGTAGTTCAACCAGTAGGATATGCCTTTCAACCCGAGTCTGTGTGGTATATTACTATAGAGCACGTTACATCAAATGGTACTAGAATGGACTTCTCTTGGATTTCTGTTAGTTGACTTTTCACATGCTTGATGTAAGGTTTTGACATAATGTCGATAAATTTGTGTGTTAGACATGTTGGACCTGCTAAAATTGGCCTTTGCTTTGGTTCTGATGGTCAACTTATTTACTGACTGGTGAATATAGAACATTTTTCATTTATGGATTTAATCTTATGCATTTTTGGCAAAACATAAAAATAAATTTGTCTCAAAACAAACTCGGTATGGTAGGCTACACGAGTTTTATTCATGTTAATAATGACCTGCGAATTTTTGAATTTTTTGGAATGATTGGTTATCACATTCAATTTTGATATACATTTAGGTATTATTTTATGAGACAAGATATCAAGGGTCATACATTTGTAGTTGGTGGCGCCAATGTTAATGTTGGTTTCACCTTTATCCGTCTGCTTAATAATGATGCTTTGATCGTTTGCTAGGTTGTTTAGAGCAATCCTCTCCTTTTTGGTTGTGTTGCTTGATCTGTTTGAACAATACGGTTCTGCCAGAAATGTTCTCAGAGGTCTCATAGAATGAGATCGATTATCAGTTGTCAGCACAACCATTGGTTTTATTTCGCACGAGAGACATGCCCGTTGTTTGTTGTTTATCATGAAAATATTCAAAATTTTTAGTTGTCGACAAAATTTATTGATATCCACTTAAATTTCACGTCTCTCTATATTCGAGACCAAATGTTGTTTTACTTTGGTGCGTTTTGTATAAAACGATACTGCGGCATGAGGATCGTTTTTTCAGTCGTCTTATTTGTTAGTAATCTTTGTTGAGAACTTGTATATCAGCTTCAGAATAGTCCAATACTGATTGTCTTACACACTTTTCTGCTTGTAAAATGCGTCTAGCATGAAGCAATTTTATGATAATGTGATGTATGAATAACCCTGAGATACACTAGTGTCTATTTTTTATCTACCCTATATTTTATAGTGGGGTACAGGAAGTCATTCTTCACCCTCGTCACCTTAGTAAAATCGTACTCACATTTCATTTCTACCAAATTTAAAATATCAAGTTTATACTCCAAAATGCACCAATTCAAATAGTTTCTTACGAAAGAACCCTCATTTTGAATCTCAACCTAGATTATTGCCTCCCTTCTGATTGTTTTTTATGCCCTCATTATTCTCTACATGGTCCCGCACGTTGCAATTGGTACCATATCCGTTTGACAAGCCGGCTCCCGGCTTCGTCTCTATATTAATTTTGTTTTTGACACAGAAAAGCTCGATATTTAAAAGGAGACAGTATTTGGAAATATAAATTAGGTTTCAAACATAGTAATTTCATCTCTATTTAAGTAATTAAACTTCATTTCACATAGGCTAATATTTTCAGAACATGATATTGATAATATATTATCATGATAATCATGATATATCAAAGGCTCTTATCAATAACAGAATTGTGTTAAATAATGGTAGTATTTAAAGGGGGTTGAAACAGACCACGCCTAGACATTAATTTCCTGGTTCTAGTAACATGTCTTCTTTTATTTGCTTTATCCATCATGATTCTAATACTGTCATCCAAATGTTGAAGTTAAAGAGAAAGGGTCAGCTAGCTTATTTCCGTCTACTCTATAGATTACCGTTATCAAAGGCAATAAGTAGGCTTTACAGTCGGTGGCATTTCAATAGGAAAATAATGACCTATTGTCTTTAATTTCTTTGGTCTTGTCTTTCCTCTTACAAGGTTTAAGTCTGAAGTGGTCGACATAACGTCCAGCATGTCTAATGTTTTCATGTATATAGCTTTATATAGTTCCATTTATCCAATAACAACTACAAGTAACAGTTACTTAAACTTAGCCTTTCTGCGAGTTTTCCCTCACACCTTTTAAAAAAGCTTCGAAAGTTTAAAATTGGACCACTAAGCATTATACAACGTTGAAACTCTTGTAAATTTATGTTAAACATTTCGACACCACCTGTCAAACAGTTTTTCAAGTTATGCTTAATTTTTGCAGATAGCAACACCATGACTGAGCTGATGACACACGAGGATGTATTATATTGTATTGCATTCGATTCAAATGGGTAAGATGACTCATTCGCAACGTCAACTTATACCGTATTGGACATCATAACATCTACAATGGCGTATTTGGGAAATTGGTTTCCATATGTGACTGAGCCACCAGCAAGAAGAGAAGTGAATTATGTATGCAATTGTCTCTCAATGATAGTCAACATAAAAGACATGCCAGAGGAATGTGTTCTTAATAACTGTGATAAAACTGAGTAAATGGTTAATTTAGAAGAATAATGAATTTTGCCTTAAGAAATGTAAAACGATTCTATCAATTATGAGTGATTTAGGTACTAAAGTGAGGACATGAAGACTTAAAGTAGTTAAATTTTAGAATATAAGGAAGTGCATCTAATTAAAGAAAAAACACGTCAAAAGCAGACCGTTTATAAATCAAATCTGTACATTCTATTCCTTACTCCGTGTAATGACGAGTTAAGAGGCAGGATATGCTCTTTCCTTTGGTACAACAGCTTCACGTTGCAATAGATTCATTGACTTTTTCCATGAAGATTTTCGAATCTTAATTAAATAATATTGAATAATCAAATCGTGTTAGTAAAGGTCAGAAACTAATTATTGTTATAATTTACCTCACATTTTATCATTGATTTCTTCTATTTACTTTAGAAAACTATTATTTATCAGAGAAAATTAAAATTGACAAGCATGTCATGTCAAGCAATCAATTATTGTATATTTTACTAACACTTCAAAACCCTCTTTCGTGACATCAAAATAAAGTTAAAAAAATTATAAAAGCTTTTAAATTGCTGAGTCAATAACTATGATTAAGAAAGATACAAATAATTACATCATAGTAAAGAAGGAATTTATATACGTATATAGGACAATATGGTCAGGGGCGTAGCGTGACCATTTTGACTCGGGGGGGGGGGGGGGTGTAACGTCTAAGTTTTACCGACGAACACGTGTAACGTCTAAGTTTAACCGACGAACACGTGTTCTTCCGGGGCCAAAAATAACTTACTCGCACTTTTAAGTATATACATTATACACGAACGAAATCCATCGTTATAGCAAATCCTAAACCTTTGAAAACCATATCAATCAGGGGTGTATCTAGAATGTGCCTGAGAGGGGGACTGAAAGTTGGTTTTTCCAAGGCAAGTCCTGCAGGCCAAAGGCCTTCGTATTTGGCCCTTGCAGTGGCGGGGGTTCGGGGGTCCTTCCCCGGAAAATTTTATATACTAGGAAACCCGGAGAATACATCTGACGCGATTTTGGAAGTCTTTTCCACTGGTCCAAATTATCAATTTTCATCGGAAAACCATGTTTTCTTTGTCCTTTTTCGACCTATTCTGCGTTTTACCGACATGGCGGGGGGTTTCGGGGGTTCTCCCCCGGAAAATTTTACAAACTAGGAAACCCGGAGAATACATCTGACGCGATTTTGGAAGTCGTTTCCACCGGTCAAAATTATCAATTTCCGTCGGACAACCATATGTTTTATATAGCCTTTTTCGACCTATTCTGCGTATTACCGACAAGTTCAGTAAAATCACTTTTTATGTAGACGAACGATTTTCCGATAACATCATAACTGACACAAGGTTTCCACACTTTCGGTCAGCCAATCGGTTTTACCGAAGGCTCCATTCCCCATTTATGACCGTGTATTATCGACCGATCCCGCGTTTTACCGACAAGTTTATTAAAAATCACTTGAATGTAGACGAACGGTTTACCGATAACATCTTAACAGACTCAAGGTTTTCACTCTATCGGTTAACAAATCGGTTTTACCGACGGCTCCATCTATGACCTTCTTCTATCGGCCAATTCCGCGTTTTACCGACAAATTCAAATAACGAACAGCTTACCAATAACAAAGGTATCGGTTAACCAATCGGTTTTACCGAAGACTCCAGTCATAAGCAACTTATACCGACCGATTCCGGTAGTTTCAGTAAAAAAAAATACTTTCAATGTTGACAGTTTACTGATAACATCATAACCAACACAAGGATTTTACTTTTTAGGTTAATTGGTTTTACCGACGGTCCCACCTTGCCGTCTTTTATCGACCGATCATAACCAACACAATGCTTTGACTTTTTAGGTTAATTAATCGGTTTAATCGACCGATTCCGCGTTTTACCGACGAGTTCAGTAAAAGTGGGGGGGGGGGGGTGCGACACCCCCCCCCCCCGGTAGCTACGCCCCTGAATATGGTGCATATTATTTACAGTAATTTTGTTAAAATTCCTGAATAGTAAATATATTAAGGGTAATACAAACTGGTAAACTCCTTCATTCCTTCAGAATCAGTGATGATATTATCAAAGTCCATTCCTTCAGAAACAGTGATGATATTATCAAAGTCCATTCCTTCACAAACAGCGATGATATTATCAAAGTCCATTCCTTCAGAAACAGTGATGATATTATCACTGACCATTCATACAGAAACAGTGATGATATTATTAAAGTCCATTCCTTCAGAAACAGTGATAATATTATCACTGACAATTCATACAGAAAAAGTGATGATATTATCACTGACCATCCATACAGAAACAGTGATGATATTATCAAAGTCCATTCCTTCAGAAACAGTGATGATATTATCACTGACCATTCATACAGAAACAGTGATGATATTATCAAAGTCCATTCCTTCAGAAACAGTAATTATATTATCACTGGCAATTCATATAGAAACAGTGATGATATTATCACTGACCATTCATACAGAAACAGTGATGATATTATCAAAGTCCATTCCTTCAGAAACAGTAATTATATTATCACTGGCAATTCATATAGAAACAGTGATGATATTGTCACTGACCATTCAAACAGAAACAGTGATATTATTCCTGACCATTTATACAGAAACAATGATGATATTATCAAGGTCCATTCCTTCAGAAACAGTGATGATATTATCACTGCAATTCATACAGAAACAGTGATATTATCACTGACCATTTATGCAGACACAATGATGATATTATCAAAGTCCATTCCTTCAGAAACACTGATGATACTATCACTGACCATTCATACAGAAACATCGATGATATTATCAAAGTCCATTCCTTCAGAAACAGTGATATTATCACTGACCATTCATACAGAAACATCGATGATATTATCACTGACCATTCATACAGAAACATCGATGATATTACCAAAGTCCATTCCTTCAGAAACAGTGATATTACCACTGACCAATCATACAGAAACAGCGATGATATTATCATAGTCCATTCCTTCAGAAACAGTGATGATATGATCACTGCCCATTCATACAGAAACAGTGGTATCACTGACTATTCATGCAGAACAGCGATGAATTATCAAAGTCCATTCCTTCAGAAACAGTGATGATATTATCACTGGCAATTCACAGAGAAACAGTGATATTATCACTAACCATTCATACAGAAACAGTGATGATATTATCACAGTTCATATACAGAAATGGTAACCACATTGTCGGAGTACCCAAAATATATCAAGATCTCTGTTATTTACTATTGAAGGGTGGCTGAAGGAAATTTATTATTGATTGGCATCCAGGTAACTATCGAAGAGAACCATTGACCTGTATCTACCTTTCACTTTTAGGCTTCCAACAGTCATCATAATACAATTTCGAATACCATAATTTACTTTCACAAATATTTTGTAACCCTATGGCCGTAAATCTCTTTGAGGTTCGATTGACATTTCTTCGAAATTTCTCAAAAAACTGTGGCCGGTTAACAATCACGAAATGGTGGTTTTACATCTCAATCAAAACCCATTAGGGTTTACAAATGCATCAAACTCTAGCAGTACAAGTTAACAAAGCAGAAGGTTATAAGATCAAACCAGGCATTGCTCGGCCAACAATACCTTCCATCGTGTTTTATCTCTTACACACAATGAAGCGTTAGTCAGAAATCTGATAGTGCAGTTAGTACGATGTAAAAACCAAAACAGGAAGCCTATGTACAATGTGAAAGTGCCGATAAAAGATTTGGCATGTAAAACGTTTGTTGTGCCTAACAATCCAAGCTTGTTCTCTCCATGTTGTAATTCAATTTTCTCAGTATAAAATTTGCGTCCAGATCTGTCTAGATACAACCAGAATACTTCCTCAGTTGATAAGTTGAAATAAAAACTAATATTGAGATCATTCTCATTTAATTTACAGTTTTCAATTTCATATACATGATTAACCATGTATATATTTATATACGATAGTTTATCTTTAACATCTAAAAAAATCTTTTAAACAAAGATATCTTATCAAAATTACATACAAAATATCAGATAAACACAGGTTCATTATAGTATATTCACCAAAACATAGTTTATTGATATATACCGATATATAGCAATTACTGGTATGATTTTATTTATAATATTATAAGATCAATATAGTCCCGCACTATCAATACAATAAGCTCTTATATATTTCATGGGAATCTACAAATTGCTTTATCAGAGCTAAATTTTCAGCTATCTGTTTCACTTCCTTAATCCAACAACTGGTGTTTAAACCACAACGGACATAAATTTCAAAATCTAAACTTTCCTGGCACAGATGTGACTAAATAGCTAGTACATCAGATATAAGATTTCAAAAGTTACGGATAGATGAATTAAGAAAAATTGCGTTCTTAACGAGTTATATATCTGCACTGTGATTATGTTTTATATGTAAATGATTTACATGGAATGGAATGAAGGAAAGTATGATTGTATGTTATTCCACAATTAATTTATACATGAATATTGTATCAATTCTTTAATTGTATATTTCATAAGTACCATTATATAATCATAAGTAGGCCTACCAGTATATAGTCTTAGTGATATACATGATTTACTTTGTATATGAAGTTATATAATAGTCTAAAACAAAGTTGCATGTTCTGAGAAAAAGAACTTGACTTAATTAATTTAAGGTAAAATATATACATTGCAACTATCATTTCAATACTACAACTTCATTTCTACTGCAAATCAATGCTATGTAGTTACTGTATATATCACTGCAATATTTTTTTAATCAACAATTGTTACAATATATATATTTTTAACAATTTCTCAACTAACTTTGCAATGTATTTACTTCAACTATTACTACCTTTATTAGTTCATCTGGATAATAACCTTAAAGACTTTTAGCCTTACTCTGAAACATTAAGTAGCTGTGAAAAATATGATCATGTAAACTGAACTTAAATTACAAGTCATTTTAAAGCAGTAAAAATGTGAGGTCATCTAGAGCTTAAAAGTCCTACAAAATCATAAGAATTCTTATACACAAAGCAATAATCGTAAATTTCATGATATATATATATAAAATAATGATAGCTATATACAACTACGATGATAAATTATGTTCATACTATAGGAGTGGCTGAAGTATCTGTTGTGGATGTAGATTCAGGAAGTGAAGGTGGGGGTGGGACTGTGAAGGTAGCAGGTTCATCTAAGCCTGTATCCTCTACCCCATGCCGTAGTCTATAATCAGTTAATGTTTTCTGTATCGTGTCTTTAGAATATTTACATTTGACTGAGCCACAAGTACATGTAAATTGTTTCCATTTTATAATCCAGAATTTTTCACCATAATCAAAACTGAAATAAGAAAATATCAGTTTATGAAAACATCCTACACCAAGTCTCTATAATAATTTGAAATCTAAACTACATGTAGGTTATAACCAGATATTGAACAGGTTTAAATCCATCTCTTTATTTATCTGGAGCTGATACAATGCAAAGCCAATGTTTGTACTCCAGTAACTCTCAGTAAATATTTCTCACTAATAGCTTATTACATATTTTATATATGGAAGATTTCTTTAATTTGGCCAGTAGTCAATTAAAAGGTTTATAAGTGAAATCAATATGAATATTGCAGTTATCTGATAGGCTGAGAGTTAACTAAGCAACATGGAAATGTTTGGAATGTTTTACCCAGACTTACCCTAATTCTTCATGAGCTTTGATATCTCGGGAGGAGAAAAAACAAATTCTGGGAAAACGTAAATCTTGATGTTCAACAAAAACTTTAACAGGTATAACATTAGGTTCACATAAATGATTAATAAATCTAGCTATATTGCCGTATTTCCTAGCATCTATACAATAAGTTTCTCCATCCTACAAAATACACAAGACAACTTCAAATATACAGCTTTATTGTAGTCATACGGGATAGCATCAAAATAACAAGATTTAAGTCTCCTGTTGAAGACATCAAATAATGTCTGTTGGTGGTGTATATAAAATTAACCATATGAAACATATAATAGCTTTAATATAGCTTTAATGTTTATATCTGGAAAGCATTTTAATATTTTAGGTTTTTATTCCAACCAGAATCTTTTTTTAATTGCATACAAGATATCAATCATGATTTCTATATGATGAAAGTTGGCATGGGCCTACCTCAACAATAATTAACTTACCTTATTATCTAAATCAAATAAATAGGAATCATCTTCACGTCTATCAGCTTCACAATCTGATATCAACTCTCCTATATATCTATAATATAGTTTATATAACATGGTCAAAGGGACATAACTTTATCAATATTTATTAGATTATTTATATCATTACTATTTTATTGGCATATCAAATAAAGCAACATGGAAGATAATAGCTCCTGTTGTACTATTTTGATAACTTTGTTATAAGAAAGCTGGCCTGCCAAGGTAATATACACCCACTGGCAGCAATGAATTTGAACAAAGCTTGACAGTACAGTAACCATCAGCACAATGAAATAATCAACTTTCAGTCATACAATTATTTTCGGGGATGATAAAAGTACAATATTACTATGTTTCATTAAAATCTGTCAACAATTGTATCTTCAAACAAGGCAATAACTTATTAAATATTTTTCAATATTTTTTATTTTCAATAGGACTTATCCTTGGGTGATAATAAACAATTTCAGCAAGTTTTGTCAGTAAAATCAGTAAAGAATTGTGCGTTGTAGCATGTCTATGAGATAAAAACCGAACATGTTTTGAAGAACAATGGCAATAATTCATATTTAATATTTTTTAGATATTTTTAATTTGTCTCATCCTTGAGTTATATTAAACAATTTCAGTGAGTTTCATCAAAATTGTTCTAGAATTGTGCCTTCTTGAGTGATTACGAGTCAATTATTTAAGGACAATATACGTCAACGTATAAAATGAATATATCAATTAAGAAAATATCAATAAGTCAATTGAAATCAACATATAGAAAGGACTTACTCGCAAATAAAGCTGCCTTTAGGAATGTCTGTAAGAGCTTTAACACCCCATCCTCTACCATTAGTACGAAATAACTGCATTCTGGCACTGAAATTAAAATGCATATGTAATGAGTTAATAATAAATGCCAACTAGACACCAAATATGTACGCTATTCAACCAGTTGGTTGTAGGATATTTTTGACTATAATACTTACGTTATACCATTCTGTACTACTCTATTATTACAATTTGTCCAACATCTACAAGCACGATTACACTCAAATACTAATGGTGGTTCTACTATATTAAAATCTGTTATCAATCGACCAAGCTACAAATATAAATCAGTACTATTTATAGATATTGATGGATATAAACATCTCAGTCATACTTAGTTTATTATGATACTAATCAATAACATTATGTCATACTCAGAACAGTCATTCCTTATCAATTACAATCACAAACACAAAATAATGAACAGACCTTATTATACCAACATGTGATACTGCTTCTAACACTAGCCCAGAATTATGATGAGCTTATCTTATCATACCAACAAGTAATACTGCTTCCAATACTTACACTAAATAATGAGGAACTTACCTTATCATACAAAACATTTGATATTGCTTCTTGCACAAACATTAAATAATGATGAACTTACCTTATCATACCAACATTTGATATTGCTTCTTGCACTTACACTAAATAATGATGAACTTACCACATCATACCAACATTTGATATTGCTTCTTGCACAAACACTAAATAATGATGAACTTACCACATCATACCAACATTTGATACTACTTCTTGCACAAACACTAAATAATGATGCACTTACCTTACCATACCAACATGATACTGCTTCTAGCGCAAACACAAAATAATGATGAACTTTATATCCCAACATTTGATACTCCTTCTTGCACAAACACTAAATAATGATAAACTTACCTTACCATACCAACATGATTCTGCTTCTAGCACAAACACTAAATAATGATGAACTTACCTATCATACCATTTGATACTGCTTCTAGCACAAACACAAAATAATGATGAACTTATCTTATACTAACATTTGATACCGCTTCTAGAACAAGCACTAAATAATGATGAACTTACCTTATCATACCAACATTTGATACTTATCATACACACATTTGATACTACTTCTTGCACAAACACTAAATAATGATGAACTTACCTTACCATACCAACATTTGGTACTGCTTCTAGCACAAAAACAAAATAACGATGAACTTACCTTATCATACCAACATTTGATACTGCTTCTAGCACAAACACAAAATAATGATGAACAGTCATCTTTGCATCTGCAACTCTATAAAATAAAACATAATCATTAATCGTTAAATATATAATATCAGTTCTAATCATTATCTGCATTTCACAACCAAAATAGGTTCTATATATTTTCACTAAATACCGCTAATTGGTAATATTGAATGAAAGGTAATATTACCTGTAAGCTGGTAATAACACGGTTTATATTTAAAGGAGATGTTTCCACATTTTCTATAATATATAAATAATCAGTAGGAAATGATTCATCATCAACATCATTAACACAAGCTATAGGATTCTTCTCTCTTCCTAATGATACATCTCGATGTAACAACTTTTCAGGTCTCGCCAATCTTTTAGCAGCAAAACCTTTAAGTTGCTTATTTACTTTCAATGCCATCCATGATGGTGAGGTCTTGTCTAAACATACCTGAAACAAAGAGAATCATTTTTAAAATGATTAGTTTCCAGAGAAAATCTCCATTGAACTTCTGGAACTATTTCAAGGAGAATGGTAGAATATGTATAAAGAATATAAGATTTGAACATATATAACACACGAGATTATGGGATAAAACACACTTCTTTTATAACAAAGTACATTAAAGAAGTGTGTTTCATACCATAATTGATCTAGTGTGTTATATATGTAAAGAATAAACAATACATACTGTTAATGGGGTTTCTCCTTGATTATTCTTTACTTCTACATCAGCACCTCTAGCTAACAAAAGTCTACAATATAAATTCATATTCTATAAAATATTTCTATATTTAAACTATGTAATTATTATAATTAAAGTATCGAGTTAAAGCTTTATCGCATAATTCTTTGTAAATTACAACCTCTCAAAGATTGTAAGTTTTAGCTTCTTTTCGCTTTTAAGTTTTTAAAAATTCAATTCCATACAATAAATACTTACACCACACATTCATAATGGTTTCTTCTCGCTGCTATATGACTATGAAATAATAAAAATATAAACATTGTATTCAATCTCATAGTGATATCACACTTGACCCCCCTCCACCAAATAATTCCTAGAAACACCACAATCTCCCCGAACATCTACAAAACATATTGTTCAGTGGCCTTCTTTCTTACTATTTTAACCAAATTATCTTGAGAAGGCCTGGTGAAGAGGGCTTTCACTATACAAAAAATATATGTTAGCAATTAAAATGTCATGAAATTTAGTCAATATATAGGTATATTTTATATTTTACTTACAGAGGTCTATCACCATGTTCATTCGGTGTATTTAATTCACAGCCAGCCCCTAATACTAGATTTATAATATCTACACTACCAGCATACGCTGCCCAATGTAACCCTGTATTTTCTTCCTATAAGATTGAGTATTGAAAATAAATAGATCCAAATGTATACTGTAAATCTATGACTACTAACTAGTAATGTTATACATAATTACTGTGTTTTGTCAGACTGTACAAGGATTTCTACTTATGAAAATATACAATTTTATATTCATAGTATATACATACTATTCCTTTATTGATTAAAGAAAATATTAGGATAAAACTAGGATATCCTTTAAAGATTATTTTACTAAGATCTTAAGATATAATTCAACAATATAATGAATGATTTCTAAGAGAACTTACATCATCTTTTAAACCAGGATCAGCCCCATGTGACATTAAATATCTTACAACTTCTACATATTTAGATTCTGCTGCCCAAATCATAGGTGTCCAGCCACCATCATCCTAAACAATATAATTAATATTATCATCAACATTTTTAACAAGATTGATCGTTATATTCTAAACACTTTATAACATTGACTTATATGCTGCACACTTGTCTTACATATTTCAAGTTTCTCTAATATCCAGGCATGCTTCAGATTGAAACCACAAGAAATGGCAAGACCTTAAACAAAAGATTCTAGTTCTTTCAAAAGAACTTCACTTGAATAGAATTAACTAGCCTAATATTAACTTACAGTCATATTAATATTCATTTGTTTAACTTCTACTAGATACTGTATAACTTCCATACTACCAAGTTTAGCAGCATAATGTAATACAGTCATACCATCTTCTCCCTACAATAAACATAATATAGTTACTGTTGAAGACTGGACTGTTTATATATATTGTTACAGAAGAACTGATAAAACTGAAAGTTCTTGATTTGGTAAATTCATCAATAATAGAATGTAACTTACTCTTTCATCAACTGAGGCACCAGCATTAACTAAATACTGTATTACACTTTTACAATCATTTTCTGTAGCACACATTAATGGTGTTTTTAATGTTTTATCTTGTATATGTACAGAGGCACCACACTGTAAATAAATATTGTTATCAAGCGACAAATAGGTTTTACACAATTGAGGATTACATTTAACTTCTCAGCACCTGATGACACCATGCAGTGTACAATGAGGAAATTTTGAGAAGACATGCAGTATTACTCTAGGCACTTTTACCATATCAGCCCGACCTGCATGACTGAGAAGAGGTTGTATTGTATATTAAATATTAAGTGTAATATGTATACCTGTACAAGAATATGTACCACAGATAAATTACCACTGGTAGCTGCAGCATGGAGAGCTGTTTGGTCATCTTTATCTTCATATCTATTATTAGGGTCTACACCATCCACTGTAATTATAAATAAAAGTTATTGCATTGTTCAGCATTTCATCAAGGTATACAATGGCCAATAATGGTACAGTCAAGCAAAGAAATTCAGGGACATACAATCCAGATCGGGGTAGGTTACTACGGTATAGTTTCAACTTCTATCTATTTTACCTGAAAATAATATAGATCCGTCTTGTATATGTTTTGTATTATCCCAGGATGTGTATTATTATCTCTGCTTGATCAAACATCTATTATGTGTTTAGTTTACAAAAAAATATACAATATAATTTACTTACTTAAAATATAGATGACCTTTTCCACTTCCCCATCATACGCTGGCATATAAAGAACTTTTGGTAAATTACGATATTTTTTAGGCCTGCAATAAAAACTACACCAATATAGGCAGGAAATAATGTATATTTCCAAAAGATAGGATAAGCTAAGAAACAAATTACATCAAATATACCACTAGAGCAAACTATCATAGGATAACATGAAAGAAACACAAATATCTTAATTTTACTTACTGCTACTAATAGTAAATTATCATACCTTTCTTGTCCCAGATTCTCCAAAATCTTTTGAAGATTTTTTTTATCTGGTCCCATTGGTAATTTATCTAGTGATAGTGATTTAGTACCTATTGTATATTTAGTACCAATATCTGGTTTGCCTGAATCTATATGTTTATAACCAGCTAATAATGACATCTTCGCAATATTACTGAAATATAAATAATGTTAATAACACATCCTATTTGTTTCAATTGGTTTTTACATTTGAACACAACATAATACATATTTTTATATTATCAAAGCTTTACCTTCACTTGTATTATCCTGTTTATAAATTTCACCTAACACCTATATCAAATTTCAGTTCAGTTTAATTCTTTACTTTCCAATTATCAGCTAAAAAATACCCTGAAGTTTCAAATATAAATACTTACACTGAACTATTCTGTCTTTTACTAACTCTACCCCCTGAAGGTGGAGTTTTATTATCAGCAACAGGGCTGGGATCTTCTGTAAAACTTAATGTGACATCTAACTGTAAGGATTCCTCTCCACAATGAGGACAGAAATATTTACTATCTTTAAATACTTGGCATTGTTTATGAAAATAATGAATTGATAAACCACCACCTTCTTTTTTACACTGGATAAACTTTCCCTGAAATAAAATCATTTGTAAAGTGAATTGAGAATTCAAAAGTCTCACTAGAGTACAAGAAATGAATGGATTAAATAAATTAGAAAAGGGAAACGGAAACCTGATAATGCCAAGAATTACACCAGAACCAAAAATTAATGCTTATTTTGACAACTTAAGGGATTGTAAAAACTATCAGACAGTGCAAAATAATATTCACAGACACTAATATCACTGAAAAGCAGTTTTAGAGGGATCGTAAGAACCACAGATGACCTCTTTAGAATCTCTTTAATATGGAAACTGGAATTTAGCATACCTGAGTACAGAAATGTCCGCAACCAGGACAACAATGATGAGTTTTTAGTTTAGCTCGATGATTTTCACAGATAGCCATGAAGGGTATTTTAACTCCTGGTCGTACCAACTGTGTATTACTAACTTTATTACAACACCCCATTACCTAAGATTAACATATATATATACAACAAACTTACATTATCCTTGTATTTAAATAGTAAATCTTTTATTCTGCTCTTTAAATTAAGGTCAGCACATATAAATATTACCCATAATTCAGATCTTTATTACTATTCATTAAATACTGGTCGCTTTTAGAATGCCCTGCTTTATAATTTCTATTAAACAAAGGTCAGTATTCTATCCCTTCAAGGTACTTCATTTTTTTTTTTTTACACAAGGACTCTAGTACATAAGGATTCTGTCAGAGAGCTAGTTTTAGGCCAAACCTCTAGCATTCCTGGATAAACAATAACCAAGTTACAGCTCAGTGGATTGGAATAGCGAGTAAAGATTATTACCACACGCTGATCAAGATAAGAACTCATGACCACAAACATGTGATAACATCCAAACTGAATGTGCTTTTAATTATGACGAGTGACTTCATATCTATGCCAATTCCAATAATTAGAGAGGAATTTGGAAGTATTGAAAAGTTATCTATTTATAACTATGTACAGACCTTGCCATCAACAGTATCTAAGGCCTGACAAAATAAATTGACTGTAGATAATTTATTAAAGGCAGCACCATTTATTTTACAGCAACATAATGGAATAACATCTCTATCTGGTGATAAACATGTAGAGTTAGTCTGAAATGATCATTCAAAGTATGTATTAGATGAGTAAAATAGAATTTAAAGTAGATTTGTCTGAATTAAAGAAATGAACACCTAATGGTTATTGTAGACTAACTACTGGTAAGAGGATGTCATCTTCAAACAATCTGCAGTATGGGTTCTCAGGTTTTACTATTTTTTTCCATATTTTTTAAGAATGAAGTCTAATGGCTACATAAGTTGGCATCACAAATATTTGTTTTTTGATACACTACTACCCATCATAAAAAATTAAGATCTGCACAAAAAAAAAGTTAAAGCCGTCTCAAGTTTGTTTCAATTGAAATAAAGACTTGACATCTTTAAAACGGTGTTAAGTCCAGAAAACTGAATTACTAACACAGAGAGTTTTATAAGTTTACTTACCATGGCTTCACTGTCGGGTGTTTTGGGTGGTGTTACAGGATAGGTTAACCCATTAGGTGTTAAACTATTTTTATTATCTTTATACATATTATTATTAGTTCCCAACATAGTATTAACAGAATTCATATCTCTATTAATACTGCTAGCAGGTCCATTCACTAATAAAGCACGTAATGCATCTGAATTGGATATGGATGGTTTAGAGTTTGTATCAGTCTGTACAATTGGTTGAGCCTGTTTTGTTTCAGCTGTTGCTATTGGCTGACTAGATGAAGAAGAAAGATTGGGAGGTAATAAAGAGCGTAACACAGATTTATTAGGCGTAACTGGTTGAATTTCTGATACTACTGTTATTACTGGAGTTACTTTCCCTGTTTCATCCGTTCTTTGTTTTTTACCTGGAAAACAACAAGAAAATCTGATGTTTATGTTGAACAAAGTTTCATTGGAATGTTGTTAAAAGAAATAGAAAAACTCCTGTATTTAATTAACTTAAATTACACAGGAAATGATTTTAAATATTCAATTGTTTGTGTTTCTCTATAACTAGAAGCGATTTTAGTATTAAATCGGCAAAATTTCAAAAAAAATTGCATAAGTATGTTTGCAATATGCATTTGAAATCCGTCTTTTTCAATATGTCTATCGTGATTACCTCCATTGAATGTGACGTCAGGTCGGAACAATCTGTGAAACTCTTGACATAACGGCATATACATTCAAGTTTATCGAGATGGCATCTCCCTTTGATTATGACTAAGAATTCTGAGAAATACCAGAGATTAATCTTTAACCTTTAGCCAATAGGCATCATGAAGATCAAGAAAATTCATGGGGTTCGGGGAGAGATAGTGATAGGCCTAGCGACTACGATGAAACTCAACAAGCTAATAATAATGGCGTCCCTATCGATGAATGGTACTTGGTAGCCAATTCATTCCGTCTAGGCCTATTATTGATAGACTAGATAAATATGACAGTTTATGAAAATTTAGGATTCGTTACTTATCAGGCGATTTTTGAACAATTAATAAAATTAAAATAAGATCGGCCTTCGGATCGAATCCTAAATTTTTACCATCGTTCTACTTTCTAGTCTTACCGAATGAAGAAAATTGTATCTGGGCCTTTTAGTTTTGTTTTGCAACGTAATCAGTGGCCTAAATAAGTTTGTACAAGATATTAGATGTATGTTTTCTGGTTAGGCACGGGCACTGGTTATTCCCCTCGGACCAAGAAAATAAAATATGCAATCTACTTTCACTTTCAAATCGCGTTAGTAGTAGGCTATTGCTATTCTCCGGACCCTGTGGGTTCTTACTCTTAGGTAAGATTTTTTATTTCGCTGGAGTTGTCGAGTAAAATTATAGGTTAATAAGACCGAAAGTTTGGTCTAATATGAACAAATTGTTTTGCAATTTATTGTTAACCTAAACCCCTTTAGACAGTAATTGTCTTTTCATTTGCCTTCGATTGCCTCTTCTTGGTAGGCCTACACTGCTACAGCCTCGACGACAACGGACAGTTGAGTTTTTCTTTTTTTGATGGACATTTCAGGTTTTACCAAGAAATCGAAAATCGTTGTCATTGCATCATTTTTTAATGCCACGATCATGTAGCCAACCGATTTTGCAATATCAAGATCTATCGTGAACTGGTTTTTTTCGAAGCGATTCCAATCTTGAATTTTCATTTGGTTTAGGCCCCCTATAGCCAGCTCTCTTTATGTTGATAACCCAACGATGGAAACTCGTACAAAGCTATCTTTTGCCCAGATCTTACTTCACAGTTGAAGGAAGCACATAAAACCATCTTATTTTACAAATACAACTTGTAAACAGAATCAATAGTATGCGGTAGATTTTCGATATGAAATAGTTGATAAAAACGATAAAATTGACGTTTTTAAAATTTCCATTTCCTATGCCCTTTAAATTACACTGGTGATGTTGGGTATTGGATTATATTGGTTCCTGAAATCCTATATTACCATGTAAATATAGAGATTGTTCACAGTTGTCAACTTAACCAGCTCCTTTCATAATACATTTACTAAGAATCTCAAACTGTACCAGCACACTAACCTGCAATAATCACTGTGGTTTCTTCTTCATGTGTTCCATTGGTACATTTCACTAAATCACTACCAACTGTAAAGTAATCACAAAGTTAAAATAGATTATACATCACAAAATATTTAGTAAAAAATATATAATAACCGAGTTGTGAATTGAGGACTAAGCCCTATAATAGTCTTGATCAGTCTTCTATGCGACTCTTAATGTGAAAACCTAGTCAATAGTGTCCACTCCAGATATACAAATTGGTACTCACTTTCAGACTTTCGTTTTCTACTGATCAAGTTCTTCTCCTCTTTTACAATTTCTAAAACAATTAAACATAGTATCAACAGCTAGAATTTATCACTTCTTTACGGTGAATACACTAATAATATGGCACTGAGAGCGAGAAGGTTATATACCTTTTTGAACAATGATCCTGGAATTGGAGTTAACAATTCTAATCCTAAGAACATGATATTAACAAATTCATTCTGAAGTACACTATGTTAACAAATTCAATCTGAAGTACACTATGTTAACAAATTCAATCTGAAGTACACTATGTTAACAAATTCAATCTGAAGTACACTATGTTAACAAATTCAATCTATAGTAATGATATGTGATATTAATTTCAATTTAAGATTCAGGGACAAAATAAAGTTACCTTGAGAATCCGTCAACTTTATAGAGGTGGAATCTAAATCTTTTGGAACTGAAAATACAGAAATGAATTACTATAATAAATCTCATTCTGGGAACAACCAGTCTCTTTCCTATGAGGGTATTTGAATGGAGTTATCTACCTTACTACACACAAATTCATTCTTACCTTGAACGTCAGCTTTTGGTTCTTGTATGCTCTGAAATAAAAAAAAAAACAAATTTACTTAAATATCTAAATACCAATTGGGTACTCAAATATACAAATTTATATTCATGACATCTAAAGACTTCTTCTAGAGAGTTTAAATTGAAAAAAAAAACACACTTACTTTGGCAACATTCACTTTTGCATTTGGAGACAAACTTTTCCGATTATTTTTAAGTAAGTCCATAACACTCTTTCCTTTTAACCCAGATACTGGTCGAACTTTCCGAGATCCAAATTTTGATTTACGTTTAAAACTTAAGTGAGAATTTTTGGATAAAATGTCCATGAATTTTCGGTCAGGGGATTTAGGTCCAGTAACTTTCTGTTTTTCTGATTTGAGATCAGATGTGACATTGTTTATCAGACATTCGTCTGTCATTTTTTCACTTTCACCTGAAGTTTGATCTAGTTCATCGCCCATATTCTTTTTCTTATAATATTTCTTTTTATTAGGAAAATCATAGTTGCCTTTCCTTTTTCTTTTCTTAAACTTTTTATAGTTCAGTTTATTTCTTGTTTCGTCATTGGCACCAACAGAAAGTTCTGAATTACACTTAGAATCACTTGTCACATTTTCACCATTTTCTGTCTTTACTTTGATGTCAAGCAATAAGGCCGATTCCAATTCAGACACTTTCACTTTTTTATTTGCAAACGGCGCCAGATTCACCATATTAATAGAGGATGAAATAGGAGCACCTGATTTTCTTGCTTTAGGAGTAGTTCTATTTTTTTTTTTACAAGTTTTAGCTGCATTATTAGTTTTGGGTTCTTGAGATATTTTTGGAAGGAAAGAATTAGAGTCAGATGGCTCGGAGTTGGTGTCACCAGTAGCCAGTGAACAGGGTTTATCAGGTTCAGTTGTTTCAACACCATTTGAAACTCCCACAGGAGAATCAACTTTGTCAATGTCCCCATTTTCTGATGGTTTAATGATGTCTGAAGTGTTTTCTGAACCATTTGTGTTTGGATCAGGTTCTTCATTAGGGTCTTTATTTGTTTGAATATCAACATTGTCTTTGAGTTTTTCCTCAATTTGAATGTTTGTGTCTGGTAACATTGTGTCTTCTCCACTATTAATGTCACATGAGGCCTTCTGTGGTCCTAATCCGTTTAATTTTGGTTTCACAGATAAAATAGGAGGATTTTCCGAATCATGATTTTCATCTTCTGTGAAACCATTCACTACCTTACTTTCTGTTACACATGGTTTTTCTTTTGGAACTATCTGTAAAATAAAATGTATGGTAAGGATGTGCCATATCAATAAAAGCTTTGCAAAATACTGATTCTTAGGGCCTAATGCTTTGAATTTGATAGGCGTACAAGTGGAATTCAGCCAAAAAAATATAACATAAAAAATTGCTTTTTGTACAGGCACTAATTCATATACAAATACATATATATATTTGCAGGTATATCAATGGCATAAATAGATTTACTTTTTATTACTAGTTTTTTATCTTGTCAGCAACATTAAAACTGTCAACATAACATTTACTAGGTTTGGCATAAAATTAATGAATGAAAACCAACACTTCACAAATGATCAACAAAATGTCTGTTCTAGATTCTAATAGTATCAAGTAAATTTTAGCCTTGCTATGTCATAACAACAGACTTCTCAGTTTAAGTTATGATTTAACTACCAAAAATAATCATTGTGAATTTTGTAATGACAAAGGAACTAGAAAGCCCATCTAAATTTGTAATTTTCATTCTAATTCAATTTAAAGTGTGCTAATTCATGTGTATTAAACAGTACTTTATTATTTTCTCTTGAGACTTTGAATAGTTTCATTAAGATTGTAATATAACATACAACCATACTACTAGTTGTATATGTACAATCATTTCTTATACAAAAAATTTCAGTTGTAAATGCACAATCATTTCTTTTACAACTATGTCCAGTTGTAAATGTACTTTCTTTTTTATACAATCATATCCACTTTAAATGTACCATCATTTCTTATACAACCATGTCCAGTTGTAATTGTTCATTTCTTATACAACCATGTCCAGTTGTAATTGTTCATTTCTTATACAACCATGTCCAGTTGTAATTGTTCATTTCTTATACAATAATTCCCATTTTGAATATGAACAACTACAGTCTGTATTCTAAGTTCATTTGCTTACATAATGTATATCTATAAAGATCTTAATCAACAAATGATAATTAACCTTATACACTATAATACCTTGTTGAATCCAGGTCTACTTGAAATATATTTAGCTATTTATGATTTTGTAGTTATTTCTTAACATTGAATTTGCTCCTAGTTCATTATTCCAATACTTGAAACCATCATTATATCTGATATTAGTTTCATGGAAGTACTAATTAAAATGCCAAGCCTTAATATTCTATTTTAATCAAACAGGAAGTCAAGTTTACTTTCACTTGTATTGTGGAATTTTACATTATGATAATGACTGAGGTCACTGACAATGGATATTGTAATTTAGTCTTTCAAAGAATTAAATATATAGATTTTCTTAAATATTGGTTTGTATTAGGGACATTGATTTGTGTCAGTTCCATAATTCCACTAAATCTAATGATTATGACATCACCATAGCCGGGGCTGCTCATTAAATAAAAGGACTCTTGCAAGATATACATCATAAAACGCTTAGTTTCAATGGAATTGCAAGAATCAAAAACATATGACTGAAAACTGAAATGGTGCAAATATTTCCCAATACAAATTAAAAGAAACATCTTTAAAAATCACTGAATGTCTTCAGCTCAAAAATACCTTAGTAAATGTTTTTCACACAGCAGGTATATCAGGTCTAGTCAAGATGACACTTAAAAAAACAAAAACAAGGATTTCCTGCTATATTACAATTATAGCCTTAAGAACTGTGATATCAAAAGGATGAAGACTTTGTCTCATCTGTCAATGGCTCACAAACATTTGAGATATCAAACTGCCTTGTGTGCTTTCTGTGAGCCTTCTTATCATTCATGATATATAATATGACTAATATCCAAGGAAATTATAAACTGAATTACTGAAACACATAATTGACTGTACTTCAATCTTATATCCTATTTCTTTATTAACCTAAACCTAGCAATGTCAATGCCATGCGGTGAGCAATTGTGCTAACGTAATGAGCAACAACTTGTTATTTGTCATATAACAAATATCTGTAACAAGAAGAGTCTGTACATCAAGCTTTTTTAAGAGACAGTTCCTACATTGTCAGCCTTTTCAATAACTGCTATTACTGAAACATTTAAGGAGATACTGATACTTGTTTCCTAACTGTTATAGAAAACCAGATAAATACCATAAAACCTACATATTGACTGAATAAAATACTATCACATACAATACTGGTGAAATTTTAGAAACCAACATTTTAATCCAACAAGATTACCCAATAACTGAATAACAAAGGATATGTAATTTAAATAACCTATAGTTCAGTTACTGTTAAATATTAAGTATAAGCATACAAAACTAAAGGAATGACTAAATGAATGATTTCTTGGTATATACCATTTTCTAACAAGGATACATGTTGAAGCTACCAGTCTAACCAATACACCAGGACACTTTGAACCATTCACTGAGCTTGTACAGAGAGAGACAGGGAGTGAGTCAATAAGGTAGAAGAGCTAGAATATATGATCTAGGTCAAAGCCCAATAGAAGCAATGGAGAGGATCACTAGCTTGAACTTGAAACAATGTGATCTTGTAATGGTAGCAATTATATCTATAGATGATAATATCAATTTGTCTATGTCCATATCATTAGCTAGACTCAAAGATGCAAAATTTAACTTCATTTCTGCTACCAAAGGAGAATTCAAATAGAAGAAGACTATTCCAGTTGTACAATATTATGAACTCGCAAGTCTGAAAATGCAATGACATTTGCAATACTATACTATTTTTGAAAAATAGAACAGTTGTAATTTAAGAAAGCAATTTCATGAAAATAGACACAAATAAAACAGAAACTCAGATTTGATTAAAAAAAAATGTACTTGGCATATTTCTACTCATTTGAAGATAATAACATGGAAAAGAATATACAGCATTTTTCTTACACACTGTATGGATCTTGATAATTTGTCAGATCTAATTTGTTATTTATTGTTGGCTTTACCCTGGTATTGGTTGATTTTCTAAGACTGAAAACTAAATTAAAATTATTCTTATACTTTTACACTTTCTAAAACATTATGAAGATAACATCTAAAACAGATAATATTTATAAATCTAACTCCAACTTTCTACCAGAAATAAATTTAGCTTTGAATTCTTCAACCCAGAAAGAAATGCTCCCAGACCATTCTAACAGTGTCAGTTTATTTTAAATCAATACAGTCTAGAAATTAATACTTGGCATTCTATGTAGCAAATTCTCCACACTAAACCATGTTAGGTAACTGGTATTAATCTTATTCAACAAAATCTAAAACATTCTGCATTAAAGATTACTGTTTTTTACTTTCCTTTATTTTCTTTTATTAAATGAATCATTATTTAACCATAGTTATTCCTTAGCAGACACAAAAATGTCCTTGACTTCTCAAGTATGTTTAGGATGCAAACTGATACCAATCTCTGTTCAGCCTGGTAGAAAGAATGAGAATCTTGATATCACTCCTTGATTGTAATGTCAGGTTCCTCTTGGCCAAGATACAACTAATCCTTTACATAATACAATGTGTTCCATAAATATAACACAACTTGTGCAGTGAAATAAGATGACATAACTCCATCACAATTTACAAAATATTCTCATGCACAAAGTCTATTCCTAAATGCAAATTTTGACTATCAGACCCTTGGTGCCGCTCCAAGATTGAAAAGTCATGTTCATCATTGTTGGTAGACGGCCATATTGTTAAGTATTGAAACCGACCTAATTTTCTTTTTTAAAACCGGGAAAGAAGACAATGGATATGGAGTATTTCAGAAACAAAAAGTGAATGAGTTTTAGGTTTATTTTTGAAAGCAGGGTTTATTTTAAACTAGTATATTATAAGTAGGTCATAGTCAGATATTGTAAAGTACAAGTGAAATTATTCAGCAATGTTAGCATAGCCTACCATACTTTATACATAATAGATATAATTCTCTCTATTGGTAGAAGTAAGATTCAATAAACTGCAGCAAGGCAAGTCTCATTGCAACACACACTATGAAATGAATTGAAGTGTAACTTTCACCATTTTGAATATCATGATAGTGAAAATTACTTTGAGCAAGGATTATTAACATACCCATGTAACTAAAACTCAGACATGTTTTAAAAACAGCAACCCTATTTAGAATTAGTTCCATCAGACTTTTGCTACCAATCTCAAAAAAATGAAATGAAATGAATGGAGTTTTACGTTGCTACCAATCTCAAAGATGAATATGAAATGAATGGAGTTTTACTATCGACTCTTCTGCACACCAGTCTCAAAACTAATAACATTTTTTCTTCTAATCAAGGACATTGTAAAATAAGTAAGTCTTCATTGCATCAATGTTTTCTATGCTCAACTTACTTGAAGAGGTAAAATAAAGCCCATTGTTGCTTCATCAAAAATCAAATCTAAAATATGTATTGATCCACTGAAACTATTGAAGAGGTTTAGATATATAACATCATTTGCACAAACAAAACATGGATTAGATTTATGGAATAACATTTCCAAGAGAATCAACTCATTTTTCCACATGGATTTCAAGGCTCAACTTTGAACAGTGGGCATAAATACTGATTAGTTAAGTTAAAAAATGTTTACTGTTTCTGAGACTTAGGTATGATTAGTCAAATGAATGACAAACCTGTCCCTTTTATTTATTCATTGTTTAATATTTCTCAATACCAGTAATCAGTTTGATGTCAGTGATTTAATCCAATAGAGAGAGATATCCTTATTTATATGTGAATTTTGAGAAACAATTATACATTTTTCTAATGCTTGTATTTCTATAAAAACATTGCCTTTCCCCCTAAGGTCAAAGAAGCAACCGAAGTTAGTCATTTTATATGCCCACATTTGATACTGTACTGAAGTAGGACTACTAGGTATATATTTTCACATTTTCTTCTAAGCACTCCAAAATCTAACGTTTTAACTGATTTTTATACAATAGCTTGCCAGGCAAAGTAATATATGTCCACACATCAGCATTGGAAAATCATTTTCTCTGTTGATTTATCAATTCCAATGCTCACACTAAGTTTGAAATCAAAATTAGCCTCTAATGCACCCACAATAAAAATTTTGAGAAGAATTTTTACAAAAGTTAAGGGCAATAACTAAAAAGACTATTCATCTAAATCTTCCAATTCCTACTTGACTTTGTCTTTTTAATTCGAAAGCTCACACCAAGTGTCATCAAAATCCATTGAAAATCTTATCTTCCATTTCACCAAAAATAAATTTTGACCTGATTTTACTAAGTCAAAAACTGTTCACAGAAAAATATCAATTCCAATGCTCACAACGGGTTTCATCAAAATCCATTTAAAATTTTAGCTTTTTATCTATCCACAACAAAAGTAGAGACAGGGGAAATAAGCTTAAGTGTAGGTTTATATATAAACTTAAAATGAAGGTCAAGTCAAATTTGATTTTTAAAATCTTCATAAAAAATTAATGTTTTGTACAAATTGCTTAGAATAAGGAAATTAGAAACAATCCCTGGACATTGTCCAGCTCAAACATATTGGTACTTTAACATTAAATATACAGGAATTCAGAATGTTACCTTTCATTATAACATATTCCAAGGTTGTCAGCTGAGCTGATTTAAGGTTTATCACACTTTTTGAGGTCTAGGTGACATTGTACCTTTTGTCTACTATCATTCTAAAAATATTTGAAGGGTGTATCATTTTGAAATCTTGCCATTTCATTTAGGATCGCTTCAACTTGAAAAGGGGAGAACAACTAATTGATGGAATAGCTTTACATAGTGCTATCTGTGCTAGTCTAAAGCAGCTCAACAAAATTACACCAAGCCTTGTAGTTGAAACAAGATAAAGCTTTCAAGGAAGTGTTATATAATATATATATGGTGTATGCACTTTGTCAATATGTTATGTATAAACCATGATATTGAAAGAGATATCCATATGAGGACCAGCAGATAGCAAATAAATATCAACATCAACTGGTTTTAATGTTGAATATATAATTCTTTACTTTTCATAGCTAAAGAAAACATACCACAAGCAGCCCTGTTGACTCTGATTTAATCCCAACCGTCAACCTCCAAATTCAGTCTCTGATGTTTTGAGTTATCAGCTGGAGAAAAGTCAGAAAAACTAGGCTCCATTTAATGGGTATTTTCTACAATCATCATGAATATATTTCATATTAAATTACCTTTACAATGACTGTAAATTAGTGTTGGGTATCAACTTTCAATTTGCTAGTATCATGTGACTTTGTTACCCTTGAGACTTTGGCTGCACATGCAGTTTAAAATGGCTGAATAGACTATTCATCTCTCCTGCACCTTTCGGAGAAAAATCCTCTCAAACAAGACTATTTTCTCTGTGTTAACCAGCTTTTAAACTAGCTATCAGAGGGTTTTTTTTTTTCATTTTGTTCATCTAATTCCTGTTTTTTGCCAATTTCATTTCTAAGGTAACATTCCAAATAAGAATTGTGTACCAGTATCAAAAATACCTTGGCAGCATGAAATGAGCCACCTTATTCCTGTTAATAACAGGCAATTCATGAATGTGACATATTATACTGATTCAAAGCTTTTTTTTTCTCATTCTACCGTTTCAAATCATGGAATGTGTTTAAAAAAAGCATGTTATGAAACTACAATTAGTTTTAATGGTTGTAAAAGATAATATCAGCTAGCTTCTTGAATATTTTAGTATGAAAATTTAATAATGATGTGTTAAATCTATAGCAACATGGAATTGGACATTAGCAACTCTATACAAAAAATCTCATTTAAAAATGCAGACAATTTCAATATAAATAAATTTAACAAATATATTTTATGTAGCAACCCCTTCATTTCTCAAGAATGGTAAAATTAATATTCAACTTTCGTGAATCAAAATCACTAAGCTAATAAACAAGCTGTCCAAGTCTGTTTGGTTAATAAGGTTATCGTAATGAACAAAAACAAGAACAGTAAACTGTGAAAAAGAAGGTATAGGCTACTGTCAATTTTTTAGTAAAATTTGAATGAATTGAAAAAAAAATATCAACTACATAATACTTACAATATTACCGTAGTACAAATAACAAAAAGAAAATGGAAATTCAAAACAGATAAGAATAAGTAATCTAGCCCTGAAACCAGTTCTGCTATCCCGTCAAAATTACACTTGGGAGGAACTGGGTAAGGCCAGGCTTGTGGGAGTAACGTTTGTAACTTCGTAGCATTAAGAAAGTTACGAAAGCACAGTCACAGGATGTATAACTCGAACGTACTTTTTCATAAAATAAACAAAATGTGTGTTAGCAAGTAAGTGTTTGTAGTTCTAAATTCAGCAAGTCTAGATATTCTCCTTTATAGTGCTATCATATAAAAGTCTGTAATAATAATGACATTGAAAGAGATTATCTATTGAATAAGGACAATTTACAGTAGTGCATGGCATGTGCTATTCAGCATCTAAAGCCATCTTTGTTTACTATTTCTACAGCAGGTAGGTATTCTCTTCAAAATATCATTACCTAGATCAAAATAATCTTGGGGAACTAGAAACGTGCATAAATAGGCACACAATTTCTTTTCCTTTGAAATTTTTCTTACCGGTGCTCTATAAAAGTTATATTTCATGAATGAAAAATTCCTTTGCAGTAAATAATGAAGACAGAGAATCTTGTGGTGAAAATCTTAGTACCTTAGTAGATAATAAATTCAAGATTGGAATCAGAAGTAAGATCAATTATATTCATAAGCATATAACTCATAAGCCTTTCTCTACCAAACTGAAACAGTGTCATTGAAACAGGGAAAGAATATAAACTGTGATTGTGACAAGCACACAGATATGGACTAATGCAAACTTTCTTAATAAAGCATACTTCAGAGCCAACATATAAAAACAGTGTTTGGATATATCACTCCAGTTGTCAATAGCTGGTTGTTGACATACTGATTTCAACTTCTCTTCCGCTTCAAATGGGGCTGATTAGCCCTCACGCGGACAATCTGAATCAATGTTTTATTGGTATTATCGAGTTATTAATGCGTCAAAGACTCGCTGAATTAACAATTCGACATAATTCAGTGTCTGTACGAATCGTAAAAGTCTCAGATACTGATGTAAACACGCCATAACCGCTGATCAAAAATCTTTGTTATACCTGTTCCTTTTCTTCTGTGGAGGCCGCCATCAAAAACACCATTGTACTGCGCATGCTCAGTCAGCTATTCTCTATGCCTTCTTTTCCCGCGTTTTCATTTCCGCAATGAACCATTTCAGCTTCAGAGTAACACTTAAACTATTTAACTATAGACTCGACATGTTGTGTTAGTAACGAAAACATAACAATTATCATCCATTTCGATGTTGTCTTGTCAAAATAAAGTAATATAGTATAATAGTTATTTCAATTCATATATTTTATTAATAGAATCGACCAAAGTTTGGCATTCACCTGCAACGAATGGAACCGGTGCCTAAAATGCCACCATTTCCTTTTTATCAATATTATGGCAATATTATGGGCCTAATGGATTTTTCATATACAATTTCATCTTAATAGAATCTCTAGGACATTTATTTTGGAGTGGCCTTTTAAGTTCCCCGAAAATTTAATGAGAACACAATGAGAGGAATGGAGAATCTATAGGCCTTCTCTCTGCTATTAGTCTTATGTCCATAAGAAGTCAAGCGCTCCAAGCACACATTCATTTAAACGAAAATAACCTGATTGGGGCTCTGCAGTCACATTGTAGATCTTGAAAGCTTGAAACACGTTTAAATTAAATTATCCTGCTATAATAAATTGGGTCAACATGGATATTTTTATCGGACCTACTCTTTTCTGAAACAATATCGGTATAGGTCTGATGATCATAGGTTATCCGAAGAATATCACCAATTTTTTTTAGAATACTCTAATTTAAATATCTAAACAAAACAAAATCGATTTTGCCAAACAATTTTTATACATTGATATTCATATTTAGTTTTCAAATATCCCATCTACCGTCATTTGTTTAAGAAATGTTAGCAACCCAAGCAATTAGCTATAACTAGGCTACAACAGGTAGAGCAAGTCAAAGTAAATACATTTAGGTCAATCTTCACGTAAATAATCATAACCCAGAAACAGGTTACATCTTCCATAATATATAGACTATCAATACACCGATGAATATATCATTTAAATTGGAGTAGTCGTTTTTTTAAGTAGGTCGGACAATAAAGGTGATTAACAAATACTATAATCCAAAAAATTACAGATATGTGTCGAACCATGCAGTACGGAGAGGGGTCATATAGGCGTAAGCCTGCTCCCCAATCCTTTGATTTATCAATAAAATATTGTTTATAAAGAAAGAAAAAACATGCAGTACTTCGAATTCATAAAATGCAAAAACATTGATAGCCGCTATTTTTCGTTTGCTTTTTTAGTGTTTCTATCAAAATACCTAGACTGAAAATGAATTTTCGAAGATACAGCGAAGGAACTCCGCCGATAGAGGTTTGAAGCTTGCTATGCTTAAGCGCAGGGATTGTACCGGCTTATGTTCACAAATTTGAACATAGAAAACCACTTAACAGTTTTGATGTACAGACCCGATTTCAAAGCTAATTCAAAAGTGTTTTTGTTGCAATCGTTGCATTCAAAACGCTATTTTCCATATTATTTGTCTGAAAACACCCTGGATAACTCTTAATCTCCATGAGTCTCAACATTCATGTGCATTGAAAAGTAGAACTTTTTGGAGCGCATACAATGCTTAATTGTCATTTTATGCTTTTTACGTACAAATTTCAAAACGGTCGTAACCCTCTATATCCCAAATACTATTTCTGTTATAACTGTGCTTCTTGATTATATATATGTTGTCAGGGTCATTCATTTAGGATGGTTTATACTACTTGTGGGCAAATTAAATCGTTAAAATTAAATTTAATAGAAATGAAATATCAATACTAAGTAATATTCATCAAATATCCCCTATAACATTTTTACTTTTATTCAAATGTTTTCACAATTCTTAGCGTTGATAAAGTTTTCCAATAAAAATATTATTTGATATAATAAACAATCCAACAACATCCATAACTATCAGTTCAACAACATCCGACACAGTCATTTCAACAACATCTGTTACTTCAAATTTAACAACATCCATAACTTCCAGTCCAACAACACCCATCACTACCATTCCAACAACATCTGTTACTCCAGTTTAACAACATCCATAACTACCAGTCCAACACACCCATCACTCCATTCCAACAACATCTTACTTCCATTTAACAAATCCATAACTACCAGTCCAACAACACCCATCACTACCATTCCAACAACATCGTTACTCCAGTTTAACAACATCCATAACTACCAGTCCAACAACACCCATCACTACCATTCCAACAACATCCGTTACTTCCAGTTTAACAACATCCATAACTACCAGTCCAACAACACCCATCACTACCATTCCAGCAACATCCGTTACTCCCAGTTTAACAACATCCATAACTAACAGTCCAACACATCCCAATCACTACCATTCCAACAACATCCGTTACTTCCAGTTTAACAACATCCATAACTACCAGTCCAACAAAACCCATCACTACCATTCCAACAACATCTGTTACTTCCAATTTAACAACATCCATAACTACCAGTCCAACAGCATCCGTTAACAAAATCCATATCTACCAGTCAACAATACCCGACACAACCAGTCCAACAACATCCATAACTACAGTCCAACAACACCCGTCACTACCATTCCAACAACATCTGTTACTTCCAGTTTAACAACATCCATAACTACCAATCCAACAGCATCCGTTTACAAAATCCATATGTACCAGTTCCAACAACATACCGTTACAAATCCAGTTCCAACAACAATCCATAACTACCAGTCCAACAAAACCCATCACTACCATTCCAACAACATCGTTACTTCCAGTTTAACAAATCCATAACTACCAGTCCAACAACACCACAAAATCAACTACCAGTCCAACAACATCCGTTACTTCCAGTTTAACAACAATCCATAACTACCAGTCCAACAAAACCCATCACTTACCATTCCAACAACATCATTACTTCCAGTTTAACAACATCCATAACTACCAGTCCAACAACACCCATCACTACCATTCCAACAACATCTGTTACTTCCAGTTTAACAACATCCATAACTACCAGTCCAACAACACCCATCACTACCATTCCAACAACATATGTTACTTCCAGTGTAACAAAATCCATAACTACCAATCCAACAAAACCCATCACTACCATTCCAACAACATCCGTTACTTCCAGTTTAACAACATCCATAACTACCAGTCAAACAACACCCATCACTACCATTCCAACAACATCTGTTGCTTCCAGTTTAACAAAATCCATAACTAAACAACACTCATCACTACCATTCCAACAACTTCCGTTACTTCCAGTTTAACAACACCCATAACTACCAGTCCAACAACACCCAATAAAAACTACCATTCCAACAACATCTGTTGCTTCCAGTTTAACGACATCCATAAATACCAGTCCAACAACACCCATCACTACCATTCCAACAACACCTGTTACTCCCAGTTTAACAAAATCCATAACTACAAGTCAAACAACACCCATCACTACCATTCCAACAACATCTGTTACTTCCAGTTTAACAACATCCATAACTACCAGTCCAACAGCATCTGTTAACAAATCCATGTCTACCAGTCCAACAATATCCACCACAACCAGTCCAACAAAATCCATATTTACCAGTCCAACAATACCTGACAAAACCAGTCCAACCATATCCATAACTACTAGTCCAACAACACCAGAAAAGAAACCCAGTCCATCAACATCCGTTACTTCCAGTTTAACAAAATCCATAACTACAAGTCCAACAACACCCATCACTACCATTCCAACAACATATGTTACTTCCAGTTTAACAAAATCCATAACTACCAACCCAACAACACCCATCACTACCATTCCAACAACATCTGTTACTTCCTGTTTAACAAAATCCATAACTACAAGTCAAACAACACCCATCACTACCATTCCAACAACATCTGTTACTTCCAGTTTAACAACATCCATAACTACCAGTCCAACAACACCTGACCAGAAAAAAAAAACAGTCAAACAACTCCCGTTACTTTTTAACAACATCCATGAAAACCAATCCAATAACAAAATAATTGTCACCATTAAACTTTACCATATCAGAAATCACTATAGACGATTCAAATAATCCATAACCCAATTAACATCCGGTACTACCAGTCCAACAACACCTATACCTACGGTTAAATAGCATCTTACTAACAGTTCGGTTACTACCAGTGCAGCACTATCACTTATCAAGAGTCAATTTACAGTTTACTTCCAGTTCAACAACACCTGAAACTACCTGTCAAATAAACAACGTATTAACAGTTTAACAGTTTAGTCTAACAGCATCCGTAACTAGTAGTACGACAACATCCGTTATTATCAACAATATCAGTTACTTCCAGTTAAACAATAACATCAAGTCCAACACTTTCCTCAAAATCCTACTGATAGCCCAATTACATCCGTTACGACCTGACCAACAAGAACCATAACTACCAGTCCAACAACATCCATAACTACCAATCCAACATCTATTACTACCAGTCCAACAACATCCTGCTAACAGTTCAACAATTTCTGTAACTACTCGTCCAACACTATATCTTACTACATTCATTAGTCATATGAAATGTAGGGTATTATTATTTTCAGAGACTGGGGGTAACAGACGAATAACCTGTGGATTGGTGATTTTATTGTGGAGGTGTACGTCTTGTAGTAACGGGTGTTGTAGATTTGGTAGTAACGGGTGTTGTTGAATTGGTAGTAACGGGTGTTGTTGAATTGGTAGTAAAGTGTGTTGTTGAATTTGTAGTAACGGGTGTTGTTGAATTTGTAGTAACGGGTGTTGTTGGATTGTGGTAACGGATGTTGTTGAATTGGTAGTAACGGGCGTTGTTGAATTGGTAGTAACGGGTGTTGTTGAATTTGTGTAAACGGGTGTTGTTGAATTTGTAGATATGGGTGTTGTTGGATTGTAGTAACGGGTGTTGTTGAATTGGTAGTAACGGGCGTTGTTGAATTGGTAGTAACGGGTGTTGTTGAATTGGTAGTATCGGGTGTTGTTGAATTGGTAGAAACGGGTGTTGTTGAATTCGTAGTAATGGGCGTTGTTGAATTGGTGGTAACGGGAAAACAATTAAATTGTATACACTCCAACACATACCTTAGTGTTCTGCAACTAGACTATATAAACTTCAGAAGTACGGTACCAGAAATGCACAATAATTGCACTATTCGTTAAAAAAAAAAAACCTCAAATTTGGATAAACGCGTATATTTCTGGACACAAATGGATTTGAAGGATCAAATTTCGACGATGAGATATGAACTCACTAATAAGCTCAGAACAAAATTTCACGTTTCCCATATTAGGATATAATTGGTCAAAGACTAGTTCCGTTAATGAGGTCCTTTTCATTATTACAAACTCGTTGAGATCTTGGTATGTATGGATTTCTTTTCTTTTTTTTTGTTGGTCGAATGGTAGTTGTTGGTTTTGGTAGATTATTTGACGGAAACAATGAGATGGTGATAAAAAATGGATCTGGGTTTTGACTGTCGAGCTAGTAATCACCCAAAAAGACGTAGCCGAGCTGATGCTCTCTCAATAGATCCATGGCCAAACGCTCATATTTGTGTTCATCTTGTCCTAACTATGTTAAAGTGTAAGGATTTTTTCTTATTTCTCATCTAAATCATCTTACATTAATACCGTCTTGTCTTTACTCCTGCTACATTCCGACGTATTGAAGCCTCAGTCGTTTGCCCATTTGTTGATTAATGTGGGCTATACCCTGAAAATCTATACCCAGTGACTGAGGATGGCGGTTAGTTTGATGGACTGAAAATATGCCCATATCTTGTAAATATTATCTAAAAAGCGACCATAAAACAATTAGTCGAATAGACAAAGAAGTACTACCTTAATTTCCACTCTGAGATTCATCGAAAAGGTAGCATATGATTGGTCTGAAGTTTGTACATGTATCTATGTTTTATATTTGAATGAAACATCTTTGAGACTGTGAAGAATCTCTAGAAATTGTATAAATTATATCCGAGTCACACTTATTAAAAAATACATGAACAACACAAGACTGCTTCGAGAAAATTTCTATATAAACAAATTGAGTACATGCCCGATTGTCTTATGTCATTATAGTAGATATCAAATTATTCCTTTATTATACGTAGGCATAGCCTGCCTGGGGATACAAATTAACAAAGAACTGTTCAAAGAACTCCTACGAAAGGTTCCTGATACATTTCAAACAATGTCGTTATTGCACTTAAACGTTATTAGAATTACTACTTAGATTTTCTTTTTTTTTCTTTACAGATGTGGATCTTATACTAGAATTACTTTATTGTGTCGTGAACTGACTTTTGTAAATTCTGTTATATATTGTTGTTACAACCACGCTCACTAACAATACGAAAATTGCACGGAATAACTCGTACAAATAGTTTTAAATTTTGCATGCAATGCGAAGGGAGTACAAGGGACAGCACAAATGATTGTAGTACAAGCAAGACAAGTCCCTAAATAAAAAATCTCGTACAAACAATTCCAAACTTATAATAGTGTCCTAATCCAAAGAGAAGTACCATTAGGTGTTTCAGAAATACTAGCCCCAATAATAAACAGGAAATTCTGAAATGGGTAATAGCAAATACAAACACATATTGACCATATTTAAAATGTCAAGCTAATACGAACTTCGCAGTCTTTCTGTGGAGGGCTGTGTGGTTGACTGTATTCGTGCAATTCAATTAAGTTCCAAGTTCGCAATACCTTGACCATTGTGAAGATACCATTTGTGTATGAGTACACGTATTCATATCCATAGTTATAACAATTGTTACAAATCTTGCTCTATCTGGACATCATTTCAACGTTGCCCCTTCGTGTTTTACATCTTCTTTTTTAGTGTGAGTAGCATTGATCAGATTTCGTAGAGCTCAGTTTATTTGTCAATTTAAAACAAATCTTTTACAATCTGATACATCTGGTTAACAGCTCGATGTTTGTGTCAGTTGAGAGACAATGTCTAGTCCATCAATTTATTATTTAATCCATTAACCACTTTCTTACGGTATGATCGTCAGGAAAGAAACTTGTGTGTAAATGTCTAATTTAGAACTGCAATCGACCATCCACCGGACGGACCATCATATTGTATTGTGTCATTGTGCAGCTCAACATCCGCATAGATCTGGTAAACCAATAAATGCTGAGTTTCATGTAGCTCCTCCTTATTTCTAACTAAGGTACATCAAAATGTATCATTGACATTTGTATCTTTCACTTTACGGGAAAGGATTCTATCATTTGAATATAATTTGAATAATTTTATAGACGTGCCTGTAAGCATAATCATATTCAATATCGACTCTTGCAAATTAGTTTTGTTTACAATAATTACACACCAGATAAGTATGTATATTGTCTGAAAAAACTTTATCCTGAAAAGTGATATGAATATTGTAAGAAATTCAGCAAAGGTTGCAAATTGGTTTTTCTCGTATTATAAGCCGATGTATGTAGTTGAACCTATTTCTTACTAAGCAGCATAATGAGTTTTGATGTAATAACTAATCTGCAAATCGGCTTTTGACACCACGATTTAACTGTTTATAAACTAATACCCGTTTCACAGTTCTTTGTTCAAGTAATCAATCAAGAATCGTATACCAAGACGATATTCAGCGACATAAACAAAGATTTTCGTAGAGCCTTGGACGATGGATTCTGTCATTAGCTTTGTAGGCCTACTGCTGTTATTTGAGCATGTCTTCCATATTATCGATTCTAATGTCGAAAATGACCTAAATTTCTATTTAAGTTTTGCAAGAATTCGTCCCTAAATATTTGAAATCTGTACAACCAGAGTATGCAGAACATAGCTATATGATATGATATACCGTATATTAAAGAAATATTCTGAGAGGAATATGCGAATGGAACAACTTTGTGAAAGCTACAGTAATTCAGACTATTGCAGCCTTTTCAATCTGCACTTAAAAATATAACGATTGAATCCCATATTTTGGCTCTCGTAATTCTCCTTTTTTTGTAGTGGAGTTATTTTTGTGGCCACAACGAATTCAAGTATCGAATACATTACACTCATATGCAAAAGTAAATGCAAACATCGCTGAAAGAGATATAATGTATATGCGTCGTCTTTAGAACATCGACACAAATGTAGAAAAAAAAATTCACTCTATGCTCACAATTTTCTTGACATTCAACCGGTTATTAAAATAGTGAATTGATAATTGTTATCACAATAACAGTAGCACCATGACATTACGGATTTATTGAATATATATAATCTGCACATTTATAAATAATAAGAAATTTTCCAAAGGAATACGAATCATTTTAACCTTCCTCAGCAGAGGTATATTGAACAGGTTAAATATTTAAACTAATATATCACACTGTCGGCGCTTTTATTTAAGGTTATCCAAAAGCCCTTTAGCTAGTCTTTTGCTGTTCCCCGGTACGAAGCTTGGGACTGGTGGAATTTAAAGTTATGTACTAGTAGCATAGTTGAACTTATTGAATTTTTTGTCTGAGTATAAGAAAACTATCGGACTAGACGACTACAGTACAAGACCTTAAATGATTTCACACTGCCGTATAATATGAAGAATTAATATGTTGCATGGTTACCTTGACCTTTGTAAATATAGATATCAAACTGGATATTGTGAACAGAATCAATATGAGACCCTCGATTTACATTATGTATTCAGAAAGCAAACGCACTTTTTACTCGCATGCTTATGACTGGCGCCTTACAGTTTGCTTCTGACCTAAGGCAGACACAGTTATTCCTGGTAAAAATACGAATAGTAAGGTGCTGACTGACGATTTTAGCTATGTCGCAATTCTGTCATATCATTTTGACCCAAATTTGATTTAGAATTGAATCTAAGTGTTTTATAAATTAAGTGTAATGTTTCAATCGCTCATTCTTAGGGAAATTTATTTCAATTGTATAGGTTACTTTGATCCGTTTCGGCATCGGCATAAATGTTTATCTTTTTAAATGAATTAGTAGTTTCAATAAGACATATACTTGGTTATTTGTAAGTCAAGCTTTATTACCACCTAAACGACTATTCTCTGAAATATGGACAATGGAAACCTTCTAAATGAAATGACTAAGGAAATAGATCTGTAGCTATACATTTATTTATAATACATAATATTATGATATATTACTATTAGATTTGTATTATCAGTATCTTTGCTTCAATGAAGGGAAATCAAGTTTTCGACAGATTGACCTAAATAACATTTCATATCAATTAATTCAGATAGTTGCTTCATTACAAAAGGCATAGACTTATCGTAAAGATTTTATTGTTAAGATACTTTGCATAATGAATTAACACTAGATATGTTATGTTGTAACAAGCGGTATGTTTTATTTCCTGTTTGTTGGTTCGAACATGTTCAATTCTGCTCTATTGTATTTGTCTGTTGGCTGTGATAAGACTACTGGCTAAAAGCCTTGTCGGCTGTCACAAGCTATTTCTGTCGATAAACATTGAGGCATTCTTCTGGCTGTTTATTTTTCTGTTTGTACTCCCTCGTATAGTAAGATGAATCAGACAAGGATAAGCCTCACCAGCTTTAACAACCTTGACAAGCTTGGCTTGAATCACTACAACATGGACGATATTTACTAATAACTACAGCTGGCTTTCAATCATTAAATTGGAATTTAATTAAATTTTATTCTCTAATAGACATTATGTTACAACTAAATATCGGTGTATGAAGTGTAAAGTATTAGAACATAGAACGATTACTTTCATAATACCATTAATATCACCTCAAAGGATTCCTTGAATTTCAAATTAAAGATGTGACATTCCATGTATATTTTAATTTCAAGAAATAACTGTTGTCTTTCAATATACCATATTCTAGTAAATACTAATATTGTAGATTAGGCTACTCGTATGAACAATAACTTGTATACTGTATCTGTATACAGATTCCCTTTTCTTCACACCACACCTACTTATCCTGAGGCCTTCAATATCTAAATTATTGTACCTAATTGATTAAATAGTAAACTCGAAAGGAAATGATAGAAATACCAGCAAAAGGCTGCTCAATACGTCAGATTTCATTTGACCTAATTTACACCTCCTATGTAGTGTTCTAAATGAAATTCTGTCCAATTTGGTATACGTAGCCTACAATAAGGAAGTGGTAAAATAACACAAATAATGCTGTATACATTGTATTTAATGCATATTATTCTCGAACAGAAACATCCATTTTTATCTTAATAAGAGAATTAATATTTGTGAATGTTTCGGCAGTTCAAATCATAAGAAGAGAAGCAATTCTACTTCTAAATGTCATATAAAGAATGAAAACCTGCTAGTAGATTACGAAAGTGATCGTGATACTTGGCCTACAGAAGCGAAAAGAAATTTTGAAATTTTCTTTATGATCAAACAAATAGTATAATACCTGGAATTCAAAATTATCAACTGTCAAAGCATGTACAAGTAGGCATATATTCTTTATCATAGAAAGCAAATGATAATGTCTTTTATTGAACAATTTACTATAAAGGACAAAATTCCTTAAATAGTACTTGTGTAGAACAGTTTGTTTTCTTTTATTTGCCAACCTCCAGTAGGTTATATTATAAATGTAAATGCCCAAGGCATTGGTGTTTATATTATAAAATACCCAACGACCCAATGGCAAAACTGACATTATTATCACCTAGAGTTTCAGAACTAATATAATATATCTATTGTATGTATCATTCAGCTAAAATTGTTTCTATATATCTTTAGCTACTTTTGAGTGGTATAAATGATTCTAAATTATTTAGTTGCACAATTTTCAGTGATTTACACATAGTGAAAGTATAACTAAATAATTTATAATCATTTTAACTGTTAAACACACCCATGGTAAAACAAACCCGACAAATTTGGTTTAAGAATGTGGTCATATATACACGTAGATATCTTCTTATGGAGTACAATTATTAAGCAATGATAAAGGGCTTGATACATGTAATTCTAATTGAAACGTCGCTCAAATAAAACAAAATAAATGTAATCATAAGACTGGACCACTGGACTTTTGGAATACAAAAATGCAATAAAAGCAAAGGCAGACAGGCACAGTTTTAGAAGTCTGGCTGGTTTCCAGATTTGCTTAAGATAAAAAATAATAAGGAATAATCGATATAAAATATAGGTCTGTAGGCTATCCTTGCATAACAAAATTCATAAGAGAACAATAATTTGTACATATAATTTCTTGCATAAAGGTAGAAAAATCGCGGTATATATGCGATCATTTTGAACGGTAGGATTTGCAAAAATATACGATAATAGATTATCAAAAAGGTTTGGCTTGCTAACAGTTACTTCAACAGAAACACAGTGTTCATATGACTCTCAAACTACGACACCGTGACACAAATTACGTGACCTACTGACAATAATTATATAAGTGAAAGTACATACTTATTAAATAAACCTTATCTACTATTTGGAATCTTAATCTAATTAAAGATTAAGGTTGCTTTCACATCTGATGAAAAGAATATCTGAATTCAATTACATGTACATATGTATGGTTTCTTCTACACTTATCTATTACTTTGTACTAGTATTTTGTTTTACACAATTTTCATTTTCTTTGGAAAATGTACAATGTTAAAGAAACATGAGTTTTGTGTTTTTTGGATTGCAGTTTCTGGAAAGTGTATTTTTCTTGGCAATGTACAGTAGCCTGATACTTTGTCCCTTTCTAAAGCCCAATAATAGCTATATACAACCTGTAAACTTACACGTACGCTCAAATTATAGGGTACCAGGCATTATAATTTAATTCAAAGTGATACATATAGCCTAAATTGAGCTCATATCCCTGTGAAGCTAATATTTATATCTCTTTTTAAAACACCATTCAATTTCACCCTTTTAGATAGTACAAAGTAAGGTCAGGGTAACACAGCATTCCTTATCTAATCTCTACTTCTAAACTTATACATGTCTTTGTATACTGATCATCTTCAACAGAACAATACAACTTACAGGCAAGTTCATTTTATTTACTCTATATTCTCTATAGACTGCTCTGGTAAATTCGGTATAGGTTTAATAAACTCCATGAGGCATATCTAATTAGTACATGAAGCAATATAATATGTTCCATTCAAAGGCAAAAGACGGCCAATAAAACCTTAAAATCTCTGGAATTGCACATTTCTGATAGAGAGAAAACGAACAGGATCGGGTGTATATTTTATATTTTATATAACTTAATTGTTCAAGTATCTATGTGTTCTATAAGTTACTTGAGTATTACTATACAGGATATTTCATTATTTGTTGACATTTTCTATTTTTCTGAATTCACAGCTTTTGAACGATTGGATTTATTTCAACATGAAAGTGGTCGTTTTTCTTTTTCTCTGTACGGTAGTATCGAGGTAAGCTGTCGTATTTGTTCATTTATTTCAAAAGATTTTCAAAATCTATTTTTGTTCGAATTTCCAGAATCAGGTTTATCAAAATTAGTGTTTACACTATTAGGTTATGGAATGTTTGAACGTTTAAAAACTTGATTCTGACGTTTGGCAAGGCCACGAATATTCAATAAGATATAATAATTTCAGTGAGATAGAAGTATGGAGTAACATATTTCGAGAGAATTTTCGTCAAATGGATAACAATTCTGATGGATTAGTAGAGTTATCAGAATTTTCTCCGAGGTTTTTAGCAGCAGATGTCAACGGTAGGTAGGTTATACTCTTATCCATCAGCAGACGTATAGACTATTCACAAACATACCTTCTGGAATTTGAATTTTTATTATCGTTGGCATACAAACCTTGTGGTGTAATGATTATTTCATTTGTCCCTCTATGTTTGATTCCAAAATTCGTATTGCGCACAATAAAAGATTTCAAGGGTCATGGACTAATAACAATTTGAGCTTTTTTTGCGCCCATAGAATCATGCTGTATTGATTTTATAAATCAAGGAACTCTCGACAATTATTGGCTAAATTATGTCCTATTGGAGTTGGTATCTCGACTACAAATCGTTGCGGACAAAAGGATTCTTCTTTTGTAAGGTGCAATTGATATGAATACAATTTGAAAAAGTATTGTGGGAGTTACTTCACTTTAAATAAACACAGGTTAATACAATTCTATACAAACTAAATTTTTGAATAGTTAGTATGTTTGATGTTATAAATTTGTGCTCTCGATATAAAAAATAAAATCTTGAAAACTTTGTATAATGACTATACATACTGTTATTGCAATACTATCCATTGACAAGATTTGTCATCTTGCTTGTCAACCTATTATTTTATGTTCTTGTTTGGGAAAAATGCTGTTACTTTTGGTAATATATCTCTGTTTGAACTAAGTGCGTACAGGAGTTCTATTTTCACGACCACACTATTACTATTGTTCAACTAGTGCTCCTTGGAAACAGCTACTATTTAGGTGTTCATCTCTTTATATTTCAGGTGACGGAAGTGTAACTCTAAATGAATATTTAAAAACAGAACCATTGACAGAGAATCATGCTACATTAACAGCAGACTTCCATTTTAACGATCATAATAAAGATGGTGTAGTCAATATGGTGGATATTCGTCTTCAATTTAATCAGATTGATACAAACAGTACATACAGATTGTGTTTTTTTTTTATAAAGATTCTCAATACACACTGCTTAAGGCAGTTTATTTAGATTAGTGCTATCCATAACCGCAGAATTAAAAAAACAACTCCTTTCAATTTGACATTTTGTTTTTAAAAAAAATCTGGTATATCAACATATCATTACAGTTAATTTTTATTTATTTTCAGATGATGATAAAATTGAACAAAATGAATTCGTAGTTTATGCTGAAAATGTAATGTATTTTGTCAATTTGTGTTTTATTTTTAAACTCATATGCTATAACACTTAACATATTGGCAAAACATTGTTCAGTCGGCCCTTCGTCATTTCACGTTCATCTCGTTCTTAAAGGCTAGGCTACAGTTCTTGTTTTAAATAGGTTTGCCCCATCACAAAAAGTTAATGATGCTCGGATGTTTTTGACTGGGTTTTCAGTTTTGAGAAAATGTACCCAAGGCGAAATGCTAACATAACTTTTGTCGGATTAGTCATAGTGTATTGCAACTGCCATTGGTGCCTATATGAATGGAAAAAATATATTTTTTCTAAATATATAACCCTTCCATTTGAAATTTGATAAAAGGTTTGCGCACTGTTTTTGTGATCTCTAATTCTTAATATCCCATCCTTATTACATTACCAACTTTATTTCACCTTCTAGAACAATTCATGAAATGTATTAATAATCCTCAAATTATTATTTACAGCTTGTAAAGACTAAAGGTCATCCAGCCTTTGGAAAATAATATGCTGGCAGTACCGACATACAGCTACCTATGAAATTAGCGTTCTGTAGTTTATTTCATACATAATTATACATTTTAAATTTGTATTGTTGTCATCTAGTCAGCAAGTCATCCGCACACTTTTGTGAACCTGTAAATCTTAAACTTACCAAAATGCCCGAAAATATAAACTAAAAGTCTTTATGATTAATACGTGTCGAAATGGCAAAATGAGTTTCATTGTGCTTTATAAGTATTTTGTCATGCTGTGCTTTTATATTTTGTTGGGTTGTTCATAGATGTTATTTGCCAAACCATTCAAATGTTTACAACTGAACTCATGGAGTCTTTACTATACGTTAAACAGCTACAATGGAAACTAATAAACATGTAAACTTTACATATTTACACAGCTTCTCGTAGCATACTCTTCCCGTACACTTGTTCAGGGATCTAAACTTTCAATTCTGCATCAGCTACATGGCCAAATAATTTATTTATTTTAAAAAAAACTAATTCTAAAATGTGAGAACACAACACAAGCGAAGCCACTTTATTATTGCCTGTGGATATCCAACCATTTCCATACAGTACTTCAGAAATCATTGTTATTAAAACTGACATATGGGAGATAACCAAGTGAATATCCGTACAACCATCATCTTTTGAAATCACCAACGTACTTTTATATGTTCATTGATTATTCACAGTTACTTCCATGGTCATCCCTTAAATTTAGGCCTACTGAAGATACACATAGTTATTGTTTTCAATGATAGTTTATTATTTACACATAATTTCCAATAATAGTTGGCTTGATTACAGATTATTAACTAGGTAACTTGTTATTCTCGCATAATTACTGGTCATTCTCGATGATGGTTCAGATAGTTACTGGTTATTCTCTCTGGTGGTTCACATAGTTATTGGTTATTCTCTCTGATGGTTCACATAGTTACTGGTTATTCTTTCTGATGGTTCACATAGTTACTGGTTATTCTTTCTGATGGTTCACATAGTTACTGTTAATTCTCGCTGATGGTTCACATAGTTACTGGTAATTCTCATGAGATTTCTTGTTATTCTGACATACCTCACACAATTACTGATTATTGCTAATGGTTTAAAATATTACATGTTATAGCAATGGTGGTTTAAAACATGTGGTTACTCAATATTGTTTAACTGAGAAGACGTTTCCCTGGTGAATATTCATTTTTCACTGATACTTACATGGATATCATTATTTTCACTGAAGTTAAAGTTTACTAATTTTTTTCTCCCATTTTGTATTTACTGCTGATAACGTAGTATTCATGTTTTTTTATATCAAAATTGATTTTCACAATGAATAATATTAAGATCAAATTATAAAAGATGTTTCCATCGTCCCAATTGTTTTCATGAAGACTTACTATGTTTCTGTAAAATATTCGCACGGACGTCACAGATTTCTTGAGTTCTATAACTATTGTTGATCAAAAACAATAGAAACAAATAACCAATTTTCTGTAGAATATTTAGAAAAACACTTCAACTGTTTTTGCGTAAGAAATTCACTAAATCTGAGAACACAAAAACTGAAAAAGTCAATACAAGAAATGAAATTCCAATAGAACCAAGACATATAGCCGATGTTCTTTTATCTGGAGCACTTGTTAATTTTCGACGATTTGATGAGAGTTGCAAACGATTTATTAGTAAGAATTGATACTGTGCATCTATTAAGCTACTATTACCATTCTTTTTACAAATACATTTGAAATGTCCCAATAAGACCTGGCTGTCAATGCCTGAAATATAATCCAAAGTTATCTATAATTTACGGAAATCTGTATGTACATTCTTACATTTTTTAGACTCTATTAAAATTTTTAATATTCTAAAACTGTCAAGAACCTACATACTAGGGATAGGGATAATATGCTCGATATATGCGTAACTAAACGAGGAGATGTCTGTTTTAACAGTTAAAAGTAAATTACAGTGAATTCGTCTGACTTACCAGGTTCAGAAATATTAGATACAAAGCAATCTGACTCCGAAGCATACAATATTGTTGTTTTATTATTTCCAGGCATTCCTTCCCAGATAGTTATAAAATTTAATTCTTGGGTAGTGTATTTTGTCATGGCCCTTGCTTCTGTGATGGTTGGACTTTCTGTTTCTTGGTTTTTTGTAACAGCTGTATATTGATTTGTTGCATTGGTTGTGTCTTGGTTCATTGTTGTGGTTGGGTCCATCGTACCGGTTGAATCTTGGTTTGTTGTACTGTTAATATTCTGGATTGCTGTTATAGTATCAACTAGGTCTGTGGTACTATTTGTGTCTTGGATTGTTTGGCTTGAAGTAACATCTGTATATTGATTTGTCGAACTAGTTATGTCTTGGTTCATTGTAATGGTGTCTGAGTTTATCGTACTGGTTGAATCTTGGTTTGATGTACTATCATTATCTTGGATTGTTGTACTATCAATATCCTGCATTGCTGTTATAGTATCAACTGGGTCTGTGGTACTAGTTGTGTCTTGGATTGTTTGGTTTGTTGTCACAGTTGTGTATTGATTTGTTGTACTAGTTGTGTCTTGGTTCATTGTACTAGTTGTGTCTTTGTTCATTGTAATGGTTGTGTCTGGGTTTATCGTGCTGGCTGAATCTTGGTTTGATGTACTATCATTATCTTGGATTGTTGATCTAGTTATATCCTGGTATGTGGTACTAGTTGTGTCTTGGTGTGTTGATCTTGTTGTATTTTGGTTTATTGTACTGTTTATAACTTGGTTATCTGTGCTAGTTGAGTCTTGCTTTGCTGTACTGATTATGTCATGGTTTGTTGTACTAGTTGTGTTTTGGTTCATTGTGCTACTCGTTGTTGAAGATCTGGCTATATTTGTTGTGGTATCAGTGACTCCTAGAATAGCAGGAGTAATATAGCTGGCAGTGGTAGTATCATTTTTGTTGGTGATTATCTGCGACGTGTAAATAATGTTATTCTCACTGGTTGAAGGATTAGTGCTAATGGTAGATTGTATAATTGTGGTTTCCTCAGAGGTACCTATGTCAGGCTGGGTGGGATAAGGATCAGTTGGTGAACACGTTGTTTTTGGTTCTGTGGATAATGTAATTGGTGGAAAAAATGTGGGTGTAATTTCATCTATTCCTGCTATAATTTAAAAGTTAAGTTATTCGTTAGTCCACACATTTAAAATAAATCTATAGCACATTTTAGAAAATGTCCATCTAACAGTTACCACTCAAACCCAACGAAGCCAACTTGACTATTAATACCCTTTGGGTTTGTTGTATGAAATATTCTTTCGTTTGTTTTCTCCATCCATTAGAAAAATATACAAATACTTACTTGTATAACATCGTTTTATAAACGTTCTCACTCCAGGTGCATTATAAGTAACAGACGGTACAAAGGAATTCAGGTGTATATATGGTGTTTCCATTATAAGACAAACGCTACCATTACCACTAAATGCTTGACAATCGTTACCATTAAGAGAATAATCTAAACATTTCGTCATACAATCTGTCTCGGTTGCTGGTGAAAGATCCACCAGATCTGGTTCCGACAGTTTTTGGTCACCCCTTTGTTCAAAATAACAATTCCCTACAATGTAAAATTGATAACTTGTTCCCTACAAGGATTCCATTTCCTCTGATGATGGAGATCCTTCATTACATATTTTTATGTATTTGCTCCAAAATATCTTTCGGAATGCAACAAATTAATTCTGTTAATTCATTAAACAATAAAGTACGATGCGAAAAGAGTTTTTTTTCATTTATAGATGACTTATATACACTATTTATCCCTTTCGCCTTAATTGACACACAACTTAAGCATCTTTCTACGGATAACGATCTTTCGAGGCTTTACCTACCAGTTCCCAATTCACTGATGTATGGTAATTGTTGAATACACAGTGTATTTGACCAACTGAAATCTTCAAGAATTCCATAAACACATTTACCAGTGGTATCTTGCGTCAAACTCGATACCCAGTTAGTGTAATTAACCATAGCAGTACAATCAGACCAATAGTAACCATTGACCTTACTGTCAGTTCCAGTGTAATACAATCCTCCAATCCACAGTGTGGTAGACCTGATGATATAAAGACAGTCAAATTCAGTTTTCAAAAACTTGTGTAATGTTCCTCGAAATTATTCACATTCTGGAGATATTCAGTTTTAACATTCTTTTGCGTCCTTTTGGCCGCCAAGTAAACACCTCGATGGCCCGAAATTAGGGAATCTCAACTTCACAGTATATAGTTGTATATAGTATATAGCAACAATATGAAGGAAATAACATTATGCCAATATATGGAACGAAATGGTACATTCAAGATGAAAATTTACTGTGCTATGTAGAATTCTTCTGATAATACGAAAATTGAGCATACGTATTACATGAATTTTTGAAGACTGTCTTCATCAGATCTAAAAAGGGGCAGATAGCTAAGATAGTAAAACTCAAGTTGAAAGAGATTAAGAGAATGACACGATTAAGGGGGATAAATGTAGCTTGGGCAGTCTGGACCTCTCTACTGGTTTGAGTGAAATTCAGACCAGCACTACCTTATTTAATACATTGTGACAAGGTTGCAAAATGATAGTCAAAAAACTTACAATAAATTTTCTGTCTTCCACTTAGCTATGATATCTTGAAGAACTAATTGTTTTCCACGGTGATTAATCTGCAGTAGAGATCGACCCTGTCTCTTACAATTCTCGTAAGCTTCATTCCATGTTAAGGGCGAAGTATGTAAGTTGACCATAGTAGATTTAGTTATTCCACATATACAAGGTATACTTAGTACCACCACACAGAGCTTGACGAAATAACACATTTTATATCTCAAGAAAAAAACTAGTTAAAAGTATCTGTCTTTTATATTGTTCATAACTCTTACACATATTAAGATATCGAATGGCGTGCGAGTAACTTAACGAAATAACATAATATTTTATAAGCTGGGATTAGATATTCGTGTCTTTATATCTTTTAAAGCACACAACCCGGAATAACAAAGATGTTAACTTTTAGGCAAATTAAAATATCTCACAGCGTGCAGATGTCACACAATCAAAGCGAAGCGAGATTGTCATATTCTAATGAGATCCGAGTTCTTACGTGCCTGAACAGTTTAAAAATTTACAGTGTGTTTAGTTAAACATTATTTCCATTGTCATATACTTATATTGGGAGAACAATTCAAGTTTTTAATCAAGCAACATATTAAATGTTAGTCTTCAGCAAACAACAACTTAGAATCTAATATAATGACTAGAGCTTAGTACAGCACTATTGCCTCATAGCTTTAAGGCCCTTTTTTCATTGAATACCTTTCGCCCGGTGTTCTCCCAACTGCTTTTAGTAATAAAAGGAAATGTGAAATATTTTCCCCTTTTGTTTTTTGCTTGAAGTTTGAAGTATTATATCATTCAATGGTTTCGTAACTCGCGAATTCACAGTTATAAATCGAGGTATAATTGATTTTTGTATGTTACAATTTTGAAAAAACAATAGATAAATTTTTGGAGGGTTAAAGATTACATAATCATTTTAACTTTTAATGTATGTCTCACTGATTATCGTGTGAAATATTCAAATCAACATTATAACATTTATAATATATTATAATTATCTATCTTTATCATTGTTGTATAACACCTGTCAATCATCTAAACCAGAATATTCGAAAATCAAAATTCTGTTCGCAACAAAATTTTATTTAAAAGTAATAAGGTTTTAATACACACAAATCGGATAAAATACGCCACTCTCATGTAACGGCGCATGCGTGATTCAAATTATTTATTATAGATAATCTGTACTGTTTTTGTCTATATTTGTGAATTACACCGGAAGCAGGGTTGCCCTAGGTGATTTGGAGAAACGGCAAGTCCTCACGCACTTACCGGAAGTGATTGATGAGACATTTTTATTTGTTGTGGCATTCTCTCTATATCCTGTTAATTTGAGATCGATCCAATAGATAGCGATTTCATGCAAATTTTTATCTCGTTAAAATTTTTCTATTTTTTCAACATTTTTTAAATTCCATCCGATAAATCTTGTTGCAACGAAAAATTAATGTGGAAATACGAGGTAAATAGGTCCATAAATAAACTCTACAGCTTCCGAACAAATTTTGTCGACGTTATGCAATAGGTCACTTGCGGGCTACCAAAAATTTCATGTTAAATTCAGTTTTAATTCCAACCCAATTAAATTAAACAGATCATTTTCAGTTTGAGCTAGCGAGATTCCCAGCTCATAGCTCTAATAAGTGGACATGTTCAGCATGCAACTGAAAATGGTTTCAATAAACGAAGCTATGGACTAGTTCAACTGACAATAGTTTAAATAAAATATGCTATGAAATAGTTCAACTGACAATAGTTTCAATAAACGAAGCTATGGATTAGTTCAACTGACAATAGTTTAAATAAAATAAGTTATGGACTAGTTCAACTGACAATAGTTTCAATAAACGAAGTTATGGATTAGTTCAGCTGACAATAGTTTGAATAAAAAAAACTATGGACTAGTTCAACTGACAATAGTTTCAATAAACGAAGCTATGTACTAGTTCAACTGACAATAGTTCAAATAAATAGTTCAAATAAAAGAAGCTATGGACTAGTTCAACTGACAATACTTTCAATAAACGAAGCTATGTTCTAGTTCAACTGACAATAGTTCAAATAAATAGTTAAAATGAAAAAAAACTATGGACTAGTTCAACTGGCAATACTTTCAATAAACGAAGCTATGTACTAGTTCAACTGACAATAGTTCAAATAAATAGTTAAAATAAAAAAAGAAGCTATGTAAAGAACTAGTTCAACTGGCAATACTTTCAATAAACGAAGCTATGTTCTAGTTCAACTGACAATAGTTCAAATAAATAGTTAAAATAAAAAAAACTATGGACTAGTTCAACTGGCAATACTTTCAATAAACGAAGCTATGTACTAGTTCAACTGACAATAGTTCAAATAAATAGTTCAAATAAAAGAAGCTATGGACTAGTTCAACTGACAATAGTTTCAATAAACGAAGCTATGGACTAGTTCATCTGACAATAGTTCAAATAAATAGTTCAAATAAAAAAAACTATGGACTAGTTCAACTGACAATAGTTTCAATAAACGAAGCTATGTACTAGTTCAACTGACAATAGTTCAAATAAATAGTTAAAATAAAAGAAGCTATGGACTAGTTCAACTGGCAATAATTGAAATAAATAGTTAAAATGAAAAAAACTATGGACTAGTTCAACTGGCAATACTTTCAATAAACGAAGCTATGTTCTAGTTCAACTGACAATAGTTCAAATAAAAGAAGCTATGGACTAGTTCAACTGGCAATACTTTCAATAAACGAAGCTATGGACTAGTTCATCTGGCAATAGTTAAAATAAAAGAAGCTATGGACTAGTTCAACTGACAACAGCTTCAATAAAAGAAGCTATTTTCAGCTTTCCAAATACAGTTTGAGCTAGGCATGATAAATGTTTTGCGACCTTGGGGCAAACGTAAGTAAAGCAAAATATCGTTACACTTCAACGAAAACGATAAGTACAATATGTCTACATGTACTACTATTATACAGGTAGACTACATTAGATATATAAAGATATGTGATAATAATTATTTAAGATAGTATTATTATAATTCTGATATCTTCATCGACTTTGACCCATTTGTATACAATTATATTGAAATATCAATTAAGGGAGGGATGTAAAAAGCTGAATATACAGAAACATGTGGAGGATAGCTTCATTCACGCTGTTTATATTACAGCTTCAACTTCAACAGGTAAACATAATACATAGTCTTTATTCACTTAGCGACTCAGACACAACTCCCCTCAACTAAGATTTATTATCAGATGAATTTTAATTTGAAGTGGGGAGGGGGGTGGGACTATTAGTATGATCTTCCAATAACCTATAATACCTCTCAGAATATACCTGTTCCTGGATAGGATTCGGAAAAATATCTTGAACAGCAACATTCTTTATACCGAAACCTTACATTCTACTTATCTGATAATCAATATTTTTATTTCAGATTAATTGTAATAAAGTTAACGATGAATCGAACATAGCAAAAGTTCACGTCATATTTATGAACCATTTAGGTAAAATTTATTTTCAAGAAAGAACTTCCATCTATTCATCCATGAAAAGGGTGGGGGTTAAGAATATATGATACATGTATTTTTTAAATATGATAAACTAGATTTAATACTGAATCATTTGACTGAATACCACCAAATAGTGATAAACAGTGCCATAGACGACCAGGTCATTGACTAATCAGAAATATATCACTATTATCTTTAAGATTTGATATTGTTTCTTGTAGATGTTGGTTATAACGGTATACCTCAAGTGGGCTTCATCAACAACATCATTAATATATATTTTAATGAGTATTTCCCAAGAGCAGTAGAAATCTCAAATGCATTGGATAAACAGCATATGAATGATATATCCTTTATTTACACCACACATCCTTGGTTAGTACAAACTTATTTAAGATGTAGTCAATATCCACAGATGAATCTTAACAATATCAAATTGAAGGTAAACATAATATTTCCCTATATTTTATTACCTGACCATTTGGTCACTAGCTAAACAAGCAAATGACACTTCGACTGCATAAATCAAAATATTTGGACCTCTGTATTTAAAAAATGAATGAATTTTTTTAAATGTAAGGAGGTTGTAAAAATGTTTTTATATTATATTAAGTGATAAATGATGTTTTCTAAACCCTCTCTATAATTTTATTGTGAATATCTTCTTGTTATGCCCATAAGAAAAAAGTACCTTTATGTACAATAATGAAACGGAAAATAAAGCGATTGCAAAGGGTGAGCTTCTGGATAGACCAAATAAAAACTGTTGTACCTCACGATTAAGATATTCAGCATGACAAATTATACCTTCTATATCCGCCTATAATACTATAACTACCATGAATCAATTGTATTGGATATATGAAATATTTGTTTACTTGTAAATCGTTCCAGAAGTAATAATTTTATGAATATTTTTCAGTCAATAGTATTCTATTTAAGTTGATTTCCATATTAAATTTTCTACTCCAGTGCTTCTATAGGAGAATATCTCCTACTACACCTAATACTATCATATACATGTATCAACAAAATATTTTGTTACCAAAGGACTTTCCCCTATTTAAATATATTCTTTACAGTGTCCGTCACAGTCTCAAGTTGCAGAATTCAACAAGACTGTAGCCAAGGGCAGAATTAACTGGCATGCTGGACCTATGAATATGCAGCCAGAGAATATGAACCAATTTTTATTTGAGCAAAGTTTAGTATTTGCCAAAGATTTAGATAGAAGTTACGGAATAAAAAGAGAGTATGCTACACTTAGTCAAAGAGATGTTCCAGGTGAACCATTGGTTATTGATATTCAGACTAGGATATTCTTATTCAATTCAAACTTAAACGGAACGTAAAAATATTCAAGTGACAATTTCAAGCAAAAACCTTATAAAACCCAGGTTGTTCTCGATCAAGTAATTGGTTGATATTGAAGTGTTAAACATAAGACAAACCATGTTGCTTATATGTCGCGATCTTTCCTTATATTAGATTAAATCTATCAATTGAAATTAATATGTTCCAATGATTTATGTAGGCATGACACAAGCTGTTATACCTAGCTTAGTTAAATATGGTATAAAAGCTGTTTCAGTAGGAGTTAATCCATCAACTAGTCCACCAGATGTACCCAATCCTTTCATCTGGCAGTTTGAAGGATCGGAGGTAATTGGATTGTGGCACAAAGGTATTTGATTCATTCAATTACTGTACAGAAAAAAACAATCGCTTGGTTTTCGTTATTTAGCCATCTTCATGCTTAGTTTTAAAAATTATCTCTAAAGATTCAATACCAGCACTATATATTAATCGAAATAAATTAAGATAGTGTTAGTGGCATTGTACATCGTTTTCATTATAAGAAAATCAAGTACAGTAAGGCTACAAATAAATCGTTAAATGCGACCTAAGCGCAAACGCATTAATTTGTATCCGCATTTTTCCATATTCTGTCATTCCTTATTCTGTAGGTGGTTATCCATCCAATCCAGGAACACATCCATCACAGCCTGGTGGACTTTCCAGAGAAGACTGTGTTATTGTCGATGGTTTCTCTGAGGTTTTGTGTTTTGCATTCAGAACTGATAACAGTGGGCCACCAAGTGGGATAAAGGTAAGATATGACAAAGAGACAAAATACACCAATACACCAGTCGCTCATTTCAGAAGATATGAAAACAGCTAAATTGTAATTTATGATCGAGGTTAACATTAGATTTAACCTCAAACTTCTTAATTAAATTTTATGTCATGGATGAAAACTTTGCCTGGATTCAAAAAGTAAATTTTCATCTTCACGAATTAACAGACTGCTGATGTTATTGGTATAATGAAATTATACTAGTGAGAGAATGATACACATACAACGCGAAGAACAATGATCCACTTTCTAAAATAGACATCATTTCAAAGTTCAATAAACTTTCAGGAAATTCAATCGAATTTTGGCATACTGAGAACTGAATTCCCCGGTGCTGATATAGTGGCCTCTACATTTGATGATTATATCAAAGCATTATATACAGCTAGAGATAAATTACCAGTTATTACCAAAGAAGTTGGAGATACGTGGATTCAAGGAATATCGTCAGACCCAAAGAAAATGGCAAAATACAGAAGTTTCAGTGAGACTTTAGAAGAATGTTTTCAAAGATGTAAGACTATAAATTTTCCTTCTTATCTCGAAATATACTACTGGTTTCAATCGCGATACATAGTACAGTGTGGCGGATTTATTTGAACGGTTCTTGAATCTTCATAACTGGATTGATCTTACTTTGATTAATGTGATATTAACGTAAGTTAGGGGTAAAAAGCGAGTACAAAATACGATATTATGTAGTAGGCACACCTATTTAATAAGGTTTTTTTGTTTCGTTTTTTTCTTCTTTTTTTTGTACATGTATTTTATTATTGAGTTCAATCCTCTGATTTCAGCTCAATGTAAAATGGACGATGAAAGAATATTTAATGCTATACGATATCTTATCAAACCACCAGAACATACTTGGGGTTTACCAACAATCGGTGATACCACTAACTGGTCCAATGCCGATTTTGATAAGGTTAAAACTGGTACGCTAAAGGTTTATGCTATTTTGTTTCATGTATTTATAAATGATCTGTAAATATGATGCAACCAATTGGAAAAGCAAGGATAATTCCTAATCAGAAACAGCAAATTCGAAGATTCATTGATGAATTTTATCTTCCAAAATGTAGAATGGCAGTGTTTTGCAATACAAAAAGTCGTATTAAAGTGCTTGAATATATTTGTAGGATCGTCATTTGTCAACTGCAGTCAGTCCTGGGCTGAACAAAGATCGTTTATTGATTTGGCATTAGAAGCTTTACAAGATCATCCATGGGCACCTCGTGTTGTGTATGGTTTCTCGGAGCTTCAACCTTATCATTATGATCTGAGACGTTAGTATTGCAATTTTCATTTTCATATTTCATGATACACAGTATAAAACCTTGGATAGATCTTGCAGCATGACAGAAGGGGGGGGGGGGTGTATCTTATTCAACCTTATACCAAACAATCAATGATACTTTGTATGCTCATTGTGGTATGACCGAATTGAACTTCTTCTGGTGTCCATTACACAATCCTGTCTTAATATCACCAAGTAGCGTCGAAATAAAACAACAAAACACCGAAAATCACGGTTTCTACAGACGATTGGAAACGAAGTTGTAAAAGGATGTTAATGATAATATCAAAGAGAGATAAGAGATGACTATATAAGAAATGTGATATGATATAGAATATCAAATCACATTTTGGTGATGTGAACATGATTAATCGCTTTTTGATCATTTCCGAAACTATTACATAAGTATTTACTGTGTTAGCAGAATCTCGAAATATTTTTATACTGGCCAATCAAGTCACTCGCACGTTTGATATTTAACGTTTTGATTTGTTAATATGAATACACGCACGAACTTGGCGGATAATATAGAAGTACTTCACTTGTAAGAAAGGGGTAACGTTGATCAGTTACATTTATCATTTATTATTTATCCATCCCGGTATCCAATCCCACCTCAGTGGCCTGTTAGAACTTTTCACCGAACATCAATAAGGCTGCTTTGTTCAGAGAATGAGATTTTTTTCTGATTTCCGTTTAAAAGATTGGTTTATTGATTCTCGAATGTTTTTCTTTATTTTTATTTTAGAATATACAGCTATATCCGATACAAGTCAAGTATTTACTTGTGAAGATGGTATACAAATATCATTTAATGAGCAAGGTTTCATCAATAAATTAACTGATCCATACAATGAGGTATGTTATAGGATAGTAATTTGAGGACTTCTTTTTCAAATGGCTCAATAGTATTAGTTATTGTAGACATTGAATTCTAATTGTTTTATGAAAATGATAACTTAAATAATTTAACGGCTTTTCATCTGTATATTATACGAGTGGTATATCCCGATATCAAATCCGTTTATCACGGAGGATGGGTATTTGTCGGGCTATTGTAATTGGTAAAATTCTATTTTCTTTTTTAATGATGATTTCTGTGAAAAAATCTATATGATGCCTACTTTGGCAAAAGTAAGTATCATTCCATATCGAAGAAACGGCCGAATATTTCCGGAGCCCATATACCGACAAAATTATTTTTTCTAATTTTGAATTTGAACTGATTTTTATTTCAAAACTTGATTTTTCACCAATTTTGAAAATAATTTCACCCTTGTAATTATTAAATAATAATTTCGTTCGATGTTTCAATCTACATCTTGTTAAAATGACATGTTTTTTTCAAAGATTGATTAAGTTATCATCTTATAAAAATTATTTATAAATCCAAAAAATAAAAATCATTGCATGTAGTTTTAAATTAAAAAAGCTTTTAATTATAAACTACAGAAAATAATTATTTTTAGTTTTTAATTCAAAATAAAAAGTGAATTATGTCGTATGTGAGCGACCATATGGGCCTTGGTGTTACAAATAAACGATTAAAATATCTATACGTTTCCTTTTTATAAATAAGGTGGAATGGGCAAGCAATGAAAATCCAATAGGAAAGTTTTTATACAACACCTATAATGATACAGATTTTCAAGATATGGATGACCAATATGCATATTCCGGAAATCCAGGATTCTACAAACAAAACTTAACGGAAAATTTTGACGCCAAATCTCAAGAGTGGCCTGTAAAACTCGTTACACTATTTAAAAATATCAGTAAGTATCATGATGGCATGTGCCTTTAGTTTAAATTATGAACATCCAACAAGAGCAGTTGAATCAAGAGATTATTCTACCCGTTCTTCAGGGCATTATATTATTAAATTTGGTTTTTTTTCTTCATCGGTTTTAGACTATTTGTATGCACTTATAGCTGAAGGAAAAATGTAAAATTGTAGGGCCTATTGTAACTAAAATTTTCCCTTTCATTAACTTGTATTATTGTATAACAGTGCCTCGGCGGAAGTGTGATTTCCTATTAAAGCTGGCATTGACTGATAAAACAGCAACGACTTTGTATGGAGCACCGGAAGAAATTTTGGTACAGTATACAACACGGGGTATAGATCCAGATGTAGGTGGATATCCTGGGGGTAATATTATTAATCTGTTTTATGTTTTTATTTCCGGACAAATTATTTTTCTTTTTTTTATGTCATGAAAAACGAATGCTATTTTTTATATACATGTATATATATATAAATATAAATATACCCCACACATCACTCCTTGATACAATATTTGGGCACTGACATACGAATGTGTCATGCACAATTGCATTTCTATATCATACTTTATCCATTTAATACAGGTGTAGATATAGTTGTACAGTGGTTTGATAAAAGAACTACCAGATTACCAGAATCCATATCATACAGTATGAAACCTTCTCCTCAATCAAATCTATCATGGAAAATGTCGAAAATCGGACATCTTATAGATCCAGGAATGGTTGTTTCAAATGGTAGTCAATATATGCATGGTAAGTTATCTCAGCACTTATTTTACTCATAAAGCTAAATCTCTTGTATTGAGCACGTATTTGTTTATAATTTAAGCTGCATATGATCAGAGTAAAATTATATCTATATAGATTTCTAGCTGTACATAATAACAGTGAAATCATATCTATATATTTTTCTAGCTGTAGATAATGACAGTGAAATCATATCTATATATACATGTATTATATTTCTAGCTGTAGATAATGCCAGTGAAATGATATCTATATATTATATTTCTAGCTGTAGATAATGACAGTGAAATGATATCTATATATTCTATTTCTAGCTGTAGATAATGACAGTGAAATCATGTCTATATATTATATTTCTAGCTGTAGATAATGACAGTGAAATGATATCTATATATTATATTTCTAGCTGTAGATAATGACAGTGAAATCATGTCTATATATTATATTTCTTGCTGTAGATAATAAAAATTTAAAAAAAGCTGTAAAATGATATAAATTCTATATATTATATTTCTAGCTGTAGATAATGCCAGTGAAATGATATCTATATATTATATTTCTATCTGTAGATAATGACAGTGAAATTATATCTATATATATTATATTTCTAGCTGTAGATAATGCCAGTGAAATGATATCTATATATTCTATTTCTAGCTGTAGATAATGACAGTGAAATGATATCTATATATTATATTTCTTGCTGTAGATAATGACAGTGAAATCATGTCTATATATTATATTTCTAGCTGTAGATAATGACAGTGAAATGATATCTATATATTATATTTCTAGCTGTAGATAATGACAGTGAATCATTCTATAATATTTCTAGCTGTAGATAATGACAGTGAAATCATATCTTCTAGCTGTAGATAATGACAGTGAAATCATATCTATATATATTTCTAGCTGTAGATAATGACAGTGAAATGATGTCTATATATTATATTTCTAGCTGTAGATAATGACATTGAAATCATATCTTCTAGCTGTAGATAATGACAGTGAAATCATATCTATACATATCTTCTAGCTGCAGATAATTACAGTGAAATCATATCTATATATATTTCTAGCTGTAGATAATGAGGATGAAATCATATTTAAATACATCGATAGTTGTAGATAATGATAATGGAATGATATTTATATATTTTCAAGCTGTAGACAATGGTGTATATTATATAGACAGTGCGGGCAATGGTTTACAATTGTTAACTCAAGATGTACCATTGGTTTTATTAGTTACGAAAAACAGAGCAGCATCGCCATTCCCAGTACCATTACAACCAATAAGTGGCAAGGATATAACTGGAATAGCTTATAATTTCTACAATAACATTTGGGATACTAACTATATTCGCTGGTATCCATACCTACCTAATGATCAGGATTTTAAAGCTAGGTTTAAGATAAATTTTTACAACAGAAAACCAACATTCCAGATAGTGTAATATGTTAGTTTATATATTTTAAATTCCGTATAGTATTTATTTAAGAGTTTTTTTTATAATATATATACCGTATATATGAATGAATTTATTGAGTGGCAAATTAGAAATTTGCCACTCTTTGTTTTCATTAGACTTTTTTTTTTTTTCGGGAAGCTCCCTAGCCAAACTGGAAAATGGTATAGAAATTTGGTTTGAAAAATACGATAAGATACGTACTGGAATAGAAAATGAATATATAAAAAACTAATATTTTTACGCATCAGTAGTTAGTAATTGCATAATAATAATATGCATAATTGCATAACTTTGTTGCTAATTATCCGATCGCTTTGAAAATTACAGAATATAGAGAAGTAGCCTATAGAAATAAAACCGCATCATAAAAAAAATTCTACCGCTTCCGGTTCTTGCGTGAGAACTTCCGGTTTTTTAGAACCGCGTTGGGTCACCCAGCTTCCGGTGTATGTAAGAAATCAGTACAAAAGCTATACATATATAATATCAGGCATAATTAGAACCCTTTTAGAATAAAAAATCCAAACCGGAAGTGATACTTTATGTGTCATCACAGAACGGTAAGATTCAGCAAAATTTTTATCCGATTTGTCCGATTTTGGTGTTTTTCGAAACCTTGTTACTTTATCTAAAACTTGTTGGGAACGGAATTTTGATTTTCAAATTTAAATTTTTTTTGAAAATTCAAAAGGCCAAATCAAATGACCTTGACCTTCAATGACCCTGAATTTTTTCAAGTAGAATGTTCTTAACCTAAGCTATCCTCACATATGCCTATTATGATCGACAACAATTACACAAATGACCTTCAATAACCCTGAATTTTTAAAAGTAGAATGTTCTTGACCTTTTCTATCCACACATAGGCCTATAATGGTCAACAACAATTTTTTTGTACCCGTTTTAGTTTTCAAAAAAATTCAAAAGGCTTTATCAAGTGACCTTGACCTTCAATTACCTTAATAATTTTCAAGTCAAATAATGTACTTGACCTAAGCTGTCCATACATATGCTTATAATGGTTGTTAAAAAAAGTTTGTTTGAGTGTTTAAAAAAGGCTATATCATGTGACCTTGTATCAAGTGGCCCCATAGGGGTTGTTTGCCACTCTCAGTACTGTTCACAGTTCTAGTTTAATTTTGTCTTATAAGAGAAAAGTTAATGTCAAAAGTTATACCATGACAATTACAAGCATTAATAGCTAATCAGATTTCTACAATTAAATAAGTCATCCAAATATCAAGTAACCAATAGCATTATATATCACGCAGGTAACGATTTGAAAGAAATGTGTATGGCCATTGTTTCAAGTATGTTATTAACATAACAGGTCATTTGGGGAATTCATAGGCGCCTATTATACTTCTAGACTATCCTGTCCACACGGGAGAGCAACACAAGCTCTGATTTCGTCATTTTTGACATCCTGATGCAGTACAATTATTATTGAACGGAAATAAGTCAAAGACGTGATAGGAACAATCATTTTTACTGATATGGCTGATTGTGCAAGTGGTGAGGAAAGTAACCAAATTCAGAGTGTCATATCTTTACTATGGAAGTCGATAGCGGCCATCCTCTTTTTTCAATGTCTCAAAGTCGACAAGTCGCCGGATTTCAAAGTCGCCAACTCGACAAGTCGCCGGAAATTCGAAATGGCGACTTGTCGACCTTGAAATCCGGCGACTTGTCGACTTGTCGACTTTGAAATACGGCGAGTTGGATTTCAAAGTCGCCAACTCGACGGGTTTCAAAGTCGCCAACTCGACAAGTCGCCATGTCTCGGTTAACAAATGGCCGTTATCGGCTTCCATACTTTACTCTTATTATACATATCAGTCGACCGGCAAAAAAGTTTTTTTTGAAATGAAAACAATTTAAATAAACGTTTATTAAGGGAATGAAACAAAATGCATATTTTCCATAGGAGGAATCATTCGGGGAACTTTTCATAGGCACCTATTATAGAGTATCCTGTCCACATGTTTCAGTGAATTAGATCACAAAACCCAATTATTATAGGAATATTGATGACAATCACTGAAAGACAGAAACGCAAAGGTAGATCTACCTCTTATTCTGACTCTTCATTTAAAACTAGACAGAATAAAATAACACATTGATTGATCAACAAAAATTTATTTTTATATATTTGAGAATATTGATGATTTATGAATTAAGTTTAACTTTTCCTTAATTTACCTCGACCAAAAATAAAACGACATATTCTATCTACAATAAAAGCTGCCAAGATGTCTCCTGCTACAGTCATTAAAACATTATTTCTCAGCTGAAAGATACAAGAAAATAAGGTTAACATAAAATAATTATATATTCTTTGTCATGTTATTATTTGAATACAGGTAAAATAAAATCATTTTCACCTCAACTGTGTAAAATTACCATGATTCATAATATTTCTTAATAATGTACAAAACACTAAAATATAAACAAGTTTAGCTGCAGGCAAATAACTTGATGAAAAGAATTTTTATTGGAATTTAAATGTGTTTTCCAGCCTTTGTTTGCATCAAGGACACTTAAACCTTCTGTATATTATGCCATACTCTATTGCATTTTCCTTCAATTACACAAAAAACAGGAAAACTGTGCTAGTGCTAATAGTTTTATATAAAGAAAGTACGCAAAGACTAGAAAAGCCTCTTTTTCGCCCATTGACAGCTGATGAGAAACATAGAAATGTAGACTAAATAAGTATAGATGCACCAAAAAACACAATAATCATTATTATCAAAATATTATAAACCTATCATTCTATGTAGAATAACACTTGAGTTAGCTGATAACAGGAAGTGAAATCCAGTTTATATTATTCTTATTTGTTTAGAAATAAACTAAATACATACTTCAGTAGGTAACTCGACAATTTCAAATTGTTCTCCTAAATCTGGTATTGCACCACTAGCCAGACAGACTATGGCTCCACTTGAGAACATTAAACTATATAATAATGGTTTATTATTCCATAAACTTTCCATAAATGGTTCACCCTGAAATAAAATAAACATGTAACATGGTTTATGTCATTAGGTTCAGCCAGTTAAGAGATCCTTGTAGCCTGTTTGTATTTCAAATAAACCATTTTGTAGAATATACATAAGGAATAGATAAGGAATTTGTGATTTCTTGAATGCTTTGCTAACAATAAAATAAAAAAATGATTCTAAGACTACATATTTATAAAGTTTTCAATGAATTATGTTTTGCATTTTCTTTACACAACTCAGAATCGTTCAATTTATTCTTGATCATAAAGTTTTTCATATGTTTAAATAGTTCTGCAACCAATGCATTAAGCACATAAAGCTTGTGAAAACAAAATGTTTTTATTGAACTTTTATAATAAATAAAAAAGTTATATTTTTTTATTCAAATCAAATTTACACTTCAATAATAAGTTGATATCAGAATCGTCATTAGTAAAACATTTCAGAAATAATACAAACCCTATAATTGACAGCGAATGTAGAGACTTGTAATGACATAGATATAATATAAACTGTAGTATTTAATATACTGGGTTTAAATTTAGCTTCTAAATCTATATGTTCTCCTTCTCTATAAAATATAACATGAACATTATTATTCATACTAATAAAATAATAACTAATAATGGAAACAAAATAATTAATACATCTTGGGATATGAGACATTATGGTATCTAACAATACCATTGACAATTCTCTATTATTGGATATTTAGTGGAGCCATTTTGGCAATATTAATGGTTTAAAACTAGTGTTACATAATGCAAAAAAGTGAAGTTTATATGAAACAAGGATTACTGTCCCTATTTTTATACGCCCACATATAATGTGGACGTATATTGCGGTTGACCCTGTCCGTCCGTCCGTCCGTCCACAATTGATTGTGGCCACAATAGAGACCACAGTTTTCATCGGATTACAATGAAACTTGGTATGTGTCTCTGTCATCATAAAATCTCGGTTCCTTTCGAAAACCAGCTTTCTGACTTTTACGGTTGGTGAGTTATGCCCCCTTTCTTAGTGAGAATTCGTCAAATTCAGCTTGTGGGCGAAATACAGGCCACAATTTTTGTCCAATCTTTTTGAAACTTGGTATGTGTCTCTATCATCATAAAATCTTGGTTCCTTTCGAAAATCAGCTTTCTGACTTTTACGGTTGGTGAGTTATGCCCCCTTTCTTAGTGAGAATTTGTCAAATTCAGCTTGTAGGGTGGGCGCGATACAGGCCACAATTTTTGTTCAATCTTTTCGAAACTTGGTATATGTCTCTATCATCATAAAATCTTGGTTCCTTTCGGAAATCAGCTTTCTGACTTTTACGGTTGGTGAGTTATACCCCCTTTCTTAGTGAGAATTTGTCAAATTCAGCTTGTAGGTGTGATACAGGCTACAATGTTTATCCAAACATTTTTATATGCCCACATATATTGTGGACGTATATTACGGTTGACCCTGTCTGTCCGAATATCGGTTCCTTTCGAAAACCAGCTTTCTGACTTTTACGGTTGGTGAGTTATGCCCCCTTTCTTAGTGAGAATTCGTCAAATTCAGCTTGTGGGCGCGATACAGGCCACAATTTTTGTCCAATCTTTTCGAAACTTGGTATGTGTCTCTATCATCATAAAATCTTGGTTCCTTTCGAAAATCAGCTTTCTGACTTTTACGGTTGGTGAGTTATGCCCCCTTTCTTAGTGAGAATTTGTCAAATTCAGCTTGTAGGGTGGGCGCGATACAGGCCACAATTTTTGTTCAATCTTTTCGAAACTTGGTATATGTCTCTATCATCATAAAATCTTGGTTCCTTTCGGAAATCAGCTTTCTGACTTTTACGGTTGGTGAGTTATACCCCCTTTCTTAGTGAGAATTTGTCAAATTCAGCTTGTAGGTGTGATACAGGCTACAATGTTTATCCAAACATTTTTATATGCCCACATATATTGTGGACGTATATTGCGGTTGACCCTGTCTGTCCGAATATCGGTTCCTTTCGAAAATCAGCTTTCTGCCTTTAACGGTTGGTGAGTTATGCCCCCTTTCTTAGTGAGAATTCGTCAAATTCAGCTTGTGGGTGTGATACAGGCTACAATGTTTATCCAAACATTTTTATATGCCCACATATAATTCTGACTTTTACGGTTGGTGACTTATGCCCCCTTTCTTATTGCTGTTGGTGGGCGTATAGCCTTGTGGGCGTCCGCTCGTTATACCTTCTTAAAATTGCTTGATTAAAATAATTACTTACTTGCGATTTTCATAAGCCAGAGCTTGTTGTACCAGATATATTAAACTAGTAAAATGTATAGAGAATTGTAGCAATACTGTCAAGATAGTATAAATATTAAATATATTAGGTAGAGGACGTTCTTTTGATAAATGCTTTAAAGGCTGGAAAACAAAATATGATAAAATGGTGAAAAAAGACATTCTTTATTATTATCTACTGTATTATAATTATAAAAATTTATCTATGACATAATTGTTAAATATAATAATTGTATAATTAAATATAATAATTGTATCATTAAATATAACAATCTTATAATTAACATCATAAAGTTTAATACAATCTCATAATAACATATAATGATTTGATAAATTATATTTGAATATAAATTGATATACAATATTAAAGAAGTTCTGACATGTCCAACCTACCTTTGACCTTGATATAAATAAGAAACAACCAGCCAGTAATAAACCTTGCATTGTAGCCTGTCCATCACTAAATTTAATACCATCTAAATATAATACACTTTGACTATAAGCTAATATAAGAGCATTCAATGCTAATATTTTAAACATCTGTAATGTGGTGACTAAGGTACATCTTCCCTGTTTGATTATATTACATACTAGAAATAAAAAATAAATATAATACAAATATTGAATAAATTATTAAATTTCATTTTAAAGTATTCTTGTAGGTAGCATTACAATATCAAATTATTATTGATATTGCAATATAATGATATTTGAAGACAGAGAGCACATATAAAAACTTGTGTTATATTTTCTGAACATAGAAATAATTATTGTATCATATAGCAAAATATATGTTTTGAGATAACAAGACAACAACTTACCACTTACTACTGTAGATAATTTGGAAGTAAATGGTGAAGCTACACTAGCATCACCTAATCTTACAACTTGAGATTTCTCTTCTTCTTCTATCTCTTTTAACATGGCAGCAATTTTTTTCTAGAAAACATATCACTTAAACGTATTACAACAGTTCAAATTGACAAATATAAGAGAAAAATCCTCAATTGTGCCTGAGACAATATGTCATATAATCCTCAAGCGACATTTAGGGGTAGGTAGCATATGAATAATGAACACAGTTTATTTGGTAAACTACTTCTCAATTTAATAACAATATTACACTACGTTTCAACAATTACACTGTCGTCATCAGGTGGACAAGATTAAATCAAAGAGTGACGCCTATATATAACAAGTGCATAACAATAATATAAACTGAGAGCATTAATGATATACAAACAAGAGATCAAGTATTTGTTGTAGCATCAAGTAGTAAGGAGGCAAGCCCAGCCTAGTACAGAAGTGACAAAACTTGCCTAATGAGTAGTTAAACATCTCACCTGTGCTGGAGCCAAATTATCTCCTCTTGCTACAGCTCTTTGCTTTGCTGCTTTACTCATTGATTTATTACTAGAACCACCAGATCTTTGAGTTAATTGTGATAATTTATCTGTTTTAGTATCATTATCTACACTACTACCCTATAGTATATACATTCAAATAATTAATATAAGATACTTATTACACTGCAACTAGTCTAAAGCATTTAAGAAGAATGAATCATTGTTAAACTACACTGTTATCTTTACTTTTATTCTTGTCATATAACTCAAAAACATATTGAGTAGAAATCATGATAGCCGCTATATATTTTCAATAATAAGCAAGTATACCTCTGACTTTTCTTTTTTCTTTTTTCCAAATTTTTCTGGAGCATTGGCTAATAATGCTACTCCTATAGGAATGTAAAAGGTGCATAATTTAAACTATTTCAAACAACAAGAGTATAGTTTATTACAGGGATCACAATGAAAAAAATACTTCAGATTCAAATTTTTCTTACATTCTGCTTAAAGCATAAGATTTATTTATCTTCATTATATATGTAGTATGTAATGGAGGAAAATGGAACAGACCTTCCTCTTTTGACTGTGAGGCATACAAAGAAGTAAGTATGCAATAAAAAAAAATTCAAACTTACCAACATGAGCGTGCTTTAAAGCACCTACATCATTAGTTCCATCACCACACATTAATGTTGTATAACCATAAGATTTTAATGATGTTATTATTATTTCCTGAAACAAAAGAATCAATAATAATAATGTTGTACAACCATAAGATTTTAATGATGTTATTATTATTTCCTGAAACAAAAGAATCAATAATAATAATGTTGTATAACCATAAGATTTTAATGATGTTATTATTATTTCCTGAAACAAAAGAATCAATAATAATAATGTTGTACAACTATAAGATTTTAATGATGTTATTATTATTTCCTGAAACAAAAGAATCAATAATAATAATTTTGTACAACTTTAAGATTTTAATGATGTTATTATTATTTACTGAAACAAAAGAATCAATAATAATATTTGGTACAACTATAAGATTTTAATGATGTTATTCTTATTTCCTTGAAAAAAAGAATCAATAATAATAATGTTGTACAACTATTTAAGATTTTAATGACGTTATTATTATTTCTTGAAAAAAAAGAATCAATAATAATAATGTTGTACAACTATAAGATTTTAATGATGTTATTATTATTTCCTAAAACAAAAGAATCAATTTTAATAATTTGGTACAACTATAAGATTTTAATGATGTTATTCTTATTTCCTGAAAAATAAGAATCAATGGTAATAATGTTGTACAACTATAAGATTTTAATGATGTTATTATTATTTCCTGAAACAAAAGAATCAATAATAATAATGTTGTACAACTATAAGATTTTAATGATGTTATTATTATTTCCTAAAACAAAAGAATCAATATTAATAATGTTGTACAACTATAAGATTTTAATGATGCTATTCTTATTTACTGAAACAAAAGAATAGTTGTTGTTGTAGTTGTACAACTACAAGATTCTATTATTATTTCTTGAAACAAAAGAATCAATAATAATAATGTTGTACAACTTTAAGATTTTAATGATGTTATTATTATTTCTTGAAACAAAAGAATCAATAATAATAATGTTGTACAACTATAAGATTTTAATGATGTTATTATTATTTCCTAAAACAAAAGAATCAATATTAATAATTTTGTACAACTATAAGATTTTAATGATGTTATTCTTATTTACTGAAACAAAAGAATAGTTGTTGTTGTAGTTGTACAACTACAAGATTCTATTATTATTTCTTGAAACAAAAGAATCGATAATAATAATGTTGTAGAACTTTAAGATTTTAATGATGTTATTATTATTTCTTGAAACAAAAGAATCAATAATAATAATGTTGTACAACTATAAGATTTTAATGATGTTATTATTATTTCTTGAAACAAAAGAATCAATAATAATAATGTTGTACAACTATAAGATTTTAATGATGTTATTATTATGTCCTAAAACAAAAGAATCAATAATAATAATTTGGTACAACTTTAAGATTTTAATGATGTTTTTCTTATTTCCTGAAACAAAAGAATCAATAATAATAATGTTGTACAACTATAAGATTTTAATGATGTTATTATTATTTCTTGAAACAAAAGAATCAATAATAATAATGTTGTACAACTATAAGATTTTAATGATGTTATTATTATGTCCTAAAACAAAAGAATCAATTATAAAAATTTGGTACAACTATAAGATTTTAATGATGTTATTATTATTTCCTGAAAAAACAAAAGAATCAATAATAATAATTTGTACAACTATAAGATTTTAATGATGTTATTATTATTTCCTGAAACAAAAGAATCAATAATAATAATTTGGTACAACTATAAAAGTTTAATGATGTTTTTCTTATTACCTGAAAAATAAGAATCATGGGAATAATGTTGTACATCTATAAGATTTTAATGATGTTATTATTATTTCCGGAAACAAAAGAATCAATAATAATAATGTTGTACAACTATAAGATTTTAATGATGTTATTATTATTTCCTGAAACAAAAGAATCAATAATAATAATGTTGTACAACTATAAGATTTTAATGATGTTATTATTATTTCCTAAAACAAAAGAATCAATATTAATAATTTTGTACAACTATAAGATTTTAATGATGTTATTATTATTTACTGAAACAAAAGAATAGTTGTTGTTGTAGTTGTACAACTACAAGATTCTATTATTATTTCCTGAAACAAAAGAATCAATAATAATAATGTTGTGCAACTATAAGTTATTATTATATAATGATACTAATTCAGGGAATCAGTCTGTTGTAAAACTAAAAAAATCTCACCTTTTGTTTTGGTGCAACTCGAGCAAATATTTTAGTATTTGGTAAAATAATTTTTAATATTTTAGGATATTCTGTTTGAAGATATGTTAAAGCCTGGAATACAGTAGAAAGACATTTTGTTTGTTCAGTTACTAATGTACTGTACTACAACCACAACAGAAGTTATTAACTACTCCCATTACAGATATTGTCTCAACTAAATTATAACTAGGTGATATATCTGAACAACTCAGTAATATCATTTTATTATTAAATAATACATTTTCAAAAAAAATAAATATATAATATATTGCTATGTAATGGGTATTTAAAATATTTTTAATTTCCATTGTCTAATTGATGCCTATACAATTACATGTAGCAATAGAATACTGTATATTTGAATATATTAAATATTAATAAGTACCTCTCCAGTCAAACATAGATCATATTTGTCTATTAAAGACTTTCTGACATCACCCGGTATAACAGGTAGTATTATTTTATCATCAATAGATTGCCAATGCCAATCTTTATCTGTAAAAAAATAATTTAGCTTTAAAATTATAGATATATTTTCCAATTTTTGAAGAATTCTGCTCCAGCTTTAACCATTTTAACCCTTTAAAACCAGAGTGTAAATGGTATCAAACATCATATACCTTGAAGTTCCAAGTAATATAACTGATGGAAAGATAAACTTCGTAATTATGTGAAGAATGAATTTCCTCAAAACAAAATTCCATCATGAATATATAAAGCAATGAAAATATCTCCCAACATACAAACAAAATTATGTGCTCATGTCTGCACTCAAAGACTTTCAAAGTTATAGAAATAGTTTATACATAGAAATACATGTACATTTATTTGTAGAGAAATAGTTTAGACATAGAAATACATTTATTTGTAGAGAAATAATTTAGACATAGAAATACATGTATATAAAGAGAAATAGTTTAGATATAGAAATACATGTATATAAAGAGAAATAGTTTAGATATAGAAATACATGTATATAAAGAGAAATAGTTTAGACATAGAAATACATGTATTTGTAGAGAAATAGTTTAGACATAGAAATACATGTATATAAAGAGAAATAGTTTAGATATAAGAATATATGAAGTGCAATTGTTGTAAGGCCAGAGGAATAAATTAACAATCAATAATTGTTATCGGATCAATAATATAGTATTAATAAGTTACCTAGTGTATTGGGTGATGTTAAGATTAATATCTTAACCTTTCCAGATATCTTTAATTCTTTAGAAACATGACAGGCTGTTAATGGATTGTCTCCAGTTATCATGGCAATCTTTATAAATAATTAGAATAGTTTATGTTAATACATAAGATTGATAATATCATTTGATAGAATTCTAAACAATATTGTCTTGTAGATAGACATAACAAAATCAATTAAGTATTGTAGTCCTTAAACAAAGATTGCTCAAGCTATTGCTTTTAACGAATGGAAAATGATCAATGTAGGCCTGCAAAAATGGTGAACATAAACTATGTTCAGCTTAATTAAACTCCACTTTTATCATGCAGAATAGTCACATCATCTACATATACATGTATATAGATATCTAATATATCAAAGTCTACTTGGCCATAGATAAAGTATACACCTACAGGTCTTTTTATTTCATGCAGAAAATTTTCAAAACAAAATTTTGGATACTTACATGATGTGAAGCATTCATAATTTCTTTAACAGAAGATTTGGAATCTGATTTTAATGGACAGGAAATTATAACAAAACCAGCAAAATTTAAATCACATTCAATCTGTTCTCTGGGTATCTCTCTTACCTAAAAACAATACAATATTAGGTCTAGCATACATAATTCAATGCACCATCAAAATGGTGAGCAAGGAGCACTACTTTTTGATTCATTTAATACGATGTTGAACGATAAGGTAACATCAGAAAGTCTCTGACCTTTAGCCTTACTGCTACTGGTAATAACTCAAAATATATATTCATCGAAAAATATCAAACTTGTTCAAGATCTTATCAATCTAAATGTTTACACCAAATTTCATTCAAATCAGATAAAAAACTGTAGTCTCTATTGCATTCACATGCCAATTTTGACACATTCTGACTAATTCAAGGGAAATAACTCAAACACAGTTCATCTAAAAAAAAATCATCTATATAGAACTTGTACAGATCAATATAAATGTTAACACAAAAGATCATTCAAATCAGATGAAAACATTTAGCTCTATCACATTCACAAGCCAATTTCAAGGTGTTTTGACTAAGTCAAGGGCAATAACTCAAAAACTGTTCCTCGAAAAATAATCAATATCCAAGAAGTTCAAGATTTTATCAATACAAATTTCTTTCGAATCAGATGAAAACTGTAGGCTCTATTGTGTTAACAAGCCAATTGTGGACAGACTGACCGTCCAACAGGGGTGACGACAATATACAATTTAATGAGGACGTATAAAATTATATTAGTTAATGCTCAGTTAATGCTATTACTACCAATGAGCATCATTAGAATATACAGTCACATGGGATGAAGATTTGTTAAAGACATTGTACATCCAGTAGTCAATCACTTCTTTAAACTATATCATTAATCTATGTTACTATTTCAGTATACCTGTGTCTGATGTCTTTCAGCATAAGTATTCACAACAGATACTATTTATCATTCCAATTATAATAATACATACCTGAGAATGTGAAAGTGGTCCAAGATGTTTATAACCTAATGCTAGAACTCGAGCTCCTCTTCTAGCCATAGATAAATATACCTCATCATAATCAGCTGGTGGATTGGTAAACTACAATATATGATAATGATAGTTAAACAATATTCTGATGATACATATAGTGAGATAGCAATATATAATGTAATACTACATGTACTCAAAAGAAATTGTAACAATAAATACAAGTGGTTTTTCTGTTTTCTGTTGTATATTTTCTGTTTTAACACAGGCAAAGACTCTAAGATTATTGAGGTCTAATCCAAGTTCTCGTCAATATAAATGTTCACACCAAATTTCATTAAAATCAGATGAAAACTGTATTGTCTATCGCAATCACAAGCCGCGTTTTGACTAAGTCAAGTGCAATAACTCAAAAACAGTATATCCAAATGTCAATTTCGAACTTGACCAAGGTGACATCAACTTCAATGATCACACCAAATTTCATTCCAATCAGATGAAAACTGTTGTCTCTATTGTGTTCACAAGTCTATTTCGACGCAATTTGACTTTAGTCAAGGTCAATAACTCAAAAGACATTCACCCAAAAATCGTCATGATCAAACTTGTCCAAGATTTCATCAATATAAATGATAACACCAAATTTCATTCAAATCAAATGGAAATTGTGATCTCTATCGCTTTCACAAGCCAATTTTGAGGCGTTTTGACTAAGTCAAGTGCAATAACTCAAAAACCATTCATCGAAAAATCACCAATTTCAACTTGTCCAAGATCTCATCAATATCAATGATCACAGCAAGTTTCATTCAAATCTGATGAAAACTGTAGTCTCTATCGCGTTCACAAGTCAATTTTGACATGTTTTGGCAAAGTCAAGTGCAATAACTCAAAAACCATTCAATGAAAAATCGCCAATTTCAAACTTGTTCAAGATCTCATCAATATAAATGATCAAAGCAAGTTTCATTCAAATCTGATGAAAACTGTAGTTTATCCGTTCACAAGCCAATTTTGACGCGTTTTGGCTAAGTCAAGTGCAATAACTCAAAAACCGTTCATCGAAAAATCGCCAATTTTGAACTTGTCCAGATCTCATCAATATTACTGATCACAGAAATTTTCCCATTTAAATCCGATGAAAACTGTAGTCTCTATCGCGTTCACAAGCCAATTTTGACGCGTTTTGGCTAAGTCAATTGCAAAAAACTCAAAAACCGTTCATCGAAAAATAGCCAATTTCGACCTTGTCCGAGAACTACAATATAATTACAGCAAGTTTCATTTAAATCCGACCAAAACTGTAGCCTCTATTGCGTTCACAAGCAATTGTGGACGGACGGACAGACGGACGGACAGGGGTGACGACAATATATGACCACATTATAATGTGGGCGTATAAAAATAGGATAAAAGAAGTTTTTAGCATCATGAAATGTTACAGTGAGTGCAGAAAAGATACTGATTTGAAAGCATCAGATATACATGCTAGACCAAGAGAATTTTGTGTTCTGTTTCATAGACAGTTTGCCAGTAAGTGAAAGTCCATGCTCTTTAACTCTCTGGATATAGCTTGGTTTAATCAAATGAACTTTACAGGTAGAAGCTCTAACACTACATGCATAAGATTGGGTAGTTCTGAAAGGTTTATGAGAGCAATATTTTATAAGTTGAAATCAATATTTTTAATTCAACAGCAAAAAAGTGTAATGGAATAAGAAAAGGGTTGGATTTGACCCGAGGGGAAATATACTGTACAATTTTCTATGTTTAGATTACCGTTTGGTGAGTTTGTTTACGGAAGCATTTTAAGTAAAAATTTTAAAACAGTAGCAAAACATTAGTTCCTATAATTTTCACAACAAAATATCAAACACATGTCACTTTTTTTCTCATATAATCTCAATATTTCCAACTTGCTTCTTACCATCATCTTTAAAGTTTCTGGTGCTCCTTTTACAGTTCCAATATATTCAGTATTTTGAGATCCTAGTGGTGTATACCCACATATAACAGACATTCTCTTTAAAGCACTGGCAAAATGGAATCGATGGAATATCTTTAAACCTTGTGGTCCTTTTTTCTGTGGTAAAACAGAATCAGCTGGAATATACAGATGTTATATCAACAACTAGTACATTTAACACCTTAAGTAGAAACAGCCAGATGACTTGGGCAACGTATGGACTGACAGACAGGAGTGACAACAATAAATGACGTATAAAAAGAGATACAATTGCATTTTGTTGAGCTCTAGTAAGAAATATTGGTCAATATGATAATGAAAATATATAAAGGCTAAATATTATATACCTTTTGTTAATGTCCATTCTACAGCATTTAATGTAGCTTTCTCTAAAGGATCACCAACTAATTCATCATCTAAATGTACTAATGAATGGCATGAGGCCATAACTTGTGCTGTAGTTATAGGTACTTCACTAGCATGGACTATTTCTTCACCACTAAAATGTATACTTGTATAGTTATATTCTAGTCAAACTTATGCAAATAAGTTTCAAACTGTAAAATTTGTTTACAATATTTTTTATATCTAACAATTTCTACTAAATATCTTAATCTTGTACATTTTCAGCACATCTTCTTAGAGTGACAACCACTTTATGAAATAACTGAAGTCATTACTCAGAAGTACTATATGAGGATGCAGACTAAAGAAATGATCAGTAACAATGTTTTTATTGTACATAAGGAACTAATTTAAATGTACATGGAGATGAGTTTTATCAAATGTGAAGTGAGCTGAGATACTTATATATACTTACTTTAAACCAGTTACACCTTCAACAACCAAACTATCACTAGTTAAGGTGCCAGTTTTATCAAAACAACATATATCAACTTTACCAGCAAAAGGTATACGGAATGGTTCAGTACAATATACATCTAAAATAGAATAATAAGAATTAGTGATGAAAACTAGGTACCATATAGTAATTTATGTTATATAATGTTGAATCAAATGATAGCTATTGTCTAAATACTTTACCAACACAGCTGAATGTGTGCTTTATCAGCTGGTAAAACACACATTTAGATGACAATATTACTTCAAGTAAAAATTACAAGATTCAATAAGAATCTGTTTAAACCAGGGAAAATAATAACCAGATTTGTGAAGTGTAAATCATTTTCATCAGATTATATTTTATATAGACCTATTTAAGCATGAGTTGTCGGATAGTCTAAAAATTAAAATATCAATAAAACTATCAAAGCACGTGTAACAAAACAAAATAGTTTTTCTGTTTATACTTTCTCATCCTGCAAGGGATGTTACTCGTCTCAAAATATAAATGGAAGCACTATATGGTTATACAGGCGTTCATATCAACACCTTGAAAGACTGGTATAGTTTGATCCACAAAACATTTGGCAGAATCAAAATATAGAAAATACAATTCTTATCATGCAGTAGCAGTCACCTGCAAATTATAATAATTGAACATCAAACGTTCAGAACTGCTAATCCAAAAAATTACTTGACATGTTTTTGCAAAAAGTTATCAAAAGAGTTTCACAGCTCATCAATTATAGATATTTGTAGTAATTTTGTTTCCTGGCTGACTTGAAACCAAAGTTAAAGTGCTTCTAGATCCAAGCAAGACCACAATATTTTGTCATCATGAAGATATCTGAATAGATGTTTTCATACATGAAACAGAATCATACTTACATAATTTAGTAAGAGCTAATAACGATGTATTGACTGCTAATGATAATTCAATTGGTAGTTCAGGGGGAACAACTGATGTTAGAATTAGTGTACATTCTAAAAATAACTTATATCTGTTACGATTGGGATCTTCAGTGCCTGAAACAAATCATAAATACATACTGGTATATCAAATTCTGCAAAACAGGATATGATTCATTCAAACAAACATTATCAGGGGCTGGTTGTCTTTATAGACTTTCTGCAATATGAATAACATACCAGTTCTTTCAGTAAATCTTTATAGCATTTCTTATACCTACAAAACGAAAAATTCAATGATTTCTATGTATAAGTGTACTGCAGTGAAACATAGCTTACCCTTAATCCAAACATAAGATGCAGCAATTATTGCAAATATCAATAGAAATAATATAAAGAAGAAAGTCTCTAAACTATTAGCTGTCATTCTCTTAACACCAAATAATATAGTTTTTAACAGTTTTCCTTGTGAAGTATTAAAACTGTGTCTTAAAACATACGCTATACAGCCATTATCTGTAGCTGAAAAAATATAAATTATATTTCAATGAATCTTTTATTCATATAAACAGTTTTATAAACAAATGTGATGCATTAGCAAAATCTAGCAATAAAAGACACCTTATCAGTATAATGTTGCTTGATGTATTGGTGCTATGGAGAAACAAAAAAATGCATATATTTTCAGAACTGTCAATAGCTAATTGAAGTACTTCAAGGTGAATTGCCATCATATTTAAACAAGACAATACTATATAACTATAAATCATGTTCAAAACTTGAAATAAAGATAGCTTGCCAGGCAAGGTAACATACACCCACTGGCAGCATTGATTTTGAAAAAGAAATAGAGCAATAACTCAAAAAACATTCACTGAATGAATATTGAAGTCAAGGTTAAAAACTCAAAAATTGTTCATGGAAAATCGTCAAATTAAAACTTGACCACCATCTTATCTATTTCAATACTCATACCAAGTTTCATCAAAATCCATAGAAAATTGTAGCTTCTATTGCAACCACAATAAAATTTTGACGCAATCTTACTAAGTCAAGGGCAAAAACTCAAAAACTGTTCATCGAAAAATCTTCAAAATCGAACTTGACCGTCGTCTTATCAATTCCTATGCTCACACCACCTTTCATTTAAATCCATTGAAAATTGTAGCTTCTATTTTGTCTACAAGAAATATAGAGGCAGGGGCAATAACTCAAAAACTATTTATCAAAAAATCGTCCAAATCGTACTTGACATGTGGGCGTATAAAAACTACTCTCTATTGCTTCTAAAACAAATATTGTTAACAATAATACATAAAAATAATGACTCACCTTTTAATCCTGCGCCTGTTTTACTAGGTGGTGTATGTTGTACAACTTTGGTACCACCAAATAACATGTGTAATTTACCATCAATTTCTGTATCTAATATATGATCATTGTCTAGATTTTCTACTGCCTCCTGTGTGATATGATATAATATATTCACTATATATTCAACAAGTCCTGTCTTTTAACATGAATATCTTACAGGAATCCAGTAAAACTGTGGTTCTCAGGATTGGTATCTGACACAAGATAGTTCATTTCAAGAATTTACTTGCTATAATATATTGGGCTTAAATTGTAACCAAGTCTTAGAAATATTTTCCTATTGCTACAGTCAATTTCTTTTGAGATCAATGAGTAATAGTAACGTGACCACAGTTATTAAAAGGCAAATTCTTAATCTACTTGATACATATAGCAAATGAGACTATTAAATGGCCTATAAAACTAAATAAAACATAAAAATTGTAATTGACCTTCATAACTGGTACTGATTCTCCTGTTAACATAGATTCATCTACTATACATGGTCCTCTTAATAATAATAAATCACATGGTACTATTCTATCATCTTGACATCGTACTACAATAAAACATATAGTTTTCATCCATTGTATCATACCTTTTACTGATATGGTGCTAGTAGTTCATAGTTGACTTGATATTGGTAATCAATTTATAACTATACATTATAATCCTACCTATTGATACTATATCTCCTGGTACCAATTCATCTGTCATTACTTTTATCCATCTTTTATTTCTATATACCTAGAAATTACACCAATATATTATTAAAACACATTTAGCAAACTTACATTCATAAACAATGTGATATGCATCACAACACAAATTTCCGGCAATGTGAACCAATATGATAGAAATAAACTGAGATTTATCCTTACTTGTTGCTTACTTTTACTTACACTTCTTTTAAAAGTCTAAACCAAATGTAATCAATACAGAATGCATGACATTTTGGATGTCAAAATTTTACCCAATACCATTTGGGTTTGCCAAGACAGAATTTTTACTCATTTAATTACCAGAACAAACTGGTGAACTAATTCGCAATTTTGAAAGAATAAAAAAAAAACTAATACTCTGCAGTATCAAGGATTGGGCAAAAAATATTCATGAATCTATTGGTATATCTTTTCAACTCTAGAAAGAGTTGACTAATAATCTACTAGATAAGCAATCACAATATCATCACTCCAAAACTATATTCAAAACTTTTTGTAAGATCTGCCACAAGTATTGTAAGACAAAAAACATATCTGGTTACCTATGTTAAATTACAGATTTTTTAAGAAACAAGCTTCTGACCCTATCTTAAAATAACTAACCATACCTGAATTAAGTATGGTTTTATTCCCATTTTACGTATTTCTGCCATATTACGTAGTTGTTGTTGAACAAGTGTAGCTTCAAAAGCAATCAACATAAACAAAGTAAAAAGACTGTAATACCAATATTCATCTAGACACCATAAACCAACACAGAATACTTGAAATACAAAGAATGGTGCTGTAGCTCTTTCTCGAAATAGTTCCATAAACTGAGGTATATCCATTATCATTCTAAAAATAATAATATATATCATGAGCAACAAAATATCACACATTCACACAACCAAATACAATAATTTCTGTTTGCAAGAACAGCTAGTTCTAGGCCAAACTTACCGGCATAAACTAAAGAGTCATCAGGTTTTGACACACCGACTAGAATTGTTACTCATGATCACCATTTGTTTAATGTGACCAAGTAAATGAAAGTTCCATAATTCGCAATATGATGTAGCTAGTCTTGATAATATGAACTCACATCAAGTAAAATAACATTTACTTGAGTAACTCCCCGGAATCAATTAAATGGTTTGAGGTATTGCATATTATTAAGTATCACAAAAATATAAAAAATAACTAATGTATTAGAACGAAGACTTTTACTTACGAATTTTTGCCATATTTTAACTCTACTTCTTTCAAGGATTTATCATCTGGATAGCCTTTCCAGTCCATATAGTGTTGTATAGATTCATTTATCGGAAAGGATACTTGTAAAAATTGTTTTTTCTCATCTTTATCATAAATATATTTAGTTTTTTGAAAATAAAACCATAATTCTTCTCCATGATCAGACTGAAATAAAATGCGTCAGTAATTAACAAATCAAAATATAAAATAATAATAGATTAACATTCAACATTATCGTCTTCTCCTAGGAAATGGAGTAGTAATTGCTCAGAGAATTTGGAGCAAGTTTAATCTGAAGGCACGTAGTCACTGAGTTGAGTAGAGATGGAATTTCAATTCAGTTTCCCTATTTCAATGGTTCAGCATAGATGAAGGGGTACGGTACTTGGTTAACTCGGAAACAAAATACCATTGCTGGTCATTTGTTGCATAACAATCCTTAATCTGTCAAATGAATTAATTTTTACTAAACTAAACGGCTGATCAGATACGTTGATATCACAGCAACAAAAGAATGCAAGATGTGCCATGAGAGCCATGATATGGGCCATACCAGTCCGACTTTGGCATAGGAGAGACTGGACACATTTTGCCATGGACCGCATGTTGACCAGAAAATAACCCCACCGGCAAATCTGATGTCACCCTGTGCCTCTAGTCAGATGAAGGATCCAAGGGGTTGAAGTATGTACAGGTACATTAAATATCAATCTTAAAAGCTTTGCAAACAACAATATATGAGATTAATTCAGAACTGATATGCCAAGATTTTACTTGTGAGTGACATCTTACAAATCTGTGTCAACATCCATCAGCCTACAGTATCACAGGATGCAGTGGTTTCCAGTATCACTGGTAGGATTTGGAATTCTCATTTTTAGTACTGTTACCTGATCATGGAATAATTTGATAATTTCCGTAAAACCATTATTTGGCGTAGGTACAACTTTCACCCAGCTAGCTTTATATGGATCATTAACCTGAAAAATTATATAAAGGTATGACAGTATATCCTTATGCCCAAGGGTTTGGGTGAACTTCCTTATCACAAGTCAAATAGGCTACTGATTGGACTGGTAAAAATCCATATGGTTCAATATAATATATATCCAGAAATCATTATCACAACCTATAGTAGCCCATCCAGGTAACATCAATTCTCAGCAAAGCAATATAAAATCATTCAAAAAGGAAAGTAAATTTACCTTAGAACATGTTAATGCACAACGAACATCTACAGACCACAAACAAAACAGTGATGTCAATACTTGCAGTAAAGCAACAATGGCAAATGCTATAAGACCTCCCTCAAAATAGTCATTTATTCCATACACAAATGTCCAAATATAGAGCCAAGCAGAATATATTAAAATAAATGGCGCAACATATCCGTGGAATACAACAGGTCGAATATTATAATAACATAATCGCTGAATCTCTTCGTTCACGGGGGCTGCCATTTTTTATTACTGGTCAGCAGCAAATTATTTCAATAAATTTAATTCGATAAAATACAGGTCAGTGACTAAGTTGCCTTGGTGTCGTTGCCTTTTAAAAATTGGCTAAATTGAAGATATTTAACCAAAATATTAGGAAAAGGTGCCCTGGACTGAATTCATTCGTTTCTTTCCGACCATTTTCATTGATACAAGGGAGGTAATTATATATATACACATTCTGACCACAGTAAATGGTTATTAAGACTACAGCAGAGCCGTATAGAGTGAGCTATCCGTAAAATTTACCGAAACCAGGGAGTGACCTAACCCTAACTACAACTTCTAGAGCTTTATAAACTGCCTTTATCTATAAAAGATTTAAAAGGGGCATTAGAAACCATTCAACAAAGTATCGCAATATCAATATTTGTCAAGAATTTGTAGCCTACCTTTTAGAGTTTATTCAAGCTAAACATTTAACGTGTTGTGTTTTCAAGAACAAGGGCAATAATTCATATGAAATATTTTTCGATTTTTCTGTTTTAATATGGTTCATCATTTGGTGATAATATAGAATTTCACGGAGTTTCTTTAAAATACGCCGAGAATTGTGCCTTCTGCATTGTTAATAAGCTCAAATTGAATGTATTTTCAGGGACAAAGGTAGGCTAATAATAATAATAATAATGATAATAGTTCACTTATATGGCGCAAATTACTTTTCAGTTCCTATTGCGCCCTCGATCAATATATTTTTGTGAATGGAGGAAATACTCAAGCACTATTAAAGAAAAAAGTTTTTAGGTGTTTCTTAAAGATGTCGATAGATTTTGAAAATCGTAGTTCGAATGGTAAACTGTTCCATAGGACTGGTGCAGCGTAAGAGAAAGCGCGTTTGGTGATTTCGAGGTAAACAGATGGCACACTTAATAAACACTGGCTTGAAGATCTTAAGGTTCTAGTCGGGTTTGAAATGTCAATCAGATTTTTAATTATGATGGAGATTTGTTATAAATGGCTTCATACGTTTGTAATAGTATTTTAAATTGAATTCGCTTATTGACTGGTAACCAATGGAGAGATCTCGGGGTTGGGAAATATGTTCATATTTCTTGGTGTCAGTTAAAAGTCGGGCAGCTGAATTTTGGATATGTTGTAGTTTGTCTATTTGATAATCAGGAAGTCGGTGAAAGAGAGCGTTAAGTCTTAATTTAGTAGTGATAATAGCATGGATTAAGTTTCTTCACGGTTGGAGTGAGACATGTTCCAATTTAATGTAAATTGTTTTAGAAGGAAGGACGCAGCAGAACAGGTGGAGTTGATTTGGTGTTTGAAGGATAGGTTAGAATCGATCACAGAGCCGATGTTTTTGGCTTTATCGGATGGTACTATCAGTTCATTTTCAAATTGGATCTGCGTAGTTTTAAGTTTTGCAAGTTGTTGTTAGGTGCCCAAGACCAATAGCTCTTTTTTCATCTGGATTCAATTTTAGGAAATGGGTCGTCATCCAATTATGAATCGCGACGATGCAAGTCTCGATCTTTTCCACAGATTCAGATTGTGTAGGCGTTTCTAAAGTAAGATAGAGTTGTGTCGTCAGCGAATAAGTGGGCAGACAGTCCCACAGTTGAGTAATAACTCAAATTACATAATTTGTTTAAAATTCTATGTTTTTATTGGGCGACAATGTACATTTCACCAAGTTTATGTAAGATAATCTATATACCGAAAAATACCGAAAAATACCGAAAAGTACCGAAAAAATCCGAAAAAACTCCGAAAAATACCGAAAAAACTCCGAAAAGTACCGAAAAATACCGAAAATACACCGAAAAAATACCAAAAAAAAACGAAAAAACTTTTCTGGTGCTAATTACCGAAAAAAACCGAAAAAACCTAAATACCGAAAAAATCCTATATACCGAAAAAACTGACACTAATTACCGAAAAAATCGCTAAATACCGAACAATCTGACCACTTATAAATTAAACAGGAATTTGACTTCTAGAAAAAATGTTTCCCTCAACTGTTTGTTGGTCGTCAGGAAACTGAGTCACCAATCTCCATTTTTATTGGTGTGCGGTGGCTCAGTGGAACGGCGTTGGACTATTAGCTGCAATGCGATCTGGTGCCTTGTCCCGCTCTGGACAGAAAAAAATTCCGATGCCAAGGCCCGTGTTTTCTGTGGAGTTATTCTCTGTGGTCTTCCCCCCCCCCCCTTTAAAAACTAATAATATTAGGCGCTCAAACGTCGGAAAGTTTTAAAGAGACAGAATGGGCCCCGGGGATAGGTGGGATCGCGGGCCCCTAAATGTTTCTGACGATTGGAAGAAGTGGAGATTTGACGCAAATTTGTACACACATTACCTTAATATGATAAAATCATAGGCGAACAGGACCATTTCCATTGGGGGGGGGGGGGGTGGCACAGCTTTTTTTGCCCGATCCGTTCGAAGTTGGGCTAGTAATTTTCCGCTCGGGTACATGTCAGATCGCATCAAATCACTACTGTACTTCAAACAACTTACGGACACCCCGAAATCCCAGTAAACCACAACGCACCCCCCTCTCACTGATGAAGAAAAGAGACCCACCCAAAGGATGAAGGAAATATTAGTTAATGTGCCCCCAACCCTAATGTGCCCCCAACCTAAGATGGTTTGTCGGGAATTTATCCTGCTCCCATGTACACTTCCTAGCAAAAAATCTGGTGGAGTGAATTTGTCTTCTTTTTAAAAAGGAATCTTTACAAAAGTCATTATTAAACATACCGTTGTTCACAGTCGTTGACCGATAAGGCGAAGGGTTCCGATTTAGCGTGTGAAGGGAGTTAACTGGTAGATTAGATTTATGATGGACAAAATGAACTATGTTGTCCTGAAACCTACAGCAGTACCTACTTATAGCTTTAAATCAAAGTATGATTTCTCATGTTTGTTTTTCATCATTCCATTTTTGCATGATGATAATACTAGCCTACATATATCAAGGATATTATACTGAACCAAAAAATTTAGGTTACTTCAGAAAATAAAATCGTTTAGTTACGAAAAACTGATATTGTCCAAAGACTTTATTTTCAAGTTTCAGTTAAAAATTGAGCCGATGTGATCTTTAAAATCATCACCATATTTTTTTTTTTTTTTTTGGTCATTTAAGTGAAATGAAAAGAGTTTGTGTATTTTGAATATTTATATTGTTTTTTTTTCGTTTACTTATAATTGAAAACATTAAAATTATTAAAAAATAAAAGGTATATTGAAAGATTAGTACATATTATTACAGTTATCTACAACCCCTCCCTTTCCCGAAATCAAATATAGACCCAACTTTCGTTCGTGTTTTATTAGTTTCGTTTCGAATGTTTTATTAGCTGTCAGCTTTGTAAGTAACCACTAGATAGCTAATAAAACATTCGGTACGAAACTTATAACACACAAAAGAGAATGTTGGGTCTATATTTTAATTAGACTTCAGCAACGATAGAAATCACTAGTTTATATACATCAGTCGTATTGAAAGGTCAGCAGCTTTACCCTTTGTGCTTCCTTGCTGCGTCTGTGGAACGCTCACCGTTCATTTCTACAGTGTTACAGCCGCGGAATAGATGGAGAGAAGCAGAGTCACCCGAGGTTTGCCGATTGGGGGATTTCAGGTTTTTTTCGGTAATTAGTGTCAGTTTTTTCGGTATATAGGATTTTTTCGGTATTTAGGTTTTTTCGGTTTTTTTCGGCAATTAGTATCAGAAAAGTTTTTTTTGGTGTTTTTTGGTATTTTTTGGTATTTTTTCGGTGTATTTTCGGTACTTTTCGGATTTTTTTCGGTATTTTTCGGAGTTTTTTCGGTTCTTTTCGGTTCTTTTCGGTATTTTCCGGTATATAGGACAGCCGGGATAATCTTTTTTTATTACCCATATGATTCACCCTTAAGTGAAAATAAACAACCCTGTTTCGTTTAAGTCAGTCAAGATTTGTGCCTTCTAAAAAAGCGTTTACAAGTTTTAACTTTTATCGACCGATCATAACCAACACAAGGTTTTGACTTTTTAGGTTAATTAATCCGTTTAATCGATCGATTCCGCGTTTTACCGACGGTTCCATCCATGACCCCTTTTTACCGACCGATTCCGCGTTTTACAGTAAAAGTGGGAGGGGGGGGGTGTCGACACCCTCACACCCCCGTACGCTACGCTCCTGCATATAAAAAGTAGACTAAAGTAAAAAAAAAAAGATTAAATCTATCCAGATACATTTCTATAATATATAATGTCGCACCATGGGCATATAAGATGACGATGGTGCTTGAATTGATCAGATTTGAAAATTATCGTTTCAAACAAACTCAAGTTCTGTCGACAAGAAAGGGAAGTTTTGAGATATGCTTATAAAATTTCACTTTATATTCAAAATTTGCCGCATAATAAGCAGTCATATTCCTCTTCAATGAATGTTCAAAGGGAATAATCATTGCTTATTATATCTATTCTGTTTTGTGTAGACATTTGTGGTGTACAACAAGTTTATGGTTGAATATACTTCAACCAATTTCACAACTTTAAAATATTATAATTGACCCACTGTTTTGTCTGATGATTATTCAAAAAATGAGATTATTTAAGTTTTAGCCGCCTCCTTCGATTCGACATGATATGTTACAAAATATGTATTTCCTTTGATGACAGGTCTGTACTTTTGTTAAATGATAATGTCTAAATCTTATCTGAAAAGCCAATTATTGAAGAAGAAAAAATGAAAACGAAAATCATCCAAAGTGTCAGACGATACGTCTCCATTATTAGAAAAATCTAAATATTTCATATTGTCTGTTATGATAAAGAAATCTAAAAAGTATCAGGTTAAACTGAAATCAATCATAACAGCACTGCTTTCACATTTATTGTAAGACACTTTGTATTACAGAAAGTGTTAAATTATTGAGTCTCTTGCGATCTTTCAATCTGAAACTGGTGTTTATTTCAATAGCTATGATGTAAAATATAACACCAAATTGGCCCCACCATGACCGTCATATTTCATACTGGAATAAAAGTCATGAAAACTAATTAACCATTATCAAGTGTATAGAATGATTGCTCACTCGGGAAGACGTACCAGAATTTTGCAGTAGCGAAGATAACGCTTTTCGATTGTCGTCAAGGGAGGCAGTGTTCAAGGCATGCCTATTGACCACAGTAATAAAAATTATAATTATTTGTTTATAGCTAGGCTGGTAACACGGTGGTAGTCTCTTGGGACTTTTGTTTCTAGCCTTTCATTGTTTGTTAAGTTAATAAAAGACCCCTAGAATGATTAGCGGTTCATTTATGATAAGTTTCCCCCAAGGAAGACTTGATTTACAAATCTGAAGGAATCGCAGTGGGCTTCTATGAGAGTTTAGTGGCTTCGTTTGGTGATAAATCTTACTATCCGTCTTAATCAACGTTTAATGGTGCTGCTACAGTTGCCAGATTTTATCAAATCATTTGAGTGCTTCACAAACATGGTTTGAAAATTAGTTTGAAGACAAAATAAAACGAGTGTCTTGTTAAGTTCAGCAACTGATGCCAATGCTTACTATCTACTCCAACCTCTTGATTGTTTTAGCTAATATTGAACTGAATTCATTACCATAAAACGTCAAGTCAGTACCATGTGTCACTAATCATTGAAAACCGTTATAAATTGGCACGAATTTGTATTTATAATACCATATATATATAAATTGATTTATTTATTTTAACAAATTATATAAGAATCTACATATAATTCAACGCAAACCTCGACAACTTAAACATTTCTGTTGGTAATATCAATTTTACAGTATTGCACAAATATGTATATCAGAAAATGTGCCCGTTCCTTGCTGTTATCAAATTACAGATCCGAACAACCTTGAGAAAGCAAGATTCTTGAAAATGTTACTGCCTTTAGTCGACTTTCAGAAATTTACTTATCATCACCTACAGTCATCTTTCTGATATTCGTTGTCAATGTTCTGGTATTTACAGCGGTATTTCTGTATTTCAGATTCCGGTATTTACAGTCTACGATGGAAAATTGTGGTTCTTCTCTACACATTGGAACTTGCTGTTCTCTTTTATACACATACCATTCTTGTGTGTAACTATTAAAATGATATGTTTTAATTTCAGCAGGTATACTATACTCTATTTCTTTATACTGTACTTGATATTCTTCAGGATCTTTGTGTCGTTCTACATTATATTCTTCAGTGTGTTCACCAGCCGCTAAAAGTATTGAGTTAACCTCAATTTTTTCTTCATTTGGTGATGACAATCTGTGGAGTATTAATTGTGAATATGATGTTGCTGAACCATGAACAGCCTCTCCTGGGTTTACCACGATTACTGCCTTCTTCTTGTTATTGCCTGATTTTCTTGAGAACCATTTCTTCTTCAATGGCGAGGAACCCTTTGCTCCCATTTGAGGTTATCGCATATTACAAAATTAAATTTAAAAATCTTCCTTTTGCACGCAGCAAAGATAATATGATGACGTCATATAGAAAAAATCTAAGGTAAAAACATTTGATTGGTTGTAAATATCTATGATGCAATTTTATTGATGTAGAATTTTGCTCTCTGATTGGCTTGGTGTATGTACGTATCTCGTGATGAGCTATCGTCCTATTCCAGTGGAAGATGAATCTGGAGATAGCGGTTAAACAAAATTACATCCTGGATCCATCCTGGATGTATCATATTAAATCATGATGCTTTCACTATGATTGCACGGTGTCGCCGGGGTTTGTCGATTTGATTTAAATTTGAAATATTTAGTGTGTTCTGTTCCCGATGTTTCCCGATCATCTATGGATTTTCTAGTTTTGTTGGGTGATGCTGACAATTCCACTGTACTGTAGGTGACCATTGAAGGCACGCGAAACCTTCGTGACAAAGTTCGAACGCATAATACTTATTACTTTCATATTGATATTTCTGCACACGCATCAAATATATGTTATACAATATACATTATTACGACTAATCTAATTCTTAAATTTCATGGGCGATTAACAAGATGCAATGTACCAGGAAAGCAGACAATGAAAATATAGGGGTAACATGGGGGAATACGCACCCCCTAAGGACTTGATGCGATTTTGACGAAAGTAAAGAAGTTCATCATTTAATGGTGTGTCCTTCTCAGTAATCCCACATCTGATGCTAGATTGTTACAAGACTAAGTTGTAACAATGTCTTCAATATCCACCATATTACTTAGTTACCATTAAGCGGTAACCGTGTTTTGGGCCAGATGCCAAGTGGGTGGGGTATAAAGCCCCAAGAGGCGTCTTACCTCGCTTACTTTTTTGATAAGTGATAGTTATTTTCTTTAACAGATATGACTCTCAAATCGACTTGGACTCATAAAAGAGGAATAGTTCTATGTATAGAATTTGATTTTAATGATAAGCCAGTGTGTTTGTATTCGTTAGATAGATTCGTTTGTTAACGTAAGACTTTGCATTGTTTGATGATTTAGGACTCAAACTTGCGCCAGAGTTTATATGCTGTTTAAAGAGAGCTTGCCAGGCAAGATAATATAGACGGACGGTACGAGCACTGGCAGCAATGAATTTGATGGTTCTGTCTGTCGGCATTTCATGGCTGCAGAGTGTAGAGTGATCATAGTCTGTGCAAATTCTTGTTCGAACTTCTTGTGTAAAACGGATTTCTCCCCAAAACACCCTGGCCGGTTTGTTATACCTTCTTGTCTCGGTGTCTGCGCAATGTCCTCACAAGCATTGCATTGCCTTGCAACCCCCTTTCAAATTGCCACCATTCTACAAAGCAACGTATCGCATCATTGCCATAACCTCCTCGGTTTAAAGTAGCTTGTAGAGGCGAACCATATCTGAAATAAAGAAGATATGATACAATCGTTCTCAATATCAAGAAATAACATAAACACTACGTTTAATTTCGTTTAGCAAATCATCTCTAAAACACTTTATTTCTTTAACACAGACAAAGACGATATTTCATACAATATTGATATCACCAAACCTTACAACATCCCCTCCAAATATAAGATAATTACCGACACAAAACTTTTATGAACTGTCAACTTTTTAGCAAGCTACAAAAAAGTCGCTGGGGTTCATGTGACTAACGTCGACAAAATAATACAAACGCCAGCTATTGATTAACCTTAGATCTCCAGAAGGCGTCTTACCCCAAGGAGCGAATTCTCCTATGCCACCACAGCGGAGAGTCAATACTTAGTTTGTTATAATTAACAATTACTCAAAAAAGCAAAATAAAATTTCAACAATTCGATGTACGAGGAAATGGTAACCCTATAAACAAAAAACTGTGGCCAGTAACAGAAAATTCAAGTAATCTTGGTATGGCCGTATTGATCGATCACTGATCGATTTTAAAGTTAGAAACCAGTTTAATTTGTTGTGATTGTTTATGCTACGAAATGATAATGTTACCTTCATTGAAACTAATAGTCTCTCTTTTCTCTTTTTAACTTGGGTTATAATTATACATCTTAGTCGACATCAAGCTAATTAAGCATTCGCCACAAGCTTCTTGGTAATATAAAGCGAACATAAATTGACTCCGATATCCATTTCAAATTTGAATGATCCAGGATGGCCTGTGGACCTTGGATAGTAATTTAATTAGCGACTGGAGCATTTGGATATGATGTTTAATATTTCTTGTTAGTTACAACCCATTTGCGATTTCTTATACCGCAGTAGGCCTACGTCTGTCCACACTATATTTTCCAACACCTTTGAAGCTCATGCATTTTAATTGATTTTGAATTAATAGTAAAGTGGGGAATAATGAAATGTCAGATCTAATTGTGATTAGAGGTTAATTAGAGCAATAAAATACGTAATTGAATAATGATAGATTCGTGTAAGTTAATCTATTGACTATTGTCTCAGGTATTACTTCATTCATTATTTAAAACCATGTTTAAAATAGATGCCTAATTCTCCTGAGTAAACTTGTACGTGATTTTTAATCAGTAATTTGTTGTCAGATATCAATCACAAGTGAACGAGAGCTTAGCTTCATATTGTACGACACTCCCCGAATGCTCTTTGTTCATTTTTTTCAGTCTTTAACACAAGATCCACACTATAACTATCGATTGCTTATATTGTGTCCAAATCAACAGGAAGAGACAATGGTTAAAAAGTTAGGTATTTCTTATTTGAACAACATAGTATAGTAACAGCCGTATCTATCGTCATACTATGAAGATAAAATCCAAAGTAACAGTGACTTCATAGTAGCATCTCTACTGGTTAATTTTGATTTGAATATAGGTAAACATGAATAGTGATGTATATTTAAATGACTGTTAATGTACGCTCCAGCAAATCGATATATTCAAAAACCTTCGTGATACAATAGAAGAAGTGAAAAATCCTAATGGTGTCGAGGTATTAGACAGGGTTCACAATAGGTAGACATTGTGATGATAACTACGTCTTTGAGACACAAAAAAAACAACAGAAAGCTATTAGATTTCTAGCCATATGGACAAGTATAAAAGTTCTATTTAAAATACACCGGGAAATATTTTAAGAAAATGGCCCAAATGCATTATGTCGCGTTATGTAAATGCGAGTGATTCCTTGTATTTCAATAAAATTGCGTGTTTTTATATTGTCGCTAATCGCGATTGGTCTTTGGTGATACAAGCATATTTTGCGATATGTGATGTATTCAAACATTTAGATTTAGCACAAATGCAGGAACCACAAACATTGAAAATTGGAACCGTGCAAGAACGTTGAATGTGCACAATATCATCTATGGAGTATAACTGATTTAAATATTTGATCTAAATGTCTTGAAGATGTATTCCTGCCTTGAGACTTGTCAACAAAAATTCTAGACAAAAATACATGGAATATTCATCAGTTTTTGTTTAAAAATCAATGTCAAGCCTTGTTTTCGTTATAATTTTTGTTCAGGTCCTCTGTAGCTCAATTTGAAAATGGTATAGTAATTCTGTGTGACCAAACATTTTTAAATGGAAGCTGGAATAAAAAATGAATGTCTTAAACTAATATTGTGCTAAACAGAAAGCTATTGCATAATGTGCACTAATTGTATATCGAATCTGTGGGGATTATTTATAGATGGAATGTCCTCGGATTTTCTTTAATAATTATGTTAATTGTAATAAGATTTGTCTGATAGGTTTAAAAAATTTAAACAAAAATTTTCACAAGATTTCTAACTCAGTCGCTAGAATCCGATCGATCTGAAAATCACAGAATATAAACAGGCTGTCTAAACAAATAAAACTACGGCATCTTTTCTTCTATCACTTCCGGTTCTGGTGTGAGGGCTTCCGGGTTTTCAAATCTCGTGATACACCGTTGTAAATTAGAAATTTGGACAAAAACTATATATATTGACTATAATTTATTAATAACACATTTGTGGTTAATTACTGAATGAATATAAATTGGACATATTTGCAAATTGGATAGTAGCACATTGCACAATATGCAAAAAGTCGAAAAATAGATCTAAGAATGAACATAAAATTTGAAAATTTTAAACTTGGCCAGTTTAAAGAGCTCTATTCATCAGTAAATATACCTGCTGCCATAAATAACATAAAAAACTAAATAAATATAAAAAAACTAAGTAGTTTTCTATAAAGATGCATTAATTGATTAAGCGTTTTTCAAAAAAGTCTTAGTTTTCCAGATTTTAAGGGATTCTGTTACTTAATGACACCAGGTATGTTCACTGATGAAAATACACTCATATTGACCATTCTTGAGAACTAAAATTTTATGTTCATGCTAAGACGCAGTATCCCTTTAAAATGACGCATTTTTGAAGCGATTTGCTCGGGGTTTCAGTTTTTTAATCTCGCACGAATATCCAACTGGGTAGCCGTTAAAAATTTTCGAATTCTAAAAATCCATAGCACACATTTTTTAGCCGAATTTTGTAAATTTTAGCCCAAATTTCTATTTTCTCTGCTATTTTGTCAGTTTGAAATTTCTGGTTCTAAAGCAGATCATAACAGAAAACAAATGGGTACAGTCAACAATTATGCATGACTTCCTGTTTTCACAAAATCAAAGATAAAACATCCAGTGGACCCACCAAAATTGCACGAAGATCACCAAAACCGATACCGATGGATAGATATCATTATGACTCAAAAATAAGAGGCATTTACCCCAACGAAATTTTGATAATGATAGTTGGAACATGGACTTCTACAAACCAAAAACGAAATCTAAGTATTCAAGAGTGCAATACAATTCGACATTCAGAAAGGAAACTCTAATAACGAACTTTTTTTTAAAAACACCTTAAAATTGTGTTAGAATTTGGTCACTGGGAACAGTGGAAACTTTCTTCTAAAAAACATAAAGGATATACAATGCCAAATGGATTGAGTCAGCAAACTATGATGTTGTTTAAGGTATGTGATTTGGTTGGATTGTGCGTTCTTTCTTTGCGTACGGCTCTAGTCCATTTTTTGTTCATTAAAATTGTAACATAAAAAATTCAAACATACCTCCATTTATAGCTGTGAATTCGCAAGTTATAAAAACCTTAGAAATTTTTCTTATCTTAATTAGAACTATGCTAGTGTTTTAAAGGAGTACATAGATACAAATTTAAGCAGACGATACAAATTAATAACATAACACCTTTTATCCGGTCTAATTAATTTTTCTTTCTACTTCATTTACAAATCTTGTTAATGCATATTATTTTATATATTAATTTATAGATGTAAATGTACACATTATAATTCCGTTTGAATTTTTTAGTTAGAAGTTAGTTAGAAGTCGAACATAGTTTGCATCAATATCTAAAATCACCTATTTTCAATTATGCGTATCTCGGAAAGTTAAATGTGGACACCTTAAAGAAAGGCACATAGTGAGAAATTTGATTTCAAGCAGATTAAAATGAAATCAAACTAGAAACAATATGTGATATAAAACTTCAAGCAAAAAACAAAAGACTGAAAAATATCACAGTTTGCCTTTTTACTAAAGGCGGCTATAAGAGAACACCGGGGAAAGGGTATTAATGTACGAAAGGGCCTATTGAGCAAAATTTCGAATTCCAAGCCAAGTTAAATTTCCTTTTATCATTCTTTTGTATTCTTTTTAATCTTCGTACTGAAAATCGAGCTCCTGAATCAACTGTTGTCTAATTGACTGGAAGCAATTAAAGCAACATTATGATGTAGATCTAAAACCAAAAAGGTATGTTGAAAATCATCACGAATGAATCAAAGGTTGGTTAATTTAATTTATCTTTAATTTATTTACTATTACTTTATTTTTGAATATACATGAGTTGAATTAACATAAAGTAGATAGTATTCTCGAAATTATATACATAACTAATTTTTCGAACATTAAATATTTTGAACAGGAAATCGCGATTTGTAATCTCATTTTAAAGACAGATTGACGGATTGAAAATAACTCCATCATAATAAACAAAATACTAACAAGGAGAGTCATTCTGTTACAATTCAAGCCTCAAGCCAAAATATTCACCAAACATTTCAATAGCTGATTTGTGGAGAATATCATAAAACAAAAGAATGATTGAGTTGTTTTTGTTTTAATATCAAAGGAATATATTCTAATGTGGTATAATACATCTATTATGATTCATAAAGACAATGTCACTTTCTTTCTTTTACCTCAGATTCATGTTGAGTCTTTAATCAAAGTCATCCTATTGATATTTTTATAGAATGTTAAATAAAAAGTCATCACCTAGTTAAACAGTTCAAAATTTTAGACAAGTCGATTTTTTTTTCTTTTAGAAAAGCGTTGCTGATAACTGCTGATAGTTGAATTTTGACCAAGGTCAGCCTTATATAGACGAATACGAAATTGATTTTAATTAACGAATAGGAATGACTCGACAGTTTCTTTAAGAGTACAAAATTTTTTTATAATGGTTGAAAGTCCGTACCCAAACGGATTTCACTCTATCATAGAGTTTATAATACGCATCTTATCGAATTGAAATGACGGAATTACTTAAAAGTTCTGAAACTTGAAGTCTATGTAACTAGAACTACATGTATGCAATAATAATCTTTTTCAATTTTTGTTTATGGATTCCGAACTTAAGAAACATTATAAAATGTGCCACGATTCATTAAAGATTCTTATTCATAGCCATTTCATGTATCAAATCTATTTTCATTGTCATCAAATCTTTAAACAACAGTTTTCTTTGTTTTAAACCTAGGTTCCGGATGATTAAAGACGAAATGTATAAGCAAATAATATTCAGCTGTCATTTTATCTAATAGTTTACGATATATTAATTCATTCACTTGTCATTCATCAAAATTTTATATTAATCTAGTGTTTTCATTGATTCAGTCGGGACATCAGGCTTCTATTTCATTGGACGTCGAGGGATCAGTTTCTGCTGACAAGATTTACGGAATCCCCGACGTGTCATTAATTGGCCGTTAGGAATTTGCCTCATTATTGTTATTTAGATGTTGGCTCTGTTACACATCAATATTTTACAATTTCGACTCGCTTCATTTGATTACCACGCGACACAGCATGTTGAAATCTGAACAATCATTAGGTCATATTCATTCTTGCATACCGTAACATATCAACTAACTGAATCGATTGTACATCAACTTCTACGACGACTTGATTGGTGGTTTCAGTTCTCATAGTTCAAATAAAACAACATTTCTTACAAAACTTATTGTACTGTTTCCAACAACCTGTGCTACAACACCATTGATCTCTACAATTTTCAAAAACTTTTATTGAAAGTTTATCAACATGCCAAAATCATTTATGATTCAGAAATGGAGAGGAAGAAAGAATAATTATGTTTATGGACGGAATGAAGACAGCAATTCATCCTCTGTAGCAAAAAACAGAAATGTGATAGGTAAGTCTTTTTTTAGGAATAATTGGCTTTTTGAATTTAAAAACCTGTTTTGTTTCGTATTTTCTTATTAACTTATTAAAACTTCACTTCATCACTCAGGGGGTTCTAGAAAATTTGTTAGAAAATGTTTATGTAATTTTCGAACAAGGTTTGCACTCTTTTCGTTCGAGGAGCGGTAAGGCCAGATTTGTCGGGCTTAGCTCGAACATTTACCGATATTAATAATAATCATACAATAATTAACTCTTTATTCTACATCGGTCAGGAGAACATGGTTCTGTCTAACATTCAGCTCATGGGAACGATGCAATGAAAAATACACAAATATTTTGATGTTCAATTTGTTTGAAAATACATAAGTACACGTTTATTATTAGATGGACAGATTTACGACCATATAAATGACCGATAAAGAGATTTACATTTTCACAAGCACATGGGTATGAGTAAAACGTGTGTGTCGAACAGAATACATACACATTCATATCGAAAAAAAATAATTAAAATTTTCCGCATGGGATTTTGATACTTACTTTTTCATATTACTTTTTAACAAGGTAATCAAAAATTCAAATTTGTAGTTGATATACATTTTTTTTTATTATTTGGGGATACAATCCATAATTTTTTTAATAAATCGCAACCGAATTATGGTATTGAATTTAATCGGCTTCAAAAATATATGCGTGGCCACATACATTATTATAGCATTTAGATCTATTGTCGTGCTCGGTTTTCAATTTTATTGGTTCACATATGACATATTTTTTTGAATGAGATCTTGTGGTTCAAGACCTTCTCAAAACAGAAGGAAGCTTACTGAATACCTTGTACATAGAAAGTGAATGGTCGATTGAAAATATTATTGTACATTAGCCTTTGACGATTTGGCAAAAATCGTGGAAATGAAATTCATCATTTACAGTCACAATTATGTATAGTTTTTTAATTTATCGTTGCTTAATTAAAGGCAATAATTTAATAACTCTGTCTCAAAATCATAAAATCACTTGCAATCGCATCAAAATACAAGAGCATACAGTCATATTTTAAATAGGCTATAAGTTAAAACAGTTCATTAAAAACTCAAAACAAAGAAATCGAACAAACTTTTCTGAAATCAGAACCAATTTTAAAACACCTTTTTTTCATAATCAAGGGCAATAACTCCAAAACTAGAAAAATAAAATCAAATCAAATAGGTTTTTATCCAATGTAGTGTAGGGCGATTGAATTTTTTTTTCTAGATTCGGTATTAAATGGACAACCTATATAAGAAATTCATTTGTTTCCCGTTAATTAGTTGACTGCACCCCTTATTGATAGAGTGAATCATAGGATATAAAGATGAATTGGGTAGATATAAATGATGCTGTGATTCTATCAGAAACTGTTTGTTTATTTCTTATTAAATTATTCAGTTGATTGTAGAACACGAATCAAGTTATCATGAAATATTTCTCCGAGACTTTGATTTTCTTATTGTTTGACAGAATATAATATTCCGTTATTATATTCTCATATTACTATAGCTATTATATTAATATTGCATAGAAAGATATCTTTCACTAGTCATTTTCAGTCTGATTTTAATTTGATCAAGTTTCCACTTAGTCACAGGTTGGTATAATGCATATTAAAGCGGAGAAAAATAGTTTTGAAAAAAATATATCCTGGTAACAGCAGTTTCATTGATAATTATACTTCATTTTCTATCTGAAAGATAATTTGGACTTTTATCTATATAAAAACTGATAGACAAAATGTTTATTGAAATTTTAATCTTATACATCATTTGATAGTTAAATGATCCGTTATTTTAATATTAAAACATATCGATAAGCATGCATATATAGTTCAATAAAGAGTAATATTCAAATATTTCTATAAACCCGTTCTATCTATTTAAGCTTTCTTTGTTACACATTTAAAATCATGTATTTAGGAAATTGACAACACTTTTTCGAATTTATTTGTCAAATTCCATAAGGCATGGAAATCAATGGGCGTTCTTGCATCTTTTGAAATTGAAGTAAAGGGCAAACCTCACCCAGAGGGATTATGCGCTTACTGCTCAGCACACTTTATGCCAGAGATCACCTAACCGTTCATAACATCAAGATATTCGAAAGCAGACATTTACCTCCTTGAAATTATGATTCAAATATTACAAACTTGCCAATACACAAATGGCATAAAAGTGGAAGTTCTTGAAGATATATGACGTGATGATTCAATCTTGATAATGTACTCGATTCAAACCTATCCAGATTTATCAATATTACTTCATATCTTGGTACTGTATTTATATTAATATTATCCCAATACTTTATTAATTTAACTTCATATCTTGATAATGTACTCGTATTAAATCTATTCTGATAGGTTATAAATATTACACCATATCTTGATACTGTACTCGTATAAAATCTATCCCAATACTTTATTAATTTAACTTCATAATCTTGATAGTGTACTCGTATTAAATCTATTCTGATAGGTTATAAATATTACTTCATATCTTGATACTGTACTCGTAATAAATCTATCTTGATACTTTATAAATATTACTTCCTATCTTGACACTATACTTGTATTAAATCTATCCTGATACTTTATAAATATTACTTCTTATCTTGACTTTGTACTTGTATTAAATCTATCCTGGTACTTTATTAAAATTACTCCATATCTTCAAAACCATTATGCAACCTTATCAATATTATTTCATATCTTGATACTTTTCTAGTATTAAATCCATTTTGAAACTATCTAATTTATTTAATTTATATTACTTCATATCTTGATACTTGACTCGTATGCTGAATAAATATTACTTCTTATCTTGACATGCACTCGTATTAAATCTATCCTGATACTTTATAAATACTACTTCTTATCTTAATACTGTACTCATATTAAATCTATTCCTGATACTTTATTAATACTACTTCTAATCTTAATACTGTACTCATATTAAATCTATCCTGATACTTTATAAATACTACTTCTAATCTTAATACTGTACTCATATTAAATCTATCCTGATACTTTATAAATATTACTTCTAATCTTAATACTGTACTCATATTAAATCTATCCTGATACTTTATAAATATTACTTCTAATCTTAATACTGTACTCATATTAAATCTATTCCTGATACTTTATAAATACTACTTCTAATCTTAATACTGTACTCATATTAAATCTATCCTGATACTTTATAAATATTACTTCTAATCTTGACACTGCACTCGTATTAAATCTATCCTGATACTTTATAAATACTACTTCTAATCTTAATACTGTACTCATATTAAATCTATCCTGATACTTTATAAATATTACTTCTAATCTTAATACTGTACTCATATTAAATCTATCCTGATACTTTATAAATATTACTTCTAATCTTAATACTGTACTCATATTAAATCTATTCTTGATACTTTATAAATACTACTTCTAATCTTAATACTGTACTCATATTAAATCTATCCTGATACTTTATAAATACTACTTCTAATCTTAATACTGTACTCATATTAAATCTATCCTGATACTTTATTAATACTACTTCTAATCTTAATACTGTACTCATATTAAATCTATCCTGATACTTTATAAATATTACTTCTAATCTTAATACTGTACTCATATTAAATCTATCCTGATACTTTATAAATACTACTTCTAATCTTAATACTGTACTCATATTAAATCTATCCTGATACTTTATAAATACTACTTCTAATCTTAATACTGTACTCATATTAAATCTATCCTGATACTTTATAAATACTACTTCTAATCTTAATACTGTACTCATATTAAATCTATCCTGATACTTTATTAATACTACTTCTAATCTTAATACTGTACTCATATTAAATCTATTCCCGATACTTTATAAATACTACTTCTAATCTTAATACTGTACTCATATTAAATCTATCCTGATACTTTATAAATACTACTTCTAATCTTAATACTGTACTCATATTAAATCTATCCTGATACTTTATAAATATTACTTCTTATCTTAATACTGTATTCTTATTCAATCTATCCTGATACTTTTCAATATTATTTCATATCTTGATACTGTACTCATATTAAATCTATCCTGATACTTTATAAATATTACTTCTTATCTTGACACTGTATTCTTATTCAATCTATCCTGATACTTTTCAATATTATTTCATATCTTGATACTGTACTCATATTAAATCTATCCTGATATACTGTATAAATATTACTACTTATTTTAATACTGAAATCGTATCAAATCTATCCTGATACTTTATAAATATATATCCGTTCCCTTAATACTGTACTCGTATTAAATCTATCCTGATACTTTATTAAACTTACTCCATATCTTGATACTGTACTCATATTAAATCTATCCTGAAGTACTGTATAAATATTACTTCTTATCTTGACACTGCACTCGTATTAAATCTGTCCTGATACTTTATAAATATTACTTCTTATCTTGACACTGTATTCTTATTCAATCTATCCTGATACTTTTCAATAATATTTCATATCTTGATACTGTACTCACATTAAATCAAACCTGATATACTGTATAAATAACGTCGCAAGTTATTTATTAAAGTAATTGTTATCCATATAACTGTGTTGAGTTAATTATTACCCAGTTACTAAATGCCATTGAAAGAACTTGATACTGTACTCATATTAAATCTTCTGAATACTTTATTAAATATTACTCCGTATCTTGATACTGTACTCATATAAAATCTATCTAAAGACGGTATTAATATTAATTCGTATCTTAATATTGTAATTCCATTTAATCTATCCACATACTTTATCAATATTACTTCTTATCTTGAGATTTAAATCTTTATCAAATACTATCATTATGAATCTTTAAAAAAAAGATGTGTCGTCACCCTTTGTTCTTTGCGGATGACGAATGAGATCAATAGTGGACTCCAAAAATTGGACTCTTGGTTTGTTGTAAATAACATTGGTCTCCAAAATAGGGATTAGACTGACAACTACTCACATTAAATACACTCATATTTTATCCAGAGAACTTTATCCAGGGCTTAAAATCTCTCAATAGATATTTTGTCCAATTAAAATTTTTAATTTATCTTCACATCGCCTTTATCAGTTCTTCATCACTTTCAGCCAATATAAAAATGTTAAATTTTTCCAAAAGAGTATTATGCTTTTTAACATCTTAAGATGCCTTCAATAACACATTATCACTGTCGTCGGAATGATTATCATTTTCAGAAGGCCATTGTACATTAAAGATTCCATAATCCAATTTAAGTTAACAAGAATTATACTCAATATGTAGACCCGAGAAACAATATAGCACCTTTTTTCCAAATACACCTATAATCAGGTACCATGATATAGTGAGGGACACAAATATTTTCAGTTTACGTTTGTCTGTAAACAAAACTCAAGTCAATTTACAGTGAGCTGTTTTTGTTAATCTGTATATTAAGTTGGTTAATGGTCTCAAATTTGATAATGCGTCTAATAATGACCGTGACCGTGGTAATCGAACCTTCGATCCTCTTAAAACTGTCATTATTAGACTTACTGACAAACTTTCGACCATTAACCTGTTCATATAAACTATGCACCTTACTTGGTCATACTATACTAAGTAAAAAAAACAAGAACATGTTGAGAGTAACAAAATTTAACTAGAACTGTGAACAGTACTGAGAGTGGCAAACAACCCCTATGGGGCCACTTGATACAAGCTCACGTGATATAGCCTTTTGAATTTTTAAACACTCAAAACAAACTTTTTAACAACCATTATAAGCATATGTATGGCCAGCTTAGGTCAAGTACATTTTACTTGAAAATTATTAATGTAATTGAAGGTTAAGATCACTTGATATAGCCTTTTGAATCTTTTTAATAAATAAAACGGGTACAAAAAAAATGTTGTCGACCATTATAGGCCTATGTGTGGATAGCTAATGTCAAGAACATTCTACTTGTAAAAATACAGGGTTATTGAAGGTCAAGATCATTTGATATAGCCTTTTTATTTTTTTTTAAAAATCAATCGGGCTTAAAAAAAAATTAAATTTTTAAAATGAATATTCTGTTCCCTACAAATTTTAGATAAAGTAACAAGGTTTCGAAAAAAAACCAAAATCGTACAAATCGGAGAAAAATTAGCGGACTTATTAAAATTTTGCTAAATGTCACCGTTCTGTGATAACACATAAAGTTTCACTTCCGGTTTGAATTTTTTCCTCTAATTGGGTTCTTATTATGCCTGATGGTTAATATATATAGCTTTTGTACTCATTTCTTACATACACAGGAGGTTGGGTCGCCCAACGTGGTTCTGAAAAACCGGAAGTTCTCACGCAAAAACCAGAAGTGGTAGAAAAAATTTTATGATGTCTTTTTATTTCTATAGGCGACTTCTCTATATTCTGTAATTTTCAAAGCGATTGGATAATTAGCAACAAAGTTATGCAATTATTCAATTATCATTATGCAATTTCTCACTTCCGATGCATACAAATTTTAGTTATAAATATTCATGTTGTATTCCAGTACGTATCTTATCGCATTTTTCAAACCAAATTTCAATACCATTTTCGAGTTGAGCTAGGGAGCTTCCCGAAAAAAAAAAGTCTAATGAAAACATAGAGTGACAAATTTCTAATTTGCCACTCAATAATTAGGAAAGGCAATTGCAACCTTACACAACTGTTTATGATTTGTTACCTCACACAGACCTCGCGAATTTCGTTTGTTTTGTATTATTGTGAAAATACAATGTATAAACAATAATCATGGATGCAATATTTAATATTACAGTTTAAGCTGCAATATGTGAAATCTTGTAATAATAAAAAGATTTCTTTTCTTTCTAGGAGGCAAAGAAACACCATTATCACCCATTGCTGTAAAACCGACGAATAATCAGTTCAGTTCACAGTTTTATGGTTTAGTAGGCGACAGGGTTTCTACACTCAATGGTAATTATTTCATATTTAACACATTTAAACTCATTCATATCTTATTTAATAGTATTATCATGCTCCTTATAAACAGGAATATTTTATAAATCTGTACAATATCTGATTAGTTCTCCTCAAATACTTGATTTAAAACAACCGTTGCTTTCAGTCTACTAATTAGTATCTTTCAGTCTCGGTATTACTTTTAAGAAATACAATTTTTGTAAAGATAATTTTTTTTTGTTCCAATTAAATAACATTTTAGTCAACAAATTATACTTCAAAAAAAGAAAGGAACGTGTGTGAAATGGAATAGCTAAATATTACCCATTTGTTCCTTGACCTGAAAAAATCCTAAAAGAAATAGCCCAACTTCGGTCCAGACAGTGAGACAAGGGAGGGGGCGTTAATGTATTAATCATATGCCAGATATGAATAATTATTTGATTAATAGTAGATAATAAACTTTAATTTAGTTACTTCAAAATCTTTATCATTGTTTAGCACTTTAAATGTAGCCAATACGATATGATATTTATGCAATTTACAAAACGGAGTAAAGAATTATAGTTTCTGAAAAAGAAGACTGTGTGATTAAAAAAGAGAAATATGATTAAGAAGCGAAAAACAAAGTCTCTGGGGTGTGACACTGGATGTTAATATAAGCTCCATTCTCTAAAATAAGTTAAGAGGAAAATTAGAAATCGCTTGATTTAGCAGGGATTTCACGTGATTGAGCAAAATACTGTGTAATTTATTAGATTGGTGATTGTCGACAATTTGAGTCCAAGGGGAACATTTGCAATTCTAACCCTTGATTTCATTCATGATTAAGTCTTTACTTGTTTTCTAAAGAAAGTCTGGTTCCTACATGATACAAGTATTTTAAAGGCCAGATATTAAAAGAGTCATATTCGTGTCAAACCTTTTCCCAAAAATCTCGTTGGAAACTTATCAATATGTCACATGAAAGCCGGGTCAGTGCTTAGCTTCTGGACAAAAATTCAAAATACCGTACTACGTGTATAATCATGACAATGAAAAGTTTCAAAAACTCTACAGTTTATCAACACCCGCTTCACTGTCACGGAACATTAAACGAATATTTTTAGAATCACCCTTTCTTATCCAAAGAATCCCAAAAGGGAACGAGAAAAAGGATTTCGAAAATTAGTACGTCTTTATGTACATAAGAAATAAACTGATGCTATGTTACTTAGGGTAACAAACTGTTCTTACAATGTTATTTATGTAAGAAGCTGATGCTATATTATTTAAAGTAAGCTGTTGTTATTTTATTGAAGTAAGTAAATGATGGTATGTTTTCTAAATAACAATGTGATGCTATATTATCAAATATAAGTAATAAACTGATTATGTGTTATTTCCGATGCAAATTGATACCATCTAAGAAGCAAGCTGATGCTATGCACAATATGTGCCATGGTATTAAATTACAAACTGATGCCATGTAATTATATGTACGTACTTAATTTACGTAGCAAACTGGTTTAATGTTATTCAATTAAAAACTAATGCTATATTATTTCAATAACAAAACTTATGCTAGGACTATTTAAATAACAGAATAATTATACCATGTTATTTAATTAAAATGAAGCAGGTGCTATATTATTTAAACAAACTTATGCTATATATGTAACATAGTAGTAAGACAATGCTTCTTAACAATAAATAGGAAGACAGTGCTTTATTATTACGAAACAGACTGATACTATGTTTTTAAGTAACATACTATTGCTTTCATATTATTTAAGTAACGAACATCTATAAATATCGGTAAAAGGATAGTCGCTTTTCTTTCACAATGGGTTAATCAGCATGTTAACGACTGTAAAAATCATTCTAAGACAAATCATCAATTATAGATGATGAAAAATCAAACCGATGTCAATAATAGAAAAAAAACATAGTCATTGTGATTTTCTCTAGATTTAAATAATGTAGTATGATCATTCCCTTAGGTCAGATTTATACCGTCTTGTATCGTACAATTCTACTAAACATTGATGACTATGACCAATTAATAGAACATGGCTATTGTCACTGAAATTCCTCATCTGGAAGTAATATGATAAACATCTCTTTTTTGACGTCGTAAAAAAGTAGCCATGTTTAACTAAGTGGAAACCTGGTTATCACTTACAGTCCTATTTCATTGTTAAACGTCGTAGAGCTTCCAGAGATGATCTGAATATTTCATGAATCAATCCCATGTAAAAAGAAAATGAATTAAGTCGGTCCCAAAAAAAAAGGTTATCAGTACAAGAATCACGTAGAATGTTAAATTTGGTATTAAAATCGAATACCTTTAGTGTAAGTGTGAATAATTTGACTTTTTATTATTCGACTCACCACAGATTCCACAGATTTTAGGCTCCATCGTTATAATTTTTTAGTACATATAGTTCTAATATGAAATTTTCAATGTCATGACCTGTTAAAGCACTAAACATGTTTGAAAAACAAAACTGTCAATAAACTTCCAATTGTTTGAAAACATCGTCATTCTTTCACAACAAAGATCCATATTTGGTATAGATCTTTATACCAATCTATTGGAAAGGAGAATTCTTACTTAAGATGTATTAAGCAACAGGCGCAAAGAATGACACATACTATGAATTAGCATTTTCTATGACGAGATGGTATGCTTGATCAAATTTTATTCAGAATATCAAAAGAGGTCTAGAATCGTCTATCAGATGATTTTAAGTTCTGATCTGCAGCTGAAATGAAACTCTTGTGTTTAATGTATGTGATGTGGTAGTGATATTTGCCTCTCATCTTTCCTTTCTTTTAAAAATCAACTAGGGATTTCAATCAATTCACTACCACTCGTCTCTTTTATCTCTGTTTTTTTCTGTCTTTTGTCCGCCAAACATTTGAGAATGTCTAATTACCCTGTTTGATGATAAGATCTTTATTGAATGCACAACTATAACATTACAACCAGTCCAATGGGCTTTTTTTCTGATTTCAAGTATTTAAAATTTTATCAGACAATATCCTTGGAGGATTTAACGTTGACTTGATTTCATTTGTTGTTTAGGTTCTGTTTTCTAAACTGATAAAAATCATTATGGAGTTCGATGGTGGCAGACATTCACTTTGGATTTCAAAACAGATTCATGCTGTTCTGTGAACTAATAATTACTTATCAATTTCAATAGACGTTAAAATTTCAATCATTTCAAGCATAAATGTCCTTCTACGAACCTATCTAGAGTTTATTCATTCACCACCAATGCAAAACAGTTAGCAATTAGTAATGTACATAATGGTCATGATGTAATCATTTCATAATTCATTAAATGATGGCGTATTGTATCCTGCTGATGGCTCATCAGCTCATACTGACTGTAAGAAAATAGAAAACAGCTACAATTTATTTTATTCAGAAAACTATTTTCAGAATGAATATTGACATAAAATTCACAGCAAAAATATCAACAACACTCAATTTAAATCTCCTACGTTTTTTTTCTGTAACATTAATGACTTCATCAAGAAATTATCCATAAAACTCATTCTGGTTCGTTTTCTTCTAAAACATTATTAGATCAACTCTTCACAATCTACCGTCATTTTACAATCTACGGTCTACAGGGGTGTTATACTTGAGATCAATTTCAGTAAGAAAAATAAGCAAGGAAGAAAGAAAAGAGCCCCTATATTTTAGCTCTGCGAATCTGTCTGGTACAGGGTGTTAAGTCAATAAAGCAGTTAACTGATTTATCTTTTGGTTTTGCTGTTCCCTTTCGCATCAGCGAGCTTACGTTTTAAATATTTATAGGTAACCCAAGGGAGATCATCGTCTTAGGAGCTGGTGAATTAAACACCACAGTAAATCTGCCTTTGGGGTATTCTTCCGTCGTAATGAGTTTTTGCATTTTAAATCAACGTCTCTGTAACAGATGTAAAACGCGTTAAAGTTTAAACATTGTCCCAAATGAATGCATGAAATATGAGAGATGTAAAGGACGACTGTTACATTGGAGTAATTAGCTAGTTCCTTTGATAATTATCTAACTACCAATCTGGAAAGATTGATATCACTACAAATGCATCAATTCTATTCAAATAATTAAAGTTTTACGCTTAGAAACCAATTTTCTACATTCGTCAATCGGTGTCTATTGTATGGAAGAGTTTTTAATTGTTTTTGAGTAGTTTTTATGTGCCATCGTATTCTAGGTACGTGTTCTGGTTCCTATGAAATATTGTTTCGTATAAGATGATATATCTATTTCTGAGCACTGACAGTAATTAATAGATCGATTATTATATACTTTCAGAATTGAATATGCAAATACCACTATTGTGTCAGCGAATGAAGAATAATAACTATGTACGGGAAATGTTGGGAGATTTTCTTTCCTGGCTGACTTTAGAACCAGATGACCAACAGAACAACCACAATTTACCAGGATCACCCTTGCCTATGTCTGTAGCATGTCCATGTTCTAAATGTTTAATCAAAGTTACAAATAAAGACAGCTATCCTTCACCACCAGCATCCTCGTCTTCGAACAGCGCAGACGACGAATTTGTACCAGACGACATGCGCATGAACCATAATAATAGCACTGGGGTTGACGAGGACTTACTGTTTCGTGGTGAAAGAGACTTTATATGTAAAGAATGTGGTAAATGTTTTAAGAGATCGTCAACTCTATCAACTCATATGTTAATACACAGTGATACCAGACCCTATCCTTGTCCATATTGTGGTAAAAGATTTCACCAAAAATCAGACATGAAGAAACATACTTATGTTCACACAGGTAAGAAATTTGACTCAAATTACACTCTATCGTAGGGTTCGTTTGTGTTACGGTCCAATGTAATGCATTTGAAATTTGAGAATGTTTTGGGTCTCTGGAGGTCTCCAATCCATTCTCATTAACGGTACTCTTATCAAACGGAAAACAATCTAGTCAAAACATATTTTGTAATTCAGTGTAACTTTTAATTTCAGGTGAAAAACCCCATAAATGTACAATCTGTGGTAAAGCTTTCAGCCAATCATCAAATCTTATCACACATAGTAGGAAGCATTCGGGTTACAAACCATTCTCTTGTTCACAGTGTTCCAGAACATTCCAACGTAAAGTTGATCTACGTCGACATCACGAAGTGAGCAACCATCATTGATCGAGTATAAATGTAATATTTTGGTGATATGTATTCATTTTGTTGATTGTAATGTACATTTACTAAGATTGGGTTTACTTTAATAATATAAAAAATATTATTACCCATGGTATGTAATGGAAGTGAGCATACTTTGCAGTGAAATGTATTGGTATGTTGGGTAGAGGTTAATGGGCGATACGCACCATATCACAAATCGTTGATAATCCACTTGCTGGTAGGATTCTGATTCTCACAAGATCAATCTGAGCACCATATTTATAAAGTTTTGTAGTTTTCGGACAAGATTTTGATTCTTGTTTAGCTATCCTTAACTGGAAAATTGCTAAAGTGAAATATTCTATGTCATAACCCCATATCACCAGTCGTTGATAATCCAGTTGCTGCAAAGATTCTAATTCACACAAGATCGTCCTGAGCACGCATTTATTGGTTTATAGTTTTCGGACAAGATTTTAATTCTTGTTTTTAGCGGTCATTACTGGACAATTGCTTAATTCAAATTATCTATGTAAAGAAATCTCTGAAGACTAGTGCTCTTACTCTTGCGTTCCCAATTGGCAAATGATATGCAAGACTTTCCAATCTGTAATTCATTATATTCATTAAAAACCTCCTAAATAGTTTCTAGGTCAACTAAATTACCTTAATTAAACTTTATGTGTCTGATTCTTAATTATTATTATTCTTTACGATTTTAACTTTCTAATTACACCGCTTTATTTCATTTTACGATGTCTAATGTTTCGCTCCCTTTAGTGATTTTTTTCGTCGCAAGGGAAATCTACCTTTTAATTTCATTTCTGAAGATGAAAATTGAGGGCTTATTATAGGAATTGTGTTAAAAATACAGACACATTGAGTACCTTGGAGGGAATAGAAAACTTTGTAGCATGTTTTTATGATAAGATGGGGGCCACCAATGGTAGAAATGTGGTTTTTATGCCAATTTATAGAACAGTTTTAGCAATTATAATGATATTTTATTATAAACCTTTTATTTTTTATTTTCCTGATTTCTATCAGTTTTCTTAAGTGTAGGCCTCTAAAGCCTATTAGAGGTTGTCTTGGTATCGTGGCAAAAGATCATAGTAACATTGGTATGAAAACTAATTGTTTAATATTCTGATAATCCAACTTTTTTCTGAACCAATTTCTGACAGGCATATTGTTTAAGGATATCGCCTTTCGATGGTGGAACACAATCAACCATTCAGATTAACTAATAGTTCTGATGCTAAACTAATCAGAGTTCTATAATATATATTAATTTAATCTGTTCTATTTATTTGATGTACGCTATGTTGAACTTATAATCTTATATCAAAAAAACATTGATTATTATATATGTATATTCAGCTATGCACAATATAATATTTATACTTCCTCAATAAACTATAAAAATTATTCATGTTACTTTAAAATCTTATTTGACCCCATCTTACGCATTATGAGCCAAGAAAACTGTCAACTCAAGCGTTGTCATGTCATTTGCAGCAGGATTTATAGACTATTTTCTAAAAAAAACGCAGTGTACTAAGCGTCTGCCAAGTGAGCTGGAAGCCGAGGTATAGGAAGTAAATTGTTGTTTTTATGGTTTGGATTCAACCAACTTGTCGATAGATCAGAACCTTCGACGAATGAAAATCAAAAATTGTAGTAGGGCCATTGGTTACAAAGTTGTATATATCTATATATATATTTTTTTTTTTGTGTGTGTGTATATCGACATTTCACTGTACGTCGCATTTGGATTATTCCACAAAATACAACAATTTCGCTTTGGATGTATACAGATGTATGATAGATAATATTAGTTCTTAAAATGTGAAATGAAATGAATGGAGTTTTACGTCCTTATTAGAATGTGACGTTGGTGTATTGTACAAACCTGATGCAAAATGTTGAACTTGACACTTAAACTGTGTAAACTGATACGGTACTGCCTTAAAGAAGCAAGATGTTTCGTTATATCAACCAAACTGTCTGTAAAAACTGTTATAATTATCGATATACAAGTAGATACACCGATGATAACGTTATATGTTAATAAGATTCAGTAGGCCTATAATATGTGTTAGAGATATCAAAATAATGTCAACAAATATAAATTATATGATATATTATAATACAACTTTTACAAACAATGAACGTGTCTTATCCTAATCTTCTAGCTAATATATTCTTAAATTTACTCGTGAACGTCCGCATCTGTCACATACAAAATGGCTACGGATGCTATTTGCACGAAAATTAGTACAACAGCAAATTTGCACTGGGCTGATATTTTGACTATTGTATTGTATTTTGTTGTGGTTTTTGTAGTAGGATTACTAGTAAGTATTATTTAATCTCGGACATGTTTTATCTTCACTGAAATGTACGTTACATAAGACGATTTCAGAACCAGTCTTAACCTGATACTGGTGCAAAGTAACATTTAAAGATGAAATCTACAAACTGACTAGAGCACAATAACTGCTTATTGACCTAGTCTGCAATATAGTTATCAAGAAAAATAGGAGATGAGAAGGAAGAAGCATACTTCTGTCCTAACTGGTACACAGAATAGCTCGGCAGATAAGAGTAACTTAATTAGGAACGGAGGTCGTTGCAAAATTATTAGTGAATTCGTCCATGATTAATATTCAAAATAACATTGTCGTTTGTTCCAGGCAACCTTTAGAGCAAGTCGTAACAAAGATGCTAGCGGATATTTCTTGGCGGGAAAATCCATGACGTTTTTTCCGGTAATATCTATATAATTATTTATTATAAAGTTATATGGGACGATACGTTTTGTTTTGTTCTGCTTAATTGAGTTTCAGTGATCTGGTTAACTAATCACTGAATTCTAGTGCACATATACAATATCAGCATTGTCTGTTTTAGTTTTCTTTTAAAGATTGCTTTTATCACGGGAATAGTTTGAAGTAAATAAATCTATATAAAAGGATTGCGACAATCAAAAACAATATAAAATATACATCTTACAAACTCTTGACTTGTCCTGGTGGAATATCCAAACAAAAAAACACAAAAGACTAAGTATGCATCATGAGGACTAATAAAAAATACTTATTGAATAACACAGAATCGTTTAAATCCTTTGTTGCCCTTCTATAGAAATAGTAAAGGTAAACAGAAGAGGTATTATAACTTTTGATGTTGGCGATGTTAAAAATTCTCTTTGATAGAATATAAGATATGAGAATAGAATATAATATAACAAAATGTATTGCTATAAATCCTCCAAAGAATAATTAAACATGTCCTTTACCGAAAGATTTTCCGATACCTGATACTAGTACCACATAAGGCCCAGAAGAAAACAAAAATATGCCAATACATTTTCAATTATTCAATTTATTAGACGCGTAATAGTACTTTTAGTGCATCAGTATAATATGGTACCGTTATCGCAGTTCCTGGTTGCAGAGAAATCCTTTCGAAACCTTTCATCTATTAGGTCACTTTTTCTATGTATTCAATTCAATTCATGCGAAAAATAATTCTTTAAAGATAGGTGCCAGTATATTTGCCAGTAATATTGGAGCACCAGTATTTGTTGGTTTATCTGGAACTGCTGCAGCTTCTGGTATCGGTGGTATGATATTTGAATGGCATGTAAGTGATAAATATGATCATTGTCGGATTCAGCTTTGTTTACTTTAATAAGCATCCAAATATGTATAGCACCTTCTTTAAAGAGGGAACATCCCAATTAGCGCCTGGTCCTCTGATTCTTCTCTTACTAAATGGAAAAATATAAACAGTTGAAATGGATAAATGCTCGTTCAGTGAGGAAACAAGACATAGTTCGAAAGATCCGTGAAACAGACATCTACCAAATAGTCTATTCGCAGCCATTGAGGGCGATTCAATAGGGTAGATTAATGTGTTTAATACCAATTAATATTGGGATTGCATCTTTTCTATTTATAGGCTATACCATTTATACTGATGCTAGCATGGATTTTTGTTCCCGTTTTCACGGCATCTGGGGTAAGCACATTGGATTGAACGAAAGATTTTTATATCAATTATTCACCAGGATTTCAAATATTTTATTCAATACTTAGAAATGGTAAATCTCTCGTGGAAGGTTGTGTTGTTCATTCAAGATTCCATTTTCTTCAGACTAAATACCTTTGCATATGTTTCCTTGTTTCTGTAATGAAAGGGGACATAACTGTATAAGAAATGGGTGAATTCGATAACACCATTTTCAATGTTAAACTTAATGCACTTGAAAGCATTTATATAAACTATTTGATTTATTAGGTATATACCATGCCCGAGTATTTAAAGAAACGTTATGGTGGAACAAGATTAAGAGTATATTTATCTGTTTTATCAATCGTACTTTACATCATTACCAAAATATCGGTAAGTAAATAACATCTAGTATTAGTTTAGATTGCAAAATAGGGTATGCAACAAATGACACCAGTTTTGGTTTACCAAAAGTTATTTTAAAAATTCGGTAGCAATTTGCAATGTAAAAACAGTATGAGAGTATACTTGATACATTAGTAGGAAAGGGACGGGAAATAATCATAGGAAGATTTCTTAGGAGAGTATGGTGGTGGGTATAGGAGAGGAACCACATTTATAGAGATCTATTACTAGTAGGCCTATAAGTTACATTGGGAGGAACTCATAGGTATTACTACTTGCAGTGCTTCGATTACAGTATTCCTTTGACCTATTTAGTATTGTTTTATATTGTGACGAACATTAGGTGATATGTTCATAATTAGCACCAGTGGTCAATTAAAATTAGAAAGGAATTCACCAGTAGCATTTCAAATGCTCCGATGCGCCGTAGTTTCCATATATGCCACATTGGATTGATCTTTTTTTTTTCTTTTTTTTCTGATGCATAAATTTACACCTTTCTCGAAGGTTAATCTTGTTAGACTTTTTTTTATATCAACTCAAATACATTCAATTACAAGGAACACTCGTAATAATATATTCTGTTCCAATTTTTCTTGGGGTTAAATTACAGAATGACCAGACTATAATTATCTCGAATCTCGACAGGTCTAATTACATCTTTGTCCTGTTAATAAAGTAACGTCTATATAACTAGACTGATTTCCGAGTCAATTTACGTAGGACACCATGACCAATCAGAGTAGACTTCCGGTGGTGACAGAAAAAAAAACATGCAGGCTCAGTATGGACTCGGTGCACTAGATCATTTGCCTGCTGTTTCCATGTTAAATCACGAAATTCAACCTTCTATAACTTTTTCCGCAAATATCGTTAAAAATTTCTAATATGTCAAATGAAAGCCTAGCCAATATTTGTTTTCTCTCAAAAATTCAATATAGCATGACCATGCGTGAACATATTGAACATTCAAACTGAAAGTAAACCACTACATTTTTTCAACATCCTCTTGACTGTCACCGCACACAAAACCACTATTATTAGAAATAACCTTCCGCCAATTAAACTTCTCATTAAGTAAGAAAAATTCCAAATCTAGACCAAAAATTGGTCAAACATGGGCATGCAAAAACCCCTCAAGGAACGGAGAAAGGTTTTCTAAAAATAGAATAAACTAAATTCATACATTCATAAGCATGAAATGTTTTACTGGAGTAAGATCGTGTGGTTTCTAATGTAAACATTTAATATGAGCAGTGTAATGACTTCAGAACTGTCGTAAAACGATCTAGATCTAACCATTATGTGAAAAAAAAAATACTTCTATAATATGATTTTCCTTTTCTTTTTAATCTAGACGAACTGTTGGAAATGATTAAGATTAACAGAATAATTGTATAATATTACTCTTACAAACTTGTCCCTATCGAGTTAGGCCTTAACTATTTTATTATAAACTACACACATGTCTACGATACTGTTAGTCTTAGAATATCTTTGTTTTGATAATATATAATTTTCTAAATAAAAACACATTTCCTTCCCAAAAATGTCAACCCAAAAAGTCACAAATTTTGGCAGAAAATTATCTGTACCAAATTTCAAAGTAATTATGACGTGTGCTCATGTGTATATTTTAATCAGCATTCTATGAATAAAATTAGTCCACCTTTCATACAAATTTGGGAAAATGAAATTTTTTTTTACTTTGTTCATCTACCTAATCAATATTACATTTGGTAAAGCACTTCATTGCGCACCTGATGCATTATAAAATATTAAAAAAGACTTTACAAATAAATTACTCATTCATGTACATATACATGCTTATCAATTATAACCTAAACATACCTCATAATTTATATGTGTAATCTTTAATGTTGTAATCAATTTTCGTATGAACCCAAGGGCCGAAATTTTGTTTGGGTTTTGAATACATGCCAGTAGCCAATAAATCGATATGTTTCTCTAAAATGAAGAGCTGAAGGACTATTGTTCCAACAACCACACTGACAACAAAGTTCGCTGAGATAACTTGTAAGTAAGTATAGGTGACAAAGAGAAGGAGTAAATAGCAAGTCTTGGGCAAGGTTTAAGTTACTGTTTGTAAATCCAATTAAACTTCTCTTGCCATTTTATTTGTCCTGTCTGTCATATTTATTAACACCTCTTCAGTTTCTAGAATTCTAATGTAGGGGCAACTGATGCACTTCGGGTTTGGGCTGCTAATCGAACATTAATTTCTGATGTTATTTGGGTCAATTTATTAGCCGCATTATGCCTTTCAGTGACTCGTAACTCTTGAAGCTTGACAATTTCCACCAACTTTACTGTAAGGGAGACCAGGGCTAGTTCGGCTACGGGATATGTCCGTTACTCATTCATAACTCGCGCCATAATTTTATTTAAACCACTGCCGGCTCTCGGTAGAGTGACGTCACCATACCAACTGTTAAAAGTTGATTAGTCTTGATTTTATCACGAGAATCTTGAATTTTGACCTGGTAAGTAAAAATTCATGCCTTATTTTAATGTCTGATTACATGTACTTCCAACTAGCATTAGAGAGACACCAATTGCTTTGTATGTAAAGTTTGGTAAGAACATGCCCCTGACTAGCTTATTTACCTACTCTCAATTAGTTGACCCAGTCATATATATCACATGATTTGTGGAAAAGTTCGTAACGGGGCAAGTCCGGTTATTTTGGTGGGGGCAAGATCGGCCAGTATCCGAACCTGCCATGATCATTAGCCGAACTTACCCCTAGTAATATGCATGAAGTATATTTTTTGTTAATAATAAAGTATTAACTTTTTTTCAGAATACATATACAAGAACTTAATAATGGTTCGAAATTATAAAAGAAAACGGCCAAGTACAACCACTCCAGATGATATTCTAAAGGCGGTAGAACATTACATTAATACTTCTGAAGACTGCGAATTTGTTCAACATAACCCGCACTCAATGCAAGATCATGTGAAAAGTACAACAAATTGACTGCCTCCGAGAAATCGGAATCGAATGTATCATACGGATATCAAAAACCATGGCAGGTATTCACTGATGATCAGGAAACTGCTTTCGTAGCTTATCTTAAGCATGCTTCTTCCATCTATCGAAATTTAGCCAATGTTACGGACAGACACAAATTCGAAGCTTGGTAATATTTGGGGGTTGACAAAGATCGGAGTGACAACAGTGTATTAAGCCGAATTAAAATAGTGGCTGGTACAGGCTAAAACAAAGTAGTATCGTTGACTGTCAGAATAGGGCAGTTGGATGAACTTAAATAATGCAGGATTTATCAGCAAGTGGTCAATGTATTCCACCATTTCTGATCTATCCTGGCGTGCATTTTAAAGGACTATTTCTTGAAAGAGCGCCACTTGGAACAAAATGTGACAAACCAACCAATCACTGTTGGAGAATGACGAACAATTTATTTATTGTTTCTAAAACATTTCTATAATCATGTCAAGCCGTCAAACGAAAAGCCAATGTTGATGTTACTAGACAATCACGACTCTTACTTTACGATTGAATGCCTCGATCATGCCAAGCAAAATGGCATCATCATGCTTTCGTTTCCACCTCACTGCTCACATCGATTGCAACCCTTGGATATTTCCGTGTTTGGTCCTCTGAAGATAAAGTTTCAGAGCAACCGGCTACGAAGCAACCCAGGGAAGCCGATTACGATATATGAGATAGCAAGTATTCTTTGCGAACCATGGAAAGTTGCATTGACCATGACAAACATATGCAGTGGCTTTGAGAAAACATGTATATGTCCATTCAATAGCGAAATCTTCGGTGATGACGACTTTGCACCAGCCGAAGTGACAGACCACCCGAATGAAGCGACGGAAATTTCGGATATCTACGGACTATTAACATCTGTATTATTCCTGTAAGAGGTGGTGGTCTTTGCCTTCTATACGCCATCAGTTCCTCCCTTCATGCAGCAGGGACTGGGACGTTCACTAGTGATGACTTGGGATCGTTGTTAATCCACGAAGTCCGTGACCATGAAGAATTCTATCGAGATTTTTGTGTGGCGGATGACATAGACGTATCCGAGGCCGTACATGGATTCTTAGCTGAAAAACAATAGAACAACAACGCTTGCGACATATTTTGAGTGCATTCTGCAATGCTTTTAATATGAAGGCCGTTGTAGTGAGAATATCTAACGGGGTTGTTACCGAATTAGAAATTTTTCAAAGCCGTCATGGAGTTGAAATTCAACGCACAGCATACCTTACTCTACAGGGAACAGGTTATCGGGCGCATTACAATGCCGCTGGCTGTGACCCACATCAACCAACAGCTTCCGATGATACCATTGCGTGTCAATCTAATATACCAAACATATGTCAACAATCAAGTTCCTCAAACTCTAGTGAAACATTCTCACCAGAAACAATAAAACCACACCCAAAAGGCCCGAAACGCAACTCTACTAAAAGCAGAAAACGCAGAAAGACATGTATTTTACTTGATACACCTGAGAGAGAAGCCCTGAGAAACAAAGAAACTTGAATCAAAATAATTCTTTTCGAAAACGTGTGAAAAATCACACAGTTAAAAAATCTATTTTCCCCAAGAAGAAGCCAGTTTTTAATGAACCTGCAGATTCTGAGAGTGAAGTAGAGGATAATTGGTTTTGTTTGATTCGCTTGGAATCCTGGTCTTATAGCCGATCAAGAGAGAGAGAGAAGTGGATCCAATGTTCTCAATGTACAATGTGGTCACAGTGTGCGGATACCCACGGCATGGTTGGCTACATCTGCCATAACTGTAACTCTGACTAATAAATTAGGTGATATGAGTCTAAGAGCTACTGGCGTATGATTATTGTTTGAATACATTATATTTTGGTGGAACTAAGCCACTTTTTCATTTGACTGCCAAACCTGCCCCCATATGAACTAACTTGCCCCAGGTAGTGGCCGTTCTTACCCCCGACCCGGGGCACGTTCGGTCACATTGACCTTTCGACTTTTATGATTACTTTTTCGTGATTCGCTAATAGTACGCGAAAATGTAAGATCGCGTATTGGGGGCGACTTTAAGTTTTTTTCATTCTGGTTAATTTCAGAATGGTGAGATTTATCCATTCGTTTTTTTATATACAGCGTATTTTTCAAAAAGAGGCCGTACTAGCCACGGTCTCCCCTACGAAATGTGTTGAATTTTTTAAATGCATGTAATGTTCCTTCAAGAGGTGACATTCATCAAAAAATATATGAATATACACAGTCATCACATGGATGGTTAAAGCAGCTTAAGATGTTATTTACATCTAAAGAACACCTAATAAGAGATGCCATACCATACTGATTGGTAGTATGCCCGTACAAGCTTGTAGGCCACTGTCACATTGTTATCATATAAGGACACAATAAAAGACAGCTACATTTGCACATCTGTGCTTATACCATTAATAAAAAAATACGCCATATTTCACAGTGATTTTGTAATCCAACAGCAAGTACAACATTAACCTCTGTGGCTTCTTCCACATTTACAAAATCACGCTTCAGAGCTTGACCATGTTGGTTTATTGCCATCACCGGAAGTGTTTGGCCACAACATGCAGGCGTGAACTCAGACTACCAAGTTATATATAGACTTCATTGCGTTCATATGTTCATATATCGTTATAATATTGCTTTATCTCAAGGGAAGTAACTTTTACTTAATATGAAAGTGGGTCAATGGAATTTGCAATTCCCAACTCAATATTCCGAAACGTTACGACTCTTTTTTGCCGTTTCTCAATAGCTTCTAGAGTACGATTGACATGCACATACTTTACATAATCTAGTACTTAGTGGTCTGTGAGATATACATAAGAATTTACAATTAGAGTATGTTTCTGATTATTAGGTGGAGATGTATGCTGGTGCTGTATTTGTTCAAATGTTACTAGGTTGGAGTATGTATGCTTCTGGTATCCTTGTACTGGTTTTCTCTGCTGCTTTTACTATGACTGGTAAGCAATAATGTATAATACATGACGTGGTCTTCTCGGTATTTGTCTGACCAGCTTATGGAGGTTATTGCGAGTCCCATGATTGTCCAAAAATAAATTTTGATATTGAATTCCTCTACAATTCAATGGCTGTTGTACATTATACATCGTCTTCCCCCACAGATATCTCTCTAAAAGATTTGTGGATTTTTATCTTCTGGTAAAAGGGTTTGTGAAGCTGAATATTAACTCAAGTTGCCATCAGGTGAAGCAAATATTTTTCTTCGAAATATGAGGCGACATGATGCAGAAGGTGAGGTTCAAATTTTAAAGTGTGCTTCATCACTTAATAAATGAGATCTATTCTAAACTTAACATTGCAAAAGCGTTTTCTTTTTAATTATACTTTTTAATATCACCAAATTTGTCTGTATTATTTTTCAGGAGGATTAACAGCAGTAATATTTACAGATACTCTACAGACAATAGTATTAACAGTTGGTGCTCTGGTTCTATTATTTACAGGTAAATATGTAACAATTACTAGTAGCTGAAACAGAAAAGTTTCTAGACAGTTATCATTGATCTAAAAAGCCTAAATCATGTTTCCACCAACACTTACTTTGATTGAGAAATAAATCTTAGAACCACACATTTTCATCAAGAAATTTATAAATGTTATTATTTGTATAAAATTAATGACTGTTTCTTAGTTTTTATTGGTGTGGTTTTTCATTTCTACTATCGTTTGAGGTTTGAATGAAATTGGTGGATATGATTATTTACAAAGTAAATACATGCAAGCTATACCTAATACAACATTGTATGGTAACACAACATGTGGTGTTCCTAGACCAGATTCATTCAGTGTTCTCAGGGATCCTTTAACGTCAGACTACCCTTGGCCTGGTACTCTTATATTTAACATACCTAGTGATATCTGGTTTTGGTGTTCCGATCAGGTATTTGTTGAATGGGAAAATTTATAAACTAATGAAACGCTCTGGAATCAACATCGACTGGCATTTTATGTGGTGTCGTCTAACTTTGTATATACGTCTTAGAAAAACAGTAACATTACCATATTTCACTCATTTGTCGACCTGGAACAATTAATTAAAAAATCGTTACCAAATCGGATTGTAGAATGAGCAGAACAAAGGTACTCATGAATGTTTGTTTTTGTTTTCGGTATAGATAATGGTACAACGGAGTTTATCAGCTAAAAACCTATCACATGCCAAAGGTGGTTCTGTTGTAGCAAGTTATTTAAAAATTTTACCATTCTTTTTATTTGTTATCCCCGGTATGATAGCTAGGATATTGTATCCAGGTAATGACATATTTGATGGGTGTATTTATCTTGTACCTTTACTCGAGTTCTTTTTACACGAAGTGGATTAAAAGGCACTTCGAGCAATTTTGTGCTGACTCGTGTTTCGCAAATGATATGCATCAATGGCTAATTTAGATAAACTCACTGAACATGCGTGCATTCCTTTCAACAGAAACTACGTCACCAAAGCCAGACTAATATCCTCATGTAGAAAAGTGGGAGGTGTAGGTAAATTGAAGAGCGGCAATAACGTCAAATAGTAATAAATATTATTGATATAAGTTATTATGTTGTAGTCTTATAGTATTATTTTTTTTATTAAGATGAAATAGCTTGTGCAGATCCTGATATTTGTTCCTGTATTTGTGATAACCCTGCTGGTTGTTCTAATATAGCCTATCCTTTATTGGTGTTAAGAATTCTGTCACCAGGTAGATAGCACGATGTTTTTCTGTACCCACTCATTACCTTTTCCAGAATTCCGTTGCCTAGCATGGAGCCGCGGTGGCTCAGTGAGTTTGATGCCTGCTCGCTTAACATGAAGGTCCATGGTTCTTTTCCGGCAAAGGTTGAGATGAACTTTTTCAACCCGATTTTCCCTTGTCAGTGATGCTGAGGTGCTGACATTGAAAAAGCGTCTAGTCGTTCGGATAGACAATAGGCCCCGTGTGCTACAGGTTTTGTACGTTAAAGATCCCTTGACAGTTGGAAATCGCAAAAAGAGCGAGCAAAATTTCCCTCATTGCGCCCTGCATTTTTCATTAGCCCAATAGGTGCAGAAGAGTATGACGTACATTTCTCTTCATTTTCTGTTGACTGGCATCACAATAAATGTAAATGCATGTGTATTGCATGGGTTTGCTGATTTAAGATTTTTTTCTATAGAAAATGAAAATATATTATTCAACCTCGTGTACGTATTTTTGATTTCCGCTTAGTAATCCAGTTTTTCTAGTATCTGAACTTAAACGATTTGTAGGTTTACGAGGTCTGATGTTAGCTGCATTATTTGCTGCTGTGATGAGTACCTTAACGTCTGTATTTAACAGTGCCAGTTCTATCTTTACAATGGATCTGTGGAGAAGGTGTAGAAAACATGCTAAAGACTGGGAACTTTTGTTAGTTGGAAGGTTTGTAAAGAAATTTCTGTTGTATTGAGCTATGGCATTTGTAATGCTTGTTCGATTGTAATTCAGATGTTTACACAACCCTTTCCGACTAAGTCAAGTATTGTCCACGGGAATTTGTCGGCTAATGTGTTGTTCTGTTTGAATTGGTTCTTATAACAATAAAAAAAAATCTAATTCGATCTCCTTTTTATGAACCTCTTGTATTATTGTGAAGATACTCTTTCTTTGTCAACATCTAAGATGAAGGTCAATTTAATGGCTGTATAAGTCAATATATAATTAGTCATGAAGAGTTAATGACACTTTGTCTGATACTTTCCCAGTTCGTTATAGATTAGTAGTACTAGTTCTAGTGGGATTGTCTATTGTATGGATACCTATCATGCAGGCAGCTCAAGGTGCCCAACTTTGGCAGTATTGGCAAGGAATGATGAGTGCAGTTGGTCCACCATGGGCAATGGTTTTCATCATGGGATTCTTTTGGAAAAGAACCTCGGAACAGGTATTTCAATATGCCGTAATTCTCTCGTTAATTGTATAGTACCTAATAGTTATCTGAAATAAGAATTGTGGTGGAAATTTGATGTGCCTCGTTGCCTAATGGTATTTTATGCACTTTGTAAAATAACATTCAAGTCTCAAGTCTTCCTAAGAAACTAATTCATGTTTTGTCAGTTCCCAAATGATGAATTCATCTTTCTTTCTAGGGAGCATTTTATGGAATGTTAGCAGGACAAGCACTAGGCTTTGTCAGATTAATAATGTCCTTTATTCTTCCCGCACCACCTTGTGGCACTCCTGATGATCGACCATATTTCCTTAAAATACACTTTCTATATGTGGCTGCTATGGAGACAGCAGTGGCTGGTGTTATTATGGTCGTTGTCAGTTTGAAAACCGAAACCAGGCCAAAATCTAAGGTTAGCATATATAACAAAGAGTGATTTAAAATTCAGAGAAGGCGCAAATATTGCCAAGACGACCAATGCTGAAACATTCCAATATTATTTCTTGTCATATTTTAATATCATGTATAAGCATTCATTTATTTTAATGACAATTTTAACTATTCAAGCTACATCGTGTTACATGGTGGACGAGAAAGGATAAAGAAATGCCAGAAATATCTGATGATGAAGATGACAATATCTATGAAGAGGATACGTCTTTAGAAATAAAGAAAGGTATGAGACTTATTGGTCAAAAATTAGAAAAATATAGATATATATCAAACAATATGGTAACGTAAATGACAACCATTTTGAATCTCTCGAATTTTGATCAAGTAAATAATATTTTAACAAAGTATTCGAATTACATTTCAATATTTAGAAACAGCTTAAACCTTGATTTTTAAGGGTGTTGTCGAAATACTATTGCCATTGTAAATATTGGTCTTAGTTAGGGAAGATGGTTATCAACTACCTACGCGCGTATCTTATAAATGTAAATTCTGAAATCTGCGATTGACCTTCGGAAAAACATCTTTAAAACGAGAAACCCGTCGAAGTCAATACTATGATCACTTCTTCTTCACAAGAAAGTCTTTATCATTAACTGGACCACGCTCAGCTTTGTAGCCTTTGAAGATTGGCATGCTGAGGAAAGATTATTTTTTTCGATCGAGCTTCTGGTCAAGTCTTTGAATTAGTTAATTCTCTTTACCTTACAACATCATGTCATATTTTTAGAACGCAGTGTTTGGGTAAGACGACTAATGGTTTGTTGTGGTATGCCTGATGACAAAGCTATCAAAAGAAGTCCTGAAGAGATTAAAGCTATGCAAGAAAAAATGCTGTCGATCAAAGAGAGTCCGAAATGGAGGTCCTTCCTCGATATTAATGGTGTCATACTTATAGCTATTACTGCTTTTATCATCGGCTTTTATCATTGAAATACAACGTGGCAAATATTTCTTCAGTACTTTAAGATAGAATATTACTTGTACGAATTAATAGTTTGAATACAACAAGATAGATAATGAATTGTTTCCAAAGATGAGAAGTATGTATATGAATAGCAGTAACGGCGAATTCTCGAGGGCGCATGTTGAAAATCTTAGTTTGTAACGATTCCCAGAACGCTTAACCAGGCGTCGCTCGCAATTCGTTACTACAATTTAAACTTATATTATCGAAAAGGCTAACTATGCAACAACTTTCCGAACTATGTTTATTTCGCGCAAGCTAACTATCTTCATTAACTTAAGGGCTCTTGGTGTCCGAATACAAAAAGTTTCCCACTCAACTTAGCTTATTTTATTTCAAAAACATGTGTCGATTGAGTCTAAGTTGCAAGGTACATTGATGAAAAAACAAAATAGGGAACCAATCACAAATGGATACTCCTTTGTGTATAGAACCAATAGTATACATTTATAACAGAAAATAGTAATTTAATTGTATGCATTTGGTTGATTGGCTTTGCTTCTTTCTCTTAATGTGCTCATTTGAGTTGGCCGTCCTAGATTGTGAACTATAGAATCTTGTTCGGCTTTGGATACACTTTTTAATCCTAGATATCGTGGAGATGCTATGGAATGTTCTTCTATAGCAAGTTCTTCACTCGTTTTACCACTAGCTTCACTAGCTTTAGTTGGTTTTCGAAGTCTGGTGACAAGTTGATCTATCTGCTCTGGAGGTAAACTACCAAACCCGTGGGCTCTTGGTATAAAACATTTATGGTCAGTAACATATTCTGATGTTCTAACTAATTCTTTCTTGGCTGGTAAGTTACTATTTGGTGATGGTCTTTTGAATTCTGAAAGTAAGCATTCAACCACGTTTTTTATTTCATTATGTAGCTGACTGGCGCAAAGTTTAACATTGCTTGTTGAGAAATAGATGCGTTTTTAAAATGGGAAGAGTATGAGTATTTATCATTTGAAAATAGACGTTTATACATTCTGCAGGTTGTTCGAAAAATGTATAAAATATTGGCGAAACATAGGAGGAAGCGTATTGTTAATCATAAATGAGAAAGTATTTCATATAAGAATGGTATCTGGAAGATTAACAATACCTTGCCCGACACCACATCCTAACGTCTTAAAATACACGACAAATAGTAGAGTAAAAACAAACACTTGACTGGTCAATTTTGATAGATGAAGGAGGTAGGTAAATGAAAATAGTGGTGTATTTAAATGTAACAGTTCAAGGGAGAGAACTTATCACAAAAGTTATATTACGATGAAGAAAAATGTTTAATATCACCACATCAAACTGCCCATTCTTACACTGCTGCTGCATCTTCACAAATCAAGCTAATACGATCTGTGATAACAAAGGCTACGCGCACAATCCAATCAATGTAACAAATTCAACAAGCTTTGCGAAAACATTCACTAAAAAATGCAATTTAATTGAAGATTAAAAGAATATCATACCTGTTGATTCTCTATATTGGGGTAAAGCTGATGATCCACTGTAAATATGACGAATATTTTTATCCAAAATATGTTGATGTGTTAAACTGAACGCCATTTTTATTCCTGAAAAATTAATAATAAAAATGTTTAAGTTTTAAGCGTAGACATAAACCGACCCCTTTGAGAACAATTTCGTTGATGATTTTGTGAAAACGACTGAACTCAAGAAATTGAAGAAAAAATACCTTGAAATTGTTCCCTTTTTAGGAAACTACCTATATATAGAACTGTCTATTGCAAATACTTACCTACGTTGAGTGAATGTGGCTATATGCGTAAGGTGTAGGCCTAAACTGTGTTTAAATAAATATTCTAAACTGGACCGTTCAGTGTATATCAACAACTGAATTAGAAATTAACACTGTATGTAATGATATATAGATTGTTCTCGTGTCACTAGAGATTAGTCTAATCCTATTGTTGGGTTTATATTAGGATTATTACAATGTTATATGATCGTTTTAAATCAAGTAACAGTTAATCTGTCCATTGTATAATAATCAGTATATTTCACTTTCTAACAATTAACCTTGATTTTTTCATAAAGGTCGTGTTACGGTACCTGCTATTGTATTGTTACCCCGATGATGCTATCTGTTTTAAGCTGAAACAATCATGACTGGACTTCAACGTGTCATTAACCGACAAACTCACCGGGCTATATTGCATTTTCACGTCTGTGGGTTAGGAATTGTAATGTAATGTTACGAAAGCACAGGAGCAGGTATGTAGGCGTAACCTCTTGTGAGAGAGTATTGTTTGTGGAGTTAGTTTGAAAAAGAGATAAAATATTTAAAAAAAAGTTCACAAGCTTCTGAATCTGAAATATATAAGTGTATACTGGTTACCACAGGGACATTATTAACCATGATAATAATAATATTTAAAAATTAAAATTTCTAAAAAAAGACTTAAATGAAAGTAGGATACATGTATAAGGTTTGGTAAAATGATAAATTTTTCCAATGGTAAGCTATAACACAAATAACCAATAATGAGTTAAATCAGTATTATGAATCTACGTATCATTTAGTTTTAATTTCGGGTATAGGCTATCACTTAATAATTTGTAAAGACTGTTGGAAATTTTTCTTGCAATTCTTTGTAATTATTCGAGGAACTTGACCAGCTGTATTGTTGTATTGTATAACAAAGGGTATAATCTGAAAGTCAACTTGGATGTTCATTCCCAAGGGATGCATAGTTTGTAATATATATATATTTATCCAATAATTTTCGCAAATGAGGCGAATATTCTTTGAATCACTAATCAGAGCCAGGTTGATCGTATTTTATTACCTTTTTTAGAGTAATGAAAGACTCATTATGATTAAAACGAACCCGTAATATTTTGTTTGTCTCTCCAACGTATTGTTGATCACATTTTGTGCAAGAAATAAGGTAAATTATATTTGTGTTTGTGCAATCGAGTTTGTCATTTACTTGTAATATGGAATATGTGCGTTTATTTCGAAATGAACTAGAACTGCGTTGCAGTACTGAAGGGTTCCTCTTAAAGGTTTTATTTAAAAAGTTAACATACGTCTAAATGTTAACAAAATCAAGTGATATTAGAACTCTTTAACAATTCATTGTTGCCATTCAAATTAAGTTCAACTGGCCTCACTCCCAGTAATATTGCGTGACAGTGTTCCACTCAAGTTTCGTAAAGATCGCACCGGTAGATTTTGAGAATTTCAAGGTCATCTGATATAACCCCAACAGCAATAGTAAATCTTATAACGTAACACAACTTTAAACTCAATTTTCTCAAAAACGAAAAAAATTTTCAAAATTCCCTTCGAGCAAAAGTTAGTAAAATAAATGTATTATTTAATACAATAATGCTTTTTTGGTTTTGAATTTAATCCAAAGACTAGTAGCAATTTAAGTATCAAAAAATTGTAAAAAATGATGTTTTTCTTACTTTCGGGTCACTTCCGGTCAACATATGGCAAGAAATTTGGTACCAATAGATAGGTATTTAAATTTGGCATCTATTGACACCACTTTTATACAAATTGAATGATATTTGTCAAAGTTATGACCAGTTATGCAATTATGCAATTATCTATTAGGGGAGATAACTTATCACAATTATGTTTGTATGAGTATGTATAAGAAGTCAATATACATCTGCAAACGTTGTTTTAAGAAAAAAATGTTGAGAATGTAAAAATTGAAATTTTGAAAATATGCAAATTCAAAAAATGACATTGAAAAATTGCATAAAAGTGAAAAGTCAAAGAAGCTTATTTTTGCGTTAACATTACCCGGTGTATAATCTGAAATCATTTTTCAAATCCATTGATTAGTTGCTGAGAAAAAACGACATTTGTAAAAATGGAAACGCATTCAAAATCGCATACTTCGCGCATGCGCAGAAGTCTGGAATTACATTTAAAAAAAAAATAATAATAATAATAATCTTTACAGAAATAATAGTGTTCCTCGCGAAACGCTGCGCTGCGAGGAACCCTAATTAGTTTAAAAAAAGAAAGGACGTGTTTGACTGCAGTTTTTGTTACAAGGATGAACTGTAGAATTGGGTAATGGCAAAAGATTCAAATTGTTTTTAGCATAGATTATCAAGCAACTGTGGAGCTTTTGATTCTTCTCAGGAACCTCCTTGAGTAGCCACTTTCACGTAATTTTTGGAAAACAGTAGAACAAGCCTCCTCGGAGTCATTGCGAGTACAAATTCGGTTAAATCTCAAGACTTAATGATGCCAGAAAAGGCATGTTTCGGATGATAAATATCTAATAAATGCGTTTCATGAAAATTGGTATCTTTCAAAACTGTGGTGTCCAGAAAATCAATCTGTTTGTCACTAATGTTAGAAGTTAATTTTACAGGGTGGTGGTTATTAAGGGCTATTCAAACAATTTCGTTTTTATACGCCCACATGAATATGTGGACGTATATTGTCGTCGTCCGTCGTTCCGTCAACATTTGTTGTAGACACTATAAAAGCTACAATTTATATGGATTTTATTGAAACTTGGTATGAGCATTGGTATTGATAAAACGGCGGTCAAGTTCGATTTGGACGATTTTTCGATAAACGGTTTTTGAACCTGCCTCTATATTTGTTGTGGACACAGTAGAAGCTACAATTTTCAATGGATTTTAATGAAACTTGGTGTGAGCATTGGAATTGATAAGACGGTGGTCAAATTCGAATTTAAAGATTTTTTCGATGAACGGTTTTTGAGTTATTGCCCTTGACTTATTTGCATCACGTCAAAATGTATTGTTGATGCAATAGAAGCTACAATTTTCAAATGAAACTTGGTATGAGCATTTGAATTGATAAGGCGGTGGTCGGGTTCGAATTTGACGATTTTTCGATGAACAATTTATGAGTAATTGCCCTTGACTAAGTAAAATTGTGTAAAAATTCATTTGTTGCAGACACTATAGAAGCTTCAATTTTCTATGGATTTTAATGAAACTTTGTATGAGCATTGGAATTGATAAGACGGCGGTCAAGTGCGATTTGGACGAATTTTCGATAAAGTTTTTGAGTTATTGCCCCGGCCTCTATATTTGTTGTATACACAATAGAAGCTACAATTTTCAATGGATTTAAATGAAAGTTGGTGTGAGCATTGGAATTGATATTGACGATATTTCGATGAAGGTTTTTTAGTTATTGCCCTTGACTTAGTAATTTGCGTCAAAATTTTATTTATGGATGCAATAAAGGGTACAATTTTCAATGGATTTGAATGAAACTTGGTGTGAGCATTGGAATTGATAAGACGTAAGGCGCCAGTTAAGTTCAAACTTGTCAATTTTGATGAACGGTCTTTTTTTATTGCCCTGTAATTTTATTGTAGGTGCAATAGAAGCTACAATTTTCAAGTTCAATTTGACAAATTTTTTGATGAACAGTTTTTGAGTTATTGCCCTTGAATTTTTTTTAGTTTTGATGCAATAAATCCTCCAATTTTCAAAGGATTTTGATTAAACTTGGTGTGAGTATTGGAATTGATTAAACCTCAGTCAAGTTTGAATTTGACAGTTTTCAATGAACTGTTTTGAGTTATTGCCCTTGACTTAGTGACATTGCGTCAAAATTCTATTGTGGTTGCAATTATAAGCTTTAATTTTCAGATTTTGATGGAACTTGGTGTAAGCATCAGAATTGATAAGACATTAGTCAAGTTTGAATTTCCGACTTCTTTTAACGAATGGTTTTTAAGTTATTGCCCTTGACTTAGTAAAATTGCGTCAAAAATATTTGTGGGTGCAAAATAAGCCACAATTTTTTAATAGATTTGATGAAACTTGGTATGAGTATTGAAATAGATAAGATGGTGGTCAAGTTTGAATTTGACAATTTTACATGAACAGTTTTTGAGTTTTGCCCTTGCCTTCAATATTCATTCAGTGAATGTTTTTTAGTTATTGCTCAATTTATTATTCATATTCAATGCTGCCAGTGGGCGTATGTTACCTTGCCTGGCAAGCTATTTTTTATACTGCTGTAAATTACAGTCTGGTATGTAGTATGCATTATATTCGGGTGTATACAATATGCTGTACTGCATAATATTTGTAAACTAGATTCTGGTGCGCAATTACATCAAGTGCGTACTATTTATTTGATTCACACCATCAAATCTAATTGTTCAAAATCGGTTAGGGTTATATTGGATTTTTTTGTCTTCAGTTCTTTGAACAAATCTTCAGCATCTCTTATGTCTGTACCGATTGATTCCAAACGACCCACACCATCAGCAGCACCTTTCCCATGTCCTGCCTTCAGAAAGTTACAGGTGACGTATTTGTATCCATGCAAAAATGGATACTAACTCAATTAACTCAACACAATTATATGGATAACAATTACCTTACTAAATAACTTGCGACGTTTCGACGAAGGTACTTCCGTCTTTATCAAGCAATGATACAAAAAATGGATATGTTGAAGCTATGTTGAAGCTAAGTTGAGTTTGTTTCTATACTGGGTGGGACTGCATGCCACTGACAAAATGAATTTTTCTTATGGTTGACGATGGAGTTAACATTTTAAGGACAGGTGCAAATTATGTCCCGATTCCAACAGGATCGTGTCTCAATGAAAAAAGGATGCTACAAAAAGGAATTTTTTTTTATAGTACCGATGTATCAAATGCCAGTATGTAGTAACATTTGATTTCCCGAAGCTCCAAAGTGAACATTCTGTACTTCCTCCGCAAACTTGCATGCACAGTTCTCTGAAAAATCAATATGCAAAATAGCTTCATTTTCTTGAAGATTGCAAGTTCTCGAAGAGTCGTATACTGGTGCTAAATATTAAACAAGAGTGCTGCAAACCTTGTTTTCATTTCAGTCTTAAATCGTTCTATTAAATCCCAAAACGTAAACTTCAAGAGGTGGAGATAACCGTCAAAGATAAAGTTGTTCATAACCACCTTCAGTTTTAGTACGTTGCTCGTTTTTGTTGACCCATTGGTGATATTCAACCATGTTATCTCTCTTATGCTCCTCCATTCGTTCAATCTATTGGTCTTAACGTACACGTTTATACATACAGGATTTCTGATATTATGTCACATTCTAGAAGTTTCATCAACTCTTCAGATCTCTTGTGGATATTACAACTTCTTTACAAAAAACACCGGTCATGAGATTACACTGTACAGTTGCTATGTTTCTTACAAACACAAGTGTCTCTATCTGATATTGATGGAAAAACTATCCAGAATGGTCTCAAAGTAAAGATAATGGTTTAGAAGGATATTCATAACAAAATACAGTAGCTCATGTATATTCTGGATCGTGTCTAGTCGTTTTTTTTCTGCTTGGTATCTGTATCCTTTTTTTGCCTGGAAGTATTCTAGAGTTATCGTCCCGATTGAGGAACGTTTTAGCAAGTTCAACAGATACTGGTGACATTGTAGCAATATACCTGTATGCAAGACGGAGGAGGAGACACCGGCGTGTGGCAGTACATGGAATTAACAGAGGCGGACAAATTTCAGAAGTACAATTTGACAATTTACTTGAACACATTGAAGATGACATTCGAAAGCAAGATAATAAACTATATTCTTTATATGGCATTAAGTAATTGGTAGTATGATAATAATAAGTTTTATGGAATAACAATGACAAGAGGACACTAATTGTTGAAACGTCGCAGAATAAATAAACCCAGTATGTTGCAATATACGATCTGCAGTCAATGTTTACTGGATAAAATCCCGAGCTGTGATGATTGAGCATAAAAGTTCGCGCGACCATCTCCTGAAATTTCGCTCTTGAGGCATTCTCGGCGGAATTTCGCGCGAACCGAAATTTGTTCTTGTTCGCATTCGCGTGCTGTATAAACGGATTCGTTGTTTTTCATATTGATCACCCACGTTCGGGCTCTGTATGAAAGGGCCCTTACTTCTGTCCTTTCTGAAACAACTACTGAGGAAAAACGTCTGCTTCTGGAGCTGATTGCGGTGTAGGAAGATGAATTCTACTTTTTCAAGAGTCTGCTTCCTGGCTCTAGAAGCTATTTAGCTACAACGCCATTAGTCCGATATGGCTGGGGGAGAGTCAGAAAAACTAGGCACCAAAAACTTCCCGCACCTCCGCGGGTGCGGGTTTTTAAACGTATTAACATACCTCGAATCCACTAAACCTCGATTTATTTGTAAAGATGGATTTTTTGTACTTCTGATTTTTTTCCCCAATTTTTTTATTAATTTTTTACAAAACATATTAGGAGATATCATGAAAGCGTTCTTAACTGATTTTTGCGCGAGGACATGATCTGCATAAATTATAACATACAAAGTTAAAAGTAAAAAGTAAAAGCTTAAACATTTACAGTTTTCATTTTATTTTTGACCCAATTTTCATTCTAAAAATTCTTTCTGGAAAACCATTAAAAATAATACTTGTTTTCATTGTATGGCCTTTTCATTAACTCTCATTCTAGGTAAATTTCTGTAGGACGGTTTGTCTCCCATAAGCGTATTGGCGTTCTCTCCACGGTTTGGTCCACAACCTCTTTTCTTTTGTACTCTGTCTCCAACACCCCCCCCCCTCCCCAGTACAACCTAATGTCTCCGTGACAGCATTTTTTTGTAAAAAAATATTTTCATCTAGCCATTTGTATCAAAATTTGTTTTCTAGTGTATACACTAGTTGTATCCAATTATATCCAATTGTTTTGTGTTCTGATGTTTCCTGAAACAAAGCTATGGCACTTATCATTGTTTTCTGAAGGGAGTGTGGACACAAATGTGTCGGCTGGTGTCCAGAAATACTTTGCTCTGTATACACTGACAACTTATGGAAACATTTTGAAACATCGTGTATCGGTTACTTCCTGAAACTTTACCAATATACACAGAACTTGAGGTTAACGTCTTTTCAGACGACACGGTCAAGTAGGATATTCAACAATTTATTTTGCTCAGGCATAATCATTTATTTGTATATATCACAGGTACGTGTGGACAGGATAGTCTGAAGGAAATGAAACAAAATTTATATTGTTCATGAGGTCATTCGGGAACTCATAGACACCTTTTATGGACTATCCTGTCCACTTGCGCCTATGGTATATATCATATGTATTTGAATGTAAAAAGCCGTGTTGTTTCATTATTTGTATAATACATTATGGTTGACATTGGCTAGCTGTATATGAATAAATATTATATTGTAATATAGTTTTGAGGGCAGATTGATTAAGGCGTTCCCTCAACGCAACCTTTATGGGATCTCTAACCATTACGAATGAGCACAGGTTTCTGTGTAACAAATATGGGTTTTTCCTTCGTGGCATCAAGATTTGGTGATCAAATGGATATTATTACTGTTAGTGTTGTGTGTATAAAGGCCCATGTATTATACTTCGGGGAGAATGTAATCAGTTTATATTTAGAATAGTTTTAATACTATTATTTGTTGGAATAGTGCAGAATTCGGTCGAAATTGTGTCGATTATGCCAATATTTATGAGTTAGTATGCTTTAATTCATGGAAACCATTTTATAGTATAAGAATAATAATACCCCCCCCCTCCATCCCCACCCTGTGACACACACGTTTTCTTGCCTTTTGTCAAAGTTCATTAGTTTGGTTAAATCATTCAAGTATGATACCATTTACCCACAAGTGGTTGCCTGAAAAGATACACCTACTTTAAAGTATAAAGTTTTATTTCAGGTTGAAAGTAATTGTTATCTCATTAATATACATGATCACACCAAATTTCATTCATTCATTCATATGAAAATTGTAGTCTCTATCATCTTTACAAGCCTATTTCGACACGCTTTGACTAAATCAAGGGCAATAACATAAAAACAGTTCATCAAAAAATCGTCACTATCAAACCCTGTAAGATCTTATCAACATAAATGATTACACAAAATTTCATTTAAATCCGATGAAAACTGTAGTCTCTATTGCGTTCACAAGCCATTTTTAACGCGTTTTGACTAAGTCAAGGGGAATAACTCTAAAACCGTTCTTTAAAAAATCGTAAATATCGAACTAGTCCAAGATCCCATCAAAATGACTGATCACACCAAAATGCATTCAAATCTGGTGAAAACTGCAGTTTCTATCGGGTTCACAAGCCAACTTCGACGCATTTTGACTAAGTCAGGGAAATATCTCAAACAGTTCATCGAAAAGTCGTCAATATCGAACTTGTCCAAGATTTCATCAATATAAATGATCACACTAAATTCCATAGATATCTCATGAAAAATGTAGTCCTTGTCGCGTTCTGAGGCCAACACCATTGCGCTTTGACTAAGTCAAGGGCAATAAATCAAAAACAATCGTCAATGATCACACCAATTTTCATTCAAATCCGATGAAAACTGTAGTCTTCATCGCATTCACAAGGCAATTTTGAACGAAAGGACAGGTGTGACGACAATACTTTAATATGGGCGTATAAAAACAATCTAATTTCGACAATATATAAAACTTTGCATAACAAATACATGAAAACATTAATTATGTAGCTAGCTGAGACATGATCCAATCACGATTGGCTTTAACCCAACTTTCAAATGACTTAACATCTATATATAAAGACTTTGTCATAGAGACACTAAATTGTGTATCGACACGCTGTATAAAATTAAAATAATTGGCCCAGTCTTTACTTCCAATAACGTCTCTTTCTCGAAAATCGTTGACAGAAATCTGAAAATAATTTAGTAAAGTTACAATAATTATAGTGGTTTACAGGAAAAATGATAAATCCTTCAGGTATTCGAGACATATCCACAATTTCGTATGCCTTAGTGATGTCAAAGAAGAATTAAGAATTTTTATTTTGGTTCTTTCTGACACATAGTTTTTTTTCAGCTAGGAGGGGGGGTGTAAGTATAATCTTTTTTTCAAAAGAGTGGGGTAACAAACCAATTTACTAGTCGGGTTAAGAGCTACGAAATAAAACGAAATCAAACTCTTGAGCTGTATATGTCTCAAAACGTTATGTAAGCCTATGCTTTTGACTGAAGCCTATACTTACTAGTTTTTCTCTAAACATTTTTGGTTTCAGATTAACATTCAAAATGGCGGCGAGTTCTGGAATGGTTATTTTGTCTCCTGATAGACGTACAGTTTTGTTAATGAATTTGTTTTTGTCTTGTAACATAACTTTAATAACATCTCCTACATCTTCTATATCTATCATATCTATTGGTGTTAATCCCATTGGTATTTCTAAAAAGAAATAGAGTAGGAAAAATAAATATGTATAATATTGAATCAAGAATAAGCCTATTCATGTAGTATGTACAACACTTTTAATCCAATAAAATTCTGTCATAAGTAATTGGATGAATTGGGTTGAAATCATAATATATCAAAAGGGGAGGGGGGTAATTGAGGATTTGGGGTAGATAGATAGATTTTATTGCATATACACTCTTTGAGGGCAGCATACAAATGCGGTGCTTCGTTGATCGCGAAGGTAATGAAGTATGGGAAGTACTCAACATACTTCATATTGCGATGATGTTGGTCTGGTTGATTTTATTTCCATGGGAAGGGGGTTATTGCTTAAACCCAACACTTTCAAGAGAGACGAACTGGCATAAACTACACTAATAGAGGCAAGTAGGCCTACTAGCTTAGTTAAAGCAAGAAATAACTTACGAAATTGGTATGTATTATTTTGAACCCTCTTTCAGGTTTAAATAAAGTGAAAAAGTCTTGATAAAAACAGGGCATCATAACACAACTTAATGGTAACTGTTTATCTTTCATATAAGTTTCTATCTCAGCCTTCGTTACCATTGGCCTCACTTGTATTCCTTTTACTTTCTGGGTATGAATTTGGGTACTAAATATTACATGGTTTACATTTGACATTGAACATGCATCAGCTAGAAGTCGGCCATGTTTAATCTCATTATCAACACAGTAAGGGTCACTTGCTTTTGTTTCTGTTACAATGAAACATTTATCGACACCATTTAATGCGGAAATAACGTCGTCGACATCTTGAAAAGAACATTCATAAAGTTCTACACCTTCGTTTTTCAGGTGAAGGGCTGTTTCAGACGTGACATCGGAGGTCACAGCACGCACGTGAAAATCTGTATCTTTCACCAGTGATCGTGCAACTGCTTCACCCAATGGAATTGAAGTATTGAATACAGCAACAATTCGTTTATCACACATTGTTCTGTAATGATAATGTGTGAAAGAAAATAACACAAATAAAACACATCCTCAATGAATAGCAACTTTTTAAAAACAAAGGTGCAGCATATCATGGTAGAAGGGTCAAACGAAAAAAAAATAACGAAAAAAAAAATGCATAGGCCTAGGCCTAGATTAGGCCTAGGCTATAGGTGACAACAAACTACAAGAAAAGTAGGCTACTTTGGCCTTATTAGCTAAAATTTTACTCAAATTTGAAGCAGCTATTAGAAAGTGAATAGCCGATAATATCAATTTGTTTCATGGGGCACAATATTTTGGGCATTTTCAGATTAGGCCTAATCTCCAAATTCGAAAAAGAAAGAAACAACTAGCCTATATTTTAGGCTACAAGGATAACAACTTAGGTTCACAAGTCCGCCGTGACAGGGATCCTTTCTAGTAGCTGGTCCTTGGCCAAACCTCTTGGCATTGATCTTTCCCGGATTATCCGTACCCAAGTGACAATGACTTATTCAAGGCCATCGGATTTCACACACCGATCGAGATTAGAACTCACGTCTGACATTTTCAACGTTTCCAAGCAAATGACGTCATGACGTAAAGAACCAACGCTCTAACCGCCGTGCTATAGAACCCCCCATGGGACATTTATATGAAAACTTTGAATGAGATATGTTTTGTGGCCCTGGACCCTGGTCATCATGCATTCGGCCCTGCAGCATATATGGTGAAATAAATTTTAATATTCAAACGTCTAATATAGGCTACGAATTTGAATTTAAAAAGCTATCATTTATTCCGTGGGTGAAATTAATATGAAGCAAGTTTTAATTTTAGGGTATAGATAGAGTTTGATGATACATTTCTAGAGTAGACAGCGTACTTTGGTTGAAGTGAAACCTCTGAACAATAATAATAATATCTTAGGGTAAAATTGTAAATGAAACGTGGGTGTACTTACATGCCATGTATGGTAAATATAATCCTGAAAATTTCAATAGAACATACTTGCAAAATTAAAGAATTGTCCTTTCCAAAGTGAAATAAATTTCGGAAAAGTCGGAAGGTAAAAAAAGAACTAGACTGAGTCAAGTATATTAATCTCAATTTAATCTTTGTCTCTCTTGACAACGGAAATACTCCTATTAACTTATTGTTTGATAAATCTTCTATATAATACAGATCGAATTGCCTTCTATTGATTAAATTACTTGATAACAGTATTACACGTACCTTATATTCATAAGCTCTCGGTAGGCCACAATATGCGATTAGTTTACATTGTTTACAGGGCGAAACAGTTTATATATTTTTTTAAAAATATATTCAAGTTATCAAAATATTCATGACCATGTGCACCATATAATGGAATTGACACTCTGACTTAATTCGCCCGTTCTGATGGCAAGTCGCCGTACCAATTTCAATAGTTTTCATCTCAGGTTTAAAAATATGTGGGTTTTCGGTTCCAATTGATATTTACCCAGTGATGGTTCTTTACCCCATTCGTTGATCCTGAATATTTTCTGTGGTTGATCTTACATACATATATTTACCCTACATGTGGTGGTGGGTTGATCTTTATCTCGAGGCCTATACTTACCTAAGGGGTAGCTCTAGTAAGGTTTACCAAAGTAAACAAAGTAAAAGATGTTGTTTATTTAGGTCTAATATTGAGTCATGTACAATTACTAGTATCTGTATATATATTACTTAAATATTTTACTTGTGTATCTTGTATCATCAGGTCACCTATTTGTAGCATACATCAAAATAAATATCACTGCTGGATACCAAGATGAGAAGGATAATCGACCTTGACATATTATCTCTTGTAAACTTTGCCTTATTGTCGTGATATAGCTTCTATTGTTTTGGGTTTTGAAAACGATTATTTTACTATTGACCTTGATAGGATACATTCAGTTGAAAAGTTCTTTGGAGGCCCTGAAAGATACTTTGTATTTTTCGAAATAAAAATACTATTTGAACAGTTACGGCAGAGTTGTGTCAATAGCCTATGTGTGGCAGGTTATATGTCTTATAGTTCTTATTTTCATTTCCGACTGAATGTCTTTTGTAATAAATTGATCGTAGCCCTTTTCTTTCGGAAAATTGTAGCCTCTGATAATGGAAAGGTAAGCTAAAAGACGAGAAGTGCGAAGATTTGCTTGTTGTCTGCAAATAAATAAAATAATAGAGTAACCTCCCATTTACCAAATGAAATGGTTCAAATTAGTTTATGAATGAGTCATTATAGAAACATTTAGCCTTTCTAAATATATTAAACAAACTCCAGTCTTTACTTTATAAACACGTCTTGAAGCTTGACATTTCATTTTGCATGGTTTATATATTTCACACTTGAGAACTTTGAATGAACCTTGCATAATTAGATCTTAACTGTAAACTTTCTTTGTGTTAATGGGTAAAAAACAAGAATAGCTTTATCAGTGAGGTTTGATGTATATCTGTATAATTTTGTAGGCACGATCTTGAGTAATACTGCGGTAATTTAAACTTTGAACAATTTTTCAGTTTTATACATAAGTATAAAAGTCCAATTTGACTTAAACATCAACAAGCGGTAACGATAAATTTGAAAACATTATTATGTTTTATTCAATTCATCTTTTATTATTAAATTTATTCCCCGAGAGGCTTATTTAATAGTCTAAATATATCTTATAAACAATACTACTTTATTCATTTTATAAGATGATTATCAGAAACCGAAAATATCAAACCATCCTTGCAGGCGGCTTCATGAAAAGATAGTGTGTATATGTGAGCAATAAAGCCGGTAGTATTTAATAAATTCGACCTACTTTTATCCAGCGTGAATAACTCGTTTTCTTGAACAACCAGTCATATTTGATGTTGACCATAATGTAAAAGTGGGTGTGAAACGTCTGGATGATCAAGAATAAATAACTGTTAAAGCCCTCGTTTTGACATGCGCAATGATAAATCGAATGGCGGAAAGAAAATTCTGTCAAAGTTGATGTGGAAATGGCTTCGTTAAATGCAGTGAAACGAGAGGCTTTCTTCCGTGGTGAAGCGTCGAATATGAAGTTTGATCCATCATCCAGATATGGAGCTGATAGAGAACGTGTCAAGGAGAAGGAATTTTCAAAAGAAATGGATAACAGTGAGAAAGAGAAAAGAGATGAACGTGAGAAAAAATATGGAGGGGACACTCACAAAGAACTGGAAGGATACGTTGGATTTGCTAATCTTCCTAATCAAGTCTACAGGAAATCAGTTAAGAGAGGATTTGAGTTTACACTTATGGTCGTTGGTGAATCTGGATTAGGAAAATCTACTCTGATAAACTCTTTGTTTCTTACGGATTTATACAGTGCCGACTTTCCAGGCCCATCCCATCGTATCAAGAAAACGGTTAAAGTAGACACCACTCAAGTGATGCTGAAAGAAAACGGTGTTCAGTTAAAATTAACCACAACTGATACTCCAGGATTTGGAGATGCTGTTGATAATAGTAATTGTTGGCAGCCAATAATAGACTATATTGATAGTAAATATGAGGACTATCTCTCTGCAGAAAGTCGTGTGAATCGTACAGGCATCCCAGATAATCGTGTTCATTGTTGTTTATATTTTATAGCGCCAACAGGCCACGGTTTAAAACCTCTGGATGTAGAATTTATGAAACGTCTTCATGATAAAGTAAACATAATTCCCTTGATTGCCAAAGCTGACACATTAACTCCAGAAGAATGCAAAGAATTTAAGAGAACCATTCTTAATGAAATTGCTGAACACAAGATCAAAATCTATGAATTTCCATATTGTGAAGACGAAGAAGACAGTAAGATCCAGAAGAAACTTCGAGATAGAGTCCCATTTGCTATTGTAGGAAGCAATAAAGTCATGGAATCAAATGGTAAAAGAGTGCGTGGACGACAGTATCCTTGGGGAGTTGTGGAAGTAGAAAACCTTGAACATAATGATTTTATAGCTCTCAGGAATATGCTCATTAGGACACATATGCAAGATCTGAAAGATGTCACAAATAATGTCCATTATGAGAATTATCGTTATGGTAAACTAGCACCAGTGCAATCTGATGGTAAAATCAAACCTGGGTCACTCACTAAAGATCCATTAACTCAGATGGCAGAAGAGAAACGAGATCATGACTTGAAGATGAAGAAAATGGAAGCAGAAATGGAACAAGTGTTTGAAATGAAGGTTAAAGAAAAGAAAAATAAGCTCAAAGAATCAGAAGCTGACCTCCAGAAACGCGCTGAACAGATGAAGAAGAGTCTTGAACAGCAACAGAAAGAACTTGATGATAAATGGAGACAGTTTGAAAAAGAAAAACAAGATTGGGAACATGCTAATGAAAAAAATAAAGACATTTTAGATAGTGCTAAAAAAGAAAAGAAGAGACTTTTTTAATGCCAAATCTGGTTTTCATTTTTTTAACATCATTGGCTTTCAACACTCATGATTTATTTTTAGTTTATTTTTTATTTAATTCAGTGCTTTGTTTGAAAGATGTAAGAAAAAAATCTTTTGTAGGCTATTGAGCTGTGCTTAGCCTGTGTGATCAGAATAAAAAATCTTACAAGGTAGTTATATCTATTTGATAGTTCCATTACACCCAATGTCAAAATGCGACTGTGTTTGTCAGTTCTCATCGCTGATAATGTTTCCATGGTATATGCTTAAGCTTACTTATTAATAAGATTAACAAAGAAAAATTATTTCTATTGAGCAAAACCAAATTGCTGAAAAGTGAACAGTACCAAAACCATTAAGTAGATAACATGATCATAGCTTCATGTACCAATACTTACGTTTTCGTGATGGTGAATCCATTCTTCCTGATATATTAAATTATCATTAAACCAACTTGTATTATAATATCATATTTATATAATCATGACATCATGGAAGTAAAGATAAAAGATCTGCTGAATATTTCATAGAAATGTTGTAGTTGTATAAACAGATGTTAATGTCATTAAGAATTGTGGTATCATTTCATTCATTCAGAATATTTCAGACTTTCTCAAGCTGATATTGTATAGGTTGTTTTAAACAGTCAAGTGTAAATTAAGTTTGTCTTTCATACTGAAGAGATTTAAAGTAATTAATGAAGGATAGGGGAAATAAGTATTGGAGACAGTGTGAGGGTGTTCACTTCAAGTATAGAATACTGGTACTACTGGTTAACCTATTTGAAGTGCTACTTAAAACACAACCAGTGGTTATTATTTCAAAGAATATAAAATTTGGTACATTTTTTTATATTGTTATAACTCATTTGGCAAAGAATTTTAATGGTCTTCCAAATTTCATAGTTTACACTTCTGTGTTTCACTGGGATGTTCACTTTATCTCCTTACAATATTTTTGAAATTTTTCCATTTCAATCTGAAGGATTACTTACTTCCTTTTACAAAAGCATGATCTAGACCAACAGAGGTATCAAATCACTAAGCTTGTGGCTTTCAAGATAATTTTTTGTTTATCAACTGCAATCAGTTTCACATGGTGCTTCCTTAAAGTGAATAATGAAATTGTTTTAATAAGGACATAGATCAAAATATTTCCCAACAGTAAAGCTTATGATTATATTTTAAGATTCATATCACCTTATTTATTTCTCCAGGGGGTAATATTATACTTATCGAAGTGATTTTATAATGAACAAATATGTAAATAAGTAGTTATGTTGTAGGTCTACCAAATTTCAGAATGTTGGTATTTTGTAGTTAGTACATGTTTTCATATCATGCAGGGCTTTAAATGTTGTTCTAGAAAATGGAAATCTGTTTAAAACAGTTTCATATAGTTACATATTTCCTTGCTACATGTCTTGGTTGCATTTGTTGTTGTACTACGCATTGATATTTTTTGTTGAAATTATTTGCTATTTATTGATGCGTTTAGATTTTAACGGCATTTATATTTTTGTTTACCCTCTTGTTAGAATACCTCTGTAGCCATTATTGTTGAAAGCTATAACTTATGTCTTGTATACACTTTTTTTTTTCTTTTTAATTTGTTGAATGTATTTATGCCTATATTGTACCTATATTGTATAGTATTATTTTTCTAGTCTTCTTTAGTTTTTTGTAATTAGTATTTAAGTGTAAAATATTCACCAGCACTGTGTAATGATTTTGATTGACTAGATATACTAATATAAGGAATGGTGTTACAGCTAGCTTGTCAATTGTTGTTTTTCTGATACTTGTTGAAAGTAAGAATATTTAAAAACTAACAGAAATTCTATCAGTTTTCAATTCTGTGGCTATAAAATTTTGAATCTGTTGGATGCAGATTATAAAATATTTTTGTAGCATTCAACTTTTATATATTTGGTGAAATCAGTCTTTCATTATTTTGTGCTTAATGTTTTTTCCCTGCAAAGTTGCATATTTCAAATTGTTTTTGTGCAGCATAGACAGCTTCAAAACCATGTCAAATGCTATAGATTCAAATTACAGCATATTAGTCACATGGATGTTTGACAATTTATTGGCAAAATTTTTTTATTGTAATTTCCTGAATAAAAGGGTCCAAGTTTAGATATATTGATGTAATTCCATTGAAGTTCAAAGTCATTTCATCTAAAGCCAACTATCATGTGTTTACTGTACAGTATTGGGATTGATAACAAAACATGCCTGTTATTATAGCATTATTTTGAGAAATTATAGATCTGATTAATCTAAATGTCACGGTTATAGATTTAAATCACAGAGAGATGAAACTCACAGTTAGTCATATTGTGTGAGGCTAGTCTTGTTGGCTGACTGTGAGTTTTTGAACATAATTGCATATTTTCAAACAGAAATGTTGTGGTATTTGTCATTTTCAGGATTCTTGAGGGGCCTTACGTTTTATACTACATTTTTGGTGAATTTATTCTCAAGATCAAAGAAGTCAATCATAATGCAATGAAGAGAATGCAGAACCAAAGTTTTATATTTTTACACAGACTAACAATTTCTCTTGATCCACACAGGAATGTTAAATTCTAATGTGAAGGAGATTCACAGGGTTACTTTTTAGTGATCTTTACATTTGGAAAGTAAAAATAAGGATTACCTTCTGTAAAATATATGAATGAAATTTACATCAAGTAAACACCATTACCTGGTTGAAAATTGAATATCTTTATTATCCTATATTCCTTTTGTGAAAACTATTTCATGTTCACAAGCTGTAACGTTTAGTTGAGCATGTTGAAAATGATACAGCTTTCAATTTTTAAAATCATATGTCAGCATAAATATATTAAAATTAAAATTTAGAATACTCAAAAATGTCAAGAATTTTGATCATATATAACCATCATTATTAAATAAGTTGTACTATAACACGACAGTTGACTTGTTGACCTCTTCCTTTGCCTACACAGAGGCCTAACATTTAATAAACCTATAACCAAATAATTTATTATTTTATTGTAATATTTTGTTTCCACTATGTAAGACAATTTAGTTGTTAATGTAAGTCAAACAGCTTTTCAATAAAATCTTACTGCATGAATTTGATGTCATTCACAGAACAGATTCGGATGAATTTTGTGTAAGCAGTCGAGCGTTCTCAGAACGGTTCCAATTATGGCCCACCTCAAATGTTCTCTGAACGGTTCCAATTATGGCCCACCTCAAATGTTCTCTGAACAGTTCCAATTATGGCCCACCTCGAATGTTCCCAGAACGTGGTATTTGATCATCATTAGTGTTCATTTTTCTTTATATTCTATGTTTACCTCTTTAATGAAAAGTTCCATTTGAATGCGTCTGAGAGCAGTCAACTGTTTACATTATTATTTTGGAACAGTTCTCAGCTTATAGTTGGTATAAACGGGGTAAAGTTGTGATTTTATCGTACCGAGAACGGAATGCTTTATAACGGCCTGGTGAAAACAGGGCTATATAATTAGAGTTGGGGGGACCTTATAATACCAGCTTTACAGTAACAAGCTATTTGTAGTTGCTGCCATTATGAAGATGTTATAATACCAGACCACAACTGAACATTTGGTAGAACCTGAATTATGGTTTTGATAACAATCTGAATATAACAGAAAACCTTTTATATTCTTTTCAGGGTTGCCCTGGTGGTTTTGATATCAAAGACTTGCTTGCTAGACTGGTTGTCTAAGCCTTGATCTTGATAAATATATTTAGTATATCAACCAGCTGGTAGCCTATTGCAAATGGAGGGGCTTGTAAAAGTACACACTGCATGGAATAGTAGGATGTAAAACAACTTAATTTCTTGAGTTTCTAATATACAGGCATAGTCATTTTATTATTTTGCTATCTCTTTTCACATTTCGATGCTATTTTATATGATATGATAAAGTATTTTTACTGATAAGGAATGATTTTGTGACAAATTTGTAAGAGATCACATGTGCACATTATCCGGATTCAATCATCAAAATAAAATGATATCATCAGGAAGCTTTTAAACATATAACAAATGTGAAGTTTGACCTAAGTTTTTTTTATTAACATATGCAACATGAAGTATTATTATTGATAAGATATCAAGTAGCCATTGAGGATATTTTAAGTTAAAAGTATGAACTTGGCTCGCTTGAACACATCTATTAAATAGACTAGTATAATTGAATAGATGAATGAATATACTGTGAGCCAGAGCTAGAATTATTTTGTAAATGTATGTCAATTTGATTGTATATTTGATGTAGAGGGTAGATACAGCCTATTGACCTATACCATGCCTCATTAAACTCCTATCAATATAAGTACTGCCTTAGGCTTTTAACAATAGTCTAATGTTTTAGTTAAAGATCAACAATCCTGTATCAGTTCAACATGGTTCATCTGACCATACATAATCTTTAGTAAAGTTACTGATTTCATAGTGTTCAACTTGTAAAATTTACATAGTCTAGAGAATGCCTCTAAAGTGTAAACAAAATCAAGGCTCCAGACAGAACAAAATGTCTCTCCTGAAGTTTTACATGAAGTTGTTCATTTTACTTTTTAACAGTCAGACTTGGTCAAATTATTTGGACCTGAATTATTTGACCCACTTGACATAGTTGACAATGGCCAAACTCAACAAGCATACAAGGTCATAAAACTGTAACATGAAACTTCCTCAGAATATCTTATAATGTCCTCTTTACAATATATATATAAAAAAATATCAAGAATAATTCATATTTTTAATCTTATATATCATTTCAAGAATTGATCAAACATTTTCTACTTACATCATAGGTAATTTACCAACTTTCTTACCCAGATGTGTATTTAAGATGAGTGACAAAATTTATTTTAGCATATTTTATTGATAGTTGATGAGCTTTTGAATATTAAACTTGACAAAACTTCAGGCCAGTCAATTTTTGAGTTGTTATATCTCCTGTTAACTGATAAATGTAAAAATCTCTGTAAGGATTCATACTAAAAATTGAATATTTCAGGTCAATCTGTGTTATAAACATGTTTATTACTACTATGATATATTATAATAGTCTTTATATGATATAGTATCAATCGAAATAATTAGATTTTTGCTTCAGTGGACATTAATATTTCCATTTTGTATATTAAAGGTGGTCAGAGTTGATAAGATTTAAGTTCTATTACATCCCACCAAATTTTAAGAGGGGATGAACTTTGTGACTTGATAATTAATTTAAGTCATCTAACTTTTATAGGGGGCAGCAAATAACTTTATAGGTTTTTTTTTGGGGGGGGGGGGGTCTCTTAGCCTGCTTCAATTTAAACAAATATTCCAACGAGGAATAAATGCTGATATTTGACTGTTATATTATTTAATTCTAATACAGACAGGATGTTTATATTATATTATAACATTTGGTTATGAAATTACACTAGGTTATTTTAAATATGTCTAGTATGACCAGATGAAATTTATCACTATATACTATAATAAGACATTTAGTACCAGAGTTGTTGATTTAACTTTCCTTACCAATCATGACTGACTTAACCTTCAAGTATACTAACTATTACTAAGATTTTGGATATTGTCTTTATGCATGTTAATTGAATATCCAGTTTAATAAAAACAATTGTCATTAACCAGAAAACAGATGAAAAGAACGTCATCACCTCAGAATAATGGCACATAAAATACTGACACTAATTTCTGTAATAAGCTTATAGAAGTTTTCAAGAATTTATATCATAGAAAACTATTAGTGATTGTAGCAAGATTGTTCTCTACTTTTTATTGTCCATTTATGCACCATTCCACTTTTCCATCAGTTTGGTTTTTGGAATCCCACTAAACCCTTATAATGCATATTATGACATCACTATTGCAAGAGATGCTAAAAATATCTAAAGCCTTTTTTCACTAGTGAAGTCATAAGATATATGACTGAAAAATGAAATGGTACAAATTGATGCTATCAGCAGGCCTCTTGCTATTTCAGATCTTTATTTATACAATAACAAAAAACCTGACATGACAAAATATACAAAGACAGGATAGGTAAAGATAATATGAGATGATGACATAATACGGACATGGAAGGTGAAATGTAAAGATATAAGATAATGACATGATAGATTTAGACATGATGAGATAATGACATGATAAATTCAGATATGATGAGATGACATGTTAGATCTAGATATGATGAAATGACATGCTAGATTTAGATATAATGAGATAATGAAATGATAGATTTAGATTTTAGAAATGTAATGAGGACATGACAGGTTAATAAATGAAATTAAAACACAATGGTATGATAGTTTAAGAAATATGAGATAAGGACATAGTAATAAAAAATAAAAGAAATAAATAAATGAGATAATGACATGATAGATTAAAAATTTAATGGCATGATGATAGTTTCAGAAATAATGACATAATGTATTAAGATATAGGATATAATGACATAAGCATAATTGTAATGAAATGACATGATAAATTAAAACTAAAAACATATGTAACATGGAAGACATAATGAATATACATGAAATAATGAATTTATCACAGTCTATTATGTAAATCTACATTATCAAGAACTTTTCATCTTTACATTCAGATTAGGTTGAGCTTCATCCCAGGGTCCAGATATATTACTGAAACAAAATCATAAAATAAGCTATTAATCTATTAGATGTCCCTACTAAAAGTGTAATTATGTTAAGGTGTGCATTGAGGTAAAACATGGTGAAAGTTGGTTGTAGTCAATCATAATTCAACTTCAATATGACCAAATGAGTCTTCAATCACTAAGAAACAGATTATTTGGCAATTAGAATTACTCCCCTTTATATTGCTAGAAACCAGATATTAACTTTTATGATTTATAAAATATTAAATATCTGAAAGGTCAGTTATGATTTAGTCACAAGGAATCATGAATTGAGTAAGTAAGATTTAAGTGCTATAAAAGTAATGCAGCAACTTACTTTTTTCGACCCTGTAATTTTATCAAAATATAAGGACACCAGAAATTGATTATTAAATGTATTGATAGAAACACCAAAGCACCAATTACAGTAGTAGATAGTGAAAATAGTAATGCTAATAATCCTAGTACTACTGTCATTATATCATTACTTCTTGGAAATTTTGTCTGAAAAAAACCAAAAACATTTATGGCTTACATTAATAAATAGTTCAATTAATATAATAAAACTGTAATTGAATTTATATATCCAGCATAAGGATATTTTTAGTGGAATTGTTCTCAGAAATTTATGTAAATCTTAAGATTCATATCCTAGCATGCTCTAGAGAAGTGTTTTTTACACCACTGCCCAATTCCTGTCCGAGCTACTATCACCATTAGGCAAGGTGGCCAACTCCTACATCCAAGATATTACACCCATCAGCCACGATGTAGTCAACCTATTTACCAATGTCCCAACCCAAGAAGCCCTCAAAATCATCAAAAAGAAGATAGATGCCAACCATAACAAATTGAACACTACCATCACCACTGATAACATCATGACCCTTTTAGACTTCTACTTCACTTTGGATAAAAACAAATTCATGGGTTACCAACAGGCTCCCCACTATCCCCTCTAATTTGAATAATTTTAAAAATCAAGGGCAATAACTCATATTAAATATTTTTAAATTGTTCTGATTTTCAATCATAATTGTTTTTTTTAACATCTGATTTTCAATACGGTTCATCCCATTACAAATCTTTAGAAATATTTCCTTAAATCAGTTTTTTCAACAAGTCTTGGAAAAGTAATACCAAAATATCCAAAGTTAATATGTACTGATTATAATGAGCAGATCAGACTTTGTGGTTATGTACCAATGTCAGAAGATTAAATTGGAACGTAAAAACTTTTGACAAATTTTATAACTATTCTTTTTGTAGTTGTTCTAAAGCCTGTTTATTGTAGCAATGGACAGCAGTGTCAACAATTGTGTTATAAGCCATGCTCTTAAATTGTTTATATAATGCAAAGAATAGATGTTTATGTGTGACGTTTTAATCAAAACTTGCCCTTGATGCAAAATTGTCAAAATATAAATGGGTGTGATATATTTTATTTTATGGAGCTCCTGTTTATGATGACAACTGTCTTTAACAGTTCCATTTGGTACCCAAGGCATGTGTAAGTGAATGTGTGCATACAAATATACTTATTATTCATTGGAATGTAAGATTTTGAGATAAATATGGTGCCTATACCAGGAAATGTTTTGAAAAATGGCCAATTTTTGTAAAGTCCACAGTGATGGTTGTGGGACAGATATTTTGATGGAATTAGCAAAATTCCAACTACAGTATATCCTGCTCATACGACCACCTTTATTAAGAGCCCACCTTCAATAAACGACCACAATAAATTCCCCCCTACGAGTTTTCAATGTAATTATCGACTAATAAGCGGCCACCTTCATTACGCGACCAGCGGCCATGTATTTATACTCCCAATTGATTAAAATAACTCAATTAAGCGACCATGACACTTTGGATTATCTCCCGTAACAAAAATCAAGTTCACGCGTCGGTGATATTCAATGAGATTATCGCTAATCGGTAATAAGATAATCTTCTACAGATTAATTTTATAGCTTGTTGCTGATTAATATTGAAAGATATCATCGTATTGACAATTATTATAAAGTACTGTAAAGGCTTCAATATTTCGTTTTTGGTAAAATTTAGACTACCGTAAATTTAATCAGAAAGCGAAAGTAGGGTATACCGGATGTTGTTATAAAAACATATTAATCAGGTGAAAATGGAATAAAGCGTGTTACGGGGCAATTAAAATGCAAGTAGCCTATCCCGTCGGTAGATAGGAGATAGCATGCAAAAGCAGTAGAAACTATACATGTATGAGTAAAAGTAAGATCCTATGATTTCCAAAACGTCAAAACGAAATGGTTTTGCAGTTCCTCTCTTAAGAGGCCACCTTCACTCAGCGACCGTTTTTGAATATTCCCTTGAGTGGTCTCTGAATGCAGGTTCTACTGTACATGGTTTCTTCAGACCTTTGAAGATATCGAAAATTCCAATATAAAAGTATTTTCATGACAAGCTTTGTTACTTAATTTTTTAAAAATGGCCAATATAATGGTATTTTCATGCCAAACTTAGTGACTGGCCAGTCAGTGTTGAAGACTCTTCATGGCCAATTTTTTAACAGTCCACGGTGATGGTGGTCGGGCATAATTTTTGATGGAATCGACAGAATCCTAACCACACGGTGCCTTCAGACCTGAGAATAAATCAAATAATTCCAATGTAATGGTATTTTCATGCCAAACGTAGTGACTGGCCAGTCAGTGATGAAAACTCTTCCTGGCCAATTGATAAAATATTGCCAATTTTTTATCAGTCCACGCTGATGGTGGTGGGGCGTAAGTTTGGATGGAATTCGTAGAATCCCTACCACATGTGGTGCCTTCAGACCTATGAAAATCCCAAAAATTCCAATGAAATGGTATTTTCATGCCAAATTTAGCGACTGGCCAGTCAGTGATGAAGACTCTTCATGGCCAATTTTTGAAAAATGGTCAATTTTTGAAAAAATCCATCATGATGGTGGTCGGGCATAATTTTTGATGGAGTTGGCAGAATCCTAACCACACGGTGCCTTCAGACCTGAGAATAAATCAAATAATTCCAATGTAATGGTATTTTCATGCCAAACGTAGTGACTGGCCAGTCAGTGATGAAAACTCTTCATGGCCAATTGATAAAATATGGCCAATTTTTTATCAGTCCACGCTGATAGTGGTGGGGGGTAAGTTTGGATGGAATTGGTAGAATCCCTACCACATGTGGTGCCTTCAGACCTATGAAAATCCCAAAAATTCCAATGAAATGGTATTTTCATGCCAAATTTAGCGACTGGCCAGTCAGTGATGAAGACTCTTCATGGCAAATTTTTTGAAAAAAGACCTTTGTTTGAAAAGTCCACGCTGATGGTGGTGGGGAATAAATTTTGAATTGGCAGAATCCCAACCAAATAGTGGCTTCTGACCTTTATGCCCCACCACCATCAGCGTGGACTGTTAAAAATTGACGACGAGCCATAACAAGTCTTCATCTTTATCTGGCCAGTAACTAAACTTGGCATGAAAATACTATTATATTGGAATTTTAGATATATTCACATGTCTGAAGAAACCAGGTGGTTGGGATTTTGCAAATTCCATCAAATTATCTGTCCCACCACCATCACTGTGGACTGTACAAAAATTGGCCATTTTGAAAACATTTCATGGTATAGGCACCATATTTATCTCAAAATCTCACATTCCAATGAATAAAGAGTACCAAGAGTTTGATTAAAAACTTAGCTTTTATCAAATTGGAATTCATAATAAGATTCTTTACTTTGTACACAGACACTGGCCGGCCATAAAAATTGACCAAATAAATAGGAACGAAGCGCCACTTGTCGTCATAATGATAACGTTCTCATGAAATGCGAGAAATGTTTTTCAACATTTGTTCGGTAAACTTCATTCGGCGTTATGAAGTGGGCAATGTTAGTTCGGCTTTATCGTGAATTTGTTCAGTAATATTATTTAATTGAATGATAAATTTTTAACAACAAATTATGAATTTAGCGAACAAATGTCAAATTAAGCGTAAAAATGGATTTAACTAATTTTCACGAATTACAAAAATGATTTTATGGCAATTGTCTTTATAACCCGAATTTGAAATTCTATTATATAGAAGCAGAAATTTCAATTATTGTTGAATGAAAACAAACATTTCATATCTTTTTATTCAAAATATACACAATAATAAAAATTTAATGCTATAAATAGATGATTCTTCCTTCCTTCATAGCTTCATTCTGGTCTCAATATCTTAAAATAGAAAACAAAGTTGGATATTCAATCATTCAATATATATATCAAATATATCAAATTTGTAACAGAATCAATCAATTGGCCTAAAACAGGAATTATTTAGCCTAACAATTTTGCCTAAACCAAATGAAACAGTTGAAATCAACCAAATTATATATCAATACAAAATTTGAATATATTTTTTGTTAATTAAAACCAATTTTCTTTCAAATCAGGCTTCAATTTTTGTAACAATTTTATAAAAATCAGTTGATATGAAGATGAATATTTTGAAACGTGTATTACATAATTTATCATTTTATTAATTTAAATTAGAAAATTTCTTCTTAGATTCTAATCCAGGTTATGAAATTTAAAATTTTAACAATTTAAAATTAATTAAATTCAGTTGGTTATCAATTTCAAATATTGTTTTAAAACTTACCAAATACCAAAAATGAATTTTCACATCCTTCAGTTTTATTTCTATCATATATTATAACATTATCATTCTTCAGTTTTTTTTCTAATACAAACATTATCATTCCATCAGTTTTATTTCTATCATATATTATAACATTATCATTCCTTCAGTTTTATTCCTATCATATATTATAACATTATCATTCCTTCAGTTTTATTTCTATCATATATTATAACATTATCATTCCTTCAGTTTTATTTCTATCATATATTATAACATTATCATTCCTTCAGTTTTATTCCTATCATATATTATAACATTATCATTCCTTCAGTTTTATTCCCCATCATATATAATAACATTATCATTCCTTCAGTTTTATTTCTATCATTTAATATAACATTATCATTCCTCCAGTTTTATTTCCTATCATATATTATAACATTATCATTCCTTCAGTTTTATTCCTATCATATATTATAACATTATCATTCCTTCAGTTTTATTTCCATCATATATTATAACATTATCATTCCTTCAGTTTTATTTCTATCATTTAATATAACATTATCATTCCTTCAGTTTTATTTCCTATCATATATTATAACATTTTCATTCCTTCAGTTTTATTTCCTATCATATATTATAACATTATCAAAACTGGGATTTTATCTCTATTTGGCTTTCTTATCATTCTTGTAGGTGACTGCATTCACATAGTTGTCTTTCAGATTCTTGCCCATTTTTATTGGACATATTAACATGCTACCAATATCAAAGTATATTTACCTTAATAAATGGAGTTTAATTCAGCAACTCTTAGCCTGAATCTTTGATTATATTTACATGCTAGTATATCACTCAAATTAAAATCCATACACTGAAAGATATGAAGACATAATGGATAAAATACAATAGAAGGCTCTACTAACAACAATGTCCATATTTCAAATAGATTTTTTCAATTAACACATAAGAATAAATTCAAGAAATCCAAAAGGCTAGAGGAAATTTTTGTATTCATGGAATATTACTAAATTTAAAACTAAAACTTAATGAAAAAAATGAAGGCTTACCTTAAAAAAAAGCCTTGAAGTAAAAAAATGTTGAAGTTTGCATCCAAAAAAATTGTCTGTTATATTGCTGACATGACAACAAGAAGTGAATCCTGGGATGTCTTCAGTCTCAATGAACACAGAATAAAGGTGTAGAGGTCTGTACCCTATACTGATTTAGCTCACCCTATTAACAATAAAGGTGTAGAGCTCTCTACCCTATACTGATTTCAGCTCACCCTCAAACCCTTTTGTTTAAATTTCTCAAAAGATAGCTTGCCAGGCAACGTAATATACTGGCAGCATTGATTTTGAATAAAAACTTTTCAGTACATGAAATATTCAACCTTCCGCCATATACTTTTTTCTAGGGTGTCTAGTGTCATTAAAATCTGTCAAGAATTGTACCTAATAACAACTTATTATTTTTATGATTTGCAATTAGGTTCAATTTTCAATTTTTAATAGAGCTCGTCCTTGGGTGATATTAAACAATTTCAGTGAGTTTTGTCAAAAATGTTTAAATGTTTGAATGTTTAGAGTGTTTACAAGGCAAAAAACAAGGGCATTAACTGACACTAAATATTTTTCGATTTATCTGATTTTCAATAGGGTTCATCCTTGAGAGAAATCAAATACTAAAGCCAAGTTTCATCAAAATCCATTAAGAATTGTTCTTTCTAGAGTGTTTACAAGCTAAAATTGAATGCGTTTTCAAGAACAAGGGCAATAACCCATACTAAATATTTTTCGATTTTGCTGATTTTCAAGAGGGTTCATCCTTGAGTTATAACACACTCACACAAAAAATTCATCAAAATCGGTCAAGAATTGCACATTGTAGAGTGTTTAGGAGCCATTCAAGGACAAGGGCAATAACTCATACTAGATTTTTTACGATTTCGCTGATTTTCAATAGGGATCATCCTTGCATGATCATAAACTCTCATATCAAGTTTCATCAAAATCCGTCAAGAATTGTGCCTTGTAGAGTGTTTACGAGCAATTGTGGACGGACGGACATGGGTGACGACAATATACACCCCCCATTTCATGTGGGTGTATAAAAATTCTCTAATCCCTGAACAAAATTTATCTTTTAACATTTTAAACTCCTGAACAAATTTCATTCTTAAATCAAACTTTTTTAACTGAACACAAAAGTTGGAGATAAATATACTCAGATAAATATGGATGAATGTTAAACATGTACTTTGGTTAAAACAATTACTTTAACTAAACTGTCTTCACATATTCTTAAAATTTGACTTGTGGTGATATCACAGGTGACTCTTAACCAAAATTGAGTGGCTTGGTTTGATAACAATATTTTTCAGTGTAAAATCTAGTATCACAAAATATAATACAAAATTATTTCTATTAGCTAAAAAATGTACATGACATTTCCTCCTATAATATGTTGTCAGGTGACAAAATAATTAATAAGTGAATTATCATTTATATTTGGTCTGTGTCTGCAAGACACTAGCAGTTTATTATTTACTTCTCTCGACTTAGATATCAAAGCAGGTTAGGCTATCAGAGGCTATTGTATGTGTTCTTTTTATCATAAAAGATAGCTTGCCAAGCAAGGTAATACACGCGTACTGGCAGCAATGACTTTGAATAAAAACTTGACATTACAGTAACAATCACCTGAATGAAATATCAACCTTCAATCGTACGCTTCTTTTCTGGGGTGAAAAACGTAAAATTTTTCATTAAAATCTGTTACGAATTTTACCTTTTAACAAGGCGATAGCTCATTAAATGTTTTTTGATATTTTCAAAAGGGTTGATCCCTGGGTATAATAAACAATTTCAGCAAGTTTTGTCAAAATCTGTAAATAATTGTGCCATGTAGAGTGTTTACCAAACAAAAATCAAATGCATTTTAAAGAACAAGGGCAATGTTAAATATTTTTCGAAATTTTCCATTTTCATAAGGGTTCATCCTTGAGTGAAAATAAATAATAAACAATTTTTGCAAGTTTCCTCAAAATTCATCATGAATTGTGTCTTCTCAAATGGGCAATTGTGGACAGACGGACATGGGGGACGGCATTATATGCTCTGCATTTCATGTGGGCGTATAAAAAGTACCATACCTTTAATCTATGTCGAAACAATGGCCACAAAGCAAACCACTCAAAGGAAAATAAAACTATAGAAAATGCATGCCATGTTGTATTTAATCTTGATGCTAAACATATTGAAGCAAAAGTAGCTGCATTTAATGACAGAGTTCCTGGCACATCATGTCTGAAAAAAAAATACATACATGTATTTTGATTGTAACATTCAAATAACAAGATAGCAACATGGGATAAAAATTGGACCTTGATCGCCTACTAGCCAAGTTTGACAGATTTTTCACTAAATCAATGACAAATCTTTAAAACTGTAGCCTCAAGTCAAAAATCTCCCAAGGCATTCGCCCAATTATTACCAAATTCAAACTTGATCAAGTTCTCATGAATACAAACTAAGTTTCATGAAACTTTCATCATAATTTTCAACTGTCGAGAGATCTATTATGTTCACAGCCTGCAGCTCACAGGTCCTCAGATTTTTGTCCTACCCAAAGGAACAGAAGCTTTATCCATGTGTTTAGGACCTAGTATACTTCTTGAACATGTTACAAAATCTACTTGCACATTTCTAATAAGACACTTTTGTATAAGAAATACTTAAGGCTACTGTCTAAGAACAACCTTATTTCAAATCAGATTTCAAACTTTTGAAAATTATAATATATTGTTATGTATATGTTAAAGGAAATTATTTTAATTATTTGAATCAATAGCTACAATTTGTTTCTGTATTCCTGACAGTCCTGATATGATGTCAATAAAGATCACAAGGATAGATTCTTTTGACAAAAAATATATATTGCTTTGAAAATTTATTCTCTTTCTGAAAAAAACTCTAGTCTATAATCAATGAAAACATCATTTCTTTTGAAAGAAAAATGTGTCTCTGTTTTTATTTCTCAACAAACATACTAATTGTATTATTTTTAAGTCATATATATTAATTTTATAGTGGCAAACTAAGCGTGCTGCTAACAACCCTGTTGTCTTTCCTCTCTATAGTAATCTACAGATTCAGATTTCATAAACAAAGTAGGATCTTTCAATGTCATTTCTTCCTGGCATTGATCAGGGTGGAAAAATATATCACTCAAGTGGGTAAAAATCCAAGGACCTGTGTTGAATATACTGTGACAGTTTTTGAAATATGTTGCAGTTATAAATAAAATTTCCCTCATAGCATACTTTAAGGCTTCTTATTATAAAAACTGGAGCACTAATGTCAAATATAAAACCAAGAATAGAAGATTGCAGTGTGGAAGCTACTGCATGGATCTAGTGATCAACAACAAGGTTTTAAAAAAATCGAAATCAATATTCACAAATGGGTAGCCTTATCTTTATAGTCTAGCAATAGATTGTATAATCCATAGATATGCAAATACTGCATTCTGTTTATCCCCAAGACCCATTAAAGAAAAAATTTGCAGTTACTATAGAAGAAATTACGAAATATATGTAAGTTTTCACATGTAAATTAGATCACGTCCTAGCGTCTTTTTCAGATCAAAAGGTCACAAAAGGTTAAGGTCAAGAAATATAAGCCTTGAAAGTTTTGACAATTACTAAAAAACTTCAAGTGGAAATAAAAGAAAAGCAAAATCCAATAATTCACTCCTATACTTTTTTTTTGATTGGTATTTCCAAAAGAACTAAAATTATGCAAAGATTAAAGCATGAGGCATATCAATATGACGGCCATAGGCGCGGGAACAGAAAAAATATCTTTTGCCCCCAAAAAATGAAATAAAATAATTATATGTACCGGGTAGCCTTAATATTGTCTCATAAGGCCATATTTGTAAATTTCCTTGATTTTTAATCTTCAAAGCTGGTAATACAATCAAAGAATATGTTTCTCTATTACGATCAAATTATTTGAATAAATAATAATTGTTGTCTTAATTCTTTTGAGTTATCCCCCGTAATTCGATTAATTTTGAAATAAAGGTTTTTGACTTTGAAATAGTTTGCCCCCCCCCCCCAACTTAAAATTTGTTCCCGCAGCCCTGATGACGGCTGATCTTTTACTTCAGATCGATTTTTGTCAGTTCAATATCTATGAATGGATGATTCTGGCTATTTGCAAGACAAAATTACAAATACCATCTATTTTCCAGATGTGGAAATTTTAACTTCGAAACCTGAAGTGGTATCGAAATGAAAATGTCTATATATCAGTAAATTTTCAGATCGATTGAAATAAAATTGTAGAAATTAGAAAAAAAGTAAAAAACCTGGATCTCAAAAAGCCTGTAAAAAAGTAAACAAATGAATAATAGTGAATAGCTAACTTGCAGTCATTAGAGAGAAGTGTTTAACAACAAAAATCAGATCAAGATTAGGATAGAAAATTAGAAAAAACCTAAAAAGTGCAATTTGTCCAAAATCTTTTCTGGTTGGACAAAATGTTTTGAAAATACATTTTTAGTCTCAAAGTATTTACAGGAGAAATGTGCAAATATGCAACAAGAAGAAGACCTTTCCGGGAATCAAGCATTCTGTAACAGAATAATGCAACTCTGTATGTAAAAACCATCCATTATACACGTAGGCTAATAAAGAGAGTTTTATATATCTCTTATGATTATTTAAAAAAATTTTACTGGTCATATTTACATGTTGAACATATCTGTAAAGTGTTTTTTAAACTTCAAAACTAGCTTTTAGAAAAAATTATTTTATGTGTGCATTTGTATCAATCTAAATCATACTTAGAATTTTTTTAAATGAAGAAAATTTGTATTGTCCCCAGTCAATTTCATCTAAATATATTATATTCTTAATGCAGATTTTAGAGCCCAACAGTAGTTCATCTATTTGAGTGACATATTAAGCAAAATCCTCATGGGTATGACTTGGAAATATATTTTATTTTGTGGAGCTCCTGTTTATGATGACAACTGTCTTTAACAGGTCCATTTGGTACCCAAAGGCATATGCAAGTATATATATACTTTATTCAGATCTCATAGAGACATATGAAAAATATAATACATAAAACACAGATATCTATACAGTCAGTATTAAAATAAAATTTACCCAAGTTCAGAGGTTAGTTGAAGCTTTTCAGGATTAGACTAATAAATTTACACAAGTGTTCTAATTCTTTACCGCTTGAGTTGAATAAATTAGACATATTGTAGGTTGAAGGAGTTCGTTTGTAAGGTTTGATATACAACAGTCTTTCTTTATCAAAATATTTACACATAAAAATATAATGATATTCATCCCATATTTCATGTGAATTACAATATTTACAAGAGCGATTTTACTTTTCAATATTTGCAAAAATACCAGCTTCTACAGGCAATCGGTTACTCCTACATCGAAATGAACGCCTGTATTTTGGAGACAATGATAATAGATATGGCTCAAGATTAAAAGAGACTTTAAATATCCTGTAATTCTGGCATTTGCTTGAATTAAAAACAACAGAATCCCAGTCTTGAATGTTCTGGTCTTTAAGTCTTTGTAATAAAGCCATTTTCTATTTACACTATAAGGCATATCCCAGATAAACGATAAACCTGAATTATTTAAGGTACATGTATTCTTAATACAATTTAGCCATGGATTGGAATTTGGATGATTGAGCTAAACATTGTACAATTGGTGGGATATTTTACCTTGTTACAATAGAGTGCCAGAATACGACCATTCTTTGCATACGACCATTCAAAGTTTGCAGTATTATTGTTTTCAGAGGAAAGACACCTACAAGTAGTTCGCCATATACCATAACATTGGGGGTTGTAGATTTAACGCCCACCAGACTTTTGCAAAATCTCAGTTGGAGTCTTTCTGAGGGCGAGATATCCACGAATCCCTAAATTTCACATCCGTACAGAGCAATAGGCACCACAAGACAATTAAACAAATGCAATTGTGTATCAATATCAAGGTTCAGTTTACGACCTTTTTGTAAAATAGAAAACATCGCAGACGAGGCTTTATTATGAAGATTATTAATTGTCTTACTGAAAGATCCATTGTACATGTAATTGAATGTTATAATATACATATTCATTAACACATTCAATATTAAAATCTCCATACCTAATTATGGGTTTATTTCTTATTAGCCCCTTTGAGAAAACCATTGTTTTGGTTTTTGATGTATTGATATCAAGTGACCAGGTACTACTTTATTCTAACATACAGTTAAAAGCGGATTGTAGTTCCGTTACATTTTCCGCTAGCAGAATTGTGTCATCAGCGTAGAGTAGGCAGAATAATTTCATATAAACTCCAATATCGTGCACATCTGATTCATATATACATAACCCATTTTATGAGCTGACAGGAATGAAGATAAATCTTGAAGATAGATCGGAAAAAGTAACGGAGAAAGGTTTTCTCCTTGTCTTACTCCTATGGAACAATTAAATATTGGTGACATTTTTTTGTTCAGACAAACACAAGATTTAGCATTTTTATATAAGTTATGGGTAACTCGGAATATCTTTCCTGAAACACCAGTATTCAATACCTTCTGCCAGAGGGAAAGTCTTGGGATCGTGTCAAATGCCGAGCGATAATCAATAAATCCACAGTAGAGCTGTTTATGTTTACCTATATACAAATCAATCAGACATTTCAGTGCGAAGATATGATCTAACGTCGAATGATGTTTACGGAAACCTGCTTGTTCAGGACCAATCTCTATAAAATTAGTTAATCTATTGTTAATTACTGATGTGAACAATTTGCAGAAACAGCTCAATAAAGTTATACCAGGATAATTACTCACATCTGTTTTACCGCCTTTGTTTTTATAGATAGGAAGAATCATTCTAGCTGCCCAGTCTCGCTTGGTACTATACCTGTTTCAAGAATCAAATTGAACTAGAATTGCTTACAATTATGAACGTATTTCGAGAGCCTTAAAATATTATGTAGGCTAAATTTGCAATTACCTACATCTAGACAATATATTGAATATCATTTGACCTAGTTTTCAAAGTCATAAAATAATTAGGTCACACCTTCTGTAACGGTTAATGATGGCGAAAATATGAAAATTATCAATTTTTGCTGTATTTAAGTACACTTATCTCTATGAATTTTTTAAGTAAGCCAAATTAAAAAATATCTTCTCGTAGACAATATATTGAATATAATTTGACCTAATTTTCAAGGTCATAGATTAAGTGGGTCACACCTTCCGTAGCCGTTGAAGTGACCTAATTTTGAAAAAATCGAAATTTAAATAATTCGAAAGAAAATACGAAATTTGAAAATCGGTCTCCAAGAAAAGGTAGATAATGATCCATTGTATCTATGTGCTAAATTTCATCAAAATCGGTCTATCAGTAGTGTCTGAATTTCGGATTTAAGAATTGTAACAAAAATTCAAAATGGCGGCCGATATGGCAGCTTGACCTAATTATTTAGGTCAAATCAATTACTATTGACAAGTTATTAATAAAACAGTTTTCACTTTTCACCTAGCAGTTATAGACCGGAAGTTACGTAATTACGTCATTTGAGGCTAAACCGGAAGTGGAATTTTTTTTTTTCACATATTTTCAAAAATTATAATCATATCGCCTATCAACTGGTAAAGTTTCAAAATTTTACCATTTATATTAAAGGAGAAATCACGGTCTGAATTTTTTGCCGATGACCCTTGAATATTGAATTGCAAATCGTGGGTAAAATATTTAACCTAATTGCATAAAACCTATAATTGTTAGTTGACAAATACATTGAAGTTTTCAAATCTGAAAATCCGGTCAAAATCGAACTGAAAATAAACTTGCTAAAGCAAAAAAAACTCAACTTCCGGTTCTCACTTCCTGTCAGAGATAGAACTTCCGTTTTTGTTTTATTTGATAATAGAAATCATTCTAAGATCAACTGTAGATTTAGAATTTCTGCACCTTTTACCAGTTTTTCTGCAAACTCATCCAAGAATTACAAAAAAAAAAAAAAAAAAAAATAAAATAAAATAATCCGAACGATTACAATACGTTTTCGCCAAAGTCGAAATACGTAATAATGACAGATATATAGGTAACATAATAGTTTTAGTGCTTTTGATGTACTCATTTAAAATTTCATCCGACCCATAAGCTTTGTTTGTTTTTAATTTGTCTATACAATCGCTTATTTCTTTCTCAGTGAACGGTTCATTTATTGCACAATTATCATTTTCTGATATTTCCCATAAGACACGATCATCGGTATTCCTAGTATTGCGGTTTATTTCATTTAGTTTTTTAAAGTGTTCACAGAAAGATTCTATGTGAACATCGGAATTTTTCCCATACCTTTGCTTTTGTGTAAATTGTGAATAGTACCGGTATGAAAATATAAACATTATTGAAAAATAATGTGTTTTGTGTAACCAATCAGATTGTTCTAAAGTCGTTATTACTTATTGTTTATTGATTGTTGGTTGTTATTTTGTAATTTATATTATTTATTTTCAATTTGTCACTTCAAATAAATGGCAGTATCACACTCAATCTTGTTCTTATTTGATTTTGGGAGAGGGTGAAGGTGGAGGAACACAAATACTTATTATTTCAATAGGATATCCCGAGATTTGAAATTTCTTTATATAGACAGCAGAAATTTCAATTATTGTTGAATGAAAACAACACATTTCATATCTTTTTAATTCTAAAATATACACAATAATAAAACATTTAATCAAGCTAATAAATAGATGATTCTTCCTTCCTTTTATGTTTGAATGTTGTACATTATCATTCATCCCAATCTTTCTATAATTTATTTTCTCTACAAATAGAAAACAAAACAAGAGTTAGTCATTTACAAAAAATACCATCAATACTCATCAATACAGCTTGTATTGGAGTTCCACTGTATTCACAATTATTAATTCGGCATTTTTGGGGGGATATTTGATCTAAAGATACAAAATTTGTAATGAATCAATCAATTGGCCTAAAATAGGAATTATTTAGCCTAACAATTTTGCCTAAACATTTTCATTGAAAAAGTTTTAAAATCAAATCATATTGAATATCACTTGAATATATTTTTTGTTAATATAATGTTCAAAATCAGGTTTCAATTTTTGTAACATTTCTATATAAATCAGTTGCCACCAGGACTTGAAGATATGTATATTTATAAACATGGGTGGTTACACTAATTCATAAACCTATTTACAAATTTCAACTGAGGGTAGATTTTAATCCAGGTAGCAGAATTAAGTTAAATTTCAAACAAACTAAATTGGTTATGAAGTTCAAAATATCACTTAGCATGAATCGCAAAATTTGAAAATGTTTGATATTTCTGTGGTTTATAGAATTTAGGAATCTATGTGTAAGTGTGTTAAGGTTAGGTGTAGAGTTATGATTGATGTTATGCAGAGGAAAAGAAAAATCATTCCGATAGAAATTTCTAAATTTTACAGACCACAGAAATTGAAATATATTCCAATGAAATATTGTAAAATGTAATGTACCATGAACCATTCTGAACCACCAATAATAAATTTTTACATCAAGGCGAAAATTTCTTTGAATTAACTTAATTATAATAAACTTCAAATGTTTATTGTAACAATATTTTGATGATATCCAGCTGTTCAATTTTTATCAGAAATCATTTTTGATCAATGTTATCATTAGATCATGCAAATTTCTTTGTAAAAATAAGTAAAAAAAATCTATATATCATTTCAAAGCTCTGGGACAAGAAATGCATAAAAATGGTTCAATTTGACCGCAGAATCAATAATTGCAGTCTATTGAAACCATCTAATTGGAATTGAGAAGAAATCAAGTAATTCTGATCAATTTTTAAAAAAAAACATCAGGTTCTAACATCAAAAATTGAATGGAACAGGGTTTCAAAACAATTTTAATCATCAAAAAAAAAAATTTAAATAGATTTACCACAGAATCAATATTTCTGGTAAAAAAAAAATGAATTTATGAAATTTGAAAGATATTAAAGTAAATTGAACAGAAAATATGGTCGAGTAAAAAATATTCTTTGCGTATTTCTAACCATAACATGTTTATAACTTGTAGAAGACAAGATTCATTGAAAAGAAAAAAAACAGGGATAAATGATTCTCTTACTACCATAAGATTGAAACAGAATACAAACAAGGTATATATATTGAATAATCAAATTCATTTGAACGATAAAGCTCATGTCATTCTGTTGACAACTATTTCTGATATTCAGTTGAACACTAAAATTTAAAGTGAACTCACTGAACAGTAGTGGGAAGCAGTACTGATATTGGTGGTTTCCATATAAATTAGTTAAATTTAAAGAAGACATACTTATTTTTAAAAAAAACACAAAAAGCAGTATAAAATAATATATAGTATAATATAAAGTCTAGTTCATTGTTTCCTTCTTATATCTTTTAAACTATTTTTAAATCAGAGAACTATAAACAATAATAATAAATATCTTATCTTACTTCAATTAAATCAATTCATTCAATCTTTTTATCAATTCACAGAATTCTAAATATATTAAATTAATTTTGTGATCTAGTATTTCTGTCAACCTAGACACTAATTCAAAGTTTTTTAAAACTTTCATTCCCACAATTTGACTCCATTTACACTCTCTACATAAGACTAAATGAATCTTTACTTCAGGGTCAAAGTATATCAACAGATACACGCAGAACCTGCCAGGCATAAGCCTCCTTTATTCATTGAACACATGAAAACTGAGAATAATTTAGAAAAAATATCTGACACTAGTCTAGATTTGATCCTTCTGAAGCAAGGTATAAAATATAGAATGTCATTTGATTTTGATTATCTAATTTGCAACCGTAGGACTTCATGACCACACCTACTCAGAGCCGCCCTGCTGTCATACATGCTGCCGTCCCCTCTCCAGTTTAGTAAAAAACAACATTATCAATCTTATAGCCAATTCCAACAGAGGGAGAATTCCTAATATATAAGACTGAAATATGTCCAGTTAAAGTCAAAGTTTAGATTAAGACAACTCCCCTATCCTAAAGAAGTTGTATTCATCAAACAAAGCCCCTGTTGAACTTGAAAATACACTCATACTTGAAGTTGATTTCATGTTAAGTGACTAAAATATTGTCCACATGAAATCTACCTTTATAAATCTGAGAGCTTTAAACATTCATTCTTTACGTCTTATATGATACACAGCTCATCAGATTATAGCCACAGTGTGGGGGAAAGAATTGAATTGGGAAGAGAAAATTGGCCAGACTTCCCTTATAACCTAAAGAAGTCATCTTTTCTCTTCAAGCAAAATAGGATTTTAACTTTTTCTTGAATAAAAGCACATTCACACATTTACTAAAAAGTTCAACAAGCAGCATAAATAAACCCAATAGATTCTCAGATTCAAGTGTTCTGTTCCCTAGAAAGTTTGACAAGCACTGTTATGCTTCGGAGAGGTAACCATGGGAAGATCCTGTTAAGAATGGGAAGAAGATATATAATTAACAGAATGTAACAACCAATATCTTTACACTCTTACTATTTATTATGATGTCCTTTTGTCTTGTAAACAAAATGGTCTCTTATCAATATCATGGTTTAAACCAATTTTGTGCTGTGTCTATATTACAAATTGTTGTATTGTAATTTCTTCAGTTTTATTTTCACATATAACAAGATTAATATATGATAGGAATATACCATTATCGTTCCTTCAGTTTTAATTCTATCATATATTATAACATTATCATTCTTTCAGTTTTATTCATATCATATATTATAACATTATCATTCTTTCAGTTTTATTCCCATCATATATTATAACATTATCATTCCTTCAGTTTTATTCCTATCATATATTATAACATTATCATTCCTTCAGTTTTATTCCTATCATATATTATAACATTATCATTCTTTCAGTTTTATTCCTATCATATATTATAACATTATCATTCCTTCAGTTTTATTCCTATCATATATTATAACATTATCATTCTTTCAGTTTTATTCCCATCATATATTATAACATTATCAATCCTTCAGTTTTATTTCTATCATATATTATAACATTATCATTACTTCAGTTTTATTTCTATATAACATTATCATTCCATCAGTTTTATTTCTATCATATATTAGATATTATTGTTCAATTATCATATGAGCCTTGATTTATATTGATCATAAATTGACTATTGTCAAAATAATACCCTGCAATTCCTACAACTTATTACACTGTTTCGATATACTTAGTTCCTAATTAACAACATACATTGTATATATATAATAATCTTTTCTTACGGAATCTAAATTCTGACCTGACAACTGAATTTCTTTTGGTTTTCTGGTGAATCCTCTTTTGTGATGTATGGCTGTAAGATAAAAGAATAAGTCTAAAATGCATACACACATGTTACATGTACTTGATCGATTATGTACCAAAAAAAAAAAAAAAATTTATGGAAAAAATTAGGATCTTATCATGCTTGTAGAAGACTGCAGTCACATAGTTGCCTTCAGATTGTTGCCTTTTCTTATTCAAAAATTCAGATGGACTATCAACATTCTATCAATATCAAATTACATTTGCCTCATAAATAAATGGTGTTTAATTCAGTAACTCTTAGCCTGAATCTTTGATTGTAATTACATGCAAAGATATACTCAAAAAACATTGCAGCGAAAGACAGGAAGACAATGTTATAAAATAGAAGGCTCTAACACCATTGTCCTTATTTCAAGTAGATTTTTTCTATAAACACATAATACTACAAACAAAACAATCAAATTAGGCTACAGGAAGATTAATGAAATAAATGATGGCTTACCTAAAACAAGGCTTGAAGTCAAAAACTGTTTAAGTCTGCATACAAGAAAATTGTCTGTTATGTTGCTGACATGACAACAAGAAGTGAACTCTGGGATGTCTGCAGTCTCAATGAACATACAATACAGGTGTAGAGGTCTGTACCCTATACTGATTTTAGCTCACCCCATAAATAATACAGGTATAGAAAGGTCTCTACCCTATACTGATTTCAGCTCACCCTCAAACTATGAATTCACCCTCTTTGTTTAAATTTCTAGAAAACCTCTTAACCCTGAACAAAATTCATCCTTTAACATTTTATTATCTTCAAACTACTGAACATATTTCATTCTTAAATCCTTAAACATTTCAACTCAAAACAATAGTTAAAGATTATTCAACTCTGATATTGGATCAATGTTATACTTGAAAGATAGCTTGCAAGGCAAGGTAATATATGCCCACTGGCAGCATTGATTATGAATAAAAAATGAAACATTCAACCTTCAATAATATACTTCTTTTCTAGGGTGATAAATGTACATTATTACTAAGTTTCTTCAAAATCTGTCACCTAATAGCAAGGCAATAACCCATTAAATATTTTTTTAGTATTTTTGATTATTAAAAGGGTTCACTCTTGGGTGATAACAAACAATTTCAACAAAATTCATCAAAATCTGTATGGAATTGTGCCTTGAAAAGTGTTTACGAGCCAAAAACTGAACATGTTTCGAAGAACATGGGCAATAATTCATATTAAATATTTTGTGATTTTTCTTATTTTCAACAGGGTTTATCCTTGGGTGATAATTAACCATTTCAGCAAGTAAAGCATTGTGCCTTCTAGAGGGTTTACAAACTAAAATTGTGACAGGTTTTCAAAAACAAGGGCAATGACTGATACTAAATATTTTTCTATTTAAATCTGATTTTCAATAAGGTTCATCCTAAGGTGATTACAAATACTCATGCCAAGTTTCGTCAAAATCGCTCAAGAATTGTGCCATGTAGAGTGTTAATGAGGCAAAAATCGAACATATTTTATAGAACAAGGGTAATAATTCATATTAAATATATTTCAATATTTTTGATTTTCAATAGTGTTTATTCTAGGTTATCCTAGCAAGTTTTGTCAAAATCGTTCAAGAATTGTGCTTTATAGAGTGTTTACAAGCCAAAAATGTACGCGTTAACAAAAACAAGGGCAATGACTGATACTAAATTTTTATCGATTTAACTGATTTTCAATAGGGTTCATCCTTAAGTGATTAGAAATACTTAAGCCAAAATCAAAATCCACTAAGTATTGTTCTTTTAGGAGTGTTTACAAGCTAAAACTGAACGCATTTTTCAAGAACAAGGGCAATAACTCATACTAAATATTTTCGATTTCGCTGATTTTCAATAGGGTTCATCGTTGCGTTATAACACACTCATACCAAGTTTCATCAAAATCCGTCAGGAATTGCACATTGTAGAGTGTTTACGAGAAATTCTAAAACAAGGGCAAGAACTCTTACAAATTTTCAGCTGATTTTTAATAGTGTCCATTCTTGCTTGAGAGTTTACGAGCAATTGTTGACATACGGACGGATGAAGATGGGTGACGACAATATACTCCCCCTTTTCTTGTGGGCGTATAAAAAGAAAACCTGAGGTACATAGGTCCATAAATAAGGCCTAAAGCCTCCTAAAGAATTTGTTAGATATTCATTTTTGATTCCAGCCCATTTTAAGATCTATGATCAAAAAACAGATATATTCTATAGTTTGGGCTAGTGAGCTTCACAAAAGAAAAATCTTAAGATTAAAAAGCATTACATCGATTAAAATCTTATTTATTTTAGTTCACAATTTACTGTAGTCATTAAATAAATGAAAAACTTGTTAAACAACAAGGCCCCAGTTGAACTTTCAGGTCATATTTCATCATATCAACTTTTTCATATGACTATTTGTAGCATACTGCAAAAAAAGACTATTTGAAATATGTTTTAGAAGTTGAAATTTCTGAAAGTAATACTTTCAAGAATACTTGAAAGATGATATTTGTTAATTAATATCAAAAATGACTATCTACGTGTAACTTTTCAGGTGGACAGAAACAAAATTGTAGAAGTTGAAAAAAAAAAAATTTTAAACTAAAATAACTGTAGTTATTGAAGCAAACAGTTCAAAGAAACAAAAAAAAATCCTATCAAAATTGTTTGAAGAACCGAACTAACCAAAATAACCCCATAGTCCACAACTCACTTTGGTTGGTCTACAAGACACTCTTTTACATTAGAAGTCAGGTAGATCGAAATTTAAAACGAGCGGACGCCCAAAAGACTATACGCCCACCAGCAGCAAAATTTTATTGGTGAGCAAAACACCAACAGCAAAAAAGCCAGGAACCAATGATCGAAATTTCATGAAATTCGAACCCATTCAAGATCTCATCAATATGAACAAGCATACCAAGTTTCATTGAAATCCTATGAAAAAAAAATGTGGTCTCTATTGTGGCCACAAGCAATTGTGGACGGACGGATGGTCGGACGGACGGACGGACAGACGGACGGACGGACGTCTGGACAGACAGGGTCAACCCCAATATACGTCCACATTATATGTGGGCATATAAAAATGTTTGGATAAACATTGTAGCCTGTATCACACCCACAAGCTGAATTTGACGAATTTTCACTAAGAAAGGGGGCATAACTCACCAACCTTAAAAGTCAGAAAGCTGATTTTCGAAAGGAACCAAGATTTTATGATGACAAAGACACCTACCAAGTTTCGAAAAGATCAGAAAAAAATTGTGGCCTGTATCGCACCCACAAGATGAATTTGACGAAGTTTCGCTAAAAAAGAGGGCATAACTCACCAACCATAAAAGTCAGAAAGCTGGTTTTCAAAAGGAACTAAGATTATATGATGATAGAGACACATACCAAGTTTCGAAAAGATTGGACAAAAATTGTGGCCTGTATCGCGCCCACCCTACAAGCTGAATTTGACAAATTCTCACTAAGAAAGGGGGCATAACTCACCAACCTTAAAAGTCAGAAAGCTGATTTTCGAAAGGAACCAAGATTTTATGATGACAAAGACACCTACCAAGTTTCGAAAAGATCAGAAAAAAATTGTGGCCTGTATCGCACCCACAAGATGAATTTGACGAAGTTTCGCTAAAAAAGAGGGCATAACTCACCAACCATAAAAGTCAGAAAGCTGGTTTTCAAAAGGAACTAAGATTATATGATGATAGAGACACATACCAAGTTTCGAAAAGATTGGACAAAAATTGTGGCCTGTATCGCGCCCACCCTACAAGCTGAATTTGACAAATTCTCACTAAGAAAGGGGGCATAACTCACCAACCGTAAAAGTCAGAAAGCTGATTTTCGAAAGGAACCAAGATTTTATGATGATAGAGACACATACCAAGTTTCGAAAAGATTGGACAAAAATTGTGGCCTGTATCGCGCCCACAAGCTGAATTTGACGAATTCTCACTAAGAAAGGGGGCATAACTCACCAACCGTAAAAGTCAGAAAGCTGGTTTTCGAAAGGAACCGAGATTTTATGATGACAGAGACACATACCAAGTTTCATTGTAATCCGATGAAAACTGTGGTCTCTATTGTGGCCACAATCAATTGTGGACGGACAGACGGACAGGGTCAACCGCAATATACGTCCACATTATATGTGGGCGTAGAACAACAACAGACAGGTTTGGCATATTCCTTTTTTAGAGGATAATCAAGGATAAGATTGGAAAAAAAAGTCATTTCAATAGAGTACACTACAATTAATTAGAAACACTGGTTTCAAACTTAATAAATCATTATATAAATCATAAATAGTAAATAACAATGTACAAATAATCAATGATCAATAAACCAAAATATTAAGTGTATGTTAACTTAAAGAGGCAGTATGCAAAATTTTTTATAAATATTTCATCAAAAATATAATGAAATATGCTGTTTTCATCTTTGTAGGCCTATACCAACACTGTTTTTTTTTTTTTTTTTCCTTTTTGTCTTGAACTTGTCTTAAAAGGATTAAGGTGTTGTTGTGTTCTTTTATAATTTAGAGTCAAATCAAGCTTACTATTAAACTGTATGCGGACGCAAAGAGGCTTTGGAAATCAATGTAACTGTAATCTTCTTTGAAAAGCTAAATATAGACTTCACGTTTGATCACGGGACCAAATGATGTCATATGAAGTGAAGCTATGTTATGACTGGGCATGCCAAATACATTTAGAAGCCGATACTTCAATTTAAGAAACGCATCTGGACCAATCTTCTACCATAATTTTGAGTAATTTAAAAATTTCATTGCTTTGGAAAATATAATCGTACAAATAAATGATCGAAATATGTTCCTTAACAGCCCCCATTCTTAGTCTTACCAACTAAAGACCTTCTAACTGAAATTTCTCTATAAAACTTTATTAAAATGAAATTAATAATTGTCATATTTCCTTCTCAGTACATACCTAATTAATCGAAACTATATTCTTCCCTTCAGTAAATTCATGGTAATTTAAAAAGAGACTTAATTATGTTTCTTGAGCAGACTGAAGAGGAAATTTGTTTCCTAATTAGACTAATTATGCGTTAATTAAGGAATTGTAAGACAAACTGGTAATAGCTGTACAATATGGATTATATATATGAATAAATGAAAATAAGGCAAGGCATCTTTAATTAAAAATAGAGTTGTTAATAAAGTAGTTTGATCTAGTTTTGGTGTTTGGTAAAGAATCAATATATTTTTTTGAAATCTTTAGAAGTGTCAGACAATTTTTTCCTCAACAGGCGTTTACATGTATTCTGATAAAACAGATTTCTTATACTTTCTGAAAAGCATAATAAAATTACAAAGTTTATGTAATTTACATAAACATTTTAAATAGTTTTGGCGTTTCAAAATTAACATATTTTTTGTTTGAACCAAAATGTTCAGACAATAAAGGGACACATTTCTCTAAATGTTTGGTGAACAGTTTTCACAACTATATCAAAAAATCCTGGAGTTATTAGGCCACTTCATAATGTAAAGCTATTACAAAATGTATCTTAGCTGCAAATTTTGTAAACAAATCCAAAATTGATTGTATTTATGCCGGAAAAAAAACAGAGCTCTGACAGAAAGACTAAACAATTTGTCTGTGGATTAAATCAAGGGCTAGGAATGGTTGTATCCTCTACCAATCAAATTGTTGCATTTTCAAACAAGTAAGGTGGCTATCTATAATTTACCAATTTCTGTCGCAAAGAAAATTGGCCGTCTTCATTAGCCCATTAGGTTCAGAAAAGTAGGACATTAAACCCATTGTGTGGCAATTAATTAATGATTTTCCATATTGATTTTATTACTTTGGGAACTTCTCAAGAAAGCTGTAATAGATAGAGCATTTTTTTTTGGACCGAACATTTTTTAATTGGCTGGAATCAAAAATGAATATCTGAAACCAAATTTTTGCTTGAATGAAAGTGATCTGTTGCATAATGTTAAAAAATTTTGCATCAAGTCTGTAGAGCTTATTTTTGGGCCGATGAATTACAAATTTCTATATTTTATTTAATAAGCTCTATTTAATGAAGTGGATAAATTAAAGGTTTTGAATGAAATAATTGTTATCAAACATTTTGGATAAATTATTTGAAATTTGTAACTTCTTGCTTATTATTGGATCGATCTGAAATTCACAAAATATAAACATATTGTACATACAAATAAAACTAAGTCATCAAAATTTATGCTTCACCTCCAGTTTCAGCCTGAACAGCTTCTATTTTTTTGGGAAGAGAAAGTGGTATAGTATTTTTAGTCTTACTTAACAATTTGAGAAGGACTGAACAACCAAGTGAATATATGAAACCAAATATTTGCTAAAAAATATCCCCAAAAATTCAAAATTTCTAACTTCTGTTGAGTGAGCACTTGGCTTAAGAAAGCTAGAAGTTCCAAAAGGTCTTGCATTTATCAAATGCCATGCTCGGTGCTGTTCACAACTTTAGTTTTCAAACTAAATGAACTTAGTTGGGCTATTATTATTAGTAAGATATAGCTCTAAAACTGTCTATTAAGTCAGTGACAGTGTAAGGGGGTATAGCCTTACAGTGTCCATTCCCTGGCTTAATACACAGCTTTGTTATAGACGTTTGAATAACATGATGGAAATCTACATGGATAATTAATTTATTGTTATTAATCTACAAATAGATTATTGTCATGACAGTCTATAAACTGGAAATCTACAATGTTTTATCAACCTAATAAATAGAAGAGGAAATCTACAAGTAGTACATTGAAACGAATCTATCTTTAAACTGGAAATCTATGAAAGAACACTATCTATAAATTTCATTATAAATAGGAGCAGAAATCTATCAGGAGATAATTGAAACAACACAATCTATAAACTGAAAATTTACTATAAATAAACAACCTTATAGATAATAGTGGAAATCTACACATAATTAATTGTGCTGGCACAGAATAAATTGCAATAAAACATTGCCATTAAATAAAATAGACTTCAGAGTGGAAAACATGTGTATACCATAGACCTAGATTACAATACTAACTAAAGCGATGAAATAGACAGCTACATAAATTTGCAACTCATTCTAGGCCTGCAACAATTCTATACAGAACAAACTATAAGTAAATGTTATTAACTTTTGATCAAACAAATAAACTTCTTCAAAATATAACCCTATTAAGGTTCAAATAACCAAGACATAGGCAAATAAAACCATTTAAACATTATAACTGATATCAAAGATTTAATTAATTTTGACATTTGCTAGTAAAGATGTACCTACATTTAAAATCTACATTTATAGACAAACAATACAAAAATCTAGAGAGGAAATCTACAAAATTTTAATTCTGCTGATTCAAATGGTGGGGTAAAATCTGGGTCAACCTCTAGGAGAATATCCCCATCAACTTCACAGCCCCCACAATTACCACCACAATATCCCTCAATTACATGACCATCTGGTGATCTGGTAATGTTATCAATCACCCCCTCTGTACCCCAAGTTTTCCACTGAACAGAAGATTTAACCTTGAAACCAGTGTCACGAGTGTTGATAATAAATCTTCCAATGACACCACATTCACTACTGTCATTTCCAGCGTAACAGTCTCCTGCCTTTCCAAAGTCCTGAAGGGTGTATGTGGTATTGCTATACCCTGGACTAGTTTTTTTCATATGCAGAGGATACAGCCCAACTCTTGACATCTGATAATCTGTATAGCCCATTCCAAACGCCTCTGGGTCAACTTCAGCAGCTAAGTTACATGTTCCGCTTCTTTTGTATGCAGGAGTTGAAGCCATGTTGTATTCTGGTAGTGATATTGAAGGACCAACACCACTTTTACAGTAGACCTTCTGCCATGTCCCACTAACATCCAGTAGAAGCCAGTAAAACTTGTTTTCTTTTGTACCACATATTGCCAAATCATTACATCTGGCATAACCAGTACATTGAAAGTTACTCCATTGTCCTGTACTCAAACAAGTGGCATTAGTGTGAGTGAAATATCCTTGTTCACAAGCATACTCTACAAGGTCTCCAAAATTCCACAACATTTTACTTGAGAAGGAAGTGACATTGATATTGTCTTCTAGTGGTATTCCACATCCTAATGGTAAACAGGAATAGTTAGAACCCTCTGCCACACACATTGTATTATTAGGACAGGTATGATTTTTACATACACCCATCATGTTATCATTCCATTTATAAGACTCAATAGACATATAATCAAAGTCAGTGATTAACGGGCCAAATACTGCCAGCAATGAGCAATAAAGAGTCCTTTTGTTAAAATTCACAAACTTACATAATCCACATGATTTGCATGTTCTAACACAATCCACAGGTCCTATTGATGCCTGGACTAAAAACTCTTCAGCATCAACCTTAGAGTTCATATGTACATCAGAAGCCAAGTCAGGGTTAAAACATTGGTTTCCTACACAAATATTTAATATTTGTATCATCACTATAATTGCTAGTAGCAGTTTGCAATCATATTTAAATTTAAGTTCAGACATTCTTCTGAGACTTTATTAGTCCTGATGCTATGTCTGGATACTGTGTCTTTATTAGACTGATTCTGTGCCTTTATTAGTCTTACAGTTGAGCCTTTAATTATCCTGATGCAGTCCCTTTAATCCAGATCCTTTGCCTGATGTTGAGCCTTATTAAGTGCTGATTCTGTGCCTTTATAAGTCTTGTTTCTATGCCTTCCTCAGTCTTGATGTTGTGCCTTTTTAGTAATCATGCAATGCCTTTTATTGCTTCGAGTGCTTGTGCTGTGCCTTTATTTATCTTTATTCTGTACCTTATTTGTCTCTTCAGCCTCTGATAATCTGGGTTTAGTTTGATATCCTCAAAGAGTCATAATTAAGACTTGGTGATACCTGGTCTAAATATCAATATTTAGCCTCGAATGTTGAGCTGAATCTGAAGTACTTTGTAATGTTCACCCTTCTTATAGATGATAAAAGTGAAACAAACAATATTTCTTTTGTACTAACTGATTGATTAAAAACATTGATTGAACATATTTTAGAATATCATATGAAAATTAATTGAGATTTAAAGATGGACTCCCTATAATCTCTAAATTACCAAGCAAAGCAAATGGTGTTTATTTTTTTCTATTCCTATAAGGTTTTTAAACATGATTCTTTTTAGATTGAATATTATGATATACAATCTGTTTTAATGTAGATAACCAATGTAAATTCTGATTCTCACAAATCTTTATGTAACTGGAATCCGAGTCTAAATTGACTACCAGCTATAAGAAAAGAGCAATTCCTGTTGTAAAAAATAAATAGGGGATATCTAAAAAGTTCTATCTCAAATAAAATGTTTTTGTCTTAACAAGGGAAATATTCAATCAGGCAACTCGTTTCATAAATTTCATAAGACAAAAGCATGAGTGAAATATATACTATTGTCCTGATTTACTTTTTGTTCTTGTATTACTTATTCAAAGGTTAGAATGGTGAAAATGTTTATTTGTTGTCACAATTTAAATTGTATGCAAACCAAGAAGACAATAAAATCTTATTTTGAAAGATGGGGGGAACCCATCATTTATTGAAAATCAATAAGATGTTAAGAAATCAAATTGAAAATTGATTTAATGCTTTCTTTGTTCATTAATCAAAAGTTTAAAGATTGGTTCCCTTATTTTCATATATATATATATATATTTGATAATTTGACAGCTAATTCTTATATCAATCGAAAGAAGAGATATTCTAATAAACAGGTAAAATTCCAGTTTGTCTTACAAGTCCCTTATTAACATATAATTAGCCTAATTAGGAAAATAATTTCCTGATTCAGCCTGACGAAGCTGATATAATGTACCATGATGAAGATACAGAGATAGATATTATGGAGTTATTCTGAGATGATGACAACGAGGAAGTATTTGAAGGGTTAACAGAAGCTGACTTAGTGTAGACAAAAATAGGCCTAATTACATACCATAATACAGTATTCATGACATTGTTTCAGTTCCTATGTGTGAATAGTATGAATTGTTTTCTTTTACTTAATTTTTTTGTTTGTTTAACGTTAATAAATATCATTGTCTTTCTTAATTAAGTCTTTAATTATCACCCCCCTCCGCATAGATTTATCGACTAGTATTCCCTTTCAACGGAAATGAAAAATTGATGGCTTGAACCATGTGTTTAATATCTGATGAATAATTTGGAAACCAAAGGATAATTTTAAAACCCAGTTCTTCTGGTAAAAGTATATATATTTAGGCAAGACATTCAATTGTTCCTACTATAAAAGCCATCCAAAATATTTGGACCGTGATCATTATTTTTTGTACCTCTCGTCTTCACGTAATATTTTCCATTTTAATAAGTTTTGTTCAAACATTTAACAATAAATATTTAATATATAAGATAATATTCATATTGAGCTATTATTAAAATCATAATTCAATCTTTTACACAAATCAATATTACCGCGAAAGTTGATAAAGGAAGAGGAAATGGCGGATCCTCTACATTGACTTACAGCATTTTCGTTTAGAAGACAAAAATCTCCAAATTTATTTAACTGTATATAGTGCGCACCCCCTCTTTGTTGGGCCCGTTTTAGGGTAAAAACGCATCATACACAGAATTATACAGTAGGAAAGTCGCATTTTCTTGTAAAAAAAAAAATGAATTATTTCAAATAAGTTCTAACTCACCATTTCTCCTTTTGAATAAATTTAGTTTATTATAATAAAATATGATTGATACTTATACAGTCCACTCCATTGATCACATGATCAAACATGGAGTCGAAATTAAGCATTTCAAAGAATTGAATTCTCTAAGTCTCTCTACATCCACATACAGTTAAATAACTTAAAAATACACATACATTAATTGGTTAGCTTTATTTCAACTCTAAAAAAAAAGGGAACCCAACTTTAAAAGCCAAGGTAATATACGCCTACTGGCCATTTTGATTTCAAATAATTTTTTTGTATTTTGAACAAGGTTCAATCCTGAGGTTATAATGAATAATAGTAGCAAGTTTTGTCAAAATCAATCAAGAATTGTGCATTGTAGAGTGTTTACGAATTAAAACATATTTTCAATCGCCAGGGGAATATTTCATATTAAAAAAATTTATGATTTTTTCAAATGTCACATTATATAGTAGTCACGCCTGTATGTCAATCAACATTTCTTGTGAGCAAAATAGAGATATTGAATTTTGGTAGGATCATTTATATTGATGAGATCTTGGTCAAGTTTCGCGACTTCAGAAAAAAAAAACCAATACCAATATTTTGGCAAGCTCTTATAAAGAATGCATTTTTCAGCTGAGTTTTATGAAATTTATTGACATCAATTATACTGATATGATATTGATTATACCAACTTAGAATGTGTCGATATTTTTTGACATAGGAAAACATGCATAAAATTTGTTGTTTGTGAGTGCTAGAGTTTTTAACTGATTCTAATGAAATTTGATGTGAATATTAATATTGATGAGATTTTGGATATGTTAATATTCATATTAAATAATTTTTGATCTTTTTGGAAAGGTTTATCCCAGAATGACAGGCCAGCCAACACACATGGGTGATGCCAACAAATGCTCCACATTTTATGTGGTTGTATAAAAATCATTAAGCTTTTATAAATTTCATTTGTTTTTAATCTTCTTATTATGCTTAAAGCAATTTCATTGTGACATATATTTTAAAACACATATTTTTTTAGTTTTTAAAAATCAGACTGTTTTTGTAATGTGACAATTAAATTACTGTAAAAGCGAGATTATTTAAAAGTATTTCATCGTCAATTTTATCTTTAAAAATCAGAAGGTTAAAAAAAAAATTGAATATCAAATGTAACTAATAATTTAAATAAAAAACGATAAAAGATAATATTTTTTTATAAACAACATTTTATTTTGTATAGAAAAAGGATCTGCAGATGCCTATATTTCACTCCTCTCTACAAGACAATGTACAATAGGTAATTTACCAAGATAATAAAGTGAAGGGACTGTATCTTGACATTTCAATCAAAATTCATCCATTTACTAACAGTCTAACAGCATTTATCCAATCTAATATCGTGAATTTGACATTTTTCAAATGTACTTACACTTCCATGCACATTTCTCTTGCACTTAGCACATGTTTTAACGATTTTACGCACTTACCAAATTTCTTGTGAAGGGCGCCATATTTATTTACGTTTATTTTGTATCTCCGCTGATTATATGATGCTATACAACAATCAGACATTTTTAAACTATTGTGAGTATTAATGAACAATATTACCAAGTCTCATCAAAATCTCTCTAGAGAATACGAACTAACTATTTAAAATCCTCTGCATGATATTATGAAAAAATCCAGTAATGTCAGTTTGAATAATTGTAATTTTGTGTTTAAATAATCTATTATGTACCCAATAATGTATACAATTTATCATGTTTTGTTTGTTGTACCATGTGCTGAAGGTGGGGCTATAATTTCAGTGGTGCTCTGTGCAGATAATTCTAGTCCCTCTTCTCTCTCTGTACATTTACAAAATAAATCGTGCTATAACATTGACTTAAACTATTTATAGCAAGCTTATAAACCTCCAACCCGTTCATACACCGGAAAGATAAAAAGAAAATACCTTTATCATGGTAGAACACATTTTAAAGTATGGTTTTAAAGACAATGACTCAATAATGAAAAAACAATATCACCAAGCAAGCTACGCCCATTTTAAAATATATTTTCTGATTGAACACAGGCAGAAACTCTAACATTATTTAGGTCTAATCCAAGTTCTCATCAATATAAATGTTCACACCAAATTTCTTTCAAATCATATGAAACCTAGTCTCTATTGAATTTACTAGCTTACTTTCATGTGTCTAGGGCAACAACTCAAATATCGTTGGTGAGCAGTCAAAATGTCGTATATCGTTATTTTGGTGGAATAGACTTTTTCTTATGGGTGCAATTGCAGTTTCTTGGCGCAAATTTCTATCTAGTACCCACAGCTCTAAGCAAATAAAAAATGCTTTAAAAGTCATGTGACAAAAACTTGTATATTTATTGCCGAGTCAAAAAGTTGTATATTTGTCAGCATGTTCCTTACATCCAGCAACACCTGAATTGTTTAATAAAGTAAGTCTTAAACATTTTTGTTAACTTTTCTTTACAAAATGTAACCAGTTTTCATGACATTTAGGCCTCTGTGAACTATCAAATCCTCGCGAAAATTTAAATTAACACTTTGTAAACATTTCTTGAATTGTACATGGATATTGTTTTACGTTGACTATTACTTGTTATCAACAGTATGTATCATCCTTTCCTGTGGTCAGCGACTAGTTGAAATGGCTTTAAATGGGGTATGCGAGAATCGTAGCTCAAAAAATCATCAGAAACCTGTATAGAATCTTCTTCACATTCGAATATCAATAAGCCTACAAATCCAACACCACAATCAAAACGCAGACTTTGCTTCTCAGATGATGAAGATATCAGTTCTGATGATTCAAATAAAGACCCCAATTACACACCCAGTAAGAAGGACTTCCGAAGGGCTTATATCAGCGACATTTCTGATGAGGATGATAATATCTCATCACACTCCATAAAGAAAGGATATCATGTCCCGTGTAATTCCAATAATAAAAAACTGAAAATGGGGAATTAAAAAATAGAAAAGCAAGTATTTAAGGTTATGAGGGATCAAATGCGAAACGACGTTAGTAAATTATCTGTTGATAAAGGCATCACTATTTATCAAAAATTTCTCAAATGGAGTGTGTGTGACTCGATTCACAGCACCATCGAGAGAAGCTTGAGAAATAAACCTATTTACTGTCGTCAAACTGTAGATTGTTTTGAAGCCGCACATAAAGTAACATTTCCTTATTAAACAAATTAATCACACATTTTTCAAAGATTATAGTGCTTTAAAATACTTAAAATCTTTTCGACCAGGAGTCAATACTGATTTACGGGTCCTAAAATACATTCCTTAAGGAAATATACTTTACAAATTGAACTTTGATGACGAATTCGGAAATTTTCCAAAACGAGCTATTATTGCTGGTACTCCAAGTTTTGAAGATGAAATACAACAACTCCACAGGAGTCCTTTAAAAATCGAAAGATCGAAGTATCAACATCTGAAGGAACTCAAGGCTGTCATACCCGCTTTTTATCATGACTTTTATGAGAAATATCATACGAATGAATATAACAATAGTACGTGGTGCTTTTAAACTCACAGTAAAAGTTTTCATTGTTTTATCCTTTTAGTATTTTTGTTACATTTTGATTGATTTGTAGAACAAAAGTCCCTAAATTAACCTTAAAAATAAAGGTTCCTGTATTTGGTTTTGAAGTTAATATTACAATTTGTTCTGAATAAAATGATTTTCAATAATCATTTCCTCATATAATTTAATTACCAATCAACAGTATAACATTATCTTAAAAATGATATCAACACACAGAAAACAATCAAAGAATACATAGAGAATTGTAGCCTGTAGAATGAGCACGATTTGCAACCTATGGGTAACAGAGTGAAGAAAGCTAAGTCAAACACAATATTTCATTGAAAAATTATCTGATCATCACGAAAATCAATAGAGATCATCTTCAAACTGACACTGACCCACAAAATCAAAATCAAATGAATCCATAAAGAATTGTAGCGTGTAGAGTGAGCACGAGTTGCACCCTATAGCTAATGTAGTGAAAAACGCTAAGTCAGAAGGGATATTTCAGTGAAAAATTATCTGATCATCACGAAAATCTAAAGGGATCATCTTCATAATGATACTGACCCACAAAATAAAATGCAAGTTTCATAAAGAATTTGTTGCGTTAGAGTGAGCACAGAGTTGCACCCTATAGCTAATAAGCGAAAAAGCTATGTATTTCGATTAAAACGATAAGTCATGGGTGATATTTCATTGTGACGGAAAATTTACTTCCAGATTTTAGCTCACTTTTGTTCATAAATCATATAGTCGAATTTGATAGGTAGCACACAACATCTCGTATATCTAATAATAGCGGCAGTTAAAAAGCATCATGTATTAGTGCAATAGATATAGATACGACAATAAGTAATTTTTGGGTTAAGTTTTTTGTGTCTCCTGAAAATTTTCTCAGACTGAGATACGACATTTTTACTGCTCAACAGTTTATGGAAAAATAGTAAATATAAAACTTGTTCAAGATCTCACCAATAAAAATAATCACATTAAATTTCATTCAAATCAGATAAAAACTGTATTGTCTATCACAATCACAAGCCAATTTCGCAGTGTTTTGACTAAGTCAAGTGCAATAACTCAAAAACAGTTTATCAAAAAATCATAAATTTTGAACTTGACAAAGATCTCACCAACTTCAATGATCACACCAAATTTCATTCAAATCTGATCAATACTGGTGTCTCTATGGTGTTCACAAGTTTGTTTTTACGGGTTTTGACTAAGTCAAGGGCAATAACTCAAAAAAAGTTCACCAAAAAATCGTCACTATCAAACTTGTCCAAAATCTCATCAATATAAATGATGACACAAAATTTCATTCAAATCCAATGGAAATATAGCATTCACAAGCAAAAAAACACAAAAACACAAAAAACGTTCATCAAAAAATCCCCTTTCAATTTTGATAATCACAGCAAGTTTCATTCAAATCAAATGAAACCTGTAGTCTGTATAGCGTTTACAAGCCAATTTAAACGCGTTTTGACTAAGTCAAGGTCAATAATTCAAAACCATTTATTGAAAAATCGACAATTTCAAGCTTGCTCGAGATTTCTTGAATATAAATGATCACAGCAAGTTTCAATCAAATCTGATTAAAACTGTATCACGTTCACAAGCCAATTGTGGACAGACGTACAGGGGGGTATTATACTCTATACACATGAATCTAAATAAAATTTACTTACTGATCAGCTGAATAATTATAAAATAAAATATTAGCTATCATCATCATACTTGTCATAGCATAAATAGTATCTGTACTAATAGTTTCTGTTAGTGATACTAATACTGGTGATAAACTCAAACTAAATCCACCAAACATTATACTAGTCTTTATACCATCACATACTATCAAAATAATAATACTTAGATTAAACATAGGTATTGACTGACAATTACCATCCACATGAAGATAATAAGTATATGTTACGGAGGGCAAATTAGGTAAAGAAGCTGAACTGAAGCTAATTTATTCAATGACATGCAGTAAAAGGGTGTTATCATCCTAGTGTTTTACACCTAAATGTTTTTCCTTTTCCTTTTTTCGTAAGCCAAAGCAAAGTGGAAATAAAACCAAATTAGAAAATAAAAATTGATTCTGATAACAATGCTTATTACTACAGAAAGCCAATAACAGAAAATACTGTTTCTTCTTCATGAAATATTGAAATATTAACAAGAGGGACATACCAGTTCTATTAGATGTACATGTAGTATTAGTAGAACTCTCTAATTTAACATAACAAATGTACCCGATTACAGTTAATATTGTTGTCACTATAAACAGTTCCTCTGGTTTTAACTGCTTATTATCCATATACATAAATATAACCACAAATATACATACACTGAAATATGAAACATATAGACCTACACTGAAATATAAAACATATATACACTGAAAAATAACCACAAATATACATACACTGAAATAAAACAAATATATAAAAATAAAAAAACCTACACTGAAATATAACCACAAATATACATACACTGAAATAAAACAAATATATACCTACACTGAAATATAACAACAAACATACATACACTGAAATAAAAATTATATTAATCCAAAAATATGGCTACATTGCCAGAATTAGATTTTCAATCAGCTCCAAAACTAATGTGTACTTTTTATTGCTTTTTACAACTGAATTGAATTGAACAATTGTATAAGCATCACTGATAAACATAGCTACAGAACAACATAAAGGCTGATCTATTCAAATAACCCTGAGAAACTGAATCAAACATGATAAACTTTTAAATAAAATTCATTATCGTAATATTTCTGTAGAGAATTAGAATCTATTAACTTAATGGTAGATAAACAGAGTTTAACAATTTCATGTTTAACAGTTTTCCAAAAAATTATGTACTGGTACTTTGAGCTAGTGATGCCAATATTTAGATAAGTTTCTCCTTTGAAGTTTGAATAGGTGGCAAATGATGTAATAATTAGACAACTGTATATTCCTTTGAAGTTTCATCATGTCCACCTAAATCCCCACATCTTTCTTGGGATAAATAACAAATAGGATAAAATATAAAGGGTTTACTACATTAAAAGATATCCATTTTTCATTTATAGTAAAGTGGTGTTGTTTATCCCCAGGTGGAAGTAGGAATTAACATGGTGTGTATAAAACATAGTATAGTTTGACTTAATGATAACTAATAATAACTAACCTACTAATTTGTTGAGTGATACATCCTGAATCGCTGACAGTAGGCCAATATTCATAGCTTTTTATGTGTTCTACAAAGAAAAAAATATTAAAACTTGACTATAAATAATAAACATTTATGTTAGATAAAAGTTCATAGAACTGTATGTTAGTATACAGAACTATTATTAACCTTAACACTTTGGTCTCTAGACTCAAGGGGCCTTGACTTGCTACTCTTCCAGCCACATAAGTAGGCCTCCTTGAAAGTTGCTTTTGAAGAATCACATTATGTAGGAGTCATACAGTTTACTGTCTGAAATCATACGAACCAAATTGATTTTCATAAATTTGGCCGTTCGAAAACCTTAACCAATGGCAGTGTGGTCAACTCGGGTACATGTCAACTCGGAGACACATTTTTGTTAGTTAACTCGGAGACAAATTTACCGATGCCGTTATTATATCTTTAGTTCATATTTTACGTCATTCAAATAAAGATTATTCATTGTTATTTTACATTCCGGTTGCCTCCGGTTAAACGATATAGCTGTGAAAACATGGATAAATCACATCTTGTTGAAGAATAAATCTATGAAGGAACCATCCATACATGTGGACAATTTAATCTGATTGAACAATAAAAGATCTATCTATTTATATCAGCTAATCATTATATTCTATTTTCGGTTTGTAGATGTAAAAGTTCAAATGCCTCTGATCTTTTAATTAAATGATCGCTGATCATTGTTAATTAATGGATTATCAAGCATCCAAATTAATTCATTTATTGAATAGTAGTTTTCTGCTCTATAGCCATAGGTCGAAAATTGATAGCACTTTAGAATTTTGTTGAGCGGTTTTTGTCTCTGAAATGTTGAGTTGTCTCCGAATTATCTTATGGTTGTCTCCGAGTTAACTGTCCCCGAGTTGACTGGTATTCGGAATGCCTACTTTATACAATGTCAACATTTTTAGTGTAGCATTTGAGATTTTGTCCCTCTTGCCATTTGGCACTGTCAAATTAATAATCGTATGAAGCCTTCATAATCTTCAACTCTATATCTTACGGTTTGTCTTTAATTCTTGAAGAAAACTTGTATTATCCACATAATTATCAGGCACATTTTGATCTTCATACAAAATTTTCTTCCATTCTCTGGGCGCAGACATTTTGATTATCACGTGATGAGTTTGTTTCGTACCCTCAGCAGCTTATGAAATTTTTGAAGTGTAAATTTAGGTTACGATTTTGTCTCTTGATAATCAAGGCTACGTTTCCATGTCGATGACGTCATTGTTTATAGTAACAAATATGGTGGACTTTAACATTGATTTCTGAATTAATTTCAGTTTACCTTGTTTTTATTCTATACCATCCATTATCTGATCTACATCTGTTCATTGCAAAAGTTGTAGGCTCTGGCATTAGTAATATTTAGCTCTTGTTGTCCATAGCCAGACAAAAATGCCTCCAAAAAAGAAAAAGAGTGGAAAAAAGAAGAAATCTGGAAAAAAATCTGGAAAAACATCAGCATCAAAATCGGGAGAAATTACTCAACTAAATGAACTTAGCAAAGAATTCTTCTTAATCCAGATAAGAGATCTTGAAAATCGACTAGCAAGGTAATATCTAATCTTATTTCTTCTTTAAGTGTGCCTAACATACTGTATCTAAATGAGGTGTGCTTTTAAAAAGTGTGCTTTACTAAATGTCCACCTAGTAAACTACCAGTACGTTATATGATTTAATTATAACCTTACAAAAGCATCTTCTACAGTAATGGTTAAGATTTAAAATGTTTGTTCTGTTTTCAGATATCAAAAACGCTGTGATGAATTATCAGTGGCTAATGGACAGTTTCATGAGAAGTTTGAGCAGATGGATACAGATAAACGAGAAATTGTCTCATTCTGGAAAAAACAAGTTGAACAAAAGAGTATGTTTTGTTCAAACATTGGTTGTAATAGGCCTATCACTGCCTGAAAAACAATAATGTACAGTACGAATAATATTAAACTATTTTTTCAAAAATACAATTTTCTGCTCATGATGGGCTTTTAAATTTTTCAAAATAGTTTCATTTGGATACAAATACCCATATTATGAGACATTTTTGGGGGGTTTAAAAAAGATTACTTTTTGTATGATGCCTATTTCTTTGATTGTATTTAGCTGATGAGATAGCAGATTTAAATGATAGATTAGTTGGATTAGGTCAAGCTAAAGATACTGAGAAAAGAGAGTATGAAAGTCAACTTCAGCAATTACGATCTGAATTTCAAGAAATGAAAGATAATCTTACATCAGAAAACATGATCTTAGGTAAGCCTTATTTTCATTATTACTTGAGATGGTTAGCATTGGCATTAGCATATTATTGGTGGCTACTTGTGTCAACTCTACTGCCAATGTTCAGCACCTATACTTTCTAAATGCAAATTGAAAATCATGAGCAGCTTTTGTGTTATAGAGAATGATCAAGTTAACAATTTTAAAATTGATTTTTTATTTGTTCATTCATAGGTGGGAAATTAGCATCACTAGAAGAATTCAAGGTTCAGAAAGAAGATTTAAAACATAAGTTTGCCATGATGGAAGAAGCTCTAGCCAAAAAGGATGAAGATCATAAAAATATAATTTATGAATTGGAGAAAAAAAATGTCATTGATAAAGACAGGTGAGTAATGTATTAATTATTGATTTAAAGAATTCAGAAGTTGTTGACATGATTATTACATAACCACCACAAAAACCAATTACTCTTTTACAGTCTGTAATGTTCAATGTAAAGGTGGCTGGTATAATGATGTTATCAGGAGAGTCTATGCTTCCACCTTGTGTGTCTTAATTAATGTAGATAATGGAAAAGCTATAAGATGTTGAAATTGAACCCTGTCAAAGCTCATCTGTTATCTTTTCATAAACTAATTGTTACAGATCTTAATTATTACGTATTTCGACTTTGTCGAAAACGTATTGTAATCGTTCGGATTATTTTATTTTTTTTTTTTTTTTTTTTTTTTTTGTAATTCTTGGATGAGTTTGCAGACAAACTGGTAAAAGGTGCAGAAATTCTAAATCTACAGTTGATCTTAGAATGATTTCTATTATCAAATAAAACAAAACCGGAAGTTCTATCTCTGACAGGAAGTGAGAACCGGAAGTTCAGGTTTTTTTGCTTTAGCAAGTTTATTTTCAGTTCGATTTTGACCGGATTTTCAGATTTGAAAACTTCAATGTATTTGTCAACTAACAATTATAGGTTTTATGCAATTAGGCTAAATATTTTACCCACGATTTGCAATTCAATATTCAAGGGTCATCGGCAAAAATTTCAGACCGTGATTTCTCCTTTAATATAAATGGTAAAATTTTGAAACTTTACCAGTTGATAGGCGATATGTTTATAATTTTTGAAAAAATGTGAAAATAAAAATTCCACTTCCGGTTTAGCCTCAAATGACGTAATTACGTAACTTCCGGTCTATAACTGCTAGGTGAAAAGTGAAAACTGTTTTATAAATAACTTGTCAATAGTAATTGATTTGACCTAAATAATTAGGTCAAGCTGCCATATCGGCCGCCATTTTGAATTTTCGTTACAATTCTTAAATCCGAAATTCAGACACTACTGATAGACCGATTTTGATGAAATTTAGCACATAGATACAATGGATCATTATCTACCTTTTCTTGGAGACCGATTTTCGAATTTCGTATTTTCTTTCGAATTATTTAAATTTCGATTTTTTCAAAATTAGGTCACTTTAACGGGTACGGAAGGTGTGACCCACTTAATCTATGACCTTGAAAATTAGGTCAAATAATATTCAATATATTGTCTACAAGTAGATATTTTTTAATTTGGCTTACTTAAAAAATTCATAGAGTTAAGTGTACTTAAAGACAGCAAAAATTGATAATTTTCATATTTTCGCCATCATTAACCGTTACGGAAGGTGTGACCTAATTATTTTATGACTTTGAAAACTAGGTCAAATGATATTCAATATATTGTCTAGATGTAGGTAATTGCAAATTTAGCCTACATAATATTTTAAGGCTCTCGAAATACGTTCATAATTGTAAGCAATTCTAGTTATAATTAATTATTATTAATTATATTATTAATAATTATGTTGTTTATTTTCAGACTAAAGAAAGATATGATAGTTAAAGTAAATACTGTGGCTGCAGAGTTCCGTAAGGTTTCTAATAAACAAATGGCAGAAACTACCAAGCGTACAATAAGAGAAAATGTCTCTATTAATGCTCAACTGGGTAAAATGTCTGATAAAACGCAGGAAACTTTACGAGAAACCGATGATTATAAAGCCAGAGAGAAAAAATGTCGACAGCAGATTGAAATGCTTGAAGTTAATGAAAAGGAATTGGCTAAGAAAAACCATAGCAATATTAAGGTAAAGATAAGTTTGAAGAATAGAGAGAGTGTCTAGTGTTAAACTGATGGCACTTTCTTACTAATCTAGTGGTTCCTTGATAAAATTTCAACAAATATATCTATTATAGAGAGCCCACGGGGAGAAAAATGTATTGTACTAGAATTTAAAATGACCAATTGAAAGCAACGGTGTTTATTTTTTCTTTAGTCCAATCAGATACAGATACACAATGATTAAAACTATTTTATTTTACTATTTCAGATGATACGTATGTTGACTGAGAAATGTCGTAATCAAGAAGCTATGATCGCTGAATATGAATTACGAGAATCTGAATATCAAGAATTAGAGAATGAATCTGAGCTATTACGTTCACAAATAGAATCATCAAGGTAAATCCAGATTCTCAATATTTGACCCATTTTCTAACTGTGTATATTGGTATTATGGGGTGAAAGGGGAAGCCACGACAACTCTCAGAAGCAATTTCACAGCACCTAATCGTCTAGCAGATGACAATCTAACTGAGCAATGCCAACAACAGTATTCCAACCAAGATGGAGATGGATATATTGGGATTATATGATTTGCCAATATAAAGAAGATACCATTGCTAAAGTATGATATACCATACTATAAAAAGTAACTTCTTTGCCATGTTAAATTAATTGTTAATGATTCAAATCTGTTAATGAATACATCAATATTTGTAGAGAAGAAATCCAGGGTTTAAGTAAAGAAAATGAACAGCTAGAAGAACAACTAGAAAAAACAATCGAGACATTGAATGATACTAGAAACAATAGAGCTAAAGTTGATCAAGTATTGAAAGATGCTGCTCATGCTTTGAGAGTAGCTTTGAGGGTAAGTTACAAAATCTTTAATTTGATATTCAAGATTGTGTAGATAGTAAAATATCTATTTATAGTCCTAGAGGCTTTAAACCAATTTTTGAATGGCATTTATATTACTGAGTTTACATTTACTATTATCATAAGTTCACAATATTTATCAAAATAATAGCCAAATTTTGTCCAATCATGCGGATATTTTAAATAGGATTTCTGTCCTGAAAAGCTTTTATGTATTAATTATTCACTAAACTCTATTTTACCTAGAAAACTGAACCTGATGAAGAAAATGAACTTGATGATGATGATTTTGAAATAGAAAGAAGAGATCAGTTATTAGAACAGTTATTGATATTATTAAACAGTGCTGCTGCAATAGGTATTGGTCCATTACCAGGGGACCTTGGTAAACATTTTGAACAACAAGTAAAGAGTTTAACCAAGTTATCTACGAATAGTGGTGGTAGTAGAATGGGCATAAGAAAAGGGTAAGTTTAATACTGTATTTATTACCAATATTCAAGTTTGGAGAAATCATATGTCTTTTGATTGTAAAATGTAATTCTCAAAAGGTTGAATCTAAGAAACCCTTTTTGTATAAATTTAAATACTTAGCTGTAGCCCATTATGCTCAACAACCTATCAACAGAAACTCTCAAAGTAACTGTTTATCTTGTATAAATCTCATTATATGAATATGGCCAAGGCTTATGAGCATTAAAAAGCAGAAAAATAATTTTTGGTTTTACACAAAACTACCATAACGTCAATCATTATAAATTTGAAAATATAGGAGCGATAAGAAAACATCTTGCTAATCATTCAAAGTTTTATTAAAATCCAAAAAGAAAAAATGGAACAAGTAAAGGTCATTGTACTACAAACTAATAAATTAGCATTGATATCTGTTTTACTAATAATCTATTCTATATTCCAGACAAGTTGAGATGTCTCCTATCAGTAAATCAGGGGGTAATATTGCTCACTATAGTTTGGGTGATTTAGGTTTAATACCTCGACCTAAACACACCATACCTTCCAATTTAGATAAAATACGATCTTTATCAGCTACCACCAGACTGGGGTCGTTACGGAAAGTTATGACCAGATCAGTGGCTATACAAACAGTCAGTGCACCTAAGGTATGTAAAGTACCTGTAAAAAAATTCAAATACCATCAGAGGTGGAATTAGAGAATTCAATAATCTTTATTTACTATTGCACCGACAGACATACAATTACTTTTCTCTAATAATTTGTTATTATGATGAAATATTTAATGAAATTTTTGGTTGTAAATAAATCTAAATTAAAAAATGTATTATATCTTTCAGGCCATGTTTTATGCGGATCAACTATTGAAGAATGTGCCATCTTCAACTCAAACAGCCATCTATAGTAAATTACATGATGATAAAACTAAACCACCATTAACACTTGCTCCTATTACTACTAATAAAAGATTGATCAGTAAAGTTTATTAACAATACTTGGCATGAATAATCAACCAACCAGGTGTACCATGCATGATTAAATCAAACCACTAAATGATAGTTGGCATGATCAAGACATCAATAAACACATGATCAGCATTTAACCAATTAACATACTTGATAAAGCATGATTATGTCACAGTCACTAAGTATATTTGCTGAAAATACTGTCACAAGCAACAATACCATGCATGATCAAAACAATGTCACTTAAATATCTGTATATGTTTATAGAAAATTTTGATATTTGTATATTGTTTTTAGATAATTTTGTTTTATATACAATTTTACTGTAAAAAACTGTTAATTTAACTTCTAACATATTGTACATTTTAGTAATATATCTATAACTTATACCATTAAAGTTATTTTGTTATTTTATTAGTTGTAAATGCAATCTGCTCACTACTGCACTAGATGTATTAGCAAATATTTCCCTCATTACACACTGCATGGCCTTATTTGCTCTTAATTAGCCTGTTAGATGCAGAAAAGTAGCATTTAAGATTTTATTTCATTTCACTCCCCTAGAATGTTGGTAGTTTGGATCTTGGATTTCTGGTTCAAAAGGAATCAATAAACTATGCCTTAATTATGCTGACTGCAATCTCTTTAATTTCTGATCAATGAGAAACATGCATGTCTAACAGAAGTCAGCATTTTAGAATGTCACATAGACAGAATGATTTATTATACTTCATCATCTATCAAGGAAAAGATGTTACCTGATTGGATATCAGATGTGGCTAAAATCCTTTCTGTATTTCTTCCAAACTGGGAAAACTGAAGGTTTATTGGTGATAATGTTTCACTACTTAATATCACCAAGGATTCCAAGTTGTCTTATTACCTCCCTTGACACACTAAAGGGAGATAATATCAAGAAGTCTAGTTTTGAATCTTTACTAACTATTCACATGCCAGCATCGAATTTCGAAAAGCATAATATTGTAAATGTTACAGTACATCATAATTGAATTGTTAATTCTCCATTTTCATTTACACTTATTTCAGATTTATACAACCATTTACTTTAGAAAGTACCCTTTTTGTATTAGAGAGCTATTAATCATACATGATAAATTAGAATAGTATTGGTAAAAAATGTGTGGTTCAATAACATGTTAGGAGTGTCACTATAGCCAGCATTGTAATACTTCAGTTATAGATACAGTGAATATAAATCATAATATTATGTAATTCAATATAATCCTATTGTATTTGTCTTACTTTCCAGAAAGCAGTTGTGTTTAGGACCTGAAGATGAAGATTTGGATAAATGTGATGGGTTAATTCATTTTGGAAAAAAAAACCTGTTTATGTTCTTCTCTTGTTCAACATACCAGGAATTTACACGTTAGGATAGTGAGATAGTATACATTGACTTATATAATAATATAAATACATTATACTCTATCTGATGTATTGAGCACTATTTTAACAGTGAGAAGTATTTGTTATTGTATATTCATTTGTACACATATTCAATTTATTGTTTCGTAATCGGTTGAAAGGATTCTTGCACTTTCCAAATGAACAAGCCACCTTCCCTCTTCATCTAGCAGCAGGTTGCTCAGCTTCTTTCCCTCCTTAATTTCTTTTTAAAAAATAAGGACAATATACACACTTATGTTCCAAATCAAAAGTTGCTTTTTATTCAAATAAAGAGTTTTGTCACAATAAGGTTTATGTGTGGTTTGATGGAAAAGACTATAACTTATAGAACCTTGAAAAATTAATGGGATTGCAAAAAGGAGAATAATAGCATCAAATGTTTTAAATTAAATTTCTGTGGTTCTTGTGATTGTACTTAATCTACACATTTGACAGTTTCTATGTCCACACAACTATATGAAATTAGAGAATCAAATTAACAGTCTTGATAAAAACCAAATTGAAAATTCTGTTGATAATTGCATATAACATGATCAAGACGGAAAATTGGATGGAATTATAATTTGAGTTTGCCTTTATAGAACAATTTCTACCTTATTTTTAGTAGCGTTAAAAATAGATTTACTGTGAATTGTCTGTGATAATATCATATATAATACAAGTATAATGTTATCAAGTCACTGACACAGAGTTTTAATAGTAATAGTGGTAACAGATATAATAAACAGAAGCCATGACACTTTCCATGGACTCCATCAAATGTCAGATAACACTGTACAGGTCTACAAGATCACTGATAGCATGTATACATGAAACCAAAATGCATCAACATTTTTTTTATATAATCTCAGTTTCATAAATAAACTAGTCAGATCTGCTATAAATAATAAAATGGTAATAACCTTAATCAATCAATACAATATACTATCAAGAAATCTTATCTCTAATTTTGATAAATACACTGTAGATAATACGATGTAGGTTTTTAACAAGAACAGTTGAAATATTTACAATATCTAAAACACTTAATACAATAACTTTATGAAACTTTTGTCTTAAATTACAGCTTTTACAAGTCTTCAATTTCCATTCTTCTAGGCTTTGTCAAGTGATTCTTTTGCCAAGTTCCAATTCAAATCCTGAAACTTTCTGTAGTTGCTTCTCTAAATACTCCACCGCTGTCGGTAAAATTTGGAAGACTTTCTTTTGCTCATTTGGTGTAAATTCACTGAGGACATAGCTAGCTACAATATTGGAATCTCTACTTGCAGGACGACCAATTCCAAACTTCATTCTGGTGATTTCCTGAAGAAAGCAATTGTCACCATTAAATTAATTGTAGTCATGGGGAGAAAAGTTTCGTTATTCTGTTAATTTAAAGCAATTAGACACATTTGATTTCCAGAAATCATTAATTTATACTTACATTAGTTTGAAGAGATTCCATTACAGATTTAACACCATTGTGTCCCCTGAAAAATATAATAGAGATTCTAGTTAATATAAATAGGCAACTAAAGTATTTTCCTCAGATGTCATTAAACTATTTACATATAGGATATTGTGAATCAGAGACAGGCAATTAAGTTTAACTAGAACCATTGTTTGTTTATTAACTTGACACACAGAAAGAATCCAGTGACATCATCCTTGCTTCCTATCAAAGTTAGCTATATATGATTCAGCATTTGAGGGGTAAACTTTATGGAGTAATCACTAAATAAGAACAAATACAAACCTTGAACTACCACTAGATTTAATAGAATATTTTCCTAATGATTTATCCAATTCATCTTGGATTATAAATACATTCTCTACTGGTATACCCAAATTATGTACTGTAAAACAAATTATATTTATCAGTTATAAGTCAATTAATCTGGACCTGATCAGAAAGCTTATGTCATAGCATTTTGAGAAATTATTCATTTTAAAGCAAATATAAATGAGAAAAATATGTACTGCTGTATTATCTGCTTAGGTCAAAGTATTAATAAATAATGATTGCACAATCCTTTGTCAATTTATGAGCTATTGTTCTTTATCTGTTGCCAGGTCAATAATCCATCTACCATTATATTAATTAAAGCCTATTATGTATTTCAATTAAACCCACAATGAAGCCCCATTGTAATTACCTGTCTTAGACACACTTTGTCCATTTATATTCATAGGTACTGTAGGTTTCAATAAAATTAATTCTACATCATCTTGTAATTTACATGATGTTATATAACCTTTACATAGTTTCCTCTCATTAACCCATTCAATATTCAGATGATCAGCTAACCAATCAACAAATATCATCCCCATATTATGTCTTGTACCAGGGTAATCAGAATTACCTAAACCAACTATCTAAAATACAGAAATTATACAAATTTGAGAAATGAGATACTGTAATTGCAATAAAACAAAATATGTAAATTTAAAAACTGAAGATTTTTTTATCATTATTTTGGTTTGATTTACAGAAAATCAATTTGATTTGATTGAAATTGTCGGTACTAGACCTAAAAACCAATAGCAATAATCTTGTATCAAATGAAAGAAATCAGCTTCTATGATTATCAACAATAAACTAGTCCACTTAGTTATGGATTCTGTTCTCTATGATTTTGACTATAAAACAATAACAAATAATTCTCACTGTTTAAAAAGTGATTAATACCAATATATCAATTGAAGAACAATATTATTATATAGAAATTTAAAACTATTCATTTATCCTAGTCCATAATATAATTAGATAGAATATGGCAATCAAGTAAGCTTCACTTCATTTTAAACTTCTTGGCATTGTAATAAACCATAACATGTCTTGGAATGACCATGTCCAACATTTGTCAAAGATTTCAACTTTTTCAGCTAAGGAAAATACAAAAAATTCTCCCTTATAAACTCTGTTTACTTTACTACAAATCTCACTTTCAACCCTATTGAGACTATTGCTCAGTAATTTGGGACAATTACAACATCACATCTTTTTATATAACATACTTAATGGTATGTGTCCATCATACCTAAATAACCTTTTATCACAATATAATACTCCTTATGATTCCATAAACATGAGATTAATTCTACCTAAAGCTCGAATATCTCTTGTTCAACATAGTCTTAAGTATAAAGGTGCAAAACTGTGGAATAAGTTACCACAAACTATAAAAAATTCTGGATCTATTACAGTTTTCAAATGATTAGCTAAAATTCATTATGGAAATACATTATAACACTTTATGTATCTATTTATAATTATATAGCCTAGATCTAGTTACCAACTGATAAATGACTTTAAATTTTATGACCATTGTATCCCTTGTACAGTAAGTTGTATATATGTTATTTTGTTTCATTGTTATAGGGCTAAATGTAATAAAGGCCCACGGCCTCATTTTATCACCCTAATAAAGATATTATTATTATTATTATATTACTTTCAGTTTCACTCTATAATAGAATGACATATAAAAATACTACTCAATTTCTGGAATAATATGATATTCGTTCGATAAACAGAAGGGCATTGGGGAAACACAATATTGATATTCAGGTTTATTCATCCTTTCAAATAATTCTTATAACTATTAAATAGATCTAGCTCTGCCTTTATGACGTCAAATCGATTGTGGAAAACAGCGTTAAAAAAAATTTGCTTCGAATTTAACTCACCAAAAATTTATTCTTGTCCGTCTGTGCCATTAATGTTTTACACATTTTCTGATCCCTGAATAATACAGAAATTAAAAATCCAAAGTGGCTTCTCGACATGTTGATATTGACTGGTCAGAGGAACGTCTATTAATAAAGCTTATAATAACTAGTGGCTTCAATGACACAACCTTCTGAAATGGAGACTTGAAGGAATTTCCCCAGCTACGTCACTACCGGCGATATTGATTGGTTCCCTCAATAAACGATTACCCCTGTTACTAAAAATACTCAAATAAATTAAATATTATTTTTGCACTTTGAACTATGTCTTCAACAGGTTTACTTGCAGGGCGTTTAGCTCTAATTACAGGTAATTGTTCTATAGCAGGGATGATAAAAGGAAGACATTTGCTAGATGCTGTGAGAATTATATACTAAACAACTGTTTATAATTCATGCTTACTTTTTTTTTTAAAAACAATTTGATATTAAATCCGACCATGGCATTAAGGCAATTATTTATTGATTATTAATTCATACTAGGACAGGTGAATTAATCAAATCAAATGTGATATTGAATTTTAGGTTTACAACTATCAGAAATAAAGGTTGACTAAAAATGAAACAAAACATTGCAGATTTTTTTACTACCATACAAGTAGCCTATAGTAGAAGTTTTAAGATTTAGTAAGTAATGACTTAAGACTAAGACCTCTTTTGGCATTAGAGAAAATTAAAGTTCCCTGCCTGGCAAAGTGAACAAAATCAATATGATTCCTTGTTAAACCCAGCCCCATCATTAGATATTTATGGGGATTTTGGTGCCCAGGAATCGTCAGAAATGTGTTCTCTGACCAGAAACAAAAGGGCCCTCATAGCACAAACTCAGTTCTACCGGGAATCTTCATATTTTAGCCGTTGGATTAAATTTGAATTTGACCCACATCTTCAAAGAAACATTTCTTTTTTAAAGTAAGCCCTGGGCTTAATTAAGAGGTGGTAAAATATAACAAAACTTTGTTCTTTTTAACTTTTAGTAAACAAATCATATTCAACCAATATCTTTTATTAACTATTAAAGTGTGAGGGAACTCTTTTAAAATCATAATATGACAATGAAACACTTTGAACATCTTGTCATTTCTAATTGTCCGTTCTCATATTAACACAATCAACATCACCACCACCATCTGAAATGACCTTGAAAGGGTGAAATTAAAACTAATTATTAAGCCCTTTAAGGCTTATTAAAAAAGGTTGGTAAGAATATAAACAAAATTTGATTCTTCTTTAAAAAGGTTTCCCAGTAGTATTAGGAATGAATAAATCATGGGATAATTTGATGTCAGATTCTGAATGCCATTTTTATAGAATAAATTATTCAGGCTATTGGTAGGCCTATTACATTCTGAATTACATTAATACATACCACTGTGATATTTTGATAGATCTTTGATTGTCTTTTCACAAATAAGGTAGTGTTTTGGGTCTTGATGGAAACTTTAGGTTTTGTCATTTTATATTTGAAATGCACACAATAATTTCTAAGAGAAAGCATCTCATGATACAGCTTTTGGATTGAAATATCTCATTATTGGGAAGTTGTTCATCAACTCATAGATAAGTTGAGTGTCATTGAGTTGAGTTGATATTTCAATTTATCTTTGTTTTATATTACATGTATCTTGTATTAGAAATATTAAAACAGAACCGTAAGTTTACATGTTGTTACTCATAGTTTCACACTGTTAGATTTTCAACTGGTGTTATATTAACAGGTGGGGGAAGTGGTATAGGTAAAGCTGTTTGTCAAGCATTTGCTAAAGAAGGAGCAAGAGTCGCATGTGTTGATGTCAACAAAGAAAATGCACAGAAAACTGTTGAAGAATTACCCACACCAGGTAGGCCTATTGATTAACTTATTTATCCATTGGAAAAAAAATTACACTTTATTTTAGAATTCAACCAATTTATCTATATCTTGATTTTCATAGATTCACAGTACAGAAATTTAACCCTAATATGGTCTCTTATGTCAAGTATACAAACACAAATATCATGACTGTTTTTTCAGAACTGGGAAAACGTTTTATACAATAGTACAATTATTCAGAGAAGAAGTGATCGCATTCTTGTCAAACTCTCTCATCAAAGTCTAATAAGAGATTCATTTATCTAAATTTATTTTAGAGGTTCATAAAGCATTTAAAGTAGATGTTTCATCAGCTGGTGATGTCAATAATTTATTACAAGATGTTGTATCTACATTCTCTAAACCACCATGTCTAACTGTGAACTCTGCAGGTATAACAAGGGATACTTTCTTATTGAAAATGACAGAAAAGATGTTTGATGAAGTTATTGATGTTAATTTAAAGGTAACTTGTCTATTATTGTTAATAACATGTATTTCATTCTGATTATTAAAGGGGAGAGAACTGAATTTTATGAATGTAATTTGACTGAGTGTAAATGAAATGAAATGTCATATAACAACAACTCTTAAGTAATATATTTGTAAAAGTGAATGATGTTAATGTAATACAACCTCACATGGTAACAGTCGATTTGAAGGTGACTCAGGTATATATTAGAACTGTAACCTTTTACTAGCCACTCAGGTTGAAAAGTTTAATAATAGGCCTAGTGATATGTATGAGTAAAACCAATATTAATGGACTATATAATGATATCTGTAATTCTAGAATAAAAGATTTACTATATGAATTAAAGTTTATTGTATTATTTTTAGGGAACATTCTTAATAAATCAAGCAGTAGGAAGATTAATAGCTGAAAATAAAATAGAAAATGGTTCTATAATCAATATAGCTAGTATAATTGGAAAGGTAAAAAAGTTCTCAAAGATAAAGTATATTTTGTGACACCTGTGCTCTTGATAAAAATGATTTTGTTTTTATGATTATGTTGGCTGCTTTGAATAGAATGAGGGGTATCACAATATGAAGATCTTCTTTGGTTATTTAGGCAGGTAATATTGGACAAGCCAATTATGCTGCTTCTAAAGCTGGTGTCATTGGTTTAACAAAAACTGCAGCAAGGGAATTTGCAAGGTAAGGTTAATTTTGATAATTAATCCCCTTTAGTGTGTCAAGGGAGGTAATTTCATTGTTTTTTTTTATCTCATTTCTGTTGTTGATGACTTTTTAATCTTACATCCATAATAAAAGATAAATCTAGAAAGTAAACCACTGTACTGTAGTATGTTGTTTGTTTGCTTTTTTTTGTGATGGTTGTGGTGTAAAAATCTGTTTTCTACTTATTATAATAGATTTGGAATTCGTGTTAATGTTGTACTACCCGGTTTTATTCAAACACAAATGACTTCAGCAGTTCCTGATAAAATAGTACAACAAGTAGTCCTACCACAAATACCTCTAGCTAAAATGGGCAGACCAGAAGGTAAGAAACAATTCCGTTTTAACCAAATCTTGTTAGCAATAAAGATTACATTGATCTTCTGGTAGACTTAATTGGTGAATTAAATATGTTTTTCATTTAGATATTGCTGACGCCTGTGTGTTTCTAGCCTCTTCTAAAAGTTCCTATATAACTGGTGCTAGTATTGAAGTTACAGGTAAAACTTTTTATGTTCAGTCCAACTTTTATTGAGAACTGTGCATCCTTATTAGGTTATCCTTCTGCAATCTGCTTTCGGTACCATTTTGAAAACCTTTAGGATATCAAATACTGTGAACTAGGTTAAAAAATTTGCAAGAATCAAAATGGTGGAATCGAACAATCAATTTAAAGGTAATCCAGTCAGCCACAGAAGCTCCCTTTGAAGTACATTTTATTAAAGAAATATTTTCTATTGTAGGTGGTATGTTAATGTAGAAGGTTACCACTCAGGCTCAAACATTGTGATAATTGTTTTAAATGAAATGTGTGTATTTTTGTACTTGGTTGATTCATAAAGAATGAGAGAAACGAAATTAATGGAGTTATATGTCCTACTTTTCTGCACCTTACAGGCTAATGAAGACGGGCAATGCCATGCAGTGTGTCATCAGGGACATTTTGCCAGCACACCGGCATTAGCTTAATCTTTTTTTGATTTCCAACTGGGATCTTAAACATACACAGCTTGTAGAACACAGGGCCTCGGTTCATTGTCCCATCCGAATGACTAGATGCTTTTTCTTTTCAATCCCTCCGACCTGCATCACTGACATAAAGGTCACCCCCGTGTTCACAAGTCAATTATAATTTTTGAAAAAAGCTTATGCTTATTATAAGAGTAACATAAATTTTTTATCATAGGTTTTTTGTGTGAAACAGAACCCAGTGTAACTTTTAACAATGGAAATTGAAATCCCTTGAATAGAATAGTCACTAGGCTAGTACAAATTTATTTACAATTCAATACAGTTATATCTATTTCTTTAAACGCCATCCTTTAGAGAATGCTGAAGAATTAATGAAGAATTTTTTCTGTTTTTTATCAGGTTGTCTATGCATTGGTCCTTTTTTCTTATTAATCATTCGTTTTGACCCCTCATAAGCTCCTGTTCCACGTCTTTTAGATGACTGGATTTCTTCAAATTTCTTCTTATTGTATCTGTAATCAGAAAGGAATAGATTAAATACCTAGACACATATTTTTCAAATTCCTAATTTAAATTATATCTATATTGCGATGTCTATTTCTTTGAAGGATATTGAATCACAGCCAAATACATATAATTATAATATAATAAAAGTAGGAAATAATAACAACTGAAAATAGATTTATAAGAATATAAAGCAATAAAAATATTTTAGATTTGTGTATACATATTAAGATTAACCATTAATCAGTTACAAACTGTAGATTCCTAATCCTTTAAAAGGAAACTTAAATTGACTGCAAATAGACTTGACTAATAAACAAACAAAAAATTTAATTAGAACAAATCACTTACGTTCTAAATTCAGCATCAGCCAACAATTCATCTACTACTGTTTGTTTTCTTTGTTTTTTGGGTATTCTTGAACTATAGAAGTCAGCAGCACCTTCCACAATAGTACCAAACTGCAATACAAAGATAAACAGTTATATCAAAATACTGGATTCCAACATCAAATACAGAAACAATATTTGAGAACAGGTTCTTAGGTTATTTGACAATAGCTAAGTTGATGGTTTGAAGTTACCAAATTTTATAGTCTAATCCTATTCAAAATTTACAAAATTTGAATCAATTCTATCAAAATTAAATACTTAAACCTAAACTTTAATAGATAATTTAAAAACCAAGTTATCAAGTAAATAGTATTACCTGACTGTATTTAGGAAAGTCTGTTAAATCATTACTCTTATAAAATCGTTTAGGGTCAAGAGCTTTTCTCATCTGTAATATTTCAAAACTCTTCTTTTTATCATCACTTAAATCTGTTGCTGGTAAATCAAACCATTTTTTACCTTTTGTCATATCTCGTAATTTCTGAAAAAGAGAAAAACAACATTCAAATTTGATAATTTCATCTACTGTATCATCGGTAATATTAAACAGAGAGAAATGAACAATAGTATTTTTATAAATCATTAGGCTGGAACATAGGTATTTCTATCCAGAGGGTGGAATATTTTGGAGGCCCTCTATGCCTGTACTACCTTCTCATCCTTTCTAACCAATGTCTGTAGGTTTTTAAGGCAATAAAGGTCACATTAAATGTTTTTGAATTTATCAAGTTTATTTGAACTTCTCTCTCTCTGATGTATCATGCTCCTAAATGGACTGTTAAAAGAAGAATATTCATTTATAATTCACTCGCCTTTCTATCTCTTTTTATTTTCCTCACAGCTTCATGATATTTTGGTAAAGATTCTGCCCGTTCAAAATCTGGAGTAATAACACTTTTTTCCATAACCTAATAACAAATAATAAATATTTATAACAACACCTGTTATCAGCCTTTTATTCTCAAAAAATTAAGACTGTACAGCAAATGTTCATAAATATAGAGAACTATCAAAATTAATATATTATTATTACCAATCGAACACACTACAAGCATAATGAATATTTGGATGTATAACCATGATCAAATTTACGGTTTTAATTTTGATATTTTGGCCTAAAATGTGATTATAAAACAATATGGACACATAAAGATCAAACCTTTAAGTCATTTTTGATACCGCTCTTCTGTAATTTAGTAAATTCTGCCATCTTTTTGTTTGGGTTTTTCAATGGTTTTACATTAACATAGATCCCTGGTAACTCCATACCAGCACCTATTTCTGATGCCAGTTGGAATCTATTCAAAATAACAAATAGAAATATGAAAATGATAATCAAATATGAAACAGATATGCAAGCTAACTCAGACCAAATCAAGCTAAAAAATATTGTTTTTTTACTTATTATCTAGTAAATAACAACTACAATAGATAAGAATAATTACTGTAACCAAAATATTTTTTAATGGAACTAGTATTAATTTTGGATATCAGTAATATATATAGAGGGTATAGCCAACATATATGAAATGGATAATTACATCCTACGCCAAATTGCACAAAACTTTAGGATTATGTAGACAGGAAAGACATTGCTGAGGGAAATATTTTTCTGAGACAAGGAATAAGACTACTCTTGTTCTTTTTTCAACTGTCCAGGGAACTATATCAGCATAAGGCAAACAGGATCTTAGCTCATATGAACTACTTGACCCTTTTCTATGTTAGACTCAGACCAGCATCATTGACAAGGAAAACTAAATATTCAGCAAGAAACATTCAGATATTTATATAAAATTGTCACATACTCATTATTTTTCTTATTACTCTGATTTTTATTATTAGTTAGATTTGCAGCATGTTTGCCTCTCGTTCTTTTGCGTTTTTTCTTTTTATCACCTAGATTATCAATTTCAGCCCCTTTATTTGAACCTGTCATTGGCTTTCTATCTATTGTAAATAATTCAATATCATTAGAATCTGTCACATTGTTAGTAGAATTGATATTTTGTTTCAGGTTATCCTCATCATCACTATCATCAGATGATCCTGCTGAACTTGCAGCAGAACTATCTGTGTCCATTTGTTCATCATCTGAATATTCCCTCATGGTTTTTGAAGCAACATTAACTAGACGATTAAATTCTTCATCGGAACTACTAGAATCATCAGATGATGAATCCATTATAGATATTGTGAAATCCTAACGTCCCCAATTAACTGTTTTATTATTTAGGCCTATTATGTTTACAAAACATTGAAACACATGTTGAAGCCTAACAACAGTTCCGGTTAAGTTTGTAGGATATGATTACCCAATGAAAGTAGGTCAACGAATTAATGTCTTTACTTACACAGTATGTTAATCATTAATTATCATCGAAAAAATTATATTTCTAATTAGCTTTGATCTTTGAAATAAACCAAACACCATGAGAAAAGTAAAAAATTATATTTGTATTTATATAACTAGGCGGAGTGATATGGAATTTAAAGTGAAAGTAAAGTTACTACTTTACTCCACTTTTTGTTTACAACATCAACGACCTTTGGACAGATCAGTTTATTGAAGTTGCTGAACCGCTCAACTGCTTAATAAAAATGGCAGGTGTTGTAAGACAGGTAAAATTCCATACATTCAAGTTAAAGAATGACTCTATCATTTCTACCAGACAAACAGACTATCTTTTCATTTACAAACTTGAACTTGCAGATTCTGTTTATTATATTGTTTATGTAACTTCATTTTTCCTAACTGATCAATAATTTTGCATTTTGAAAACTATATTTTATGGTCTGTCTTAATGTAGTGCCTTTTCTAAGTATGCTTATGTTTCAGGCCCAAAGAATTTTGAGAATTATAGGCCTAATCCTAATTTTTGTGTAGGAGATTAGGATATAGGCCTATCTATCCGAGGTCAAAGTCTATTAGCTTCTTCTTAATGAATAATGAGATTTGATAATTATACAATGATGTTTTAGGTATGTCGTGCTGGTGGTGCAGTCAAAAGACATGGGGTCAGGTCAATGTCAACAGGTAGTCAAGGGTTGTCATTTGGTAAGTATATGATTAATCTTTAAAAAAAGGTTCCCTTATTTTCATATATATACATATATATACCATAATTGGACCTGTAATACTTATATCAATAGAAAGTAGAGGTGTTCTAATGACTGGGAAAAATACCAGATGGTCCCACAAGTCCTTAATTAACTCATTATTAGGCTAATTATGACGGGATTTTCCTAGGTAGGGTACTACCATAGGTATGTACGTCAAGTCTCAACTGTCGTTGATCTTTTTTTGATCATCCAGTCTGTTAATTCGGTACATAACCGGACGCTGTGGATGTTAAGTAGTACTTGCCCACATTCCTTAATATTTTCCACAACAACAATGGCATTTTGGTATTCCATTTATTATCTCTAGCAAAAGGCAATAAAATGTTTAAATAAAAACATTATGAATTAATTTAAATAAGTTTTAACTCACTAATAATATTCAAAATCAATTCTTATACACCTTCATTTATATGACGTCATTTGGTAACGTGAACAAATATGGAGTCTAAATTTAGCGTTTCAAAGCAGATCCGAGTAAAATGGATTCCACAAGCATTTCTCCGTCCACATAGGTCTTTTGAACTTGAGAATACATGGATTATTCATTAGAAACCCCAATTAATCAGTTAGAAAGCTTACTTTGGCTCTAATTAATGAGGAAACCCATCTTTAAATGCTTGTCTCTGTATATCTGCAGCTCCAAATTGAATGGAGTAATTTTTTGATCATCAGTATTTTATACCACAGCTATTGATATTAATTGCATAATTTAATGATGTTGAAAGGAATTGATGCCCAGACCTAATTATGATTTAGTCCCCATAAACAACATTGAAAACTTTATCTTTAATAATGTTATATCAAATAAATCTAATAAATTTATGATTTGACAATTTGTTTGTTATGCAATATCTGTCAATTTGGAATTTGAATTTGACCTAAAATACTCTTTAACATATTACCTCAACAGTGTTTGATTGATTCCTTTTATTCCAGTATCCATGTGGAAATTAAAATAATTGAAATTTAACAATGAATAATTGTATGTTTTTAGAGTTAACTCAAGAACAAAAAGATTATCAAGAATTGGCCAGAAAGTTTGCTAGAGAAGAAGTCATACCAGCAGCCCCAGAACATGATAAAACAGGAAAGGTAACTGGACAAGTATTAAAGGAGAGCTTTTTTTGAAGTGATACGTGTAATTTAAAAATCATTGCATGTGAAATCAATGCCATGTTTTCAAACCCTTATTTGGGAGGATAACGCTTTATGCTGTTTTAAAATGTGAAGGTTTTATATTTTTTATATTTTATTTCATTTTTTATTATAGTATCCAATTGATATTTTGAAAAAAGCCTGGGAAATTGGTTTAATGAACAGTCATATATCTCCTAAATATGGTAAATATTACTGTTATTATTAATAGAAAGTAGGCTGATATTAAACCGTACATTTCATATCCGTGGAAATACTTTTGCTTCATGCCTTGAGAATATCATCTAATAAGAGACAATTGCAATAGGATAATTTGGTATCAAATCTTTACTTTATGAATGAATTATATTTAATAGTATTTTACTGAATATGAATACGGCGTTACAATGGTAATTAATAAATCTTTCTAGGTGGATTAGGACTGGGTGTTTTAGATGCCTGTATTATAACAGAAGAGATAGCTTACGGTTGTACTGGTATACAAACAGCTATAGAGGCTAACTCTTTAGGGGTGGGTTAGTTTTTATTGAATAACTCAGTTGAGTATTTTTTTGATTAATTTAGATAAAATCTAGTTTCGTGTGACCTACAACAGCCCATATATACAACAATTAAGAAGAGGTTTTAAAATGAATTGAAAAATGTACCTTGCTAAATAAGGTTTGTTGGAATCTTAAAATGGTAACCTTCTCTGGACCAAAAGTCCTGTATGCTACAGACCTTGAATATCCCTAAAAAGCTTTTCCCGTTGCAAAAAGCATGACATTGTCCAATTATCTGGGCAAAGAGGATGCATATAAATGAAGTTTTATTTCATTTCATTCAGGAAATGCCAGTAATTATTGCTGGTAATGAAGAACAGAAGAAGAAATATCTAGGTAGAATGATAGAGGAACCTTTAATGTGTGTAAGTTGTGACAAGAATATTGTTTGAGTGTTGTCTTTATACACTGTATATTTGTGTTTTTATTGTGCATAATTTACCATAGACTCTAATTCTTTCAAATTTCAAGTGTACAATTTCTTCATGTTTTTAGAATGAATATCGAAAGAAATAGAGTTGATCATGTAGTTCTTTGTAATTTAAATATTTAACAAAATTAAGAAGATGGCCAAAAAGGCCTTATATTTAAGTTTTGAAGTGAAACTTGGGCTCTTGTATTTTATGCCTAATTATTTGTCAAGTATGAAATTGATGATAACATGACTTTCTTATTGGAATTTTACTGCCCAAACCCTTCCTTAAAATATTAGTGGAAGTTCTAACAATAGTTGACTTGTTTTGTTTTTTAAGGCATATGGTGTAACAGAACCAGGAGCTGGTTCAGATGTAGCTGGTATTAAAACTAAAGCTGTTAAAAAGGGAGATGATTATATTTTAAATGGACAGAAGATGTGGATAACAAATGGAGGTGTAGCTAATTGGTATTTTGTATTAGCAAGAACTGATATGGACCCTAAAACATCAACAGGAAAGGCTTTTTCTGGTTTTATTGTAGAGAGAGATTGGCCAGGGGTGAATCCTGGTCGAAAGGTAAAGCTATTTTATGTAATTTGCAATGGTTCATGCTGATATATGGAAACATAATTTTATGTTGGAAATTAAAATATTATTTGATGTCCCCTAAATATGTCAATTATTTCATGTCTACTCTAAAGGTGGTAACACATACCCACCCCTAAGGATTTTCACCTGAAGATCTTGGTTAGTACCATGTTTGCCTACTTCCATTTCTTTTATCAATAATGAACAATTTATAAACAAATGCTTCTGCCATTTATCTGTATAGGAATAATATATTTATTAAAGGAAATCAACATGGGACAAAGAGCGTCTGATACAAGAGGTATAACATTTGAAGATGTTAAAGTTCCTAAAGAGGTGAGTTCAAATTTTGTCAAAAAAATTCTTACTTTGCCACAGAATGAAATTAAATAAAGTTTTGCATTATGATTTATCTGTTTAATTGATCATACAAATGGGATAGCTCAGTCAGTAGTGTTGGAATGTTGTCTGTTAGATGAGGCAGTAGGATATCTTGGTCAGTTGTGAGTTGGAATGTTGACTGCTAGAGAGGGCAATGGGATAGCTCAATGGACATTGAATGTCAGGTTCAGGTTGAATCCTTCATCATTTAACCTCCATCACAATACTTTTATCAATGACATGCAGTTTGTTAACCTCTTGAACATGTTAACAATATTGATTGACTCAGTTTGCACTTTGTCATATTGTTTCAAATAAAGAAGGTGATGAATAATTCAAATGTATTTAATTTGTAGAATTTACTTGGTGAAGAAGGTATGGGATTTAGAATTGCTATGGGAGCCTTTGATAGAACTAGACCACCAGTAAGTAGAAGACTCTATTTCTTTAAATTAGATAATGAAGAAGTTATTTTTATTTTGAAGTACAAACCCTGTGCAAAATTATGTGTTTTGTCATATGATCATAAAATGTTTTATTTTTGATTTCTATTGAAATAACTTTTCTATGTTACATTATATATGCTGTTGAAATAAATTCTCATACTAATATCTTCTCATTATTCAGGTCATGGGTCATTAACTGTATGATTTGATTTTAAAATTATAGGTGGCAGCAGGTGCAGTAGGATTAGCTCAAAGAGCATTAGATGAAGCCACAAAATATTCTTTAGAACGTAAGACTATGGGGAAGTTTATTTGCGAGGTATGGTTATTTTAGATTTGTTATTAAGAAATATGGTAAATAACTGTAGGAATATATTGATCATAAAAGCTGCCTTGTGGCAGTAAATTAAAAACATTTCTTGATTGAAATTGTCAATTGTCTTTAAGGGTATAAGGATGTAGATCACTGTTGAGGAATTAAGAATTTGACGAAAAACAGATCATAAACTAACTTTCTTACAAGACCGATAGAATGATAAATGAAGTTATTAGTTTTGTCCTTCAACTAATTCATATTTGTATCTTTCAGCATCAAGCAGTATCATTTATGTTAGCTGAAATGGCAATGGGTATTGAAGCATCTAGATTACTAACATTAAAATCAGGTTATGAAATAGACAATGGTAGAAGAAATACTTACTATGCTTCTATGGCTAAAGCTATGGCAGGAGATGTAGCTAATAAATGTGCTTCTGATGCTGTTCAGGTCTGTTCTTAAGACATTTTTCTGTCTTTATTAGTTATGTAACATCATCAAGAAATATCATCAAGTAATTGTCACAAATTCTGCTCTTTTAAAGCTCACAGAGAATTCAAAGAAATATTATTCAGAGGTTGAACTTGATATTATCTGACCGGTCAATTAATCTGATCAATCAATCTATATATTTTATAGATATTTGGTGGAAATGGTTTCAACTCAGAATACCCTGTAGAAAAGTTAATGAGAGATGCCAAAATATATCAGGTAAGTGGCATTTGCAGTGACTTTCAGAAATTTCTAAAATCAGTAAACAAGGTTCATTAAAACAGTTCAAAAATATTATGTTTATTTTATCCACAAAATATAAACTAATAAATATATTTTTTATTTTAGATTTATGAAGGCACAGCTCAAATTCAACGTTTAATTATTTCTAGAGAACATATTGCCAAGATGAAACAAACTATGTAATACTAGGAATGTCAATTAGAAAAAATCAGTCTACCTCAGCCAATTATTGAAACATAATTATGATCTTGCTGCTCAATTTCTTTTTTTCATTTTTTCTCACTGTTCGTTTGAATGGGCATGGTTTGGAAGTTGGGCATGAAAATTTGTTGTCTCAGAATTACTGAATACAGTTAAGTTGTAGAGGAGTGCACATATTTTATTCAATAGACATTTACAAAACCTCATCTTCTTTAAGTTCCTTCTCAATTTCATGGATCAGGAATAAGTGGATGATATTCAGATAATAATAGGGTGATATAAAGAAGGGCACATTGTTGTACTTTCGTAAATTAACATGTATATTAAAATCTATAGCAGAGGGACAGAATGGTTTTGATAATTGCAATGTGAAATATGCATAACTTTCTAATTTTCTGAATATTGAAATTGTAAATAAAATGATTAATATTAATCCATTGTATAAAATTATCCATGTTTTATTTACAATAAATATCATACAAATTCATAGTTTTAGCTCATATCCTCTGAATTTAAGCCCAATTTTATTCATAAAAAAATTTGTGACATATATTGCCATATGTTTGCATTTATAGTTCTACCTATCATTAGTAAAATCAATCGTATAGAAATATATGTCTATATCAATCAGATAGTGATCCACCTTTCCATTGGCCTAAAACATTGATAATGGGGATATAGCTAACCAAATTTGTCTCCTGTACCGATGATGGTAATGCATACTGTTAGACCAAAAAATGTGCTCAGTGCCCAGCTCAATTTTTATAACCTCCATGGGTGGTGGGACATTGTTTCCTCTAATTTCATCAATAATTGTGTTTCAAATATTTACAATAATTGCCCACTTTTCAAAGAACAAATAAATTGATATTAATACTTTTCAATGGGTTTGTCCATGATAATAATACATTTCACCAAGGTTTTTTCAAATTAAAAAAAAAACAATCATGAGTGTTCCCAGGCTAAACATCTGAAGTGTTTTGAACCATATAGTAATTACTTATAATAAATATATTTGAAATTTTGGAAATGGGTCATAGCTGGTTGATGATAAATAATTCCACCAAGTTTCATGAAATCTCACATTATTCTTTTTGTCATCACTGGATACTTACTTGTTAACTAGAACAGACAAAGATGATTTTTTTCAGTTTTTATTAAATTTTAAAAAATATAAAAATAAAATTTAGCCCTTCAGTTACTGGGTGTTGATAAAAAAATAAAAGTTTTAAAAACTGGTCCATATGATGACAAATTAATTAAAATAATGTTTTTCTATTTCTGGAATTGTTTCAATACTTAATTAGATCAATTAATTTTCTATTGTTAATTGAGTAAATTTTGATACTGTCATAGTTGAAGATTGTTAGTCTTGTACAAGTATTTTCACATTATTATACAAGTCTATTAATTTATTATGGCTTTTATTGCATTTGAATGTGGTAACAATAGCCTTGGGTCGCCATGGGAATAATGTAAACAAATATGCTACCTGTAATGAACTAAATAGGTCAAGACTACTGTCATGTCAATCAGATCATTACATGCCTATATATTGTTTTAGACATTGATGTCAATGGAATTATTTGTAACTGTGAACTACATGAAATCATGGATTAATTCACTAATCCCTTTATGGAGGATTAACAGTACCCTGTTGAGGATTAAACTATTAATACATTCTAATTGTACACTGGATAAAAGCACCTCCCATTAGTATTGTAGTCCAATATTGGTACTCAACAAACCACTATGTATGTTCATTCAGTGAATTTTGTATAACAAGAGGGCATTACTTGCTGTGGAGATCTAGGATTTTAGTGAAAGAGCATTATTAAATTAGAGAAATAACTAAATTAAAATGTGTGGTGGAAACCAAGTGAAAGATATCAGTGATGATAAGAAATATGGTTAGTATACAATTAATACTATTCATTGTGATTTCATTCATCAAGTAAAATCAATTGTGTTAATTGTAACATATCAAGTCCAACTATACTTGAGTTTTATTCAGTATAATTAAAACTCAACTAACATAACATTAGATTGAGACACAGTTACAACTCATTTAACCACTGATCTTCTTACTCTTGGATTCATTAGAAATTCTGAATTTGATCAGATATTCTGATATGGAAAAAGGTAAACTGAAATTCTATTGTTGAAAATACCAAAATTTTACACCAAAACAATTTATTTTATTAGGCTTCTGTGGATCTAGATCCATATTATCAAAGAAATTTCAACATTATCTAGTCCAATATTTTACATAAGAATACCATTGTTCTGTAATGTTTCAGGTGAAGAGAAAAAGTTTGATCCATCTTTCAATGGTCCTCTTAAAAATAGATCCTGTACAGATGTATTATGTTGTTTAATATTTCTAATATTTGTAGTTGGAATGCTGGTGTGTTCTGCTTTAGGTAATCAATCTTATAATTTACTATGTCTTAAAAACCAGCAAACGTATCTATAGGCATTGTGAGGTTAACCTACCCTTGTAACAAATTAATATAGCAATATCAAAAGTTATCAATTAATTATTAGGAGCTGATAAGCATATGTTTTGGTACATCTGATGACTAAATTTAATTTTTTATAAATTTTAATTGAAGGTTATGCACATGGTGATCCCATAAAGTTAGTCTACCCAACAGATAGTGATGGCAACTTGTGTGGTTCAGGAAATTTTGCGTAAGTATTTTCCACCATACTTGCATTTTAATCAGTGACCTGTGTGCTACAGGCAATACACGTTCCTTGACAGATGGAAATCGCAGAAAGAGTAGGTTAATGCCAATGTCCTGTCAAAATTTCCCTCATTGCATACTGCATGGCATTGCCTGTCTTCATTAGTCTGTCTTCATTAGCCCGTTTTCATTAGCCTGTTAGGTGCAGAAGAGTAGGACGTAACCTCTATTCATTTCAATGTTTAATCAAACCTTTTAAACTGAGATGATATTTTGAATTTTTAGTGACAAGCCAAACCTGATGTTTTTTGATTTATTGGATTGTGCTAAAATGGGAGCTGGTGTAATAGTCTATGGTTGTCCTACTCCACAGGTAAGTGTTTTTTATTACCAGTAATCTATATAACAAGTTTACATATAAACTGGTTCTAACTTTAATACCCTAGTGTCCGTCATTAATATAATTCTTGTATTATTTTATATTTTGTGTTTATTTGTTTATGGCAAGGTCTATCAATGGGATCTTACAAACAACCTAATAAACTTCTGGAATTTGTATTTTCTAAGACGTGTGATTAGGAATGTTTCAATTGTATGTTCCCTCCATTGATGGTTTAGTTGATAAAGTTCCAGTCCTTAGCCATGTAGGTCTATTTTTAGATATGGTTTAATTTCAAATTTAAAGTTGAAAAACCATTGTCCTTTATTTTCAGGTGTGTGTGGAATCGTGTACTACATCATATTATGTCTACCTACAAACTAAAGCTTTAGAAACAGCTAATGGTGGAATGATCACTTCAGAAAGAAATAAAATGTTATGTAAAAATGGTGTTGATCCTACTGCAACGGTAAAGTATTTATTACTAACAAAATTGATAACTTCTGCATTAAAATTTCCAAAAAAGTAGTGCATGCTTAAATAAGCTTGATTTTATATGTCTGTGATTCTCTGTTTAATAAAAATGACATTGAAGACCTGCATGCTTAATACACCAATAAAAAAATAATTGGTGTCACTTTCATGATAGAATTCTCATAGCATGTTGGTGCTGATTGACAATGATAAACATAATATCTCTATATTTTTTAGGCTGATGTTCAAACTTTGATAGATAATGAACAATGTGCGTCTTATTATGTAGAAACTACTGCAGGTAAATATATAATTTATCGTATTCTTTTGTAGAATAAATAAGTTACCAATAGAAATTAAATGACTCTTTATGATAATTGCCTCATATTCAGAAAGAACTAAAAATTGTATGCATATATTTATAATGTCAATTTTTAATAAATATCATTTTAGTAATTGGAAGATGTGTACCAGCTATATTTGACCAAGTCACTGATTTAGCATCTAATTTAGTTACCAATGAATCTTATACATTACAAAATAAAGATGGTACTAATATAACAGGCTCGGCTCTGGACTCTGCTAGCTAGTAAGTACTGCACTGTTTTATATAATTCTATCTAATCATTAGATAATTAAATGGAAGTAGCCTATATAGTGAGATAAGAACTCAATAATAGTTTTGCATATTTACATTATTTATACTTCTTCTCTGAAAAAAAGACTGAATGTTGTTCAATTGGTATATTATTTAATATTTATACAAGAATTTACTTGTATTCATTTGTAGTCATTTGCAAGATTTTAAATTTGTTTGTATTCCATATATTTTTTTTCAGTTATTTGGCATTATTTTATCAGTATAAAGAGTATGGTGAACTAGTTTATAAAGATATTGTAACATCTTGGATCACTCTTCTTATGTAAGTTGAGATTAATTGTACACAATGATAAAACAATTACATGTACTAATAACAATTCAGTAATAATAAGCCTTAAATGAACAGGTCGGGAAAGTAAATTCTTAGTCTTCAGATTGCTCACATTTATAAAGATATTGTTATTTTCAGTAGTCTGGGTGAAGCTGTGTTATTATTATGAAACTGTTAATATGATTGTGGTTAGGGTGATGTGATGTTTTTTATTATGAAATTGTTATTTTCAGTAAACTGGGTGATGCTGTGTTATTATTATGAAACTGTTAATATGATTGTGGTTTAAGTGATGCTGTGTTGTTATAATGAAATTGCTATTTTCAGTAGTCATGGTGATGCTGTGGTTCAATATCTGAATAATATGATTGTGGTTGAAAGTTACAATTGAAAAATGATGTCTATTTATTAGATGACCTGTTTAATGAATGAAATTGTTATTTCAAGCAACGTTTTCCAATATGGGGATTGAATTTCTTAAGTCATTGTGTTTAAAAAATTATGAAAACTGGATTTAAGGTAAATTGCTGTGTTATATTATGAAATTTTATTTTCAGTGGTCAAGGGTGCTGGTTATTGGGTTGAATTGTTTCAACAATTAAACTGATGCTTAGTATTATTTGATACTTAATTTCAGTTTTCTAGGCTGCGTGCTTTTATGTTTCTGAATTGTATGTTTAGGTTTAATGGATTGCTTGGTATTATGGTATGGTTTTTTCATGGTAAGTTATCTTAGGTATTTTGGAATGTTAATTATTATATATATGCTGATTGACATTAGAAATTTGATACTAGTGGTTATATGACGTTTATTATTATGAAATTTTATTTATGGTTAGGGGTTGCCGTATAGTTATAAGATTTTTATGAGAAGTTATTATGCGGTCTCTATTTAGTTTTTAGTATTTGTTTTTAAGAATATTATGGTAAATAATAATATGAACTAAAAACTCAGAATACTACAGCAGAAGTTGGTTTATCTCAAGCTTTTGCTTTGAATTTTAGTTATTATTTGTCTTTAAAACAAACCTGGCTGGCATTTGGTAAGTTGTTTTTTCTCATTTGAGTTATGTTTTACAAGACTGTTTTTCAAAACCTGGCTTTTAATACCTTCACTTACAATTCCATACCCTTCTTCATTAGCCTATAAGGTGCAGAAGAGAATGGCCTAAAAGTACATTCATTTCATTTACGATTCTGTTTACATTAGTTAACTGTATGCTATTCTATTGTATTTAAGTATTAGCAACGATTGTATTGTAATTAATTGTATTATTTTGTATATTTATATAGGATGTGGTTCAGCTACTGTGTTGATAATATTACTGTTGATTATATTATTTCTGTGTAGTAGAATTAGAATAGCTATCGAACTAATTAAAGAGGCTAGCAGGTTTGTTTTGAATATTTAACATTTAAGTTGTGGCCTTATTGGACCAACTTACCAAAGTATATGAGGATATAAAAATGTAATATACAAAATGTGATCCCTGATTCTACTTTGCAGCTGGGTTTGTTAACTTGGTAACCCTACTTTAAAATTCCATTTAACTAGTATTGCTTGTTTTGTATATTTATAATAATTGAGTTGAATTAATGAACTTGGTTTTCTGACTAATGAGACTTGTAATTGCAATTCGTCTTCTGTCACTTAGTTTATGTTTTTGCCTTTTTCAGAGCTGTTGGAAGTATGTTTTCTACCTTACTGTTTCCTATAGTACCATTCATATTCCAGTTAGCTTTTCTAGCTTATTGGGTTGTTAGTGCTGCGTATCCTTTTTAATTAACTTATTTTCACTTATTGTATTATTGTTCGTAATTAAAGACAAAGAACTTTATACATTTCCTTTAAAACTACAAAATAACCCGTTGAAGAAATGACTGTTAATAAATAATATTTTACATCACTAATTATTGTTTATTCCTTAACCAGTATTTAGTTTTGTTGCGTCTATGGGATCAAGTGAATACAAAGGTGAAATACAGAATACTACATCAGATGGTGTTAATTATGTATTGGAAAGAATACCTTGTACTCCTAATGTACGTTTATTACTTATGTTAATCTTCTACTCCTAATGTTCATAAATTTACTTATATTAGCCTTGTATACTCCTAATGTACATATATTACTTATGTAAACCCAGCCTTAAGATATTGTCCTGCATTATGTAATATACTTCAGGCTTACCCGAACAAGCCTATTTTGGGACCCCCCATTATTAGTACAGTTTACTAACAATTAGTAAAAGTAGATTAATAATTTTACCTCATTTATTTTATAGGATACTTCTACAGTTAATAGTATTTGTGAATTTGTTAAATATGGCGGAAATGAGTATGTACTACTTTTATTATAAAAATAGTGTTCGACACTATATTCAGTCACCATATTAGAAATATTGTTAATAATCAACATAGACCAGACATTCCTGGTACAGTTTTTATTAAGTGGCTCATTTAAACTTCACTGGGTTCTAAAGCACAGCAGTTAGAGCATTGGTTCTTTTTGCTGATGCATGTCACACAAATGGTAGTTGTGGATTCTAATATCGATTGGCATGTGAAAGTCTGACCTTGAATAAGTCATCTATAGTCATAAGTCAAGTCAACCCAGCTGTTATTGGGTATGCATTATCTGAGTTCAATGCCCAAAGTTTTTTTTAGCACCCTTTCCTCATTTTATAAATTTGATTTCATATGCTATTTCTAGAATAGACTATTAATGCATTATTCTTTCTCTCTTCATTGTAATTTATTATATTTTTCAGATACACTATATTTATGCAGATTTATATGTTGTTTGTATTTCTATGGGTGATGAATTTTATTGTGGCTTTAGGACAGATTGTGTTAGCTGGAGCCTTCGCCTCATACTATTGGGCATTTAATAAACCTGATGATATCCCAGCATTCCCACTTGTAGCCTCATTTTGGAGAGCCATCAGGTAAGTTTACAAACCTTTATCTCAAGAAAATTTTATATGGCGAAAATCTAAAGAAAATGATATCATAATTTGTTGTTCAAACATTTAAATTAACCCATATTGTATTTCCTCTTTCAGATACCATCTTGGATCCATAGCCTTTGGTGCTTTTATAATAGCTGTCATTCAAATGATCAGAATTGTGTTAGAATACATTGATGCCAAACTCAAAGGAGCTGAGAATGCTATAGCCAAGTTCTTTTTAAAGTAAGTATCTTTTTTTTTTCCATCAGTTTAATATTGTGATTACATTAGACTTTCAATAACAACTACAGATCAAAGTATTATTTATGATGTATCCTAACTTTGAATTTTTATTTCAGATGTTTGAAATGTTGCTTTTGGTGCTTAGAAAAATTTATGAAGTTTCTGAATAAAAATGCTTATATTATGGTAAGTTGTGACTCATTATTCTTTAATATTTGAAAAAAAAATATTCCTGACTTTGAACACTGATTATAAATGTTAAATATGTATAGATTGATGAAAAGTGTAAATTTTCAATCAATATTATTGAATTTTACAGATTGCTATTAGAGGGAAGAATTTTTGTGCCTCAGCGAAAGATGCATTCTTTTTGATAATGAGAAACATAGTCAGGTAAATGATTGATTTTATCATTGTTTCATGAATATATATATATATATAGACTACCACGCATTTAATGTTTCACTAAGGATTTAAGTCATGAAAGATATCAGTTGATTGTAATTGGTCGTCATTTTTTTATGATATTTTTTCAGATGTGTGGTTATAGATAAAGTAGCTGATTTTTTACTGTTTTTAAGTAAACTGATTGTCACAGCAGCCATTTGTAAGTAATATTAATTGTTTAAAGATAATTAGATCGTCATGTATGGACATTATTTTTCATGTATTTCATTCTTGAAGATTTAGATGGTGACAGCCATATTTTTATTAGCTGATTGCTGCTAGTACTAAAATAGTATTTTGTTGATATTTCTTATGAAGAAATGTATACCTTTATATTATATTGTTTCTTTTTCAGGTGTTGGATCATACTTTTGGTTTCAGGGAAGCATTCCATTCTTTACAAATTATGTTCCCAAATTAAATTTCTACCTCACACCAGTTATTGTAAGTAAATCAATTGCTTTCGAGTCAATACTTCTTGAATAATATCAATATGTTCCTAAAGCAACGTTTGTATATATGAACCATTGCTTATGAGGAACATGGAATAATATAATATGCTTTATTGCTAATTAATGTTCGATAAATCATAAGAGAAAAAAACATTGCATTGTTTTCAGAAGCTATTTAATAAACCGATGAATTGAGTTCCATTAATTAATATTTTCTTGAAATTTTATCAGAAAAAAATATTAAAATAATTGTCTCATTTATATATTTCTAGGTATTGACATTATCAACATTTATAACAGCTTCCCTGTTCTTCAGTGTATATAGTATGGCAGTTGATACTTTATTTATCTGTTTCTGTAAGTTGTTTTTATTTCAATTGTTTTATTGACATGTTTTAAATAACCAAGAAAATATGGCTGGCATGACATTTATTTTTCTACATGTGTTGAAAAGGTGAAATGCAGACTTTACTTGATCTGAATAAGGAAGGTTAATTTTCTCTTGAGGTATAAGACTTCAGGATTAAGAAATGTCCTTTGAAATATACTAGGTTGTCTAGTAGCCTATATTGGCATACCATTTTATTCTTTTACCACTCCAGTTATACATTAGTTGTTTGTACATAAGAATTTCTTAATTGTGCTAATTTTATGTTTTTCAGTGGAAGATTTAGAAATGAATGATGGTAGTTCAAGTAAACCTTATTATATGAGTAAAGGTTTAATGGGATTACTTGGCAAGAAAAATAAAACCGAAAAGAAATAATGTTAGATTATATATGATTCTTGTTATAAAGTTGGTGAAAAGATAAATACTCTTCCATGGTGAACTACTAATTAGACACACCAGGAGCTATAACTGAGATAAAACTCAGTTTATTTCTAGATTCTATCTTGCCTGACTGACTCATTGAGTTAATCTTTTGAGATAAGACATGCCAAAACTGTGATATTTATATTATATTTGTAGAACTTTTGTAAATTGAATTTTACATTTATTTACATAATATGATATTTACAAAAAAATATTTATTGTGTTGGAATTTCATTTATCAAGGATTTTTTTGTATGATTTGTATCAATGTGATTATTAAGTATTCTTTAAAAATTGGAAAAAAAGTTTTTTTATTTAATGAGGGATTTGTTCCACAGTAGGGATAGGAAAAGGTTCAAATAAGCTAATTGGGGATTATGTAACTCAAATCATAGTAATACTTCTAAATACTCAGGGATATTTTAAGTGTTGTATGTATGTTAGGTTTTTGGGGTTTTCTGAAGAGTATTTGTAAAAATTTGTCATATCCAGCTAAATTTTATCTATGAAATTGAAAATGCAATACTATGTTTATAACTTGTGAAAAAGAATGAATTAAAATTTTTAAAAATGGATCTGTTTTAATTAGTAGACCTTATAATGCCATACTTTTTATGTGAACAGAAAACTGTTACTTAATGACGCTAAGTTTTTGTAGTCTGTCTCTGTCACACCTGGAGCAAAAGTTACCTGCCCTAATGCAAAAGCGATGGCGCTTGTCAAATTTGGATATCCAGTCTTAATTTTGACCGCGTCTTGTATTAGTATACCCTGTAAAACGTGACTAATTTCCCCGGGAAGTAAACTTGTTGTTGAAGTAGGTAATAAAAATAGAACTAGTTTTAGTTGTCGAAGTATCAGCAATATACAACTAGTGTTTGAAATGGCTGAGGAGGAGCACAACATGGTCGATGAGAAAAAATATGGTAAGGGAAAACATTATTAGGTTTATCTGATTTTTAATCCAGGGCCAGGGCAGAAGCGGAGATTTGGCTTGAATGAATATAGTAAGCCTAGGTTAGGCTACGATACTGAAAGGCCAGATAAAATGGAGATTGTTGATTGTCAACTTACTACTGAGTTATTTGTTGTTGACAGCAACTCTTTTTGGAGTGACGGTCACAGTCATCTTTAATTGACCTTGGCCTTGGGTCCTGATTGGGTTGACACCTGTCACAATTATGGCTGACTTAACTTTTACATTGTTACTGTCCAACAGACAAAGAAAGAAAGACACCCCCTCTCCCTGGCCATGGCCCTGACTGCAATGTTGTTCTTTAACTTTAGAACATTTTCTATGCAAATGTGCTATATTTTTGTCTGTTTGGTTATTTCTAAAATCAACATCCCTGGTAAACATCCAAAAAGAATTTACCCATGAATTTGTAGCAACCATAATAGATTTGATTAAATAAACATTTAAAGTAAAATTCATTTTCAAGACAAGAATAAACTTTTTTTTAAGGATTATATTTTTTTATAGACCTGTCTGATAGTATAGTTTTGAAAAATTGTTTTTTTGTCATAATCTAATTTTTGATAATAATATGATGATATCAACTTGAATTGCCTTTCTTATTCACCTAATTGATGTAAGTTAATAGAAATAGTTGGGTCAGGCTTGTTTTCATAAATTTAAACTAGAAGTAAACCAATTCAATAAATCTAAAATCTACAAAGATATCTCTATTGGTAAATTACTCTTTATAATTCAATGCAGAAAAAACAATTGATTAGCCTACTGTCAATATTTACTGAACTAACCAAGCCAGTACATATATCTTTATTTGATTGCCTTTCCTGAATTACCACTGAAATTTCTACTTTCTGTCTGGAAAATGGAATTTTCCTTAGATTCTTGTAAGCTTTTTTTCTGACTTTCTCTTTCTCAATTTTCAGGCAAACCTCGTGAATATGATCCATCATTTCATGGCCCTATAGAAAATAGGTAAGTAGCAATAAGATATTTTATGAATAATTTGATGGGTGTGTTTGTGTTATTACATTTTGTTGAATTTGTCATTGTCTATAACATATTTAAGTTGCCTCTAGTAACCTAGAATATTTCTGGAATGGTGAACATTGGTGCTGGTTAATAGTGTTCTGTCCATAACAGCCAATTGAAACTCAAATGATTTGGAGAAACTAAGACTTTTGTTTAGTTTAAAAAAATTTCTGCCTTAAAAGATTCATTTGAATTTTCAAATTTCAGTCCAAATTAAGAGTTATCCTTCTGTGTCAATGTTTGAAGTAAATTTATCAAGGACCCGTATTTCTAAAGAAATTAGCAAAATATTACATTTAAAATTTAAATTTGAATGATAGGCAAAATTTCACAGTTTTTTTATAATGTAGATATTCTCAGTTGATCAATAAGTCAATATGACTGTACCAGTATTGATATCTAGGCACTAAACAGGTATAAAATTTCATATCATTTCCTGTAAATTACCTACTTCCGCAAATTTTACATGATCTATAATTGAATTATGACTAAGTTTAAAAACTGAATCCACTATAAATGTGCCAAAATTTTGGAAAAGCCATAAATCAGTTCACCATGATAAGTTAACTTATAGTAGTGGATCTAGGTCTGAAGCAAGGACTAGTTTCAGTTTCCTTGATTTTAACAATTCTAAAAGAAGTTGAATGATCAATGTTTTCAGAAGTTAATCATTTAACGCCCTCATCTTTCGCAAAGCTTCAAATGAATAGCATCTTTGTACCAGTATAGTTTATATCACTAATAAACCTAATGAAAATACCAGTATATCTTATATCTATTTTATAATCTTTCTCTCTAATGGAATATTGTGACCTATTTTCTAAGAGTATTTAAATATATATTGCACAAGCAATACACACTTTCAACATATTGCTTCTATTACCACTTACATCAGACTGTATATGTGAGAACATAAACTTGAATGAAAGTTATAAAATAAGGATATTGATAGCTGCAGGGAATATTCTCTCTCACTGTGACACCTGATAGCACTCTTCAGTTTGGTTTATTTAGATGTAAGAGTTAACAAAATATTAATATAGAATATATATTTTTATGTTAGAGACTTTAAAGATGGCTTTACCTATTTTAAATAGTAGAATAATGCAAATAATTTGATTATTGGTGTTTTTAATAAATTATCCGTATATTCATTTTAGAAAGGAATGCAAATGTTGAAAGGCTAAAATACAATTTAATCAATTCCGCTAAATTTGGACTCGACAATGTTTGTTTATCACCAAATGACTTGCAGCTATATTTGAATTTATGGGCCACTCTTTCATATTTAAATACCGGTATATTATTATCCAAAACTATTTGAAAGTATTTATATAACTGATTAAAATTAATTCATCATCTGTTTACAAAATGAAATTGAAAAATAATCTTTTGTGTTGATGTAGATTATAATATATGGAGTACCAAAATATTTCAGTAGCTGTTGCATATAATTTGAATTAATCATATATGTTCATGTCTCTTCAAGTGGTTAATAGTTGAATAGACAAATTGATCGTTCTATCAGATCAGAAAACTTGTCTGCATTCCCTTTTAAAATTACATTTTTTACATGTTTATTAAAAACTTTGGAGACAAACTTGTATTTTCCCAATCTATTATATATATAAGAGGAAGTGTCTGTGTGTGTGTACATCGCCATAGCTCAAAGACGGAGGCAGACAGGAAGGAGATGCTGTGCATGCACAATCCTGTATAAGCAAGGATGTGCATCTGAGTCTTTGTTTTGGCATTTGTTGTTTACTTTGTCCAAAATGTTAAATCAACAATCATGCAAACGCAGTAAACAAGCCTTCCAGAAATGTGAAGAACATTCCAGAGCCAATATAAGGGAGTGACCATAACTGAGAGACGGTGAGACTGTGGATGCATATTCCTGGAAATGCAAAGACGTGCACCTGTGTCTTTGTTTACACATTCGTTGTTTACTTTGTCAAAAAACACACTGAAGACTGTCGAGTGAAACGGCATAATTTTCTTTTATTTACTTGGGCTATTAATAGATTTACCAATGGTTATCAAGTACGTGAAGGCCGATGACAAATTGTTTTTGGATAACCATGTCTACAATTTAAACCAATAGAATGCCTCTCAAATATTCGGCGCCGATATTTTAAACTTTTATGTAAATAACCTCTGGCGAAGCCAGGAATAAGCGCTAGTTATAAATAAGAACTCCCCTACTTTCGCTTGATAAGTATTAGCCATGCAATATTTGAATATATATGTATAAATGAATGAAAATAAGGGAACCATTTTCAATGTTTTGTAGTATTAATGACTTATTGCAAGTGAGTTACTACTAAGGAATGACTCAAAATGACATTTTTCTTAATGAATTGATATATAAATTTCCTTCCCGAATATAAGTTGTAAAATTGTTACAGTATGACGATAAGTGATGACTAATGGACCATAGAGTATACATGTACTTGTTAACCACTTGCATTATCTTAATAACCATCAATCAAATTTTGCAATTTTTATTTTACACTTAATTATTCAATACCTGAAATATATGGACAATAATTGGTATCAAATTTTGTATTGGTTCTAATAATTTGATAGTGACTACATGTCTGGTATGAAAATAGTTTGATAAATATATATTATGTATCATATCAGTCTACATGATCAATTTACAATGACATTTTAATATACAACAATAGATATTATTATCAAGTCCCTCATGATATTTATACAACAACATTGTCAGACTAAACATGACATACATATTTAATGTCATGATAGAACCGAGTATGTAATAGCTCTGCCATTTCCAGGCAACTCTCAAAGGTTTTACAAGAACTTCAGAAAATTAGAATATTCCAACTAGAATAATTGTCCCTGGAGCACTTAATGACACCTGAAAACATTTTTTAGACACCCACAAATTTATTTCTTTTGATCCGTTCACATTTGTTTGTGCTCACTCTACAGGCTACTATCCTTTATGGATTCTTTTAATTTTAATTTTGTGGGTCAGTGGCATTATCCGGATAATCTCCCTATCGGTTTTCAAGATGATTGGATAATTTTTCACCGAAATATTGTGTCTGACATTTTTCACATTTTTCATTAGCTATAGGGTGAAACTCGTTTTCACTCTACAGGCTACAATTCTTAATGGCTACTCTTGATTTTATTTTGAGGGTCAGTGTCATTATTAAGATGATCCCTGTCGATTTTCATGATGATCCAATAATTTTTCACCGAAAATATTGTGTCCAACTTATGTTCGCATTTTCATAGTGCAACTCTGCTCACTCTACAGACAACAATTATTTATGGATTCTTTTGTTTTTTGTTTTGTCTGCTTACAATCCTCTATAGAATAGACATGAATCAATTGTGAATGGACAACAAGCAATGATTTGTACTTGCAATCAAAGCTGCTGATGGGCATATGTCACCTTGCTTCGCACGGCTACCTTACCATCTCTTTAAAGGCATTCAAAAGGTGACCTTTCATTGTATCTTAGTAATACATTTATTACATTATTCTGATTCTAGTCTAGTATCTTCTGTCCATGCAAATAGAAATCTGACCTGACAATGCTGTTCCTATAATAAGACAATACTATGCTAGGAAATTTATTGCTATTGTATTTTTCAGATCATGTACAGATATATTTTGTTGTATTTTATTTGTAATATTTATCATTGGAATGATAGCCTGCTCCATTGTAGGTTAGTTCATTTCTTATCATCAGCATTATTTAAAACAATGTATTTTTACCGCTGATGAAAATCAATTTCCTTCTTCCTGCTAGTTTCAGTTACATAGATAATGGATGATAAATGTTTAGGTAATTTTAAGTTGATTGAACAGAACCTGAAACAAATTGTTACTAAGATTTTTTTCTGCTGTGCATTTATCTCATGTTGCTACTGATACTTGACAAGTAGCTAATGTTCTTTCAGTCTAAATAATATAAGACTAAACTTTTATTCTGATTTTTTAAAAAATTTAGCCACTTCATTTAAGTTCTAACGACAGTCTCTTGAACCTTACCTGCTTTAATCTGTTAAATTCCTAAACTCTTTGTGTTTGGTTCAACAGGTAAGGTCAAAGGGTTGATATGATGAATGTCCAAGAACCCCATTGTTAGACCTTAAATGAAGTGACTAAATTAGAAATTAAAGATGATAAAAAAAAAGGAATGAAAGTTTGGTCTGATTTTAATTAGATTGATTTTTGACTACAATTAATTGATAAAGACGGAAGTACCTTCATCGAAACGTCACAAGTTATTTATTAAAGTAATTGTTATCCATATAATTGTGTCAAGTTAATGAATTGATAAGTATAAAATACATGTATGATTATTATTATTAAATGTCTGATATTTTCAGCCTATTCCCGGGGTGATCCTCAGAGACTGATACATCCTACAGATTCTAAAGGTCGACTTTGTGGACAAGGGGACCTAGCGTAAGTGTATACATTTCATAATATTTTATCATATTGTATTTCTATTCTTTGATAAGCTCATGAATTGTAACATTCAATTCACAGACAAGTAGTTTTACAGATAATATATATTTTTGTAAAATTGACTCGAAGCTAACTAAGGAATTAATGGAAATCTTGTAAAAATCTTTTGCAGCAAGAATATTGTAATTTTTTTTTTTTTTTTAGTGATAGACCCTATCTGTTTTTCTTTGATTTATTTCAATGTTTTAAAATGGGACCAGGAGTTGCCCTGGCAGGCTGTCCAACACCACAGGTAGGATTTGGCTCTATCATATTCTTTCATACCTGATATGATAAACAAGTGACCCGTAACTCTTTTTAGACTTTTGTTTGATTTATTTACTAAATAGTTAATATCAATGATTCTGTTGAACCAACTCATCAGTTTGCAAATGCATTATAATCTATATGTGATATTATGTTTGAAGGTGTGTGTGAAGAAGTGTCCTAGTTTTCAATATGTCTATCTACAAGCTAGAGTAGACAGTACAGCTAGAAATAAGACTATTTGTGTTGAAGGTGTTGATCCCAACAAGGTAATTAACATTGTTAATTGACATTTTAATTAAATTAAACAGTTGACATATCAAAGTTAACTAGTTGAATATTGTCACAAATCTAGTTCATCATGACATACTTGGTTATATTTTGACTTTTGGCATTAGCCATTTGATAAGAATTATTTATCAGACTGGATTCAAGGTTGATCCAAGCAATCTAAATTTGATAATAAATTTAATGTTACTTTTTCCAAAATCCATGACCTCTAAACAGTATCCATTCTGATCATCACTACCACAAAACGGTAGGAAAGACAAATTATTGAACTGAATTTGCCACTTTCATTTTGACCCTCTTCTGATACCGCAAGTAGCCTGTAAATGATTGTTTACAGGCCACAGTCAAATTACATACAGATTTCATGAAACACATTTTGAGATAATATTGAATTTAGACTCATTCCTGCATGATACTTTACTGATTTTTTTGAAACAACCTGTAATGTTATTTATAGAATTGATGATTATTATAAAATATTGTGAAAACTGTTGGCAAAAGTAAGGCTACTGTAAAATTTTTCGAAAAAGCGAATGTAGAGTGTACCAGATGTTTACACATTATCTGGTGAAAATAGATCAAATTATCTTTAATTGAGGAATTGAAGGCATGCAAAAGTGGTAGAAGCCTGACAACATGGCTAGATTACAATGTGTACATCTATATATACTAATATAATTAATTTTAGGGGACAATAGATGATTTTGAGAGTTTAGTCCAAAAAGATTATTGTGCAGCTTATTTTGTCAACTCTACCTCAGGTATTTTCTTGTTTCACCATTTTTTACAATGACCTCATTTAGTATTTTTGAGATCATAAGTTTGCTATCCAAAAATTTGCTGGGAAATCGGTAGATCATGACTTAAATACATGCTAGTATAATCGTTCAGCTTCAATACAACATAGTTTTAGATACTATCTTTGGATTTTACAAACTCCAGATTCTCATATTAGTGATGTAGGACTTACATGTACTAACGTATTTATATAGATGGGACCCAGTGCACTAGGATAAACACATATAGACCTTTGCAATTTTATTACCTTTGATTTAACAAATTACAGAAATGTAAATAATATATAATTGTAGTTGTTGGAAGATGTATACCATCAATATTTGATAAGATATTTGATAAAAGTGCTGCCATAGTTACTGAAGGTGGAGAACAATTAAAGACTGCTGCAGGAGAAGTGGTTTCAGGTGATATGTTACAGAATGGTACCGAGTAAGTTTCCCTGCTTTCATGTTTCTAAGGGTATTATACGAGAAAACAGTTTCAAATGTGTAGATTTCCCATGAATATGTATGTCCTAGCTTCATAAATCATATTACCATTCATTAGTCATGACCATTGTTATTTACATAAGGTTTCAGCTCCTGAGTCATAATCCAAAGGGCTAAATTGAATTTGAGTGCCACAAAATTTCTTCTTAGGCTGTAGACGCTAGTATGACAGTGTATGCTCATTGTTCTGAAGCTCCAGATGCCGCTTAGCATATGGGTTTGTCAAATATTTATTGGGTTTGTCAATTGTTTATTTTGTATACATAAATAAAATATTTACTGTAGATATCTAGCTAAGTTTGATTCTGTAAGAGAATATGGTGCTTTGATATTTAAAGATATTACTGCCTCATGGTACACAATAATTATGTAAGTGATTTATAGTGTATATTGATTTTAATGTCCTATCAATAAGACATATAAAATTACCGCTTCACTGCATTTACTTATTCATGATATATAGAGAAAACACTTAATTTTTATAAAAAAAAATATGTTATAAAACTCAGTTCTAGTTATCTCTGTTCAAAATGAATTTCTGATGTATGGTGTATATGAAAAGGAAGACCATATGAACCTTGAAATGTGGTTTTATATTGTTTCAGTGGACTATGTATTGTGATGATTATATCGTTTATATGGACGGTGTTATTACGGTGGATTGTGGGTGTTGTAGTATGGTTTACTATGTTGGCGTTTATTGGTCTCTTTGGTTTCAGTAAGTTTTTATTTCAAGCATAAGTGTATTTGAATCATTTTTTTTACTCATCAGCTTCATTTTATTTCATTCTGCTTTTAAATAGAGTTTAAAAAGCACTGATCACAAAATGACAACAGATTATTTGTTCTTGAATTGATTCATTAAGAATTAAAGGGTGTTGCATGTTTCTATTGTAAAATGGTAGACTTACATAAATAGTTGATGTTTTCTCTGGATAGTGTATCATTGAATAATTGTTATATTCAACTTCAAATGGTTCTACATCTATAAAATTGTAGTAATTGTAAAAATTCATAACTGATGAGATATTCTATGAAATCATTACCATGTTTGTTTTAATAATTGTAATAATTATTACTGAATTTGATTGATAAAATGTTCATTTGATCTTTTCAGGTACTTATTACTGTTATTCTAGATATTATGATTTAAAGAACCTAAATTCAACAGCTGAATTTGGATTAGCTCCTGCTTTTGTTGGAAATTTTGAATATTATTTATCATTGAGACAAACATGGTTGGCTTTTGGTAAGTGCAAAATCTTCATTATGACTGTGTTATTTCATAACGGCATAATGGCATATGGTGGAAAAACACTTGGTTTGAGGAACACTTGGTTTGAAGGTTGGAACAACACTTGGTTTGAGGGTTGGAACACCACTTGCTTTGAGGGTTTGAACAACTTGCTTTGAGGATTGGATCATTTGTAGGATGTACCTTAGTTGTTTATAATGTTTATATCTGTCTATTGTAGGATATACCTCAGTTGTTTATAATGTTTATATCTGTCTATTGTAGGATGTACCTCACTTGTTTATAATGTATATTTTAGGATGTACCTCAGTTGTTTATAATGTTTAGTTCTGTCTATTGTAGGATGTACCTCAGTTGTTTATAATGTTTATTTCTGTCTATTGTAGGATGTACCTTAGTTGTTATAATGTTTATTTCTATCTATTGTAGGATGTACCTCAGTTGTTTATAATGTTTATTTCTGTCTATTGTAGGATGTACCTTAGTTGTTTATAATGTTTATTTCTGTCTATTGTAGGATGTACCTCAGTTGTTTATAATGTTTATTTCTGTCTATTGTAGGATGTACCTTTAGTTGTTTATAATGTATATTTCTGTCTATTGTAGGATGTTCCTCAGTTGTTCATAATGTTTATTTCTGTCTATTGTAGGATGTACTTCAGTTGTTTATAATGTTTAGTTCTGTGTATTGTAGGATGTACCTTAGTTGTTTATAATGTTTATTTCTGTCTATTGTAGGATGTACCTCAGTTGTTTATAATGTTTAGTTCTTTCTATTGTAGGATGTACCTTAGTTGTTTATAATGTTTATTTCTGTCTGTTGTAGGATGTACCTCAGTTGTTTATAATGTTTATTTCTGTCTATTGCAGGATGTACCTCACTTGTTTATAATGTATATTTCTGTCTATTCTAGGATGTACCTCAGTTGTTTATAATGTTTATTTCTGTCTATTGTAGGATGTACCTTTAGTTGTTTATAATGTATATTTCTGTCTATTGTAGGATGTTCCTCAGTTGTTTATAATGTTTATTTCTGTCTATTGTAGGATGTACCTCAGTTGTTTATAATGTTTATTTCTGTCTGATGTAGGATGTACCTTAGTTGTTTATAATGTTTATTTCTGTCTATTGTAGGATGTACCTCAGTTGTTTATAATGTTTATTTCTGTCTATTGTAGGATGTACCTTTAGTTGTTTATAGTGTATATTTCTGTCTATTGTAGGATGTCCCTCAGTTGTTTATAATGTTTATTTCTGTCTATTGTAGGATGTACTTCAGTTGTTTATAATGTTTAGTTCTGTCTATTGTAGGATGTACCTTAGTTGTTTATAATGTTTATTTCTGTCTATTGTAGGATGTACTTCAGTTGTTTATAATGTTTAGTTCTGTCTATTGTAGGATGTACCTCAGTTGTTTATAATGTTTATTTCTGTCTATTGTAGGATGTACCTCAGTTGTTTATAATGTTTATTTCTGTCTATTGTAGGATGTACCTTTAGTTGTTTATAATGTATATTTCTGTCTATTGTAGGATGTTCCTCAGTTGTTTATAATGTTTATTTCTGTCTATTGTAGGATGTACTTCAGTTGTTTATAATGTTTAGTTCTGTGTATTGTAGGATGTACCTTAGTTGTTTATAATGTTTATTTCTGTCTATTGTAGGATGTACCTCAGTTGTTTATAATGTTTAGTTCTTTCTTTTGTAGGATGTACCTTAGTTGTTTATAATGTTTATTTCTGTCTGTTGTAGGATGTACCTCAGTTGTTTATAATGTTTATTTCTGTCTATTGTAGGATGTACCTCACATGTTTATAATGTATATTTCTGTCTATTGTACCTCATTGTTCATTGTTTATTTCTGTCTATTTAGTGTTTTTTATTGAAAAGGATGTACCTCAGTTGTTTAAAACTGTATATTTCTGTCTATTGTAGGATGTACCTCAGTTGTTTAAAACTGTATATTTCTGTCTATTGTAGGCTGTACCTCAGTTGTTTAAAACTGTTTATTTCTGTGTATTGTAGGATGTACCTCAGTTATTTAAAACTGTTTATTTCTGTCTATTGTAGGATGTTCCTCAGTTGTTTAAAACTGTTTATTTCTGTGTATTGTAGGATGTACCTCAGTTGTTTAAAACTGTTTATTTCTGTGTATTGTAGGATGTTCCTCAGTTGTTTAAAACTGTTTATTTCTGTCTATTGTAGGATGTACCTCAGGTTTAAAACTGTTTATTTCTGTGTATTGTAGGATGTACCTCAGTTATTTTAAAACTGTTTATTTCTGTGTATTGTGGGATGTACCTCAGTTGTTTAAAACTGTTTATTTCTGTCTATTGTAGGATGTACCTCAGTTGTTTATACTGTATATTTCTGTCTATTGTAGGATGTACTTCAGCTACTATTCTAATTATCTATATTATTGTTATGATATTTCTAATCAAGAGAATCTGTATAGCTATAGAGTTAATTAAAGAAGGAAGCAAGTAAGACATTAATTATTATTATCTCCTTGTTCATCTATTGATAATATGGTTTTAGCTCTGTCAAAATTGGGAATATGGAGGGGTATCGTTGCCAAAGCTGTGTGCAAAGTCAAGATTGTAAGTCAAAAATTCATATTTCCACATGTCACGTTTTACAAAATTCATTCTCTACAAAATCAGAATGTCGCAATTTGAATTGCAAAGTAAATTATTACTCATTTCGGTTTTCAAGATTGTCAATTATAACAATGAAAACGCCAACTTAAAATCGCTTTCTAACAATCTTAACTTCTGCATTTTGCATCAATGACATTACCAACTGTGTATTCTCGACTTTGCATTCTCGACATCTGTAAACTCGACGTCTGTATTCTTGAACGTTTACCATGTAATGTTCTGTGACTTACTTCATAAGCATATTACGGAAATCCATGGAAGTTATAAAAGGTGACGTTAAACTATCATTAACACATTACAGAAATCCACGGAAATTTTGAAAGATGACGTAAGACCTTCATTAGCATATTGATTGATTCTCAACTAAAACAGTAAAGTTATGATGGAAAAAGTGAGAAAAAGTAACATTAGTTGGAAAATTTCTTATTTTTTCTAAAACTGTATTATGTTAGGAAAATAAATGAATTTTTTTACCAGCCTTGTTGAATCAGGTCAAACCTTACAGAGGAGGGAAGGGGGGCCAATTTTTTCTGTAATTGTAATTTACGAGACATACCCATCTAACAAATAATCACTTAATTATAAGTTTTCTATTAAATGTACACCATTAATGTTGCATCAGAATCAAACCCAAGAATTTGATCATTAAATTGACTGAGCAAGCTCGGTTTTAATAATGGATTTGAACAAACAGATAAAAAGGATTAATGTATAAAAAATTACATTTCGTGAATTTTAAGTACCGGTAATTTGAAAAAGAAACTGCCTTATGTGCAGTAAACAACTGGTTCTGTAGGGAGCAGTAATGGATTCAGTATTATTACGAGAATTTCCGTAATAGTAATATGCTAATGAAGGTTTAAAGTCGCCTTTTTAACTTCCGTGGATTTCCTTAATATGCCAATGAAGTAGGTCATAGAACCTCATATGGTAAACGTTCAAGAATACAGATGTCGAGTTTACAGACGGCAAGAATGCAAAGTCAAGAATACACAGTTGGCGTTTTCATTGTTATAATTATGACAATCTTGAAAACTGAAATGAGTAATTGTTTACTTTGCAATTGAAATTGCGACATTCTGATTTTGTAGAGAATGAATTTTGTAAAACGTGACATGTGGAAATATGAATATTTGACTTGCAATCTTGACTTTGCACACAGCTTTGGCAATGATACCCCTCCATATGGGAATGCTCCTTTGAAAAAATCAGTCTTTATTGAACTTGTTGAAATTGTTTTAAACTCAAGCCGTAGAGTTTTCATATAGATTGTAATTTTTCATCACAGAATCTTGATAGTTACAAAAATCAAACACAGTAGATTAGATATAATTTTCACAAATAATAAATCACAGAATCTTGATGGAATTAAAGAGAAATTGATTTAATATCATATTAGTACTGCTCATAAACAAACATAAGGCGGTTCTAGAGTACCTTCAGAGTGACCCAGACCAAAAACAAAACATAAGGTGCTTTAGGAAGATCTCTCTTCTTCTATGACATTGGAACGTTCAATATATCATAACCAAGTGACTATAAAGTTATATTATATATTTGTAGAGCTATTGGTAATATGATGTTTACATTGTTATGGCCCCTAACACCATTTATATTACAAATATTAATAGCAATCTACTGGGGCTCTAGTGCTATATATATTGGCTCTATGGGTCCTCCAGAATATGTCAGAAATGAATCCAGTGCATCAGCAGCTGATGGTATTGATGTTATTTTACAACAGATACCTTGTGACGCTTCAGTGAGTACTTTCTATATTCTTAAATCAAGGGCTTACTGGAAGCTTCCTTATTTGAAAAAACATTATCTACATTAAACTTGAAAACTTTAAAAATTGATTTGTATAAGACCTAGACCATATTAGGAATATCAGAAGTTGAGCTGTAGTCAAATGTGGTAACAATCACTGGTTAAGAAATGGTTAAAATGTCCAAATTAAAGAACAATATCTAAGCTTGGTATTTCTCGTAAAGATGGTTAATAAATACACTTATGCTTTGTTAAGTTTGGAAACATAATAGTATATACATGTAATATATAAATCATATAATAATGTTTGATGTGAGATCAATTTGTTAGAAATAGTAATTGTGTTAAATAATTTTCTAGGATAATGATACTACAGGAAAACTGTGTCACTTTGTTAAATATGGTGGAAATGAGTAAGTTTTATTTAAACTGTTAAATCGTTTACAAAATTAACTTTGCCATTAAACAGTGGCGTTTCAGAAAATTAGTGGGGTTGGGGGTCCACAGCCTCCCCAAGATTAAAGGCTGACTCGATTTAAGCCTCGTTTTCAAATCTGTTATTTCAATAATCACCCCTCTTGATAATTCTGAGGCTCCTACTTGCCCATGACCAATTAATTCCGAGGAAAGGCCTTTAGATACATTCCTTACAGACCTCTTGATGTATTGACTATTGTAATAGCAGCAATAAGACATTGGTTTTTGATTTGATCTAAATCACTGTATATTAATTGTTTTAAAAATTTCAGGTACACAATATTTATGCAGGCCTTCATGCTCTTTATGTTTTTCTGGTTGATGAATTTTGTTGTTGCCCTGGGTGAAATGGTTCTAGCAGGTGCCTTTGCCTCTTATTATTGGGCTTTTGAGAAACCAAAAGACATTCCAAACTATCCTCTTGCTTCATCATTATATAGAGCTCTAAGGTGAGATTTTTTCTTCTTTAAATATATATCTCTTTCATCATTATCACACATTAACCAACTTTTCAGTACTTCAAAAAAAAAATAAACAAAAAACAGCTTTTAAAAAAAATTAATGTTTTCCACTGGTCTTGAAAACAGCTATGCATCACTTGTAAAATATATTCTTATAATGTTCCTTGCTAAGTACTTTAAGATTTCAATAAGATGATTGTTTTGTTTGTGTTTGTAGATATCATATTGGTTCTCTAGCATTCGGAGCTCTATTAGTAGCTATTGTACAGATGATTCGAGTTGTTTTGGAATATATTGATCAAAAACTAAAAGCCAGTGAAAACAAATGTGCACAGTATTGTATGAAGTAAGATTATTTTATCAATTTATATTTGATAAATAATTTGTTTTACTTTTGGATATACTAGGGTGAAGATATTTCTGGATTTTGGGAATAAATTTCAATTTGTTTTAGAATTTTCAGGTATTAACTTGTAGCAACCAACTGAGTTAAAACTTTAATTTAAATTGTGTTTAAAAATTGGATATCGTCGCTGCGCTATCAATACCTCGTAAGTCATTTTGGGCAACTTTTCAGGAGAGCTAAAAAACTGTTTTAAACGCAGGCTATTCAATAAATCTTATCAAATTTTGAACCTCATTAATAAGCAACATACGAGCCGAATCTGTAAAGAAAGAATCTGCGCTATGATATGTGTGGTGATGAAAAGACGACATACGAGATATTGAACAAAAATATCTTTCCCAAATCCTGATGTACGAGATTTAGATCGATCCGTATGTCGATAAATGGGATATGCGATATTTTTTATATCACAGGACGGAAGAGGATATAAGATAAAATACGCACTAGTAGCGAATTAAAGGGTCTGGGGAGATTAAATAAATATATGTAGTCCATCAAGTAATTTAGTTTATACATAATTTCACCGCTAACATCATACTGAATTACCCTAAGATTTGTGACTACACTATCACCAACCTTGGAACCTGGACGAATAGAAGTATAATATTTCAATGCGGAATAGTTTTTAAAGAAATTGTGAGACAAGAATTGGACCACATATGGTTTCTCGAGTCGCGCATCTCTGATTTTATCTACATAATTCTGAGGGTGATATATAGGTTTTCTTTTAAGCTTTCTCTCGATCACACTGTGGATGGAGTCACACTCCATTTGGGTGTGTCCCCGTTCCAGGTATTTATGAGTTATTGTAACCCCCTTTTGTTTAGCAATGAGAAGGAGTGTGTTGGAAAGAGTAACATTCCGATTTTGGTAATTACAACCGTCGCTGTAAATAATAATCTCAGAAATAGTTTCATCAATGTGATTTAAGTAATTATAGATGCATGAGCAGAATGAATTGGCTGTTAAATCACCTTCGGACTCGTGCCAGAAATAGCACATGCCAAACATTATAAATAGTGAAATTGTGACATCCTAATTTTGTTTTGTAGTATAATGCACTCGCTTGGAGCATGGGGCACATCAGTAAGGCTTGAAGATCAAGGGTAACGACAAGCAATGTTGGATCTATTAAAGCTCTTTCTTTGTCCTTGTTCTTTTCTATTCTGGCTTCTTCTTTCTTCTTAATGTGTTCTGTATATTCTTCTTCTCCAATATTGTTTTGTTCGTAAGCGCAACAGATATCACACTGGTCTTTTTTCGGCGAGAAGAGCGAAAGATTTAAGTTATCAAACATCTGCGCAAATAACTTTCGACCAGCAACTGGATTATTTTTATCTTTACAATATCGTTCAAATACCCTGTACAATTCCGCGAAAGATGCAAATACTGGCTCGAGATAGGTCTTGCTGCTGGTTGAGCGGCAGTAGTGTGATGGCATTTTCGGTAAATCATTAAGAAACGTTTTAGCGTGTTCACGTTTCAAATCTTTGAATGCAGTGTTTCGATGTTTCCGTTTTGCGGGTGTGTGTGGTATACCATTAGTACTTTTTTCAATCCAATCATAAATAGATTTTTCACCTATTGCCAGTGTGGAAAGGAACATTGGTTTGCAGACTTGGTACCTTTTGTCACCTTTCTTTAAAAAGTACTTTAATGAACAGTTTCTCCTATGATGTCCGGCAATCATTGGAACTTTTCTCTCTTGGACTTCAAGCCTTTCAACTAAGCTATTAATATACACCTTTTTCTCTTTCCAATCCATTGATCTCCAAAAAGCATTAAATATTTCCAACCTCTCTTCATCAGTAATCATATCGCATTTCCGATTCATTTTCTTACATCTTTCAGTGCATTTCCGCTTACCCATTTCTCTCTCTGGCCTGTCTCTGCTATAACTATATTTGCCGTCCAATTTTACACAACCCATATATCTTCGTCCTTCCATTCTCATCTTAATATTCTTTGTTCTTTGCCACTGCATAACTTTCGATTTGCGTTTTCTGCCTCCAGAAGCTTCTCCTCTAATCTCCACTTCGCCATTTTCCTCGCCGTTCCTGTTCAGTTCTGCTTTTCTGTTCCCTTCCATACCTTTCATCTCATCCCCAGTAATATTTCTGTTCCCTTCCATATCATTTAACTCATCCCCAGTAACATCTCTGTTCCCCTCCATATCATCCCCAGTAACATCTCTGTTCCCCTCCATATCATCCCCAGTAACATCTCTGTTCCCCTCCATATCATCCCCAGAAACATCTCTGTTCCCCTCCATATCATTTAACTCATCCCCAGTAAAATCTCTGTTCCCAGTCCAATTTTCATCCCCTATATCGGGTTCCCAGTTAACATCTTTGGAATCATCTAAATCACTTTCCGTATCTTGGTCTACATATTCAGTTACTTCGTTGTTTCTTGTCATACTATCACGGATTGTAAAATCATTCATTAAATCAGTATCTATATCACTAGATTGAACAGGTAGAGTTATATCAGGTAATAAAGGTTGGGCTTCAACCAGAATGTCTCCCGCAACAATCTCATCTAAATTTACAATTTCGTCTTGCAACGTTTCGAACAAAATTTCAACATCTGGTTTCGGGGGTTCTGATAGAACTTTGGCTGGATTCGACGACTTATTTAGTGCCATATTAAGCATCATCTGACCCCTTGACAGAAAATTGATTTTATCAGACATTTTGGTAGATCTGTAAAAGAAGAATTTACTGAATATCAAAAGTCCAAATATCGTATCTCAGACATTCTATAACAGAAGGCAGAATATCTATTATTTCAAAATATCGTATCTCGAAAAAATATTGAAAATGTGTTTATTTTGCGATAGATAAAAGAAAAGAAAAATGAATATCAAAGACGGTAACCTCATATGAAATTAAATAAACGGTAACTCAAGATTTTACATGTTTCATACAGTTATTTTGCACAATGTTGTAAATAGGAAGCATGCCAGAACCATCCAGAATATTATTTAATTAATAGATAAAAAATTGATTTGTTGCCTCTTCTTTATCTCCAATGTAATAATCGAGTGTTAAACTCTTCAAAATGCCAGAAAATTATTGTTTAGTAAGTTTCAAATGTACCTTTTGGTGTTGGCAAGTAAGCTTCTCCAGCATTTCCCGGGTTTTATCGAGATACGATGTTTTGAAGGACATACACAGTTTTATGGGACATACGATATTTTAGAAGAATATGATTTAAACCAATCGAATTCGGAAAAAATATGTACACCCTTTAAAACTAGCTTTTTGATTGGAGTAGATCTACGAGGTTTTGTAAAAAGCTGCACATGGGCAACCCCCTTTGGAAAAACTAATAAAATAATTTTGGTCAAATCCGAGTTACGAGGTATTGATAGCGCAGCGACGATATTGACTTTTATACCTCATTATTCATATTAAAATCTTTATTTTAGATGTATGAAATGTTGTTTTTGGTGTTTAGAAAAGATTTTAAGATTTATCAATAAGAATGCTTATATTATGGTGAGTATTTATATCAGATTTTTATTGAAGACATTTAACATATTTATTATATATCAAATTGATGAGTGTATTTTGTACGCAACTTGCATCATAATTTTTTACAAAATCCATGTAATTGTTTGTAGATTGCTGTATATGGTAGAAATTTCTGTACTGCTGCTAAAGATGGCTTCTTTTTAATCATGAGAAACATTGTCAGGTAGGTACAGGCTTTCATTGAGAGAGACAACATTTAAGTAATCATCCCATAAATATATAGGCCTCATTAATTCAATTATTACTTAAGCCTTAAACTAAGCCATTAGGGTTTACTATGTTAATTTGTGCTAATAATCAGGCAGTCAAAACCTTATCATTGTGCCTATAATTATGAACTTTTATGCTTGAGAACATCATCTTTTGCTTGAGAAATTTTAGTATTGGACAACATTATCTTGAGATCACTTTTGATTTTGCTTAAGATGATTAACCTGTACTGTTCAACTCCAAATATATGGAACTTGTTATATTACAATGTATTTTATATATCTTGTAGAACTGTAGTGTTGGATAATCTTACTGATTTTATATTGTTTATAAGTAAACTGATGATCACTGGAGCTATAGGTATGTTTATCAGTAGAATGTTATTTTTCTATTTATATATTAAATGAATTATTGTTTAAATGAATTTATGCCTTAACTACGGAAGCATGGAGGGGACATAAGAAAAAAAAATATTTAACTTGTGGCCACGACTTAAGTATCTTGTGGCCACGACTTAGTTTTTTGTTGCCACGATTTAGTATCACGAGGCCAAAACACCAACTTCAAAATTGCGACTCCTTAGGTTTTTGATACTGGATGAAATATTCTGATATGTATTATATTTTTTATACAACACAATAATCATGTGTTTATCGCTTATAAATGTCTCGTGGTCACCAGTTATCTAAGTCATGGCCACGATTTATATATTTTTTTCGAATGTCCCCTCCATGCTTCCGTACTTAACAGCTGTTGAAACAAATATATAAATGACATTATCTGTTTAAGATAATAAATAATCTAGTGCGAATTATCAGTTAAAAATGAGTTAAAATTCTTGATCTACAATATATTATTATTAATGGAATATTTCAGGAGTTGCTGCATATTTCTGGTTCCAAGGTAAAATACCAGTATTTAATGATTACATTCCAGAATTAAATTACTATCTTACACCAGTCATAGTAAGTTGATGATATTATATTTTTATATGTTGCTCTGATATAAGCTTTAATATGCCATTAAAAAATTGAATCAGATGAATTTTGCATTTTCTTCAGAGACCTTGTGTATCTTCTTAAAAATGCAATGAGTTGAGTTTTACTGTATCTTCATAAAGGTAGTTGCACTGGAATGATATTTTTATAAACAAGACATGTATATAGACGGATAAGCAACATTATTCTGATCTAATTCGACAAAAAGACTATTATTACATAAAATGTTCAAGTATAAATCTATTTTGTTTGTATATTTCAGGTGTTGGTGGTTGGAGCCTATTTGATAACATGTTCATTTTTCAATGTATATAATATGGCAGTTGATACACTCTTCTTGTGTTTCTGTAAGTATTTAATCAACTTTTTAACATTGTTATAGGTCATGATAATTCAGACATAGCAACATTGATCTGCCTATAGCAGTTATCAATGCCTATGTATAATAATAGCTATTGTGTTATTGCCCATGTGTTATTGCACATGTGTTGTTGCAAATGTCTGTGTGTTATCCATGCGCATGTGTTATCATTGTTGTTATCATTGTTGTAGCCCATATTCTATCATTGTCATAGCCCATATGTTATCATTTCCCATGAGTTATTATTGCCTATGTGTTATCATTTTCCATGTGTTAGCATAGTCCATGTGTTATCATAGCCCATGTGTCATTATGGTGTCTATGTGTTATCATTGTCTATGTGTTATAATTGCCCATTATGTTATCATTGTTCATTTGTACATAATGTATTTGTATTTTTACAGTGGAAGATCTAGAAAGAAATGATGGTTCCATAGATAAACCTTATTACATGAGTAAAGGTTTACAGAAAATTCTGTCGAAGAAAAATGATGTGGCATCTTAAATTGATCAATAATCAAGTATTTTATGAAGCATTAGTTTTGGGTTTTTTTGTCTTTATCTTTATTACTTTAGTAGTATGAACATGTCGTAAATTTGTTAAGGTGCCCTCACACCATAGCGATTACCCGTTGTAATATATGAATATGAAAGAGGTTATGAGTTCTGAAGTTGGCTGCTTTTTTTTTATTTACTATGTTTTGAGGGTTACTTTAAGGTAAACTAAATTAGTATAAACAAAAACTACTAATGAATATTTTTTCTATTAACCATTTTCTATTTTACAGACCAGGACAATTCTGATTGTTTAAAACTATATGCAACATATAATCAGTAATTTTCTCCAGCAATAGGAATAAATGTATTTCTGTATTTTGTTAGGACATAAAACTCCATTCATTTCATTTTGTATTTTGTATTTTTCACAATTATAAAGAATTGATTTAAATCAGTTTCACTTTCATAATTACAACAAGACATACTCTAATCTAAATGACATGAAGCTTTGTTTTAATTGACTTGCCACATTTTCTTAGCCTTTCTATGTCCACTTTTATTTCTTTTGGTTAATTATGTGGATATGTCATAATTAACTGCCAATAATCATAGAGTTTGCTTGCTTTTACTCTAAAAATTAGAAAAGCCATCATTTTATTAGTCAATACTTTCCAATCTTGATGAACAGCAGTCTGAAAGAGACTAATTTCCAACCTTCTAGTGCCTCTTTGTCTTTAAGTGCAATTGAAAACTCTTTTTTCTTGGATATCTATATTTTGTTGTGCCTTGTTCGTTTTTAATTTAATTATTTGATATATTATTATCATGTTATCACAAATTATTTTTCATGTCATACTTGGTAATCTGTTTTTTTATATATATTTATCTATATACTGTAGGTAGGCATTAACATCGACTGTTATTCTTTACTTTATTATAATATCTATTTTTTTACTAACAATATATATAGAAGTATAGTGTTTGCTTAGATTAGGTAATATGAAAAAGTGCTTATATGGAAAATGTTTCATACTAATATTAAACATCCTCAGTATGACCAATGCAAAATTATTTACATATTAAGAGCTAAAAAAAGTTGGACATATTTGATATTTGAGTGGTCAATATATAATGATGATAACATATTTCTATATTAATCAACAATTTATCTTTTAAATGATAACTTTTGTAACAGTGTTCATTGTAAGATATTATTTTATTATTGCAGCAATCCTATTATGAAGTATAGTGAGCCAAAATATTTCAATCTTTAAAATCTATACAGCTTAGAGCAGCCTTTGTTTAAAATTATATCCGTCTTTCAATTTCAGATTATATATTTGTTTTTATATTTTTTATAATCAATCAATACATTATTGTCTATTAATCTTTATAAAGATGTTTTCTTATGAATTGTTGATCTTTCCAGGATTTTATAAAAATAGTTATTTTTCTTTACTTCCATTTATTCAAGAGATTGTATCCTCTCACACTTGATCTTATTACAAATTTGTAGACGTATTGCCATCATTGCAATTTAGGTTTTATAGTGGGTTTTTGTTCGATAATCTACAATGGGGCAGTATGAAAGTGCCTTTAAAATTCATCATTTTTATATTTGTTTATATATGAACATTCCCTATCTACTGTTCGTGCTTTCAGTTGTCTTTATAGAATCTCATAAACGCATCAACATATACAAGTGAATTTAGTAATTTATCATTAATTATTTACTTTTATTGAATATCATATACTCCAAATTCATTATAATTCCTTATAAGAGGTGTATTAGCTAGAATATAATTTAAGAGTCTGATTATAATACTCGGGTTATAAATATTTTACCCTCCCCTCTTTACCACTCAATTATCAATAAATATATCTTTATATAACAATATGTTTATGAAAGTCTAATGTATTAAATGTTACTAGTTTCAGCAAAATTTTTCTTTTTGTAGTTTGGCTTCTTTTACTTTTAAGAAATAAAATCTTCTTTGGTTATATAAGTAACAATGAGCACTATAGTCAGATTAAATGGGTCAATTAATCAGGACTAAATATTTTTTATGAAATGTATCTTTATAATTGATTGTATCATTTATTGTTTGTTTCTTTACAAATTATATCTATAACTGTTTTGTTCCTTTAGATATATAAATTAAACCAGACACAGACAACGAATATTTGTCTGTTTGAAAACAAAAACTTTGTTGTTCGGATTCGATGGACATTGAGATTTCCACTTGTCATATAACTTTTGTCCTAGTTCTATGACTTGATGATATATTGTATGTTTATTGGTTGTGAATAGATAATGTTTTGTAATATTGTTTTTATTCAATGCACAAACACTCAAAATAGTTGTTTCTAAAATATTTGTTCACAATTCAAACAAATGTTTCGTGAACAAAAACATCACATCACATCGTTGTCACGAAAGTTTGAGTGTATCACTCTTTATTGACAATGATACTATCTTGTAACTTTAATTACAATTATTTAATATAATATAAATTATAAATATTTTTTTTTAAAAGTAATTTTATCTGCTTTGACAATGAGATTTCTACTCGACACAAACTGCCTAAATTTTAATACAATCTTAAATAAATCTTTATTTCTGGATAATAAGGTTCATTCAATCTTTCTGTCATATTCTAAAGTAGAATATTTTTATCTATATTCAGAAGAAAGGAAAGGTAAATTTGGTTTGTTTTATGAAAATTGGGTAAACAGAACCAAAATGTTGTTTTCATCTTTTTTTTTTGTATGTGTCTCAGTTAAGTATGATGTACAATTGCTACATGAAATTCTGCAGTCACATGAATTGTTTTGTATTATATAATAGATGGATATCTTTATTTTGGATAAACTGTTACATATCAAAAGTGCAAACATCCCCATTTGAGGGATTCAAGTGGCTGGGGTTGTCTCAGGAATATAAAAAAAGTATAAGACGTATTGAAATAATTTAGTAATAGCATTTGGATAAAAAATATGATGAAGTGAAACTATACATGATTATTGTAAAACATTCATAGCTAAAACATAGGTCGACTTGTTTTTATCAACTGAGTTTTGAACTGTCATGGATTACATGTATTTAATAAAATACAAAAAATATGAAAATTCCATCACAAACACCAATAATTCCCTCAAATGAAACGTAAATAAATACAGAAACCTACTTTAATATGAGGATGAATATTCATGTTTATATACCTATAATAAATTTACATATTGATATTAAGACTAATAATGAACAATCTACATGAGACTACATAGCACTTTCATTCTAAGATAAATTCTCTGTTGAAATATATTCTACATTTCATATTGCACAAATATGACAACTATAATTCAAAATAAAACTTAACAATAAAATATCTCTGGTAAGAAAATAAATGAATGTGGTCCCAAAATAAACAGCAAAAAACATCATATGGACAGATGACAAATCTGAATGCTTAAGACAGGCATCTTGAACTAAACTTACTCAAAGAGAAGGAAATTGCTTAGTCTAAAGCTTAACTAAACAATTTCACTAAATTAATGTGTAGTAAATCAGACATACCTGACTGCAAATATAACTAATTCATTATCTGGTTTAAATTCAAGTTGACATAATAAAAACAATAATTTAACTGGATGTTAAAACTGATAAGTGGTTGCCTTGTAAAATACGCCTATATATATATATATATTGATTTATGTTTAAACACGGGTTGAAACTCCAATATTATTTGGGCCTAATCCAAAATCTAATTATAATGTGGTTGTATAAAAACAAAACATCTAGATATAAAATTATAAGAACAGTGCATATCAAGTTTACTTTAGATTTATTAGACAGTATATAGTCTATTCAGATATTTTCTGAATGAAACCAAATGATAAAGACACTTTTATGGATTGATGTATTCAGGTTTCCATTTGAAATAAATGAATTATGAAAACAGTCCTAATAAGAGTTGAGTAAAATTTTTAGAATCAAAATTCCCAGACCACATTTTTTATATAATTCCTCTCAATGTTTTATTAAGACTTTCTGAAGATCAAATATAATAATAGTTTAAGAAAGCATCATGAGACTTCCTTAGCTGCATTTTCTCCTTTCAATAGCTCAACTAGTAACCCACAAGTTGTTGTATCTTTAGGTAAATGTTTTAATAATAATTCTTTAGCGATAAAACTAACACGGGCTAACTCAGGTAAACGTAACAACAGTTCTCCAAATTTACTTGGTGATCGAGGAAAGTGACTACACGTATAAATTTCCAATGCCTCCATTAATTTTTCTTGATGTTCTGAAACTTTAGCAGGTTCTTTTACTCCTTTCACATCTGAAAATATACAATTTCAAACCTTTTATATCCATGTTACTAGTACTGAAAACAATTTAAATGATCAAGGCATTAAACACTGTATATTTTGTGTGATTTTTTTATACGCCCACATGGAAATGTGGACGTATATTGCCGTCGCCCCTGTCCGTTGGTCCGTCCACATTTGTTGTATCCACGATAGAGGCTACAGTTTTTATCCGATCTTAATGAAACTTGGTATACATGTATATATTGATAATATCTCGGTCAAGTTCGAAAATGGAAATTATCGCATGAACGGTTTTTGAGTTATTGCACTTGACTTAGTAAAAACGCGTCAAATTTGGTTTGTATCCACAATAGAGGCTACAATTTTTATCCGATCTTAATGAAACTTGGTATACATGTATATATTGATGATATCTCGGTCAAGTTCGATAATAGAAATAGTCGCATGTGCGGTTTTTGAGTTATTGCCCTTGACTTAGTAAAAACGCATCAAATTTGGGTTGTATCCACAATAGAGGCTACAGTTTTTATCTGATCTTAATGAAACTTGGTATACATGTATATATTGATGATATCTCGGTCAAGTTCGAAAATAGAAATAATCGCATGAGCGGTTTTTGAGTTATTGCCCTTGACTTAGTAAAAACGCGTCAAATTTGGGTTGTATCCACAATAGAGGCTACAGTTTTTATCCGATCTTAATGAAACTGGGTATACATGTATATATTGATGATATCTCTGTCAAGTTCGAAAATAGAAATAATCGCATGAGCGTTTTGTGAGTTATTGCCCTTGACTTAGTAAAAACGTGTCAAATTTGGGTTGTATCCACAATAGAGGCTACAGTTTTTATCAGATCTTAATGAAACTTGGTATACATGTATATATTGATGATATCTCGGTCAAGTTCGAAAATAGAAATAATCGCATGAGCGGTTTTTTAGTTATTGCCCTTGACTTAGTAAAAACGTGTCAAATTTGGGTTGTATCCACAATAGAGGCTACAGTTTTTATCCGATCTTAATGAAACTTGGTATACATGTATATATTATGGATATCTCGATCAAGTTCGAAAATGGAAATTATCGCATGAACGGTTTTTGAGTTATTGCCCTTGATTTAGTAAAAATGCGTCAAATTCGGGTTGTATTCACAATAGAAGCTACAGTTTTTATCCAATCTTGATGAAACTTGGTATACATGTATATATTGATGATATCTTGGTCAAGTTCGAAAATGGAAATTATCGCATGAAAGGTTTTTGAGTTATTGCCCTTGACTTAGTAAAATTCTATTGTGGTTGTGATTTTCAAAGCATTTTGATGGAACTTGGTGTAAGCATCAAAATTGACATTAACAATTGGTTTTTGGGTTATTGCCCTTGACTTAGTAAAATTGCGTCAAAAATATTTGTGCTTGCAAAATAAGCTACAATTTTTTAATACATTTGATGAAACTTGGTATGAGTATTGAAATAGATAAGATGGTGGTCAAGTTCTAATTTGACAATTTTCCATGAACAGTTTTTTAGTTTTTGCCCTTAACTTCAATATTAATTCAGTGAGTGTATTTGAGTTATTGCTCTATTTATTTTTCAAATTCAATGCTGCCAGTGGGCGTATGTTACCTTGCCTGGCAAGCTATCTTTTTAAATTAGATTGGTTAAGTATAATTCAGTGACAGTGTAAAAAACATAATGAAAACTATCTCAAGGATCAAAGCATTCCAAATCAAACTTTTACCATTTATAATTCAGTGTTGTTCTAGGTATTCAATTAATTATTAAAACATACCTGGTGTAATCAATAATAATACTTTTAAAGCCACATATTCTACTTGATCCATTTTTAATTTATGGAAATGTTCTGACAGTGACAAGAGACGAGTGACAACTTCCTGGAACCCGACACTGGTAGCAAATTCCATACTGATAGTTTTAGTAGCAGAGATTCGTAAACTATTAGGTTCTTCCATAGTTCTCCAACACACACCTAGTGCTAATAAATCACTCCAACAACTCTGTAGCAATAATATCTGATCATCTGTCTACAATCAAAATATAGAAAATATTGAAAGAAAGCATATACATGTACTAATAACAGCCTGTACTGATATTAGTAATTTGGAAAAAATAAATAAGAAATTAATAAGAATTACTTATTCATAAGAAATTATATACAAATTTTTTGCCCAACTTGATCACATGTAAGAAATAGGAAAAGTCAAATACTTACAGAGATGGCACCAAATTGTGGTAAATTTCTAGCCCAGCGTACTAATTTATATAATCTTAATTCTGTTAATTGCGTTAAGTAATTTAATATAGATTCTTGTGTCTCACTACCATCTGTAGTACTGTCTTGAACAATATCTTCATCTGTTAATAAGGGCTCTAAATTCATGATATCTGTCAAAAGCTCTGGTGTTTGAGGACCTGAGTTATCACTGTAACTATTAGATCGTGGGTTGGTGTGGTTTAATATTGCTACCAAATGACTTTTATTATGATCACCTGATACAGTAATATTGAGTGGTAGTGCCATTTCATCTGGTGATTTCATTCCAGTTAAAGTTCTTTTTAATTTCCTTTCTAACTGTGAGGGCTTTTTAGGTATAATACAACCATCATAAGAACTTCGACCACCCCTTGTTCTGTCTCTTCTGATAGCTAATAAAATACAAGAATTAATCATGTTGTATTAAGAATAGCAATACAAATACAAATTAAGGCAATCAGCCAATACAGAAAGTTGTTCAATCTAGTTAAACCACATACAAAATTATATTTGATGGATATGTAAATAAGTCCTCAACAAATTGTTGATTTGGTTCTACAGATCAAAGTTAAAAGTAGTCCCTTTGAAGTTTGAATCAGACATGACAGGCAAACTGTAAACTAAACAGACTATGTGTCTTGATTATAGCATAGCTGTAACAACACCTCTTATAACATGATGGATAGGGTGTTAATCTATTATTATCAATCACACAAGGTTCTGATGAATGGAGGTCATAACACACTCGCTATGAACATAGCAATCCAGCCTGTAACTTAACATAAGCAGTGAAACTTGCTAAAGCAGTTATACATTCATAAAGCACAAATCATTTCCAAACAATCCATGGAGGCATTAAATGAAGAGAAAATATTTACCTTCTAATCTCATACCCATATTTAGACATCTCATAAATCTACAAGCTGGGCATTTTTTACGATTAAAAATATTCACTTCACAATCACTGTTTCTATGACACACAAATTGTTTGTTATTCTGAACCGTTCTTTTAAAAAAACCTTTACAACTTTCACAAGTGTATATACCATAATGATAACCTAAAACATTAAAAAAAAAAAAAAAGGGTTTTATTAGCTAAAAATTCATGTCTTGTTTTCTTTCTGGCTTGGTTCTAAAAAATGTAATAATCAAGCGTCTGTACTCAGTAGATCAGAGAAAATCTGATTATGATACTACATATACTAAATACTCAGAATTGATAAATGAATATACCGTATTATATAGTGTGAACTAAAAGTGATAAAACCAATTGCTGATTAACTTACCAGATATCTTATCTCCACAAATAGGACAAGGATTACCAATAGGTTCCATGTTACCACTTGGTACTTTACTACCACCACTATCATGTTGTAAATTTTGTACTAGATAAACAGGACTCCCATCTTTCGGTACAGTTGAACATGATGGTGCTGTTTGTACAACCTCTTCACTTGGTTCCATAACTAACCTGATTTCAGGACCAGTATTAGTACCATCAACATTCTCTATAATCACTTCATGTTCACTAGGATTGGTAGTGACTGTACTAGAGTCACTATTGTAATATATTATTATATGTTGTCCTTGTTCATTAGTCCCCTGTTGTTCAACTATTGTACTTGCATCATTGTCTTGTGCCATGGAACTTTCATTTTTCTTTTGTAAATGTTGTGTAGCTATTGCTGTCAACACATTGACCATACTCATATCTTGACCACTACTTTCTCTATTTGTTTGTTCACTCTCTTTATCAGAACTTTGAATGTTCACATCAGTATCTTCAGAAGAATGTTCACTCTTAATTGTAAGTTTGTTGTCTATAGATGACTGAGAGTTCATTTGTAACAAACTAGCTACAGGTTCATTCATACCTTGTAAAATGTGTGAGACAACCTTAGTAGGTGAAGTATTTTCTGTTTTAATGTTCATTGTAGAAAGTCTCCTATCAGTAGAACTTGATTCAGAAGAAGTTAAAGTCTGAGATATAGCTTGTAATAACACAGGGGAGATACCTACTTCACTTATTCCACTCATTTCTGAAAGTATTAAGAATCAAAATATATCAAAGAAAGTTGCATATAAATAGGTATCAATAATATTCGTAAGACATATAGAAGTAAAAAGCTCACATTTAATATTTACATACAATCAGGTCTAGACTCGGTGTTATTCAAAATTCAATAAAATGATTTCTATCTAAACTTGAAATTTATAAATCAACATTTTAAGCTAAAATTTCTCTTAATATATCCCATGACCCTCATTTTAGATGTTTCTATTTGTTTAAACATACAATTCTAGTCAACTTGTCTATTGTTCAAGATACACCTACACCAATGACCTCTTACATTGTTCAAGAAATAAGTAATATAGAATAATGTCAATCCTGTCTACATTACAGTTCATCATTTGACAATAAAGAGAGATGTATTGCTACTTATGCAACCTCTTCATTACATAAACCACGCTATACCATTTTGAATATTTCAGAGAATATGGCAAATTAAAAATTTGCATCATTATATATGCCTAACTGAAAAGAAGCTATTAGCTTTTTAGGTTGGTACACTATGATCAATCAATCCTTGATTTGAGATAATATGATCTCAATAGTCGATAAATATAGACATTCGTTTAGTCGTTTTGACAGTTTTGTTACGGTACCATTTTTACCAAAATATTTGTTTCCGTTTTGTTTGAATTGCTACCATTTTAACCAAGTTTCCATTTGGTGGAGTTGTTACCGTTTCGACTTTTAAAATATGTTTTGACATTTTACCTGTACCGTTTAAACTGGGTACCATTTCCATTGAGATTATCAATGAATAAGATTATTGGTAAGGTAAGGCCTGGTGTAGGTAGGCCTAAATGAAAAACTAATTCTGTTTGATCTAGAAGCTTTGGTAATTGGTAATATCAAAGAAAATGAAACCTAACTAATGTACAAGCTGTAGTTTTAAAAGAATAATCAAATTAAAAGATAAAGATAATGATTTATTTTCTTATTTCAAACATTGGAAATAATGATAAGTCAAGGTCTCTGCAAAGGTCATGGACTTCTATCAATTTGTTTACATGTAAAAACAAACATAAACACCAGGTTTTTGAATTGGAAACGTGGACAATTGTTTTTGCAGAAAGTAAACATTGAAAGGTTTAATCAAATATTATACTATAAACTCATAAAGAGATCAGAAAAAGTGGTTTATAACCCACAAATGAGTCAGTATGTCTGAAAGATCACGACCCATATGAAATAGAGTGAAGGCCATTTGGGCAGGAGAACATGCTCTAGTTCAAAACAAAGACTATCTTTGGCTATAACACATGTTTTATACACATTTAATGCGCAAATCACTGTGCAAAAACGTATACTTACTGATAAAGTTGATGTCTCAAATATCCAGCAACAAATTGATACAAACCAACCCAAATATTTAGGATGAAGAAATTGTAGTTGTCATTCCTCAAGAAAGCATCGGCCATGACCTTGCACCACTGCGGCGTCCTTCACAGACCACACTCAACCAAACAAAGAGGAATGTTTAGTTTCAAAGTTTTGAATCAAATAAAGTTTGTTTTCTAAGTAACAATGTAGATATTATTCAGAAATATAGGCTTATCTGCATTAAATATGGCGTCTATTTGCTGTATTTGCGTCAGATGTTGATCAGAAATCACGTGATATGGGTTGGAGAGTATTATAAGAAAAGAGGTCAATATTATTTTCCGCGAAGCGAAAGGTGTATGATAGTGATGTTAGTAATAAATCATGTGGGGGGGGGGGGAAATTGTAGCAAATTTAGGTACGTCAGGCCTGGCTTATAAACCCATGAAAAGATTGATCTATTTCAATTATTCTGATAATATTCTACTCTTAAGTTCTAATATCTTTTAAAATTTATGGTTAAGTAATTTCTGTAAATATTTACATAGGGAGAATTTCTGTTTCCATAAAAGAGGCTTTAATGTATATTGATTATTATATATCCTCTTATTGGTACAACAACTTCAGTTGTTCATCTTCAAACATCATTTACAAATCAAAGGATCAGGAAAGAGTATGAAATATACTCATGTGTGCACTATATTTGCAATTATACCATGTCTCTCATCAATGGTCAATGAACATATTTTACCCATGTCAGAAACAAAACATTCCCAGATGTTACAATAGAATAGAAAAATTAAGCAATTGAGTTTTATTTGGGTTTTAAATCCAAAAATAATTGAAGGGATGAACAAAAAACATATAAATATACAATCACCAATAAACAAACAATATTTCATTATAGATATAATATAACAAACAATTATACATTCAATTTCCCAAAAAATTTAGAATGTTAAAGGATTCATTTCAGTTGTTCCTATAAATACAGTTCAATTCATTGATATTTGATATATAATGAGCTCACACTAATTGACAGGCAATGTTGAAATATTATTTAGTTTCATGTACCCATGAGATTACAATGATTATTGATGACTTACATGAAGCAAAACATACTTAGTGGTACCATTTATTCTGATAATAAGTCAATTCATTTATTAAAAATATAAGCTGTTATTTGGAAATCATTTGGCACAATAATAGTATTAAAATCAAATGAAGACAAATTGAAAGTTGTCATTCAATGGAATTAAATAACAAATGGTTTAGTGCAAAACCTGAGCAAATGCTTATTATTTCTTAGATATTGATATAGAAAGGAACTGTCGTTCAAGGCTTCATCAGTGAATCATTGCAACTTTATATTATAGAATCATAAGTCATTATTATGGAAAAAATAAATATAAAATATGAATTAAGTTAAAAAATTATCTGTATCACAGATGATATTCTAAATTTCTTGAGGTAAGAAATATTATATGGCAATTTTAACTTTTGGAAAATACCTTATTTTGTCAAAGCATATATTTTGTGAACGTGTTTATTCCTATAAGAAACTATTAATTCTTTCGTAGAGCATCTTTGAAATTACAAACTTCATCTAATAAATTGTCATCATTAGGCACTTTTCTTGTATGAGCAATTCTCTCTCCAGTTTTAAATGACAGGCCATTCAGTGTAATTACTGTTACAACTTACACTGATCCTGTATATTGGGGTATATATCAAAACTTAATTGGCTTCAGTAACAGAAAGAGATGCTAAGTTTCTTTTTTCTAATAATATTTATTTTTTTTTTCTAACAAAATATGTCCGTGCGCCACTTTGATTGTGCCAATTCGCGACAAGTGGCACTCGTAATGCCAGTTAAGAAGGCCTGAGCTAGTCTATACAGTCCATAAGAGCCCTTGACATATCCTAGATAGGTTTTTGAGGGCTGTGATTTGTTGTATTTGCTATTGTACAATCCAAAACTTTACAAGTTAAGTGTTCAAGTGTGAAAGTGGACATTAAACAGTAGATACAGGTGTATGGAAGACCAAACAACCCCATTATTAAGACGTCTTAATTCTTAATCCTTAGAACATAATGCTTAATTTATACTCCTTCATTTATTAGTCATTTTTGACATTTGTTTTAAAAAAATCAACATTTGTTCATAAAAACCAAAATTTGTTCTCTAAATCAATAATTTTTTAATCAGTCTTCCATACAGTTGTATAGTTATTTTTAGTAAATTTCTATTGTAAAGTTATTTTCTTATTGACTATTGAGTATAAAGACTGGCAGCAAAAACAATGTCTCTTTTAATAATATTTGAAGCTTCTTCCATTTTCTGATACAATACAGGATCACCAATTATTCTAGCTGCATTTCTAACATCACGTAATGTTTCATGTAAACGTTGTATACATCGTACTATTATACCTTCTTGTACATCAGTTAATTTTGTTATTTCAGCAAAAGGCTATAATCAATAAGGGTGCATAGATCATGTCTATAGTCATATAATTATTCCTATACACATGATACATATACAGGGAAGGAATTTTCAATATGTTGCTTATGAAGGCCTCTTCCAGCCACTTGAAACCTCTTATGAGAATTGATTTACAGCAACATGTTCCACTGTGAATCCATGTAAAAGTATTTCTAACTGCAATTATCTAGCTACGGTACCTTATATGAGCACCAAATTTTAACAATTCAATAAAGAGCTTGTTCTTAACCCTTCTTGCTCTTTAAGTATTTAATACAATTTCTAGCTCTATAATATCAATGAAGTCAGTTCATTTCACTGGACTTAACATCTCTACTTGACAAAGAAATTGTCTGAAAAATTACTAGTAACAATTTTAGATCTTCAGAGTTCTAAATGAACTGTTATCTCAAGCAAACTTTCAAGACATCTAACTTGCAGAAAGTGTCCTACCATATAGATGAATGAAATACAAATTCTATTTCATAACTTACCAGTCCTCTAGCCCATTCAAAAACAACCTCCATTAAACCAAATTTAAATTTTTCTACATAATCATCCTCTGTTTTTATACCAAATGATTTCTGTAGATCACTTATCTTGGTGGCTATCTCAATAATATGATCTCTTCCCTACATATACAGAATAAACTTAATGAGCTAAATAACATAGTACATGTACATTGAAACTGAAACGTCTGAGTTGTTGACATTACTTCAATCCCCCTACTATTTAAGATATCAAAAAAAGGTCTAACAATGTCTTAAGAATATACTCTTTAACCACGTTTTAAAACACTTGTTAGTAAAATCATTTAGAGGAAATGAAAGAGATCCAAATAGGTGAGATTCAATGTATATTGCATAAATATTCCACACAATAGAGAATATAGAGAAGCCATTTGTGTCTTAACATACCAGATATTATACAGGATACCATGCCTTGTATATCACAACCTTAGACTTTACCATAATATTACCATAACATAGCCCCTACCTTTTCTAATTCAGTTGTAAGGTTTGGTGATACACATTTCTTTTGTTCAAACACCATACAAGACAAAATGGCTGCTATATCAGCTGGATGAAGATCTGTTAAAATATTCTCAAACACTAATTCATTAATAATCAACTCATGTGTACTGATTTCACAAGCTACTCTACCCTTTAACTGTACTGTATTATGTTCATCTATATAGTTCAAAGCTCTTAACACCTTTAAAAGAAGATTTATTGAAATTATTCACAATGTAAAACAGTTTGGATCATGATTCCTTTAATATGGCTTTATTAGGTTTGTGCATATAGAAGTAAAAACAAATAATGCAATTTAAATCTATTTTTTACTTTAAAATTCAAGTCAAAATACAGCAATGGCCATTGAAAACATAGCATTTGAATAGTATCTGCTGTAAAAGATATAATTACTTAGCATTCAATTATTACTTAGTAACTTTCATTTATCAATATTATGTATTTAGAACACAAAAACATTTACCTCTATCCTTTGTTGATATTCTGGTAATAATATTAAACTATCATCAGATAATAGATATCTTAATTCTTTATATCTCAGTTTTAATTCCATATTCTTTCTTATTTCATTGAACTATAATTATGAAAAGGATGAACATGAAATAATCTGCCTATATGAAATATATATACTAAATAGTACGCCAAATCTATCCATGTGTCCTGTATACATTTGCATTGCACTGAGAAAGATAGCTTGCAAGGCAAGGTACTATACGACCACTTGCCACATTGAATTTAAATAAAAACTTCACAGCACAGTTACAATCACCGAAATGAAATATTCAACCTTCAATCATATACTTCTTTTCTGGGGTGATAATGTACAATATTACTATGTTTCATTAAAATCTGTCAAGTATTGTACCTTTTAACAATGTAACGTAATGTAACAATCAAGGGCAATAATTCATATTTAATATATTTCGATATTCTTAATTTTCAATATGGCTCATCCTTGGGTGTTATCAAACAATAGCCAGTTTTCGTCAAAATGGTCAAGAAATCTGCCTTTTAGAGTGTTTTCGAGTCAAATGTTATACACGTTTTCAAAAAACATTTTTGGATTTATCTGATTTTCAATAACAAATACTCAAGCAAAGTCTCATCCAAACCCATCTAGAATTGTGCTTTCTAAAGTGTTTACGAGCTAAAAATAAACGTGTATTAGAGAACAAGGGCAATAACTTATACTAAATTTTCGATGTCGCTAAATTTTCGATGTCGCTGATTTCAATAGGCGCAAATAAAACACTCTCTCACCAAGGTACGTCAAAAAAATCTGTCAAAAGTTGCACATTCTAGAGTGTTTACAAGCATTTCAAGAACAAGAGCAATAACTAAATACTTTTCTATTTCACTGATTTTCAATAGGGTTCATCTCTGGATGATTATTAACACTCACACAAAGATACGTTGTAGTATTTACTAGCAATTGTAGATTGATGGACGGACAGTCAAGAATAAGAATGACTTTATTTTTTATAGTGAAAAGAATAGCATGTTGAAGCATTGTATGAAAATATTTCATAAATTGTACATCTACCCACAACAAATTACAAGTGAGAATAGAAAGGTATGGCATTCCATTTTGTGTACAGTGTAAAATTATCAATATGATCAAAAAACAAAATAACAACACAAATTGTCTTTTATTATTCTTTTTCTATTATATAATTCTACATAGTACTCAGTACCTAGTCTATTCTGAGCTTGATATTACTATTATCTTTAAACTGGAAAATCAGTTATGGATTACTTCGCAGTAATATTTAATAAAAGACATGGTAGATATCTTTACGCGGACTGAACATTCAATGAATAATCAACATTTAAGCCCACTTACATGTTCAAGAAAATTGGGACAATGAACACATTGGAAGTCCTTGAAAGAATCATGTAAGTACTCTAAAGATCGGAATTGTTCCATATACTCTATGTCTTTAATCCTGTAATCTTTTATAGGATCTAAGCCTTTCAATCCTTTAGGATTAGCTTCCGTTAATCTCAATAATTCTTGAGTAACAACCGATACTGATTTACTTGGAGGATTATCTCTGAAAGATATAACAGGAAATATTTATGCAAATAACTTTTCAAATAGATTTATAAAAGAGTAGATCATCTTCAATTCTAAGGTAACAGTAAAATTTGAATTCTAAGCAATGGCTTTACCAAGATAAAGTAAAAGAAAACATACTTAAATCTGGGTTGTTGTCTTTTCTTGATATCAGCAATAATTTTATCAGGTTCTACTTTAATAGTTTTAACTGTAATAACATCTATATCATCCCCTCTAATAGTCTCTATTGTACTACTACATGGTCCATCTGGTTGGTAGAGTTTATTGGGTAATATAGGTGTTATAGTAATAGTATCATAGTTACTATGGCTCTCCTGCTCTTCATTGTCTGGGTTCTTTTCACACAGTACCAACACAGTAAATAGTCGTACATTTTGGTCACCAGTATATGTGTTCAGTATAACACCTAGTACAAACTTTAATTTGGTATTGTTTATTATTACTACTCTACCTGGACCTAATGATTTCATTGCTATAGGATGACTTAATATCATTAACTGAAATATAAACACACATAGAACTAGATAAAAAAAATTACAATAATAATTGATAATAGTTATCTTAACTCTTGAAATTATGTTAAAAAAGTATGTAATTATAACTGTTTAAAACCTACTTACCTGTAGTTCACGTTTAAGTTTTAAATAATTACTACAGGTTTCATAATATTTCTCTAAATCCACAGAGCACATAAAACATTCTATATCTTTAATTAGTGCTATATCTTTATTCAATAACTCTAAAGCTTCTTTATGTTTATTTGTGTCTTTCTGACTGTGAAATTCAGAAAAACTTCTTTTCATCATGTCTTCCACACGTAACTGTTCTACTCTTAACAGATTCAGTATCATAGAATATGTCAATCGGAATTGAGATTCTAATTTGGTTGGTTTGCCCTAAAATGAAACATCATTATTAACTAAAGGCATGCAGTCTTCTATCTGAGATCAAATTCATTCTTTGCCAAATAGTTAAAAGATTTGTTCTATTTATTTTACAAAAAACAATTGACTAATGGGCTGAAAGAGAGAACAAATCTACAAATCATAATATAAGAAAAAACATTTCATGCAAGTCACCATTACAAAAATAGCTTAAAGGGGCACAATCTTGATTTTTAGGGGGCGTTTTGGGCCTTTGTTACATTTAAACAGTCCTCAGAAATACTCAAGCTCTAAGAAAATCGCAAAATACCTTGAAATATACCTCAAAAATTTCACTTTTTATTTTTTTTCCGTGCTGTACGCGGCTGGTCTTCAGTCAGTCTGAAAATTGTGTGTCCTGTTGACAAAATCTACAATTGTTATTACATGTACTTTCTTTTTGTTTTATCAGTGTGGGCCTGCGCAGTAGTCTATTTATAACTCTTTGATTTTCCAATATGGCTGGACGTTCATAATATCTTAAGACATTATGATTTTCAAACACGGATAAATATGTATACCCATGGATTTGAAGGCTCAAATTTCAAAGGTAAGCTCTGTAGACTATGTCTGATTAGCTAAACAAAAGATTTCATGTGTTTGAGGCTGTCGGATGATTGTCCAAAACAAATCAAGCCTGTGCCCCTTTAAGCAGCAAATTCAAATTTCACTACTATTTCTTAATCTGTGATTACCATAAAAAAATTTACTCCCTTATTTTCTGCTCATTTAATATAGATTTCCAACTGGGGATTTACCATCGATAACAAGTTATGAAGGTACTATCTGTACTTGAAATGTAATGAAACACACAGCATCCAAGATAGCAATCAAGCAAGCATCTTACTTACTAACTCTGTAAGGATATTTAAACTAGCAATAACTCACCAACATCATTAGATGTAATTCAGAAGCTTCAGGAACATCTCCTTTACATAGTATAATAACTGTACCAGTAGTATCTAGACCACGTCTACCAGCTCGGCCTGCCATCTGTATATATTCTCCTGGTAGTAAGTTCCGAAAGTTAGTTCCATCATGTTTCCTTATAGAATCAAATATCACAGTTCTAGCTGGCATATTAACACCCATTGCAAATGTTTCTGTTGAAAATAAAATCTGGAAATAAAAGTGTTAGTGTAATATACTATGAACAGAGTAATACACTATAAACTGAGTAATACACTATAAACTGAATAATACACTATAAACTGAGTAATACACTATAAACTGAGTAGTCTGCTGCCCAATCCAGTGTAAATAAATATTGTTTATATAAAAAAACATGTTAAAAGTACCTTTACAAGACCTCTACCAAATAACATTTCAACAACTTCTTTCAATATAGGAAGTATACCACTATGATGTACACCAATACCACGTTTTAACATGTCAGCCATTAATATAACCTATAACAATATAAACCTATATTATATACACTGAGAACAGAAATCATATCTATATTATTATCAAATAACTTGAATTGAACTTACTTGTGGTAGAGTTCTATCTGGAGCCTTCAATTTATTAATAGATTTTTGGAAGAAAACGTGAATTTCGTTTTTCTCACTAGTAGAAGTTAAATCTAAACTCTGTAAATGATAAGCATTCTCATCTATCTTTCTTTTAGAGAATGTAAAGGCTACAGCAGGTAAATTATCTTTCTTTTTTAACATTTCTATCACAGATAACCATACATTCTTTTCCTGTCATAAAAAAAGTATTAAATAGTTATTAATGTGAAATATCATCAATAACCTGAAATTTCATTAGTGGATTGGTTTGAAACAATTTTGTTTTCTTTTATTCATAACTGACACACTGTAATACAGTAATATATCTACAATCTAAATGATACCTAGCTGGGTGATTGGGCATATATACTGAAATATGATGCAGTTTTACCCTTTAAACACAAAGTGTAAATAATACAAAACATATCTCCTGTATATGTAACATGACTTCTACTCTAAAAGACCACACAGATTAAGGCAGGCCATGCAAAGCAGTGTGCAATGTGAGAAACTTTGTAAAAAATATGGAAATTCTAACTTTCAAAGGATCATCATCAACATCTTGTAGAGTGACTGAATGGTAAATTGTCACTGAAAATCAGATGTTGGATCCAAACTTCAGAATGTATCATCCTGTGCACACTTGAGGAAATGTTTCCAGGATCATGACTTAACTACCACAGCTTCCAAATATCAAATTTGAATAGTTCATGATAGACTACATGTATCATATATTAAACTGTTAGTATCATTGTATCAGTGTTGCATGAATGATAAGGGAACCATTGAAATAAAGGATGTTATTAGTGACTTACTGGATGTACGTCACCAATGGATTAGGGTACCTTTAACAACTTAAATTATTTAATAGCTACCTGAGAAGGATTAGCACCTCTATTAACTTTAGCACCAAAACTCTGAGATCTTTTAGTTGCTCTTTCTTTCTTAGCTTCCATAGCTTTATTATATCTGTAACAGTACAGAGAAAATTACTGTAGTTCATTGATACATTTCGTCCTTAATGTACAAAAAATTAAGATACATTATTTTTCAAGGAGGCAGTCATCCCTTATATTCCATTCTGTGAAGAGATAACTTAAACAAAAAATTAAAAATTTGAAAAAAAAAAATTGTTTACACTAGGCCTGTGCTTTTTGTGAGAATACTATTTTCTATCACCTTTTAGATCACTATTAAAGTTGTTGATTAAATGTCTTTGGGTCTTGAAATCTATCGTGGAAATTAAATTACAAACCTACCCTTTAGTTAGAAAATTGCCTTTTTCATCAATTAGTAGAAAGAGTTCATTACTTGTTTTATTACTATTACCAGTATAAAGATAATGTTCTAATGGTACAGGGCGTTTAGGAGTACTAATAACATAAATCTTCTTACGTTTTGTTTGTCTAGAAAAATAAACAGTTATAATGCTTGAGGTTGCTTTTGATCTCCATAATTTGTACATAAAAGATAACTGAAATTATAACTTATACTATTTGTGCATTTATAATCAAATATAAAATATAACCATCTGAATACTTACCCTACCCAGTTTGCAAATTCCATTGTATTTGGAACTGTTGCACTTAATAATATAACATTACAATGTTGAGGTAACATAATTAATACCTCTTCCCATACAACACCTCTCTACATGAAATAAAGTTGCACAAACAATTATGTATTTGAGTCAACCTTTTTCAAATTCAACAGTAGGCAGATATACAAACAATTAAATGACAGTTGAATAAATGGCTATAGTTATTTTAAAACTTGAATAATATGAATTATCAACACCAAAGCAATTGCACCTCAACATCTCTTTTGAATGAGATTAAACAAAACTATGACGTTACCTCAGAATCATTTATATAATGTACTTCATCAAAAATAACCCATTCTAAATCTCTTATAACATCACTTCCGTTATATAACATAGACCTATTATAAAATATAAATTATAATAACATCACTTCCATTTTATTATTTAGATCTATTATAAAATATGAATTATAATAATATCACTTCCATTATATAACATAGATCTATTATAAAATATAAATTATAATAATATCTCTTCCATTATATAACATAGATCTATAATAAAACATAAATTATAATATCACCTCCATTATAATACATAGATCTATTATAAAATATAAATTATAATAATATCACTTCCATTATATTACATAGATCTATAATAAAATATAAATTATAATAATATCTCTTCCATTATATAACATAGATCTATTATAAAATATAAATTATAATAACATCACTCCCATTATATTACATAGATGTATAATAAAACATAAATTATAATATCACCTCCATTATATTACATAGATCTATTATAAAATATAAATTATAATAATATCACTTCCATTATATTACATAGATCTATAATAAAATATAAATTATAATAATATCTCTTCCATTATATAACATAGATCTATTATAAAATATAAATTATAATAACATCACTCCCATTATATTACATAGATGTATAATAAAATATAAATTTTCATAATATACTCAGTCCATATGAAAATGCACCACTCATGAAATCTGGAATAACTCCATGGGTTGTTATGTGAAGTATATACTTATAATGCTTTTGATAGAGGGGGGGAAACTACTATCTCGTAGTTCCGGGAAAGCACGGGCCTAGGAATCAGACCTAATTTTTATTTCCTCGCACCGATCGGGATTCGAACCCACGGCACCTAGTCGCCTAGCAGACGACAGTCCAACTCGCTAACCACTGAGCCATTCACCACCCTAAGGTGGCAAGGTTAACTGGTGTAGGGGTCAAACAGGAAAGTCAATAAACAGTCTCTGGATAGTGTTCTGAGGGATAGCATTCCACTCCTGAACAAGGGCAACCTCAAGTTCCCAGATGTTGGTCATCTGGCGTTGACATGAAAGTGAAATATTGAAGTTCCTTTGAAATATTGATTTTTTCAAATGGTGCGTTTTCATATGTACTCAGTATATCACTTCCATTATATAACATAGATAATAGGTAGAGGGGTGATATATATATAGGTGATAGCATGTTCCTAAATCCATTTCATTATTATTTGAATAAAATATTGTTTACAAAAATACAAATATATCACTATAATAAAATACTAGATCCCCAAGCTTCGCGAGGTTCTGACGCAGTGCGTAGCAGTTTTGATATACGCTTTAAAACTGCCCCACAAAGTATCGGTAGAACAGTAACGTTATTTTACAGCTTTTAAGTCGTTTTATTTCAAAGCATAATCGGTTCGCTGAAACTTGGTTCATGTAGATCGTCCAAACGCAAATTTCAAGAAATAGCTTTTCATGATGAAATTTGCAATTTTCAAATGGTGGTAAAACGAAAAGTATACATCGTACAACAAAATATAATATATCAATGGATAGATCTTATCGGGGGCTATCACATTTGTGCTGCTCACAAGGTCACCAAAATTCAAGGTTAAAATATACGACCATTCGAAGTTTTTATATATTACTTTCGGTTAAAATATCAAAATCAAAATCAAAATTCAAAAATCGGTTTCCAAATATAATTCAGGAATCGATATAACACTCTATACTCATCAAAATTACACGAATCGTAGCATCTCTAGAGGCCCAATTTCGATTTAAAGAAAATTACGCACAGTTAGTAGAGAAGAAAATATAAAATTTCCAAATATTAAAAGGCGCATTTTTGGTGGAAAGATGTTGTTTTATATATCATTACAAAGAGCAGATAAACCCTTATAAGATTCAATATAATTATTTGTTATTTATAAATTAGATCACGTGACAGAGCTCGTTAAAAATAAAAATTGCAAATTTCAATCGGCTATAAAACCGGAAGTTATCATCGGACAACACAAATGAACATATCAGTGGATAGATATCATCAGGGAGAATAAATTGTGTTCAGGTCACACGGTCACCAAAGGTCAAGGTCACAAAATATGGGCCTTTAAAGTTTTTGACATTACTAAAAAAAATTGAAATAGAAATAAAAGAAAATCAAAATTCGGCTCCCAAATATAATTCCGCAATCGACTCTAGTCATTAGATAAGAAAAATAACGAAAATCGCTTTATCCCCTGAATTTGAATTTCAAATTTTATAAAAGTTTGACATTTCAATATGGCGGCTTATCGTTTGCTTCCGGTCCGGATTTTTTCATTTTCGTTTTTTTGTATGACTATTTCGAGCATATTGCAAAATGAATTTTTGAAATATCTGAAGTATTCCGGAAGTTAGTTTTATAAAATTTACACGCGAATAACATCGAAACCGGAAGTGATGTCGAAAATTTGAAAAATAATTTTTGATCGCATTTACAATTTCTATCTACCTGTAAGTTTTCGGGTGGATGAGAATAAAACTGTAGAAATTGAAAAAAACGCAAAAATTGAAAATAAAAAAGTCAGCTACAAAAGTAATGAAATTAGCAGTTTAAAACTGCAGTTAAGTAGCTAGCAGCTTAAAGAAGCTAACAAAAGAAGTTATGTCAAAATCGGTTGAAAAATAGAGGAAATAAAAAGCAAAAACCAAAATAGCGCTATTGCCCACAGCTCATTTCCCGTTGATCTCAATGACGTCATTTGGCATTTAACAAATACAAGTCACGCAGTTTGAATAGCAGACAGCAACAGGTAGTTTGTAGCATGTTGCCTTCTAAGAGAATAATCGAATGTGAAATTCGAAAAAAAAAAAAAACGCACTGCAATGAAATGAAATCTTATAATATACTACAATAAGGTTTCCAGCATTGTTCAAGCTCATGTTACAAAAAATTGTGACCTTAATATATATACTTCTTCTTTGCTCTATATAAAGTACTGGTATATTTCTCAATAAGTAGCTCTCACGAGTTAGTTATTGTTTTATATCTTTAATGTTATGAGAGTTTATAGAATGTTGTTTTCTTTTGTATGAAACATAAACAAATTTACCTGAGAATTTCTGTAGTCATAATTAGACATGATGCTGTTTGATTTAATTGCACATCACCAGTAACTAAACCAACATCAGTAAATGTCTGTTTAAAATCTCGAAATTTCTGGTTAGATAAAGCTTTTATAGGGGATGTATAGATTGTTCTAAAAACATTTCATGTATATTAAATAGCTTAAAAATATGAAATTTTATTCAGATTTACAATTTTTTCACTAACTTTAAACAATAAGTTTTCATTGTGTATACCGGTACCTAGGATTAATGTTTTCTCTATTAAATTGTCCCCGATTATTTAACTTGCCTATTTACTGGCAAGTTTCTTACAGAGGCAAATATCAAACAGTATCTTAAGCATTGAGGCGATAATTCTTTTATATAAAAAATTAACTTCATTCAATTACTCACTTAGTCATATGTTTTAATGAAAGAGCTATGGCATATTCTGCTATGACTGTTTTTCCTGCTGAAGTATGAGCAGCAACAAATACACTATCTTTATTCTCTAAATGTAATATAGCCTGTTTTTGAAAGATATCTGGTTCAAATGGCCACTGAAAAAATAAACATTATATTGCCATTCGTATTTCTCTCATGCAAGATGTTCTATTAATTATGGTCACTTTATACATATTGTATTTGTTTAACTAAATTCCAGCCTAAGCACTGCAATGACTGTATCCAATTGTACTTAAAGATAGCTTGCCAGGCAAGGTAATAAGCATTGAATCAGCATTGAATTCGAATAAAAAATTGACAGTACAGTAACAAACAACCAAAATGAAATATTCAACTTTCAGTCATAAAATTCTTTTCTAGGGTGATAAATAAACAATATTACTATGTTTCATTAAAATCTGTCAAGTATTGTACCTTCTGACAAGGGCAAGAACTCATTATGTATTTATCAGTATTCTAAATTGTGGCTTGTAGAGTGTTTAGGAGCGAAAAATTGAAGGTGTTTTTAAGTGCAAAATTCATATTAAATATATTTCAATATTTTTCAATAGGGCCTATCCTTGGGTGATATTTAAACAGTTTCGTCAAAATCCGTCAAGAATTGTGCCTTCTAGAGTGTTTACAAGCTAAAAATTGAACCCATTTTCAAAAACAATAACTGATACAAAATATTTTTCGATTTTGCTGATTTTCAATAGGGTTTATCCTTGGGTCATTATGAAAACTCACACCAAGTTATGACAAAATTTGCCAAGAATTTTGCGCTTTAGAGCCTTGAAAAGCAATTGCGGACAGACCGACGAACAGACCGATGGACATGAGTGACGACAATAGACGCTCCACATTTCATTAGGGCGTATTAAAAGAGGAGTTGTTCATCCTTTTGGAACATTCTATACTGATTTAATACTTTACCTTCATACACTTCGTTTATTGTTATATATACATCATGTAAAAGACATTAATACAAATGATGGCTTAACTCACTGTTTTTGCCATCTGTGGTATTCTCTTATAAAAATCATCAACAGGGTGATTTGTGTCTATTTTAATAGCCCACTCTTCTTTAACTGGAGTCACTTTAACTGTAATTTCATCTACTTTCTCCTCTACCTAAACAAATCATTAATCATTATAGGTAAGACAAATAAACACTTATATGCTTTAACAACTTAGCTTTCAAATTTAAAAAGATATTTATGATCAATGCAATTGAGAAAACTTTTTAAGACTGTTTAAAGTTTTAAGAAAATCTTTGTCATATTACACTTTTCCTGATTAAAAAGAAGGGGAGGGAGAGAAACAACCCTGTCCACACATTTTACACAATATAATTTAACTTATTCAGAACATGGAACTAGCTAATGAAGATAAATTTTTTAGCTTATGCTGATGGATAAAGTAAATTCTAACTCCTTTAACATTTAAGTTATAACTGAGACAAATATATGAAATACATCTACTAAGACTCATATTGTGTTTAAATGGTTCTGTCAATTTTCAATCCATACACATACCTTAACTAGTTCTTCAAAATCTTCGTTCACAGAATTATTTAAAGATTCTTTTACTTCCTAAAGAAAATGTATTTAAACCTATGCAGTATATAAACAAAAGAGCACAAAAAAAAAAAATGGACACAATAATTGTATATGGGTGAGCGCTATCAAGGCAGGTCTGTTTATTGTGCTATATTTGCTGGACAAATATGACTAGTTGAACTTGACATGACAATATTTATCACTGATATAAGAAGATATATCACAATATTTCTTAAGTTTTCTATTGGTTTTAGATAGAAAAGATAGCTTGAAAGGTAAAGTAATATAGGCCCACTAGCAGCGTTGAATTTGAATTTGAACACACAGTACAGTAACAATCACCAAAATAAAATATCCAACCTTCAGTCTTACACTTTTTCTGCGGTGATAAACGTACAATATTTCCTTAAAATCTGTCAAGAATTATGCTTTCTAGAGTGATTACGAGCTTAAAATTGAATGCGTTTGAATACAAGGGCAATAACTGATACTCAAATATTTTCGATTTATTTGATTTTCAATAAAGTTTATCCCTAGGTGATAAAAAATACTCATGCAAAGTTTCATTAAAATCCATCCATCCATCAATGCCTTGTAGATTGTTTACAAGCTAAAATTGAACATATTTTCAAGAACAAGGGCAATAACTCATACGAAATATTTTTTGCTTTCGCTGATTTTCTGTAGAGTTATAAAACACTCTTACACCAAGTCTCTTCAAAATTTCTCAAGAACTACACATTGTAGAGTGTTAAGGATGATTTCAAGAACAAGGGCAATAACTCATACTTAATATTTTTGGATTTCGCTGATTTTCTGTAGAGTTCATCCTTGGGTGATTACCAACACTAACACAATGTTAAAAATTGTGCCTTAAAGGATGGACATGGGACATGGGTGACAACAATATCTGCTCCACATTTCATGAGAGCGTATAAACAGTGATTTATGTCGTATGGCAGCAACCGTAGATCTGGACAAAATCCAGATATGATATAAAGTACCATATTACACTATTTTATGATGAGGCTAAATTACTAATGGAATAAATTGCATTCAAGCATGTATCATATATCTATCATATATCAAATCTCTTTAAGTAAGCATGTTAAAACTTGATATCTCAGAAGATAATATTTGATTCTAATATATTACCTCTTCATTATGATTGTCATCATCACTTTCACCTAGATCTATATCAAAATCATCTAAAGCCATAATATCCACTAGTTTATTGATGTTAACATCTTCTTTAGTATCTATACTTAAATTATCTATACATTCTTCTTTCTCTTTAAATATCATACCAGCTGGCATATTAGGAGCAGTAGTTAATAGATCTAAAATATTTAAAAGCAAAAACAAATGTTAAAATAGATATTTGTGTTCCACCCTTAAGTATTAAAGAGAGGTGTACAGTTGTCTTAATAATATACCTGAATAAATCAGGTTTTGTCAGAAATAAACAAAGACATTCTTATATTTTATATTCAGGGAATAAAATCATATTACCTGTAGATAAATTAAGACCTAATTGACTATCAGTCTGGTTAATATTGTCTATTATAGGTTCATCCATTCCACCTACAATCCACAAAACGTCATGATAATACTGTTATTAACCCGGGGGTTAAAAGGAAAATTAAATAAATAAAATCCATTTGTTTCTGGTATCTATGTGATTCTGTACCACAGTCAGCAGATTCTTTCTTGACCAGTTGTTTGGTAACATTAAATAAATGGTGACCATGAATTCTAATCTCACTCAGTGTGTGAAAGTTAAATGTCCTTCAATGTCATTCATTTTCACGCATAATTTCAGACAACCCAGCTGTAAATAGGTATTGATAATCCAGGAAAGACCAAGTTGTGAGTATAAGTTGTTTTCCTTGTAATATATAGTTTCTTTCAACAAATGAATCATTAAGACATAACATACCTGGCCAAAATGGGTAATTGGTTGTACGGCCACGTATATCATCGTAATTATTACCTGGTGTTCTATGTAATGATAAAGAATTATTGGCTAGTTTACCAATATCCTTTATACCACTCTATAATAGTACAAATAACAGACTAGTACAACAACTCCACTTGTTTGAAATTTCCACAACAACGTAATCAAATCCACTTTCAAGGAAATACAGCACTTCATATTTGGTTGTAATGAACATTTATCAGCATAGATACATTTCCAGATATGTTTGAAAATTTGCTTATAGAATATTTGAATAAGAAATAAATAAGATGTCTTAACATGATAAATACCTCTTTAAAACCAACAAGTTGACCTGTGGTTGGATTTCGATCAACTTGTATTGTGGTTTGAACAGGACAGACATCAACTGAATATAATCTTTCAGCTTTCTTATCTCGTGGCCAACATCTATAGAAAATAAAACTATCATTACCTTCACAGCTGATAGATCTGTTTACATCTTTATAAAAGTATGGTTATCAGAACAATTAGTTTATTTGACACATCAGAACTTCTTGCTCATTAAAATATAAACTATCTATCTGAGCATCAAAGTTTCACATAACTAAATTTTCTTCAACTCTTTTCAATTATTGATAACAAAGTAAGAATTAAAATATAAAAGCTATACCTCTGAGCTCTATTTATATCATGTATAGGTAAATCTTCTAAACATTTAAGATACTCTTCTAATTGTTCATCTAATTCTGGTAATACTGGAGGAATTCCATTTGGTAACTAGAAAAAAATTAGTTTGAAAACATTATTCATATACCAACACCCTACAGTAACTATTTCTTATATATAAAACTTATTAACATCTTTCAAGAAAGCAAACAAAAAGAATATAGACACTATATCTATTAAAGTATTTAAATCCTTCTCATTAAAGGGTATCGACCATTTTCCAAATTTGACAAAACAAAATGACTATCAATTCCATTTACAATGGTATGTGGAGTCACTTACATAAAAACAGATTAGCAATTTAATCAGATTGAGAAAAATAGCCCCTTACAACAACAAAAAAACTCACTGTGGAATGTGGTAGAATGTGTTTTTGCGTAGTTTCTTGATAGGGTACTATTTCCTGATGACCACAACTTCCTGTTTCCAGCAAATCAAACAGCAGATCACTATGCTCTGCCATTGTTCAACACTTAAAATATATCAGCAAATAATTATATTTTGTGCCCTTATAAAGTGCACTTTTTGATTAAGTCTTACAATGTAAATTTGTGAAAATTGTGTAACCTTTTACAAATGATAAAAGATATTGTTGTCTTAATACCATTCCACAAACCAAACACGAAGACGGTCAATCTGTTTACAAACATCATGAGAGCACCAGTTTGAAAAAAAAGCATACAGACAGACTAAATAATTGACAGTGATTAAACAGCAGAATTTAGTTCAACGGTCTTTTGTTTCATGTGATTATCAATAAATTAAACGATTATCTAATTGGCGGTAAGTAATTAAAAGACTAGATGTCGGATGAAACAGATTTTTTCAACTTTCGGGACCACTGATTAGTGTTGAAATTCGAAATGGAATACTAAAGAGTTTTTTCAACATGAATAAGATCTTAAGAAGGAATCAATGGGGACCAGAATACACAGAATGTCAATTGACTCAGATGTCAGATTACTCAGAGTACACTGTATTTAAAAAGATAATTCCTTAGTTCCATGCCGAACATTAATGTTCAAATTGGGGCTGCCATCTTGAATAAATAGGGTCATGTCAGTCGTAGCAGGTCAGTCAGTGGAGAGAGTAAACTTAAAAGTCTTTTATTACGAAGATTATTGATGGATGGAAAATGACAATAATGTACAGACACAAATGAAGAAATAAAGTGACCAGTAAACGGGGTATTAACACTTTAAAAGATAACTACATGCATGTTTAACCCCAAGCATCAAAGAAAATATTCATTTTGTTTATGTTCCGATGGGGGCTGCCATCTTGAAAACACAGTGAATAATGCGCATGTGTAACCACAAATTAAGAAGGAACATTCATGAGAATCTGACAGTTCTCTGATAAAACTATGCCTTCAAGTTCAATTACAATTACAAAACTTGTGACAATTTTGTCTGCTTTTCTTCTGATATTTTCCATTCCAACATAGGATAAGGTGGAAGCATAATATATAGAAAACGACAGTTGAAAGCATAAAAACTGGTTCTGGTTGTGATAAACGAAGGATTAAAATTGATTAATGGGAGATAACTTTATGAAATGACAGAACACAACAATATCATTTTTTTACAAAGCTGGATTTATCCTTAAAGGGGCCTAGGCTTGATTTGTTTCGGACAATCATCCGACAGCCTCAAACACATGAAATCTTTTGCTTAGCTAAATAGTCTACAGAGCTTACCTTTGAAATTTGAGCCTTCAAATCCATGTGTATCCATAATTATCCGTGTTTGAAAAATCATAAAGTCTTAAGAAATTACGAACGTCCCGCCATATTGGAAAACGGTTCGTCTTGATAATCAAAGAGTTATCCTTCCCGTTGTGCAATAGCGGTCATCTATATAAATAGACTACAACGCATTTTCAATTGTAGACTTTGTCAACAGGACACACAATTTTCAGACTGACTGGAGACCAGCCGCATACAGCACGAAAAAAAAATGAAAAGTGAAATTTTTTGTTTGAGGTATATTTCAAGGTATTTTGCGATTTTCTTAGAGCTTGAGTATTTCTGAGGACTGTTTAAATGTAACAAAGGCCCAAAATGACCCCTAAAAATCAAGCCTGGGCCCCTTTAATTGCCAAGTTAAAACGTCCATTATCCAATCTATATAAGGTTCAAGTTTGAATAGATAAGTACTTTTTAAAGGACTACAAGCCTACATTTTAGCATGAACATAAAATTTTATATCAATAGGTGGATTTATTCATCAGTAGATGGCTGCTGCAAACACAGAATCCTTATAATGTATATAATCAGATAAATTGAAAAAAAATTACAAATTATTTAATAAAATGAATACTGAAAAACGCTCTAAGATATATGAATTTTTCAGATTTTACAGGGATTCTGTTACTTTATGACACCAGTTAAGTTCACTGATGAATATATTATATAAACTCATATTGGCTATTCTTAAGATCACTTTAACACATAGTTTTACTTTAAAATTCTGTTACTGATAGTGAAAAATCTTCAAAGACTTTATTTCATTTTTTTGGTCTATTCTATTTTAGTCAATTACTCTTCTTACTAAACTTGGATTGCTAAAACTCCTATAAAATGGCAATAAAGATAAAACCTGAGCCTAGGGTCCCAATAAACAAAAAAAAATTACCAATTACCAGAATTCAAAAGTTTTATTTTTTAACATGTCAGTTAAAACAATTACACTCAACATTTAACTTCGCATTTTCTTTTTTAACCATGCTATAATATCCTTAAATTTCTAATCTGATAGAACTTTAGTGTCATGACAATTATCAATTACCGTACTACATGATAAATTTGACTTTATTTTTGAAAATGCTTTTGAATAAGCAATTTTCCTCTCTGTACAATAGTCAATTAACAGTATCATAATGACAGAAGCTAATTGCTCTCTGAGCCAAAAAAGGAGCAAACTAATGTTATTTGTTTACTGTGGCACTATATTTTATGACTATTATTCAAGCAAACAAACACAAACAGTAATAGTAAAGGAGGCAATAAAATCATTATTCACAAATACATATTAATAAATATGAAGGCCCCTTTTGTTAATTTAAAATTATCGATTGATCGCCATAATTCAGTAAAGAGTCCTCGATGAGCTCACTATATAAATTATTTCACACTATTTTTCTTATGTTACCAGGAGGAATACAGGAGAAAGCTAAGTCATTTCACGCTTCATTAGTGCAGATCTGTACTAATAAAATTGGCTATCTGTGAATTGGTAAACCACTTGAGGTAGGTGTTGGTTTAGGATCATACCCAATTCTGGAATGAATTATTTCAGTTCTAGTTCTTAAGGGTAATCCACAATCAAATGAATCTTGTCCTGGTGTTGCATTAGTTCCATCACTACATGCACTTCTGGTTTTTGAATCAGCTTCTAAACTCTCTTTTTTCATATTATTATATTCTTCTAAATCATCTATCTTTAATTCTATCCTTGTGGGATCTCTTCTCAACATATTAATCTTCTATAAAGTAGGTATTAAAAATTTGAATTCTTGTCAACTTCAACATCAGTGGTAAGATTTACAAAACAAGACGGTCGAGTTTGTTTTCCGTAATCAATTACTTATCAAATAACCTGTACCAGCTTTTGCATATCCTCATATGCTGCGATATCTCGCGAGTTTCAAGATGTCAGCGCCCAGTGTCACGCTTTGAATCGCTGACAAACGTAAATAAAATGTAATTTCTCAAACTATTTTAAAGTCAAATTCCAATCTTTGGTGCTATGAATAGAAATATCTTTTGCTTAAGTATCAGATCGGTTTACTATTTGGCATAGTTACCTCAGAATTATTTTATACTAACATATTTTCTAAATAGCATCTAGACCTACTCTTTCTTTTGTGAGTTTGCCTTCGATCCTGTCTGAATAGCAATGTTTCTGTTGTGTTGTGAACTTATTTACTTATTTATTTGATAAGATTCACATTATATATTGGTCCATAAACAAACCAGTACCAGTATAACTATACCATAGTCAATGTTCATTTTGAGATAAAGATGTCTGAATAATATCTTTATTTTGGATTAAGATGTCTTTTCAACCGAAAATTCCAAGGTTTTTTTTTAAATTTTATATGCAAATTTCTGATTTTCTCTTTAGATAAAGATGTCTGACATGTCAGATGATGATGAAGATGTTATACATATTGTTAAAAAAGATAAAGTTATACAGTATGGTAGTTTAGAAGAGAAAGAAAGACAAAGACTAGCTAATACTGGGTCAAGTGGTTCATTAGCTAATGATGCTATTGAAGCAGGGAAGGCATCTGGAAATATCAACATAACATCAGGTACCGGGAATACATTAAAATTTTTGAATGATATATCTGATTGTTACATTTTACTCAGTTTGTCAGGTTTTCTACAAGTTTCCAAATTTTGTGGATGTTAAAATAAAAAACAAAATTATATAGGTGACACTCAACAAAAAAGATGAAAATGGTAGGGTTGAAATGGTTAATCAGCTAGGATTTTAGGTTATCGGTTAACTGTCAAATTTGTTAGAAGTTGAAAGGAGGCATTATTTTTGACAGAAATATATACATATATATACCATAATTGGACTTGTAATACTTATATCAATAGAAAGTTAAGGTGTTCTAATAACTGGGAAAAATAGCAAGTCCTTTAATTTGTAATTAGGCTAATTATGACAGGATTTCCCTTGGTAGGGTACTACCATAGGTATGTACGTCAAGTCTCAAATGTCGTTGATCTTTTTTTGGATCATCCAGTCTGTTAATTCGGTACATAACCGGATACTGTGGTTGTTAAGTATGCACGCATTTTCGACAACAACGATGGTATTTTGGTATTCCATTTATTATTTCTAGCAAAAGGCAATAAACGTTTAAATGCCACTTTGTAAAAACATTGAATTAATTTAAATAAGTTTTAACTCACTAACAATAAAATACAAAATCAATTCTTATACACCTTCATTCATATGACGTCATTTGGTCACGTGAACAAACATGTAGTCTTAGATTAGTGTTTCAAAGCAGATCAGAGTCAAATGGATTCCACAAGCATTTCTACGTCCACATAGGTCTTTTGAACTTGAGGATACATGGATTATTCATTAGAAACCCCAATTAATCAATGAGTAAGCTTACTTTGGCTCTAATTAATGAGGGAATCCAACTTTATTAAATAAATAATTGAGTGATTCAATGCATTTATCAAAACATTAGAATTACATTGGTTTAATGGTCACGGATATCAAACCTTGTTTTATTTTCAAAAACCATTAATCAATTACTAGGTCTGGATGATCTAGTGTATTTAGTCGTTACACCATTATGTTAATTAGATTAACCAATAAGATAAGCATGTGGAAACAATCAAACCTGCAAATTCATGACAATTAGATGTATAAATTCATTGAAACCATAAAACTCACCCATACCAGACTGAAACACTTGTGTAATCCTTTGATTTGTTCAGACTAGACAGTAGCAATGACTGACATTGGTGCCATTCTGTCTGGGTGTTTCTTTTCTCTTTAATAATTAGTAAATTTCTTCAAGCAGGGTAACTTGTCTTAACTAGGTCAACTCCCCAGAGTTTAGCTCTATTGCAGTTTTACGCTGCAAATGCATTTTTTATTTTTTATCCATTTAAAACAACAAAGAAACAGGTTATTCCTGATAATTACCTGTTCAGAAAAAATTACTTATAGCAGATATTTTTTAAGTCTCTGTACATATGCATATTCTAAGGGCAATTAAGCATTAAGAAGATTTCTTGTAAAAAGTCTTAGTCAAGCTGAAATTATATTTCAAAGAGCCAATTTCAGATTAGTGTCAAATGTGATGTTTTTTAAGTCAGAGGACTTTCAAATAGATTGTGAATTTAAATGAATAAGTAATATTAAATTCTTTACAGAGAGTAACCATTTTGAAATAGATGATGATGCAGGTCAAGCTGAAGCTTTAGCAGAATTTAATAAAAGAAAAAGAGTAAGTATTTTTGTCTATCTACACCTTGTTTCTCAAGTGAATTATCAAAAAACCCACTTTTTATATTGCTTATTGTCAAAGTGCCAGTGACTCAATCGAAACATATGTCCTGCCGATTGTGAAGCCCTGATATATACAGTAATGTTCATAACATAATTTTCATTTTATAAGTAATGACATTGTCATTGTCCCAAGTACACATAGCAGGGCCAGAAAACCTTTGTATTTACAAAATAAAAAAAATTAAAGAATAAACATAAGGACCTCTATTTTATTTCACTTTCTACAGGCACGACAGATTCAAGTGTCCACTGATGATTTTGAAGTTAAAGCAAGATTAAGGGAAAATGGAGAACCAATATGTAAGCTACCATTTTTATTCTCTAAAAATTATTAAAATTTACACTAGTAAGTTTACTGGTAACACTGGATTTGTTTTATAAGCCTACGTCAAGTATAATACTAGATTTGGTTTATTTTAAGGTCTATTCGGTGAAGGACCAGCAGAAAGAAGAGAGCGCTTACGCCAGCTCTTAGCTCAAATTGGTGCCGATGCAATTAAGAAGAGAGCAGAAGAGAAAGCTGCTGAGGCTAAAAAGAAAGAAGAGGTGAATTTGTATTCATAAGTAAAAAGAATACATATTGATTTGGTGGTCTATGCAGATTGAAAACATGACTTAAATCAAACAAAATACAGGGATTCAAATTAACACTCGCCCAGTCGCCATTGGCGACCAAAAATTCCAATGGGCGACTAAAATCCTGGTAATGGTTGCCCAGGTGGCGACCTTCTTTTTGGACTACTTTTGCTTTATAATGGAAATTTATGCTTGCCTTACTTTTATGATTTTTGATTACATAAAATATTTTACTACCGTTTTCTAATCTTCGCGAATTTTCTAGAAATTCCTTTTTAAAATCTAAGATGGCTATTTTATTTCTGGGCCCCTAAAAACTTTACTGGGCCCCAAGAAATTGTATGTTAGGGGCTCTGTGGGCTCCTGACATGGTTTTCTTAATTTGAATCCCTGAAAATATCTTAATTCATCTTTCATGACTCTAATAAATATGTTTTTCCAGGAAAATGTGACGTGGTATCATGAAGGATCTGAAAGTTTAAAAGAGGCAAGACTATGGCTTGCTAATTATTCCCTACCCCGGTAAGATCATTCTGATGAACCTCTTTTATCACGCTATTAGATGCTTATTAAAATTATTTATTTTGTGGAAAACTATATAAATATGAAACTTATTATTACGTTATTTATTATTACAGTGCTAAACAGAGGGTTGCAAAACAAAAGTTAGAGAAAAATATACCAGGAACACAACAAAATGCCAAATTACAAGAATTACATAAAAAGATTCGGGTAAGATATTATGTTACTTTCATATGAATTTTGATTGAAGAATTAACCATGATATGCCAGTTGCAACTATTTTTATTAAATAAAATTTTTTTTTATTAGAACATCAATTTAACAAGTCACTAATTATTACATCCAACTGCTATTTATAAAGTAAAGTTAACATGTACATTAAGTTATAGAATTTAGAAAAGTTATTGATTAAAATTTACTAAATATTATTAGATTTAATGTACATTTTGTTATTTACCCATGGGATACTGAATTAAAAATTCTGATACAGAATTGTTAAAAAGGGAACAAGAAGATAACAACAAAAAATTGAATATGTTTTATTTGTATGTTAATGTAAAATGATTTAATTTGAATATTTCAGTCTGTTACCAATGATTGTAGTCAAATAGGAGACAATAGGCCTCTATCATTCTGTCAATTTAGCCCTAATTCTAAATTATTAGCAGTTTCATCCTGGTGAGTACAGGAACAAGAGGTTTCCAATTATCAACTAATTATCTAAATAACTTTTATCATACTTGTGTTATTTCTCAATGTAGAACCCATTTATGACCAATTTTAATAGTTGAATTGTTTTTGAGAAGTGTGAGCTGTGTTAAGCTAATTGATAAAATGTAAATTATGGATCTATGTTTAAATGGATAACAATAACATTTAAAGTATATATATATGCATATATAATTGATGCCATATAGGCCTACTCTTGAATTATTTTGTATTGACACTGTTTTTTTATAAACATCATAAGCTGTATTTGAATTATTATATGAAGTGTACAGTGTGATTAGGTTTAAGTTAATATATGGTTGATATTATATTATTATATTGTAGGTCAGGACTATGTAAAATCTGGTCTATACCACAATGTGAAATGGTTAGAGAACTGAGAGGTATTATGATATTTGTTTGAATTCTTCAATTAGTGCTTGGAGAATTTAATTATTGATATTACCTTAGATATTAATATTGCTTCTTTTATTGATTCAACAAAATATTTCAAGTTTCAAAATTATTTAAAAATGTTTCTTTAAAGGTCACAATTGTAATGTTGGAGCTATAGTATTTCATCCTCAAGCCACATTAACCTTAGATGATAATGCTTGTTGCATGGCATCATGTGGACAAGATGGTACTGTTAAACTCTGGAACCTTGTCAGGTAACTTTTAACTTGATATCAAAATCTTACTGAAAATAGACCTTCATTTCAGCTATCTGTAACCCTTCTAAGAATGAAAATAGTACATCTTGTTTGTCTAGAATATAAGGAAAATAAAGTCTTTGAATATTGTTTATAATAAAAATCAATAGAAAAGAAGTGACTTCTAAACAAAAAAAATTTCTTAGATAAGAAGAAATGACAAACTACAAGTCCTTTTCATTCTGAAATCAACGCCTTTCATGTCACATGATATATTATCTTGAAACTGGAGCTTACGTCAATTTGTGAAGTATGAAGATCTATAAATACTACTAATGAACCAACATGCGATTCTTTTACCGAGAGAAGAATTCATACATTGTTTAGAGAGAGAAATTAGGCTTATTTGACGGAAGAAATCTTGTTACATTGGTTGAAAATATAATCAACTTCCTTTGTGTTTGTTATTTCAAGCATGATTTATCTGTATTCTGTATAGTACATGTGTATTCTGGATCTATATACCACCATTGTTTTTTGAGGTATTTTTAGTCAACTTACATAGCGTGATAGAATATTTTCTGAAACACTATGTTTGATGAAACCTTTAACCTTGACAATACCCAAGATATTATGTCTATTTTTCTTGCAATCTGTATGTTACTCATTTATTGATATAGTGAAGAACCCATTGCTGATATTGAAGGTCATTCCCCATATAGAGTATCTCGTCTAGCTTATCATCCCTCTGGAAGATTTCTCGGTACTTGCTGGTAAGTTAAGTCATTTTCTCAACTATACAGTCAACTCAACTAGAAAGAAATTTATTTTAATTGAGAATACAGACTATAAATTCATTCCTATGCCCATTACTGGTGAAAGGGAAACAAAGGGTTGGCCATGTTTTGAATGATTAATTGACAGTGCATTGTGCCAGTCTGTTGATAGATGCACTTCAGAAGAGATATTTCACTTTATTTGATAGTTTTAGAAACTGTCACGCCAAATTGTCCTTTTACAAACTATCACTAAACATAATATCAAATACTGATTTGTAGGGCAACTAAAAAGCTCTTTTAAAAACTTGGTTTCAAATAACATGATTGTTAGTTTTCATAAGAGAAAATTATGCTGAAGATTCCAACACCCCCTAATTTAGACTATGCAGTCACCAAAATAATTGAGTAAATAGAACTGAATTCCTGCTATTGGTAGCTTATCTTTAAAGGGATAATAGGCGTTAAAATACACTTGTCCTACGGCTTATATTTGTGTTTCATATTGACTATTAGTTAGATAAGTATGCATTCCATACTTTACCAAATTTTAAAAAGCGACAATGAAAAGATATCCAGAATTTTTTTTAAAAGTGAGCCAGCGACGATTTCATTCAGTTTGAGAATGAAAGCGTCTGGGAAATCAACGCTAAAACATTGTGCAATTCAACAGTAGGGGTCAAGGACGCGTGAAAACTCACATGTTAGATTTACTACCCTTTATATTTACAATTTGAAGATTGCTTAATGGAAGTATTAAGCGTTTTATATTAAGTACTTGATTTTGTGGATTTATCCGATAATAGAGGGATTTTGATGTATAGTTATGACACCAGGTAAGTCCACTGAGGGGAACATACTGTTATTGTCCAAATTTGAGTGAAATTAAATTTTTATGTTCCTTCTAACGCCTATTATCCCTTTAAAAAAGAGTTCTTTCAATTATTTTAGGAAGGACTATATTCCTCTTTAGAAACAAATTGAACATTCTATAAAACAAGGACAAACTTTATTTTAAACATTACAGTACATTTTTTTTAGTTTTGATAACTCATGGAGATTATGGGATTTAGAAGCTCAAGATGAAGTATTACATCAAGAAGGTCATAGTAAACCTGTATATGATATATCATTCCAGTGTGATGGGGCTTTAGCAGCTACTTGGTATATTTTCATATTTGTATTTTATTCTTTAAAAGGAAATGAAAATTGATGTATTGCAAGTGTAATAAGAAGTATGACTGTGAACTACTCTCTTGAATGTCAGAATTGAAAAATGTTTTTTGTGAAGGTTTCACTTTCAGGAAGATAAATAAGCATTTATCATTCTAAATCAGAATAACTTGAACATTTAAACTAAAAAACATTTGATTTCATTAGCTAACCTTTCTATTTTTTCCATTTTAATTAACTGGCACAAGGAATCTTTAAATTATGAATCAATACATTTTTTTTTACATTATGGACTGCTTATACATTTTCTATTGTAGTGGTTTAGATGCATACAGTAGAGTTTGGGATTTGAGGTCTGGTAGATGTGTTATGTTCTTAGAGGGCCATCTGAAATCTGTATTAGCCATTGATTTTAGTCCAGATGGGTAAGATAGAGATAATCCATTTTTAGGGGTAAAATTTTTAGCATGAATAGTTTAATACTAATATTGCACACTATATGAAAACATAGCATAGATGATAAGCCTAAATTTTCTTAAGTTAACACCACATTTGTTTATTCATTAGTAAATTTAGAATAACAAAATTATGGATTATGATAATTAACCTAAAGTAATTAGAAGAAAACCTATAAAATGTAAAATTAATTTATTTGGACTAAATATCCAATAACAGACAAGTAATTTAATGATTTTAGGTACCATGTTGCTACAGGTAGTGAAGATAATATGAGTAAAATATGGGATTTACGACAAAGAAAATGTGTTTATACCATTCCAGCCCATACTAATCTGGTATCTTATGTTAAATTTCAACGTAAGTTTTATATTTTTATTCCAAAAAGAAATACTGAATAAATCATTTGTTTAATCACGAAGCTATTTTTCAAATTTTAATTTTTGTATTTTAGAAAATTATTGAAAATAATATAGGCATACTCTCCATAGTGGGAACAAGTATTTAACAATGATATTGTTCTGATATCTTTGTCAAGTTTATATAATTATTTGTCTGTTTTATAACTTATTATTTCATACTTTCAGCACAACATGGAAATTATTTAGTAACAGCATCCTATGATAGTACTGCTAAGGTATTTTATAATTATTGTAACATTAATAATCATTGTAGTTTTAACAGCAACACCATATTCTGTAGATTTTCACAAGCTGACACATCTAAAATGGCAAATGCAGCAAATCTATAAGGGACAAAAGCCACGACCAAAAATTTCAACTAGATTCAACTACAGATAAGTTGAAAAATTGAAATAGATGCAGACAATTGACAGGTGGTCTGAACTGAAATTTTTTTATTTTACAGATCTGGGCTCATCCAACTTGGACACCTTTGAGAACATTAGCTGGTCATGAAGGTAAAATAATGGGTCTAGATATATCACCTGATCTGAAACATATGGCAACATGTTCATTTGATAGAACTTTTAAAATCTGGATATCAGAGGCTTCAGAAACATTATAGCCTAGATCATGTAGATAATTAAATATATATTGTTAAAGTGAAGTGAGCTAACTATGGTAGAATGTGTGAAATATCACGATGGTCAAACATTAAAGTTACAGTGTAGTGTGCATGAAGCTAAATGATCCAAACTGAATGTTTTTGAGGCTACATTAATATTCTTATACCTTGTCTATATTATGTATATAATCTATTTCTGAAGAGACTTTTCCAATTCCCAGTATGATCTGGTTGCATCTTTTTTTAAACCACGCCCCTTATCAATGACCATATGGGATCCATATCTTATCAAACATAGATAGCTTTTTAATGCAGTGAACTTAACAACTTTAAACATACATTCAAATACAAATACATGTAATATATTATTCACGAGCTTAATGTGAAATGAACAAGCGTGTTGATTGGTAGGTTTGAGAGTCACATGGCATGAATATGTATTATCATATTCCTAAATACAAAGTCTACCTTCTTAAGTATCGGGTGTTTAAATAGACGATACACAGCTTGATGTGCGTTTCAGTCAGTAGCAGCGCCTTCCTCTCGATACTGAGAGGCAGAATGACTTGTGGACAGTACATTGTGGTTGAATACAAAATGCAGAAACTCTGGGGGAGCTCAAGAGGAGAAAGCCTCGCATACCCATGGAGCGTCTGAGATCAGCAATCTTGCCAGCAGCGAAGTCACTGGTTTCTGGTCAGATAATACGTTGCTTAATGTAAGGTTATCTATATACTAACATCACCAAACATGTAGAAAGATTGGTCCGAGTTCAGTAAGCAACAAGCAGCGAGCAAATTAAAGTTTCTTTATGTTCCATTTTGCACCAACGCCTGATTTTGGTAAAAGAGCGTAAATTATAGATAAAAATATGCCTCTCGTTATTAGTATCATTGGGGTACTGTTTTAATAATTACATTTTCAACCAAAATCGGTACGTGTTTTTCAGACTTGTATCCAATATTATACCATGGGTTAGAGGATAAGATATTTGTATAAATAAAAACGTACAACTGACATTTTTCAATACTGGGAATTTTTTCCTTTTAACCTGGCAAGCATAATTCGCTTTTGTCTTTGTTTCCGAATCTCTTTGGTGATAGATGATATTGTTGACACCACGATACATGATACAACAACAGCAGCTCTCAAAAATCCAGTTGTTTTATAGAACCAACCTTCATCCATAATATACGTATAACCATTGCCATAGCCTCTAAAATAAGAAAACCCACTAAAAACCAAGTCAACTGTCCAGAGTTTGAATAAAATGATTGAAATGTCTTTGAGGAGACAAATATTCAGTCTTTCCATAAGTCCGGGCAAGAAAAACACCATCCAAGTGGACAATAATACGCAACTTGTCCATAAATCTCCGGGTTTCATTCTGTTTATATTGTAATATGTTGCCAGAACAGCCATTAATGAACCTGATCCAATCGACAAGATTAGCTTCTGGCATTTTGGTCCCATGTTGAATCCCATATGAAACATCTTTTATGAACAGAAATAAGCCTTTGTTTCGTTTCTTTTCTCTAAAATTAGACGAAAAAATGAAAACAATTAGACTTTGTAGTAGCTCGAAATATCTCCTCCTGGATTTATGCGTAGGTTCATTTGATTTGTAGAAATCTAGAGAGAGAAAATATGGCACTTCGTACATTATCATTAACATAATGAAGCAGAGATATTCGAGCACCAGGGCCTGTGATTAAGTCTAATAACCATTTATTCAAATATATAATAAGCGCTAGGCCCTAGAATATCGAAGAATTATGTCGGATCATAGACTGAATTAACTCATAACCACAGTTATCAGTCTTAGCCCTAGATCTAGGTATCTCGAGGCTGGCTTGAATTATGCATAGGGCCTAGAAACCGGCTAGCCCATTGAATATTTAGCTGCGTAATAGTCGCTATACCTATAGAATAACTACTAGGCCCTAAAAAACAAATGTGGTATCTTACCTCTTAGACGTTAGTTGATTAAATTGAGATTCTAGATTTTTTGTCTCCCTCAGATCATCTTTTTGAAGGATAACCTACATAGAAACGTCGTGACGTTACTAATAACGTTTGACGTCAGATCAAGTGGCCACACAGCACACAGAGTCTATGGAAGACCGTGACTATCTAAATTCATAATTCTGAAGTTCAAAAAATTAGTATACCATCATTATGAGGCCAGGAGGCACTGTATGTCATTTGACCTCCAGCCTCCTGACTATAAGTTTTAAAATAGAAAGTAGAAAACTCTTATGCTGCTTTTTTCTTTGGGGGATCCATTAGGGTTAGGTCTAGTACAAATTTTAGGAAAGTGGGCCTGATACACGAAAATATTTCTTTTTATAACGTTCGCCGTGATTGGATAATTGTAAACTTCCCCGTTTCGTACCCTGTTGGCCGGGACTGTACTTTTGCCACTCGTGGGAATTTTAGCAAGGTCGCTATGGGCTTCGTTGTAAATAATAAGTGGCACGTTTTTTTAAAAACGGGCTTTCATGTTGATTTCAATGTTTGAAGCTACCGTGCTGATGCAATTAATGTATTCATAGTGTAAAATATTAATGCAGATTCTGTGTTTGTTCCGCTAGCACTTAAGAAAAAAAAGCAAGCGGTGAAATTTGTCAGCCATTTTCTAAACGTTGTATGGTTATTTTTATCCTTCTCCTAACTGACCACGTGGCAAGGGCCTAAATATCAAACAGTAATTCTATGAGTTCTCATCTACGCTGAAATAAATATTATTAGCCAATTCTATAACTCTCATGGAACATCTACGAGAGTTCTCTTTCCACAGAAAGATATAAAGATAGCTTGCCAGGCAACATACGCCCACTTCAGCAAACAGAATATTCCATGTTTTTTCATTCGCCGTGATTGGATAATTGTAAACTTCCCCGTTTCGTACCCTGTTGGCCGGGACTGTATTTTTGCCACTCGTGGGAATTTTAGAAGGTCGCTATGGGCTTCGTTGTAAATAATAAGTGGCACGTTTTTTTTTAAAACGGGCTTTCATGTTGATTTCAATGTTTGAAGCTACCGTGCTGATGCAATTAATGTATTCATAGTGTAAAATATTAATGCAGATTCTGTGTTTGTTCCGCTAGCACTTAAGAAAAAAAAGCAAGCGGTGAAATTTGTCAGCCATTTTCTAAACGTTATATGGTTATTTTTATCCTTCTCCTAACTGACCACGTGGCAAGGGCCTAAATATCAAACAGTAATTCTATGAGTTCTCCTCTACGCTGAAATAATTATTATTAGCCAATTCTATGACTCTCATGGAACATCTACGAGAGTTCTCCTCTTTCCATAGAAAGATATAAAGATAGCTTGCCAGGCAACGTAACATACGCCCACTTCAGCAAACAGAATATTCCATGTTTTTTTCATTTAATCAAGGGCAATGACTCATAAACCGACATCTGGAATCGCAACATTTTTTAACTTGTCCGAGATGTTATTAAGATGAATACTCATACCAAGTTTCATTCAAATCGGATAAAAACTACAGCTTCTATTGCGTACAAAAGTAAATTTTAACATTTTCTCATTTAATCAAGGGCAATAACTCATCAACAGACATCTGGTGAGATATTATCAAGATGAATACACATACCAAGTTTCATTCAAATCGGATAAAAACTACAGCTTCTATTGCGTACACAAGTAAATTTTAACGTTTATTCATTTAATCAAGGGCCATAACTCATAAACAGACATCTGGCGAGATATTATGAAGATGAATACACATACCAAGTTTCATTCATATCGGATGAAAACTATAGCTTATATTGTGCACACAAGTAAATATTAACGTTTTTTCATTTAATCAAGGGCCATTACTCATAAACCGACATCTGGAATCGTGCCATTTTCGAAATTGTCCGAGATATTATCAAGATGAAAACACATACCAAGTTTCATTCAAATCGAATGAAAACTACAGCTTCTATTGTGTACACAAGTAAATTTTAACGTTTTTCCATCTAATCAAGGGCCATAACTCATAAACCGACATCTGGAATCGTGCCATTTTCGAACTTGTCCGAGATATTATCAAGATGAATGCACATACGAAGTTTCATTCAAATCGGATAAAAATCTGGCCTGTATCGCGTACACAAGTAATTGTTGACGGACGGACGGACGGATGTGGGTGACGACAATATACGCCCCCCATTTCATGTGGGCGTATAACAATATCATTGATAACAGAGAGACAATCTTCATATTCTTTAGCTAGTATATATTCTAGTTGACTATCTAAATTCTGATTAAAAACACTATCATTGATAACAGAGAGACAATCTTCATATTCTTTAGCTAGTATATATTCTAGTTGACTACCTAAATTATGATTAAAGATAGCTTGCCAGGCAAGGTAATATACGCCCACTGGCAGCATTGATTTTGAATTAAAAATTCAGTAAGGTAACAATTGGTTGACTAAAATATTCAACCTTCCGCTTTTTTTAGGGTCTCTATTTTCATTAAAAAAATGTCAGGAATAGTACCTTATAACAACTCATTAAATATTTTTCGGTATTTTTATGATTTGCTATAGGGTTCACCCTTAATAATATTTTGATATTTTTAATAGGATCTTCCTTGGGTGATATCAAACAATTTCAGCGAGTTTGTCAAAAATGAACGTGTGTTTACAAGCCAAAAGTTTAAAGCGTTTTCAAAAACAAGGGCAATAACTGACACTAAATATTTGTCGGTTTATCTGATTTTCAATAGGGTTCATCCTTGGGAGAAAACAAATACTAAAGCCAAGTTTCATCAAAATCCATTCAAAATCGTTCTTTCTATAGTGTTTTCAAACTAAAATTGAACGCGTTTTTAAGAACAAAGGCAATAACTTGTACTAAATATTTTTTGATTTATCTGATTTTCAATAGGGTTCATCCTTGGGTGAAAACAAATACTCAAACTAAGTTTCATCAAAATCCATTAAGAATTGTTTTTTCTAGAGTGTTTACAAGCTAAAATTGAACAAGGGCAATAACTCATACTAAATATTTTTCAATTTTGCTGATTTTCAATAGGATTCATCCTTGAGTTAAAACACAATCTCACACCAAGTTTTATCAAAATCGGTCAAGAATTGTGCCATGTAGAGTGTTTACGAGACAAAAATCAAACACGTTTAAAAGAACAAGGGCAAAAATTCATATTAGATATATTTTGATATTTTTAATTTTCAATAGGGCTCATCCCTGGGTGATATCAAACAATTTCAGTGAGTTTTTTCAACATTGTGCCTTCTAGAGTGTTTATAAGCCAAATAGTTAATCGGTTTTCAAACACAAGGGCAATAACTGACACTAAATATATTTCGATTTATTTGATTTTCGAAAGGGTTCATCCTTGGGTAAAAAACAAATACTCAAGCCAAGTTTTATCAAAATCCATTAAGAATTGTTCTTTGTAGAGTGCTTACAAGCTAAAATTGAACGCATTTTCAAACACAAGGGCAATAACTGATACTAAATATTTTTCGATTTAACTGAATTTCAATAGGGTTCATCCTTAGGTGATTACAAATACTCATGCCAAGTAATGTCACAATAGCTCAAGAATTGTGACTTGTAGAGTGTTTACAAGGCAAAAATCCAAAACATTTTATAGAACAAGGGCAATAATTCGTATTAAATATATTTCGATATGTGCTATTTTCAAAAGGGTCCATTCTTGGGTGATATTAAACAATTTCAGCAAGTTTCGTCAAAATCGGTCAATAACTGTGCTTTGTAGAGTGTTTACAAGCTAAAAATTGAACGCGTTTTCAAAATCAAGGGCAATAACTTTTTTTCGATTTGACTGGTTTTCAATAGGCTTCATCCTTGGGTGATAACAAATACTCAGGCCAAGTTTCATTAAAATCCATTAAAAATTGTTCTCTCAAGAGTGTTTACAAGCTAAAATTGAACGCGTTTTCAAGAACAAGGGCAATAACTCATACTAAATGTTTTTCGATTTCCTTGAGTTATAACATACTCTCACACCAAGTTTCATCAAAATCGGTCAAGAATTGCACATTGTAGAGTGTTTACGAGCCATTCAAGAACAAGGGCACGAACTCATACTAAATTTTTTCCGATTTCGCTGATTTTCAATAGGGTTCATCCTTGCGTGATCATAAACACTCATATTAAGTTTCATCTAAATCCGTCAAGAATTACACCTTGTAGAGTGTTTACGAGCAATTGTGGACGGACGGACGGACGGATCGTGTGAATTTTTGCCCTAATACCAACAAGGACACACCTCGGGGCATTGATTTTTTTTTATGGATCGGTGTACAAATTCGACCATTCATATATTTTTAAATTAACGTATGACATTGGTCATAATCTATACGAAAGGTTATAGTTACACAAACTTGGCCAACACGTAAACAATATATTTACCCCAGGATCGCAGTCGATCTGTGGCCCGTTCTTTCGTCTATTAACTGTTCTATTTATTCCAGAATCATACAGTCTAGTGGCAGTGGTAGCTCTTAATGAATGGTTCGTATAGAAGCCATCAAAACCAGCATTTGTACACAATCTCTGTACAAAACCAGAAAGAAATAACGTCCTACTGGTTCGACACAGTACTCAGTGTCTCCTTTAGGATCTATGTACTTCAAGGGTTTACATATTACACAATTAAAGTTTGACTACGGTCATATTAAAATATAGACCTAACTTTCTTTCATATTTTATTAGTTTCGTTTCGTATGTTTTATAAGCTATTGGCTTTGTACTTAACCACTACAGTTAGGTCTAACACTGCCCTTCAAAACGAACTGTTTGAACGACTTTTGACCTAACTCATTTTAACCAATCACGTTGCTTCCATTCCCTGCAACATGGTAATGTGACGCGAACAATTGGTGCATTCTGAGACGTATTAGACTAGCTTATCAAGTCCACTCAAATAGAATGTACAACAATATGGCTGTTTCGTCAACCGCTGATAAATTTGTTTCCTTATTATGGATTCAATATAGACACCGAAGAAGGTTTATACTAAAAGAAACGTGTGTTTGATAAGTGGAATGGCCTTTGTACTAGGGTTTTTAATTGGCTGTTCTATATCAGTTCAAATTAAGTGGATCGGTTAAAACAGAGGTCATTAGGTTAAAACTGAGTTAGGTCAAAGGTCGTTCGAACAGTCCGTATTTAAGGGCAGAGTTAGACCTAACTGTAGTGGTTAAGTACAAAGCCAATAGCTAATACAAACATTCGAAACGAAACTAATAATATGCGAACGAAGGTTAGGTCTATATTTTAATTAACTGTAGTGGTTACGTACAAAACCAATAGCTAATAAAAACATTCGAAACGAAACTAATAAAATGCGAACGAAAGTTAGGTCTATATTTTTATTATACTAGTTTGACTAGAATGTAAATCATCTACAAACAAACAAACCTATTTGTTTGACATACAGCTATTATACTGGAATCCGAAAAATATATCCCGTGCAACATCTCCCTATTTTTTTAGACATGTTTACGATTTAGAATTTACACTTTAAAACTCATCAATTTATTATCATATTAACTCAGCTTATAGTATTTCCCATGGGATATGGATGTTAACCTTATATTACCCAGCGTATCAGATCTGCACACCAATATTTCATGGGAAATTGTATAATCCCTGTTAGATATATTCATTTATTACATACATGTGTAATCCTACTATACCGATACAAGGGAAATCGGGCCCATGTAATAATTGAATCCATATTACACACACGTTGAATACGGTCGAACTACTTTTTCTACTGACTCGAATGATTGAGTCGCCATTTTTGTTTTCAAAAGCTTGGTGATTTCCCAGCTGCAGTGTCAACTTAAAATAACTCAAATGATAACAAATTACCATTGAACCACATTTTGAAGCCAGTCCAACCACCCTTGGACTATAATTTCCACTGACAATGTCTTAAAGGGGCACAATCTTGATTTTTAGGGGTCGTTTGGGCCTTTTTTACATTTAAACAGTCCTCAGAAATACTCAAGCTCTTAGAAAATCGCAAAATACCTTGAAATATACCTCAAACAAAAAATTTCACTTTTTATTTTTTTTCCGTGCTGTACGCGGCTGGTCTCCAGTCAGTCTGAAAATTGTGTGTCCTGTTGACAAAGTCTACAATTGTTATTACTTTCTTTTTGTTTTGTCAGTGTGGGCCTGTGCAGGAGTCTATTTATATAGATGACCTGACCCGCGCTATTGCACGACGGGAAGGATAACTCTTTGATTATCAAGACGAACCGTTTTCCAATATGGTGGGACGTTCGTAATATCTTAAGACATTATGATTTTCAAAAACGGATAATTATTGATACACATGGATTTGAAGGCTCAAATTTTCAAAGGTAAGCTCTGTAGACTATTTTTCTGATTAGCTAAGCAAAAGATTTCACGTGTTTGAGGCTGTCGGTTGATTGTCTGAAACAAATCAAGACTGTGCCCCTTTAAATCCCTTTTTGACAACAATGCAACCAAATCACATGTACAAGTTGAGCCGAGTAGGTTAGAGGGAGCTCCCTATGACGTCATCTTATGTTTTTAATATAACAATCCAGGGGGAATCCAACAGCGAAGTAGGCCGTTCACATAAGAGTTATAATTAGAATACGTCAAATTAGGTCAATTTAGAAATACATTTTCACAAACACAATGAATTATTTGTTTTGTTTGAACAAATTTATTATCAAATTCAATATGATAATGTATTATTACATAGTTTTAAATGAATAAAATAAATTTTAAAAAGTTTTCATCTTAGTATGTAATAAAAGTAGAACTCGGGGCTTGGCCCTTATGCAATATTGAAAACCTATTGACACTTAAGGGGATAATAGGCGTTAGAACGAACATAAAATTTTAAGTTCACTCAAATTTGGACAATAACAGTATATATCCATCAGTGGACTTACCTATACCTCAAAAACCCTCTAAAATCCGATAAATCCCCAAAATAAAGTAGTTAATCATAAAACGCTTGAGCCATCCATCAAGCGATTTTCAAATCGTGTAAATATAAAGGGAAGTAATTCTAACATGTGGGTTTTCACGCGTCCTTGACCCCTACTGTTGAATTCCACAATGATGTTTAAGCGTTGATTTACCAGACGCTTTTATTCTCAAACTGAATGGAATCGTCGCTGGCTCACTTTTTTTTAAAATTCCGACTATTTTTTTATTGTGGCTTTTTAAAATTTGGTAATGTGTGGGATGCATACATATTTAACTAATAGTCAATATGAAACACAAATATAAGCCGTAGGACGAGTGTATTCTAACGCCTATTATCCCTTTAAAGAGAAGCTGACATGGATTTTAATATCGCTTATAAAACACTTTTTTAATTAGTAATGACTATCTTATATCATTATCAAAATTTATTAAGCGATAATACAGGTTAATACCCTCAAAAAACACTTTTTTCTGTCGACCCCGCAGCGTGCGGTTATCAGTCGGTTGTAAAAACCATACTTGTGTGACGTCATGGCGGTAACCCAAAACGATGGCGGACATTGAAATCAATAGTAGAAGCTGTCAGAGTTCGAGATTAATATCGTCTTATCCCGCTATGCGAGTTCTTGTGAGATAGAAAATGCGGACAGTGAAAGTGGAGGTTTTCTTGACCAATTTGCCGTGCCAAAAGAAGCCTGCCGTAACTATCCTTTATCCATACGAACCCTAAGCCTCCGATGCCGAAAGTCGCGATAGCAGTAGGCCTTGTGTCTAGTGATGAAAATGATGGCGAACCAGCTGCTGATATCGCCTTACCTGTCGATTTAGGTCGACTGAACAACGTTTATTGGTAAGTTTAAACAAACTGTTTAATAAAAATTGAATTAAAGTCGGAATTGCAATGATTTAATAGATTTTGTCTGCTTGAATCACGTGTTACTATAAATAGACATGCCACGCCTCTGGTTTGTTTACAAATGTCCTCCAACCATGAATAATGTTTTCTCTAATACTGTAAGGCCATCAAGAAAGCATTTCATTCAACTGCTTAGAAATAGCCTTGTTGCCTATAAGTATCATAAGTATAACAACAAAAAAACCTATCCTATCATTTCAGATGTCAGTGTACTTACGTACACATAGGGAATCCTGAGGAGTCAATTGAGTCTGGAGTGTGTGTGTGTGTTGCAGGGAGGTTGGGTGATGGACAAGAATGAGGGTCAACCTGGTGACTGTATTACACAGCATCCTGCTCTTCTTATGGTGTGTTTAGATCAAGGTGTGCTGGATCTTGCCTACAGCCATTACAAGCAGCACTATGGATAGCTGAACAAATCTCAAATGCGTAAGTGAACATATTTGAGAAGTAAAACCATCTTTTGCAACAAATACAATTTTATCATGAAGTTGAGTATCTCATAGCATAATACTTTATCACATGTGTATGTTTTCCTAAACAATTTAAATAATGTCAAATAATGCAGCATTTAAGTATGCATTCTAAATAAATATTAAATGTATTTTTATTATAATTATATTTCAGGCAGCACAGACTGAGATACTAGTATACTGCATAATACCATTGATTTGTATAGAGGATATGGATTTCCTTAGCAAGAAGAGCGGGGAACCACTGCCTGAGTTTGATAACAATTTCCATCACCATATAATGGAGGTGGCTGAATAAACTGTAACATTATATTAGTTATCTCTTTTTATTTCTTATGGTTCAGAATAAGGTTAACTAAATGATAATGACATGGTCCTGGGCCCTCCAGACCTCGGGGACAATCATAGATACAATGACAAAAAAAATTCATAAAAAAATCCAATTATTTCTTGATATTTTAGAGTTCACTTTAGGGATCCAAAAAGTAACACAGTCTCTGCTTTATTTGAATGTTCATATTTAAATGCTAGTGGTGGTGGAACATTGACTGTTTCAGGCTCGTCTGTTATTGTCCCATCCAAACAAGCCTGGCAGACCTCTCCCAATAATTGGTTGATAAACACTGAAAGAACAAACAAAAGGGATGTATTAGCTTATGTAATTTCTGATCAGTTTCGTGTTTACTGAAAAATTTAAAAAAAAAGAAATACCCATTCTTGTTAAACTCCTTTCCCTGATTTGCAAATTTATTGAAATGAAATGCTGGTATGAGTATTCTGTAAGGGTAAAATACAATATATGTGCAACTGAAAATAAAAACTTTGATAAAAACAGTGTTTTGTGTAAGTTTACATTGCATTAAGATTAGAACAATCAATGAGAATTTGCCGAACAAGTCCAAAATTATGGTTGAAAATTGCTCTTTGTAAAAATAAATTTTAAAATCATGTGTGCTCATGTTGATATTTTCAAAAAAGACATTCCTAGACTAACAGTACTATTTTGAGGATGCTATTCCAATTCTCATAAAATATTGCTAAAAAGACCTTGCTTAGACAACAGACCTAGAACAAGTAGGCCAACCCTTCATTGGTCAAGTCTATAATAATATTAATGTGAGTTTACAATAATAATATAGAATTCTAAGGCCTGGATCTAGGCCTAGTTATTCTATTCAACTCTATTCTGCTGAACAGTATTAATTATTTCTTTGGTCCAAAACAAATATAAATGGAAAGTTTCAAACTTACTCTGGCTTTTTCCCGTTTGTCAAAACTCAAACTGTCAGTGTCGAACTTCAAAGGCTCACCGCTCACGCTTTGTTGGCACTGAGACATCGTCCTCAATATTCCTTACACCCAGAGCTTTAGGATTTCTGAAATATGGTCCGAACTTCATCTTACTTCAAAAGCTGTCTTCTTGTCAACTGTGTCCCCATTTCAGACATGAACATGGGCGTACTGTCGAAGCAGTCCTCGGTGAAATTGACACTGCTCCATTTAATTTGTAGATGTCTAATCCGTACGGGTATTTTGCACTCTTTCCTCTCAAATTCGTCGTAATTTCTGGTTATGGGGGAACAGGTGAATACTGACATTCATGTTGTCATTTTTTTCGTTCGAACAACCACCTACAACAAATCTTCGAGGCATTTTGCATAAATATTTATTCCTTTAACACCGTGATCAATGGCGCTTGTTTACAATTCGTTACCGCGATGACGTCATATCCGCCTTCTCCACTTCCACTCAACTATTGATCGGGAAATTCTCGCGCGAATATTGAAAACACGAATACTATCATTATAAGTTATTTATTTATCATAATTTCACATTTTTTTTTAGTTTTATATTTACTATTCATTGAACGAAAGTACCCTGTGGCGTGTCAGCTTCACTTTAAGTGCGGTTCTACCATTGTAATAATAAATCCCTTTTACACTTCAAAAATTTATCCGTGTCAGGTCTAGACCAGACTCGGTTCGGTAGAAAAAATCGTAATGTAAAGGGGTCTAAGTGAGCCAGGCACGGTTAAATCAGTGCCGGGCCTGGCCCATCTAAAAGAGGTGGTCTCGGTCCGGACCTGGCACGCTTTGAGTATCGTGTAAACCGCCTGGCTCACTTTGAATACTTTGATTGCGCATGTCCAGAAGTTTGTTATCATTTCGCGCAACGCAAATTCGAAGAAATGCGTGAAATAGAGAATTGGCATCGAACAAGATGATTAGATTGTTGCCTTATATGAAGTTTTCTTCGCCTGATACGCGTATTAATCATTTTAAACAAAAACGTAATAATTAGGAAGTCACATTTCCCGCCATGTTGGATTCTATTTCGTGTTCTCTCTGTCTAGAGAGCTTCATTACTTCCGGCGAATAAGCGAGCCCGGCTCACTTGTTCAACATAAAATATAAAAGGTTCAAAATATGCCAGCCTGGCACGGAGTCTGGCACGGTGCCTGGCACGACTCACTTGTAGTGTATAGTGTAAAAAGGGACTATAGAGTTGACGAAAATCTATTGTTCTAAAGTAGTGGCATTTGACGCTTACGGTCTTTATGCTTCTGCTATGTGTGATGATGAATACCCAAAAGCTGAATCAGCAAGAGCTCTGAAACAATCTGAAAAGGAAGAATTTGTAAAGCTTTTCAATAAACAACAATTTAGACCAAGGTGTGCTATTTTATCTGTTTGGTTCGATTATCAAAAAAATATTTTTTTTTCAACCAATACCAGCCAAAGACAAAATAACTTACACAGTTATAGAGGATGATAAACCCCGAACAAAATCTGGTGATAAGATAAGATTCAGAAATGGATTTTGTAATGACGTTCTCACTTCTGTTGACATACAGGAAATTGTTTGTGCTGGTGGAAAAGTTATCAAAATATTAGATGGGATAGTTTATGAAGAATATTTCAAAACACCCCCTTTCAAAGATTATGTTTCAACTTTAAAGGAAGAAAGAAACAAATATAAACAAAAGGGAAATTTAGTTGGCAGCGATTGTATGAAATTATTGGGTAATTCTTTATACGGTAAAACTGTTCAGAAAGATATAAATACAGAATTTCATTTATGGTCTCAAGAAACTCTTCAAGCAAATTTTGATTCCAATATAAAAAAAATTTGAAAAAGTAAATGATCAACAATATATACATGTAGTGGAAAAAGGAAAAAAGGAACAACCTGAAATTATCAAACCAACAAAAACAACAAGATTAACTCCGAGTCATTTGGGTTCATTCATTTTATTCATGTTATTGACGGTTTTAGAAAACCAGAAATATATTACACTGATACCGATAGCTTATACATATCAGATAGGAATTGGGGTAAATTGGAACAAGCTGAATTAACTTCTGAAACGGAATATGGAAAAGGGAAGAATGATTATGGAGATGGTGGTATTATATTTGGTTTATATTTGGCTCCAAAAGTAAAATACAATATCATCCTAACTTCTAATGGAGAATTAGTGGAAAAGAAAACTTTTAAAATCAAAGTTGAGTATGGAAGATTATCTTTAATTAGCAAATGGAGGAGATATTGAAAACGAATAAACCTTGGAAAAAAGTTTTACAGACGAAAGTATTCAAACATAATTTGAATTTGAAAAGAAAACCACCAAACAAAAATGGAATTATGTATCCCTATAATAATAAGGATGAAGTTAATATGGTTGAAAATTACGAATTCGATGATTACTATTACATAATTTTGGATGAAGATGATGAAACATGTAATTGAATACATATTTCTTCCAAAATCTAAATATCTTCCATATCTAAATTGAAATCTTTAATACCTGTGGTATTGATTGGAAATATGTTGTTTGAACCGGTTTTTCTGCTTTTCTATAACCGAATGGAACTGTAAATGTTGGAATATTGAAAAACCCACCATCAACCAAATTACAATGAATATTGATGATATCTTTGTCGTTTTCAATATTTGCTTTATAAGGAGCAAGTGTAGATTTGGTATAAAATTTCTTTTCAAAACCTAATAATTCATTTATTGAGTTTTCTACATTGAAATCTACTTGATATTTGTCTTTTAGATTTAGTTTTATTTGTTCAGATTTAAATCACATACGAATTCAATATTTGGTCTGTTCTTATGACTTATTGGGATATAAATTCGTTGATGGAAACATATTCATAACTTCCTGGTAATAATGTTAATAATTTAAATGTTTTTCCATTGTCTTTAGAAATTTTGAATTGGTTATTCTATTCACGAACATTTCTTATTGAATTGTAAACTGAAAAATATTTAACTTATAATTTTTATTTGGATCTAGTTCACATTCATAACCTAGGGTTAATCTTATATGTAGTTAAACTTCTTTAATTCTGTTTGTTATGGCTTCTGTCTTTTTAGTATCAATTAGAATTTTATAATATTCGATTAAATCAGTGTAATTGGCGATGGGAATGTCGCTTCATCAAATCTAGTACTGTGGTAATTTATGTATTAAGGGTTTTGTATCTATTTTAAATTGAGGAGAATTTTGATCAAACAATATTCTAAAACCATAACAATAATCCATAATCATCAACAACTGGTTTAATCTTTTTGGGTAATGTCGGGTCAAGATTTGAAAAATAACGTTTTATATCATCAATTGATTTTATTATAAATTCATTTTCTGGGACCTTTTCTATAGCATGATGTGAAACATAGCAGGAACATTTTCTTGTTGTTGTTTTAATAGAGGCTTAAATAAATTTGATAAACTCTCCTCCATTCCCATTTGCGATAATCTTCTATCTTCAATTTTAGATTTTATTTTATCTTTAGTTTTAATATATTCTTTATTTCTCTTTAAAAATTTTATTCAAATCTGTCATTTTTAATTACAAATATTTGTCATAACTTTATGTCCAGCTCGTTTTCTTGTATTAACAAAGATATATCCATGATCGTCAGGATTGTTCCATTGTCTTCTACAAAGTTTTTTAAATTCATCTTTCTCCATACCATGAATTATTGATTGGAGTATTTGAGATAAATCTTTATCATTAAATTCAAACAAAATAAAGCAATTAGCGTTCTTTCTAATAAACATTCCGTCCATTCCATAAAACAATTGAGACTGGTATATACAATGACAATTGTGATGTCTTCCTTTAGTAAATAATTCTTGTTGAACTGTTTGGTTTGATTGTGCTACGCAATATTCGAAAATGATCAGGTTTTTCTTTTCTTGTCGATATGAGACAAATCTAAATCATTCACATTTTCGGTTAGTAAAACTTGAATATCAGTGGTAGTTAATGATGGGTTGTTTTCTTTTATACAATAATTTATAAATTCTTCAGGTGTTTTGTTATTTTCTAGTTCTTCATCGTTTTCATAAATTCGAAATATTTGCTTTATATCATCTTTTTGTAAATATTCTAAGGCTTTCAGAAATTGATAATATAATTGATTTGGAGTTGATGTATAGAGAATTAAAATCTAATAATTGGGGTGTTGTTAACATCTTAACTAAGAGGTTAGATTTTCCTGATCCTGATTGACCAACAATACACATTAACTTTGGATTTTGTGGAAACCTATCTGAATTTTTGAATTTTGCAGCCATTTTTTTTAATGAGTATTTAATACAATTTATATTTTGAAAGAAATAAACCATCACCACTGCGAATGTTTAATTAATCACCCTCCTTCTTGTTTAATCTCATTTACACCCGTATCGACTTGATCAATCAATTTAGACAAACCGTCTTTTACTGTTTTCTTGGTTGCGTGATTGAATTGTTTGACGCTTGCTAAGATATCCTTTATACCAAAACCTTTCGCTAATTTTTCCATTTCTAAATTATGTCTACGTTTTTCTCTGGCTTCAGCATCTTCTGCTTTTTTCTTATTTACCGCTGAAGCTATACCACTTGACTTGACCCACCGGCAACAGCACCTACAACTGCTTATCCACCGAAAATTAATGGGAGAAGAAACAGAAACCCTCCTTCTTTAGCTTGCTTGTCTATTTCATTATAATTGATATTGTCCAGTACTTTATGATTTTTTAGTTTGTTAATAATTGATTGTGAATATGTGCCTTTATACCATTATAAGTAATTGTTTTCGGTTTCCCATATTCGATTGAGTCTAATATTTTAGCGACTAAATTTTCAGGTTTCGTTTTTGAAGTTAGAAATAGATTCAATTCTATTCATTCATTCTATCAATTATATTTATGATATGACGAGATTCCTCTAACAAGAGACAATACCCTACCATATCTCCAGCTTTTTTTTCAATGTATACAGACAACTGTACGCCTGTTTTAAACAAATCTTCTTTATGAGCAGTGCGATCAAAACAAAATATTGGAAAATTCAAAATAAAATCGAAATAATTTAACTGTGGTACATTTCCAAATAATTCACTCATAAAGTATTTTTCACTTTCCATGAAATTCTCCTCTGTGATGGTTATCGATCCAATCTATATCAATATCTTTTTTCAAACTACTAAGAATTCTGGTTTCTACTTCAATTGTTGGGGTTATTACTGGTATGTATAATTATATATTGGTTATTTCTAATTTAGCATTTGAATCGTTTTCTCCAAAAGATTCTCTATCATTATTTAATAGTCTTTGAAGATGGAATTTAAAGGGTAGACCAATGTAAACTTTTCTGTGTTCAAGTAATTTTGTGATATTGATCAAAATGTTAACAGTAGTTCTAACTGCCGCCAGGTTGTCATCAGCTTGTAAATTATCTTGTTGAGATTGTATTTCCCCATCTCCCGTGTCTGGTATCCAACCCGGTGCTGTGGAATAATCTTTTGGATAAAGTAGAGTTTTCAACATAGTGTCAAACTCAACTGGGTGTTTTATTGTTTCAATTATATTTGAACCGGCTTCTAAAACTATTTCGCTGAATAAAGAGGGGAAGAAATTGTTTTCTAATGTATCACTTTGTTGTGGGACTCTGTTTTGGTTTGGAGCTCCGTCTTTAATTTTTATATCACAGTGGAAGTAAGCGTCAGAAAGAAGTAGCCAATTGGATAATGAATTGATTTCAAATGTTACCCAACCTCCATCGTTTATCTGGGATTTAGACCCAACGGTTGGAGATATAATGATGTAATCTTTTGTTTTTTCTTATTGAATGTATATTTTATAGGTTTAGAAAGATTGGGTCGAGTTTTGCTATTTTTACATAACAGGATTTAGGCCTGATTTCTACACCTTAAATCCTTTCGCGCGTTTCGCATTATGCGTTCTCTTATTTTGCACAATTCATCTAATTCATTTTTTTGGTGGACAGATGTAGTAATTGCACTCGCAGCCCGGCCAACTGATGAGATCGCTTTTACCCCCGAGGATATAAGGTTTTTGTTTTTAGTTACAAAGGATGGTACCTCTGGAATAAGGGACATCAATCTAGAGAAGAAACCATCGCCAGTGTAATTAAACTTTCCCTTTTCATGCTTTAAAATCAATCCCATATTTTTAATATAGTAGATTTGATAAAAGAAATACAACAAAAGAATTTTATTATAAAATCAATACATACAAGTATAAATAAATTCTATTCAAAGGTTCATAATCAATACTCTATTTACAAACACATTATCATGAATTATTATTAATAGTTTTCTCAACTGCGCATGATCGAAAAGCGTACTACAAGAACCGATATTGTTATTCGGTTGCTATTCATCTGCGCATGGCATGATACGTCACTTACGGATGTTGTTGTTCTATGCAACTGCGCATGACCGAAAAGCGTACTACTAGTACGCCTTGTTAGTTACCAACTGTTGTTATGTTGTAAGGTATAACTGCGCAGGTAGGAAGTTAACCTTTATTGATCGAGCAAACATGTGTACCATTATGCTGTATTATTGATTGTGACGTCTGTGAATATTTGCCACGTAACTTGAAACATAAAATTAAATATATTTTACTAAATATTTTACACACTCAACTTTCTAAACAGAATCTTAGAACTGATTTGGACAACCGTGGACACTCGAAGGGAGTTAGTAGCTGAGTCACCTTATGGCATTGTAAAGCAACCCACATATTTAACAAGTGATGGATATATAGCTATAAAATCTCTAATAGCAGTTAGTGCAGTTTTTGTTTTTAGTTATTGATATAGGCAATAATAATACTGTTAAAATTAAATATAGATATTACATACCTGGATTGGATTAAAGTCAAATTAATTCTGTAAATCTCTTGTCCAAAGAATATTAAAACGAGAGTAGACCTCAACTAGAAACTTAACTGTACATTAACACGACTGACTTCAAAATGATTTCAATGAGGCAACAGGTGCAAAGCTATGTTCTCCCTTTGAATGAATATTTATTCAAACTATATTCGCCCTTATGACCTGGAAGATGTTTCTCACCTTTATATTTAGCCCTTGGGAAACCGGGAAGTTTAGTTAGAGATTTTTGAATGTGTCCTGATCCGAAATAGGAGAGTGAATATTTATTAAAGACATTTCTGGTGATGTATTTTATTAAAAAGGGAGGGCGGGTCGACAAATAGTAGTATTAGAGCTTACAGATATCCGGCAGCTCGGAGCGGAGTAGAGCGAAGCGGAGGGGTGCCGGATATCTGTAAGCTCTTATACTACTGAGATGCTATATAAACTTACCTTTACTGAGTGGAGATGCTATATAAACTTACCTTTACTGAGTGGAGATGCTATATAAACTTACCTTTACTGAGTGGATATGCTATATAAACTTGCCTTTACTGAGTGGAGATGCTATATTAACTTACCTTTACTGAGTGGAGATGCTATATAAACTTACCTTTACTGCGTGAAGATGCTATATAAACTTACCTTTACTGAGTTGAGAAAATATATATACGTACTTTTACTTAGTGGAGATAATCCATTAACTTACCTATACTGACTGGAGATAAAATAGAAATTTTCCTATACTAAGTGGAGTTAATACATTAACATACCTTTACTGAGTGGAGAAATAATATGTAAACCAACATCACACCCACCAGCACTATGACCAGTTATGGTGACCTTATTTCTATCTCCACCAAAATAATGAATGTTTTCCTGAACCCAATGCAATGCTTTTACTTGATCGGTCATTCCATAATTTCCAGGAACCAAAAAAACCTTAAAAAAAGAAACGCCAATGAATTTCTAATACATGCAATATAGCCATTATCTTTTATTACTTTAATCATTTAATTCTTGATGTTATGGTGCCAGTTTTATCTCAATTAAAATCCATTGTTAAATAATACCTACAAAAAGTCTTTCAAATTTAAAATTTTAACGTGGGAGATTAAAGTTGTTTCTGTGTTAGAAATGGTATATTTCATTCTGAATTTTGTTGGTTTTGCTCTTTTAAAATATGTTTAAAACATTAATCAATGGTGAGCTCTTACCAAAAACTCCAAGTCTAAGGTTAACGGTTACAACTATAACATCCGCTTTCACCGCTAAAACATCACCATGTAACATACTCCCCATACCATTACGATTACCACCACCATGAATATGGAACAAAACATTTTTCTTCAGGGTTCTCTGCATAAAAGCAAGCAATGTTTCAGCATGGTTGGAGACCATGTTTCAGAATGAGTGAAGATTATGTTTCAGAATGAGTGAAGATCATGTTTCAGAATAAGTGTAGACCATGTTTCAGAATGAGTGAAGACCGCGTTTCAGAATGAGTGGAGATCATGTTTCAGAATGAGTGGAGACCATGTTTCAGAATGAGTGAAGATCATGTTTCAGCATGAGTGAAGATCATGTTTCAGAATCAGCGGAGACCACGTTTCAGCATCAGTGGAGACCATGTTTCAGAACGAGTGGAGACCATGTTTCAGAATGAGTAGAGACCATGTTTCAGAACGAGTGGAGACCATGTTTCAGAATCAGCGGAAACAGTGTTTCAGAATGAGTGGAGATAATATTTCAGAATGTTTAACTTTCCATTTTTTTCGCCCTTAGGGTCTCAAATATCTTGAACGGGTGTTTCCCTGCATATTCCTGAAATCGACTGAAATCTTGTTTCTGTACACTCTTCGTGGTAGTAATACATCGTCAAAGTAGCAGTTAAGCATGCAATTGAACCCAGGTCAAATTTTTGTCAATGCATCTGACTACAATTGTATGCTCGGTGGAGTGTATATGGATACAGACCGACATTGCAAGTTTCAGAACAGCAAATTGCTTCATATTATGTAGCCATATCACGAAGACATGCCATGTCAACCAGGTCACAGCTGCAAGACTTTCTACACTTAGTCTACAAGCTTACAGCAAGGAATGCATATCAAAAGATACTACTGCCTTTCAACCAGATAGTTTGCAGAGGAAGGTCTCACAGCTTAGCAAGAAAACAAAGTAACAACCTTACAAGTTCACTATGGATTTGCATTGTTGCACATCTTAAATTCTCAAAAGTTTTTATTTATTTTTTTATTTTTTTTTTATTATTATTATTATTTATTATTATTATTTTTTTATTTTTTTGCCAGGCTTCAATATTGCAATATGGTCAATCTTGTACTGTACAATTTTAGTCTTAATGATTGTTACTTTAGAAGCTTATTTCTTACTTGATGTACAGGGACGTATATGTTGATATATAAACAGTCTTCACTTTGCCTTCTAAAGTTTGGATAATGTTGATCTAGATATCCATTAAAACCATAACGCTGATAACAGGCTGGAGGAAGTCTTGTGGTTTCAATAATTTCATCACCCCATGGTATTGGTTCTTCAGCATGCTATCAGCAAAAATTTGTTTTATTACGTATAGAAAATAAAAGATATTTAAAAATGGATAATATGACCTCCATCAATGTTGTTGAAATGCACTAACACGATTACCAAAAGAATTTCAGCAGACCCTGACTGGGTACTGGGTATTCTACAGAAGAGTAATACCAAAATATAAAATCTTGATCTAAATAATTCGATCAATCACTCTATAATCAATATATCGATTCAAATCTTATTGGGAATTATATATGGTAACCTATTTAAATTATTAGATATATTTATTTTATAAATATTACATTAAACCCACACACAATTCCCTTCTCACAATTACCCATATCATATCATATTTTTTGTTTCCTGTACAATTACTTGGCTCATTATTTTGGTAAGTGATAAGAAATATTTAAATAGGACATACTGCAGTAGTACTAGTTTAATTAAGTAAACTTGTATAAGATCCAGATGATATAAGATAGATCTGAATATTTGAAATTATAAACGCGGATCATTAAGATAGACTAATTAGCTAAATTAAACATATTAAAACAATTAAACACTTACCTCGAATCGATATTGATCAATTGGTGGTCTGGCATAAGGACTCCTAAATATCTCTCTACTTTTCCCACATCTTTAATATCATTTATGTATCCTTTTATTTTGCCATATTTTGTCCTTTTAACTATATATTCTTGAGAAATTGAATGAATACAGGGGCAAATAAATGCAAATGTTATAAACACAGGTAAACATCCCAACTTCATAATTGTTTTCCGTAAACAACCACACTGGACAAACAGTGCAAGGTGTTAGTAAACTGCTAGAGAAAGAATGTTTTTATTCACGCTGGAAAAAAAAAATATGTTTGTCATTTAACTATAAGGTTTAGTGTTGAAGATTAGGAATCTTTAAATATCTTTACCAGTCGAAACACTGCTAGCTTCATTAAACAATATTTGATTGAATGATGAAAGAAGGAGATGTAAAAAGAAATAAATCTATCGTTAAATTAGAAAGTAGCGTTTCTCCGGGTAATCAGTCTCAGATGTCTTTCAAAAAGATTGGCGAGAAAAAATCGACATTTTCTTAAAGAACTAACTCATGGTTTACATATTATTAAAGCAAGTACATTTCAATTATATTTCATAAGCTTCAAGATGTTAAGATAAGATAGGATAAGATGATTTATTGTACGTAACACCCTCGTAGGGCAGAATACAAACATATTTAAAACATACAATTACAATACAAAAAGCAAACATATAAACAGGGTATCAGAAGGTGCTTTATAAAATGATATACGTATAAGGAACTTAAAGTCAAAAGGAATTTTATATCAATATAAAATGTAAGTTAATATGTAAAGAAACAAAGGTGTCAGAAAGAAAACAGACATTAAGTTTTATATAACCATATTAAGGAGGCAGTCCCAGTAGCTTAAACAGCCCAAATTTATTTATTTATTTTTTTGAGAAGAGCTCTCCCAATGGAATATTATTTTCAGCCAAAAATATTCTTTAATAGGCAAGAAATTAATGTTTGTACTTATAAAATTACTTAAGAAATATTATTTACTATATGTGTCATTCAATTTTCAACTTATCAAAAATCAAAAAAAAAAAAAAAAACATAATTTAATAAAAAAAAAAGGGCCATTATACATGAAAACAGGAATACAAAAATTTGATTAAAAGGATATAATAAAGTTGCAAAATGAATAAGTGTGAAGAAGTATGACAATAATAACATCGAAGAATTTGTTAATGAGCTTTGTCATTATGAGTGTATATAGGGATGGTTTTTAGATTACCCTTTCTTTAAAGGCGTAAAATGTATGGTGTCATAGGGTCTAGAAGCAGTGGCAATGAAAGTGGAATATTAAGTACAGTTATTGGTGTAGTTAAGAACTTTTCACGTAGAGACTGGTATTTCGGGCATACCAGTAAAAAATGGTGTTCATCCTCAACCTGTGACAGGTTGCATTGTTGACAGATTCTCTTCTCCACAGGGATCTGTCTATTTAACAGACCTTACAATAAAAATTCAATTGTCGACTATGAATTCATAATCTCTCCTCGTGGTGATATAGTTATTACTGAATTCATATTCCAACGAATTTGCATAATTTTATCAGTCTTCTATTTGGCTGTGCTTGTTCTTCGTTTGGCCTATATAGGCCCTACTGTTATTTATTTCTCAGAGACGAAATGGAGTCTTACGTCATATTTTGAAGCTAAGAGTACAAACTACAAAGTTGTTGTTTTTCATTCACATTAAGTCTAATTTGTGCCCTTATGCTGTGAAACGCCCTCAGAGCCTTAGGAAACCGTATTTTACTCATATTGTCAGATTTATAAGAAATGATTCATGCACAAAATTCTGTCAGTAACTAAAACAGAAGAAATGCTATTTGGTATCTTTATTTATTAACTTAGCTTCTCTTTAAACCAGATTGTACCTTGGTGTTTTTATAAGCCAATTTATTTGTTATGGAATGCTACGAACCTGACAAGTAATTTGAGCTTTAGGTAATTTCTTGGTATTTATTTTTTTTATTGATATTGGAACCAGTCAAAATTCCATAAACTAAAAAAAAGAACAACAAAACCTTACCGCTTTAACAGACATATCGGTCATTCAGTATTGATTGAAATTTGTTTTGATTATTGAAAAAGTCTACTTGAAATTTCTTGTATCAAAATGTTGGTAAGCATCATGAAATAAGAATTGGGAATAATATAGGCCTATACGGCCTGCAACCTACTGAGTAAAGATATATTTATGATTATAAATATTCCTTATCATTTATCAATAAGCCTACTTTTTTTTACTTTTACTTTTTTTAATTCGTAGATTGTATTTTAGTCTATAAAGACTTAAAGGGATAATAGGTCTGAGAATGAATTTGACCAGTAAGAGCTCTATTCATCAGTAAATATACCTGCTGCCATAAATAACATAAAAAAAATAATTATGATAATAATTGTATTGAAATGTCCCCATTTAAACTATTGAACAACAATTCTTTCTGAATGGACTCTAAAACAAGACCACTAAAACTTTTTATGCTCATGATTGTATAATTTAGTCGGTGCTTTTTTAAATATCCTCTTTCTCCCTTTCTTTTAGGGAGAGAGACACTTATACACTTTGCCTAAATTTCATAAGAATCCTACAAAGGACTGGTTCATGCCTATAGTAGAATCCCTAAAGGCCGCCCGATTATCTCTGACTGTGGTAGTGAGTCTTATGCAATGTCAGAATACATTGATCAATTTTTACTACCACTAGCATGTCAACATCGAGCCTACCTTAAGGACACAACTGACTTTGTCAATAAAATAAAAAATCTCAAAGTCCCTTCAAATGCTATTTTAATTTCTAATGACGTAACTTCTATGTATACCGATATCGACAATACTACTGGCCCAATGGCAGTTCGCAAAGCTTTTGATAGAAACCCAGATCCAGACAGACCCGACGATGCAATTTTACAGCTTTTAGAGATTTGTCTTAGTCGCAATGATTTCACATTTAATGGTAAAACATATCTGCAAACCTCAGGTAAAGCCGAGGGAAAACGATTCGCCCCTTCATACGCAAACCTTTTCATGTCAGAGTGGGAACGTGAGGTATTACCCTTTTGTCCATTTGACCCACTTTTTATGGACGCTTTTTAGATGATATTTTAATGGTTTGGACTTACTCCATAGAACAATTTTGGCAATTTTTTTGAAATCTTCAACAACCACCACCCATCCATTAAACTAACGGCCAACGTCAGCCACAAAAGCATAGATTTTCTCGATACCACTGTTTTTTTAAAGGAGATTCCATAGCAGAGACTAATAAATTAGATATTAAAGTATATTTCAAAGAAACCGACACTAATCAACTTTGGCATAAGAGCTCATTTCATCCAAAATATACATTTTCTGGAATAATTAAGTCACAAGATTTACGATTTCACCGAATTTAGACAAGGTCTTCTGATTTCAACCAAGCCTGTATACGATTGTTTTCTCAAAACTTAAAAAGCGTGGATACTTTAAACGATTTTTACGAAACATAAAATTTCCACCTTAGCACAGATAGCAGCTAAAAATAGACTTTATGCCGAAGTGCCTCCAGGCTTAAGGAGTGCCCCGTGTATGTCAACCAGATGCAAAACATGTCCCTTTATATCAGTAACTCGTTATTTTCTAAGTAACTCTACGAATAAAAGATATCCGATCCAAGAGCACCTAACATGTGAAAACTCAAATGTAATATACTTAATTTTTAACTCACTAATAATAAAATTCATCTTTTCATGGGGTAGTTTATTTTCCTCCAGAAATACGAAAGATAATGATATGTTTTTATCATCCAGTAAACTCTACTTTTTGTAATTTGACAGTAGCCTTTAAACAATCATTAATTGCTGCATAACAGTCTACTTTTGATATCAAATTTTTTGTTCGCTTCAGAAAAGTTACTTTTCCTTTCATTCTGTGCAACTTATGATGGAGATAAGTTGGGTGGGTCTAAAAATGTTATTGAGACCATAGTTTTCAATATTCAATAATTTTTAAAGAATATCCATATGCTGCTACGTACGAATCACCTATGACGAAGGATTCCGAATGACGAAACATAACTCGCAACCTAATATTTTCAACAATACCCATTTTGGCGCATTTTTTTCCTTCCGGTATATAGGTTGGCAGCGGTTGGTGGTAGGCTTTTGTAACCCACCCAGAGAAGTCATGAATTACAATTTTGGAAAAAGTAACATCTAGTTAAGATAGTTGGGAACGATATTGTAGGCTATTCATGTTTTCAAATTTCGTGAATTTACACGCTTTGAAAAAAATCTGCCGATTTTACACCAATTCTCCCGAGTTTTTTCATGACCTGTTTGTTCATGACACATGTTTAAGGTTAGATCAACTGACAAACATTGAAACATATGATCTAAGTTGGTCTTTGGTTGTTATAGAAATTGGCAGAATTGAGGCCAAAAGAGAAGAACTTTTCTTCCAGATACTGAAATCATTTTATCTAATTTAACGTAATTAGTGTTGCATCAGAAATCACGAGATATCTCTGTTATACATCAACAGGGTTGTTAAAATTAATGATATTGCAAGTCTAGTTAAAAGTCGGGTGCTTTCTGATAGACTTCGTTTTAAGAGGCGTGTTGAATTAACTTTATTATAGCAAGCCATGACAAAAACTGTAGTATAAGTAGTGGAAAGTAGCCACCGGAGGTACGAGAAATACCAGATGATACTTATGTCAATAAGGTTTAATCCCAGAAACAGACGATACTGCTACATTACAGATTGCGTAATCAGTGGCAGGATACAGGAGAGGAGGGGGTGGGGTGGTTCTAGAAAATCGGTTTGTGCATTAATTTTAACCCACTCTATTTTATCTAATTTAAAAATAAGTTTATACTTTTTTAGCACCAATGTCTTTGACGACTCCAGTATGTAGCCTCGTCTCTGGGCTATCACAGCAACTGGGCATAACGTACCTTTAAAGACGCGTTGCTTCTATATTTGACCCTGATTATTCTATCTCACCCCTTCTTATATTTAGCCCTAGAATATTGTATGGTCTTTATGTAGAGCGAGTACGGACAATTGACAGGCGCATCAATAAGCAAACTTGCTTGATCGAATAGAACTGACCCGAAATAAACAGCTTCAACCAGCATATTATTAGCAATTGTTGGATAACAAGATCACAACAATCACCAAGAGGTTTACCAGCCATTCATTGTTAAAGCTTGACTACTTGTTTGTATAATTTTTGTTATCTAAATCCTTTATAATAACACCGGAAAAACAGTCTGATTGGTTCCAAGGTTACAAAGCTCAGATATCGTTGCAAGTGGTGACAGAATGACTACAAACTACCCCAATACTATTTTTAGTAAATGGGCGACAGTGGCAAAAAATTGGCAAGATGTCTCAACATTATATAGAACATGCCTCTGTGCCTGTATCTACAGTCTTAATTTAGAATGAATGTCGAATCGTGTTCACTTGGAACCGAAAGATCCTTCGTAAATGACTGTTCACAAAAAAACTTTGATAACCTGACTATAATTAAGTAGTTATTATATTATTATATTATTATTGTTTCGTGAGAACCTATGGAATCAGTCCGCATCAGTGCAAATTTGCGAATACTAACATTCTACATTATATTTAGAGCACTACATGAACTCAGAGTTAATGATATCTACATCTTTATAACCATTGCATACCCATTCTAACTAAATTAATATATCATTCCTGGCACTAAATTTAATCATGAGAACTTACCATAATGTCTGAATACAGAATAAACAATCGCAAACTTCAAGTAAAACGTAAAACATCGTGTCAAAAATGGCTACGTCTATCTTTCACCCCCTATGACGCCAGCTTCTAGGAATTGCCGTCGAACAGCGCCAATTACTGGAAGCGTGTATAGTAGAACTAACTGGGTTATAAAAATACCATACATCATATCATTTTTATAATGTTGTACCATAACAGAATATTATAGAACTGGAAAAGTAATAATGTAAACTACAAGTGTAAGTAATATTTACTGTTATAAGTCAAATTGTTGACTTGGTGAATAATTTGTCCTCGATTTACATTTACAGAGAGTTAAAATGTTAAACGATTCCTAGACGGGTTTAAAAATGTTTTTGTATGGTTAGAAAATGTCTAATCTTGATTTCTCAACTACTACTCGAGTGAATTGATTTGTTTGAATGAAATGTCATTACTTGCCATCAATTTTTTTTATTCAGAATATTTTCTTGGTGCTAGGCTTTTACAAATCTTTATCAAGTAAACTGATATGAGATGTTGGAGGTGTGAAGTTTTCTTTAATGAATAGTGTTATTAGAGCTACATTTTTTTTAGATCTTTAAGAGTTTTTTTTTCTTTGTAATTTTAGTGTAGACTGTACAAACAACTGACATCACACAGTTATGGGTAAATTAAATATTATGCTATGAGGTCGACAGGATAACAGGATACGTTATTTAAAATAAATACCGGATGGGTCTGATATTCGATAGGCCATTACAAATACTATCACAGTAAAGGTAAAGCAGTGGAATCGTGAGAATTTCTAAACATTATGGATGCATTATAAAATGTTGATGTGAAAATTGATGTGATATAAGACTCAAATAGTATTATAATCTTGATATATAACCTATAGAACCATGGATGTGTTATCAAATAACAAATAGGAAATTGCGTGGAATTTGATAATAAAACAAAATTCGTGTAAGTGGTTCTTTTATCGTACAAACATGACTTAGATACATGATAAACCCATGTGATCAAAATAAAAAAAATGCCAATGGATATAACACGTGAAGAAGCAGAACAAATTGCATTGAGAACAGATGTGATTTAATACAAATACATATGATATAAAACATGCATCATGTCATATTAGGAAATATGTTTTAAGAAATGAAGGAGATGAAAAAGTAGGATGTTGTTAAAGTTATAAGAGTTATCACAACAAAAAAATTGAGAAAAGGTGGGCAAAAACAGTTTCTCGGAGAAATCGAAGAGAATTGGATAGAGATAAAATACATAGGACGTGGTAAAAGGTATTGGACAAAGGAAATAGGAAATATTAAAGAATTAGGACGAAAGAAATAGGAGCAGTTTAAAGTTCAAGGGCAGAGATTAAAGTCCTAAGACAGAGATTAAATAGATAGAATCGAGGTCAAATATATTGGACAAGCGAAATAGGAAAGCGTTGAAAGATATAGAGCAAGACAGGCCCAAGACAGAGATTAAAAAAATAAGACAGTTTAAAGAAAAGGAATAGGAGATTGGTGAAATAGGACAGGGATAACAGAAAAGGACGGGGCTAGAAGAAAAGGGACAGAGATTAAAGCAATCGGACTGACCTAAAAGAAATAGGACAGGGCTAAATAAAATAAGACAGAGATTAAGGAAAGGGACAAAGCTAAAACAAAGAGAACAGAGATAAGAGAAATGGAATAAGCGTGAAAGATATGGTTTCAAGGAAAAGATATAGAGATTGAAGAAATCTGATAGAGATATAAAAAGGAATAAACGTAACGTATAATTAAGAAGAGAGGATGTCATATTATAAATCAAAGACTTTAATATAAACAAACGGGATAACAGAAATTGAAACAGAAAGAAAAAGAAGAAATATAGTTGTTTACAATCCTCTGATAGAATGTAAAACAGACTGGAACACTTCAATATGAATTAATAATTAACACACACACCAGTCATACGTGAGTTGTTGCGTATGATTTTTTCCATGTGAAAGTCATGCCCAGTGAAAGCTACTACTGATGAAGGGAGACATATTACAGTAACGATATCTTAAACCATTAGCGTAACCATGAATTTAATAGAAATTGTCTTAGTCTTTAGATTAATTTCGTTGGCCCTGTGTGAAAAAGAGTCCACAAAATATAAATTAAGGGAAACGAAATACGGAAAAATAAAAGGATACATAAATGATATTAAAGATGTGGGAAAAGTAGAGAGATATTTAGGAGTACCTTATGCAAGACCACCAATTGATCAATATCGATTCGAGGTGAGTAGATTGTATGCCATAAATCTCTTACAGTTCTATCTGTAACATTAGTTATTGTATCTCTTATTTTACTGCATGCCCCTGTAATGTTAGTTTTTATATCTTATATTACTGTTATTTTATCTCCATTGTTGTGTTGATTTTTCTGTAACATTTGGTAGTATTTCTCTTTTGAAATTATCTGCCTTTCTATGTAACGTTAGTAATTATATCTCACTTATTACTACCCGCCTTTGTTAAATTGGTAAGAATATGTTATATTACTGTGGGTCTCTGTAATATTTGTTATATCTATATTAATACAGACTGCCACTGTAACATAATCGTAATTGATTTGACATATTTTCGTGGAAAAAGATTACTTGTAATGTTATTACATGTTAAACACACGAATACTATAAAGTTCGTGTTGAAGTTAATGGTTTCACATGGTTCGTATATCTAAAAAAAAAACACTATAGATAAGAAGGCAATTTCAGGCTAATTATACAATCTAACGTTATTTTGGAAATGAAAGAAGGTAAAACTGTTATATACCTTTGAACTAAAAAATAAAAAGCAAGATACCATTTTCGATATCCAAATATATTTGCACACAAACATTAATCAAAAGCAGACATATATTTTAACGACGCTTCATGTGGCGCGGAAAAGAAGAAATAAGTGGGTGATTTTCGATAAAATAATCTAATAAAATATTTTCAATGTAAATGATATTTCTTAACTATTGATACCATGAAGAAGTTTTTAATAAATGGGGGAAGATAAATGAATACCTTCAAGTATGATTTATAGTGCCTTTTTATCTTGCTACAGACGAATGTAAATTTAATAGGAAAATGCTGATTAATTGCTGCATGTTTTGCACACCAGAGACAGCTTCTATCTCTTAAAGATACCCTTTCATTCTCACTAATGGTCAATTGTTGGTTAATATTTGTTTTTTTTAAGGATGCAAGAGATCCATCCCCGTGGAGAGAAGACATTTTATCCACAATTACATTATCTGCTGCTTGTCCACAAACTGGAATGGACTGGAGATACGTCCATAGACATCAACCAAATTTTACATATGAATCAGAAGATTGTCTCTACCTTAACATATATGTACCAGTAAACAAGGTAAAAAGAATTTTACTTTTTAAAATCATACACAAATGATGTATTTATACTAACATGCAGCTTTAAATATGAGTAAAGATACTAGTAGTAGAAACTTCTTGCATTTCACAAAGCCGTGCTTTTGGCATATTTCTAAATCAACGTTTGGATATATACATGAACCAACCCTAATTCTCATCATTAGAAACTAATAACCTCCCTTGGCAAACCATATACGTCACTACTAATGTATTTAATCAGTGATCTCGTAACGTTTGGATTAATTCAAAATGGTGGCCTCCATTGAATCATTGTTTTCATTAATTCAAAGCAAGTTTTCTATCATATGCCTGAGCGAAAAGCAGACAAAAAGCAACGCAAAGACATTTTTATCTGTACCAAAAAATCGGTAAATAACTTTCCTACGAATCTGTCCCAGTTGTTATGCTAGAACCAGTTTGTGCGCTTGTAATCGCTCCTTTGCTAAAAATTACATGGTCAGCCATTTTCTTATATTACGGCCTTGACCATATGGATTCGATTATCCCGGAATAAAACTGTAACTAAAGATCTTGTCTGGTCAAACGTTTCTTGCATGGAATTTGATTGGTAGAAGAGTGATCTTTCGACCAATCAAAATTAATGACGAGAATCTGGGATTGTGAAAGCAACGCTTGGTTCATGTATATATCCAAACATGTGCTTTTGGTGGACTTGATATCTCTTTCAACTACAACTACTAAATATATGTACAGTGAAATAATTCATCCGTCCGTCTATCCGAAATTGGCTTGTAAACATAATACAGACAACACTTTTTATCTGATTCAATTTAATTCAATTTAATGTAGTCATTTATATTGATGAGAGCTTGGGCAAGTTCGATTTGATTTTTTTTTCAATGAACAATTTTTGAGTTACTGCCCTTAGCAGTTAGAAAGTTATTGCCCCTGTCTCAGCAAAAACTAGTCAAAATTTGTCAAGAATATAGTTTCCATCCGATTTTAAACATATATCTAATTATGAAAATGTAGTTAGTGAATACACTTATCAGAATTTTATGAAATTTTGTGTGTTGGATTAAAAATAAATGATATATTGGATAGGTTACATTTGGTACGATTTGCCACAGACGAATTCCCTTGAAATACGGAAAACTTATCAGGGAAATGGGCGTATCTTGTAGGCAACCACTTATTATGATTATGTATTTAACAGTCGCAATCACTACTGGAAGTTCTGATACACATTCATGGTGGCTCTAATGAAGTTGGAATGGGTGGAATGCTTCATGGAGATGTTTTGGCTATTAAAGGGGAAATTATAGTTATCACGTTTAATTATCGACTTGGTGCTCTTGGTTAGTAGAAATAGTATTATATATTTTTATAGGAAATTTTACTCTTATATAAAGCTTTTTTTTTAAATTCTACTATATGGAGGTATGGAAACACTCATTTATGGAAACACTCATCTATATAAGCATTAAGATATAATCATTATACAATCACATCTTTGCTTTAGGGTTTTTGACTGGAAGTTCCAGTCAGTTCAGAGGAAACTATGGAATGACTGATCAAATTAAAGCTTTTCTTTGGGTTCAAGAAAATATACATTATTTTGGTGGAGATAGAAATAAGGTCACCATAACTGGTCATAGTGCTGGTGGGTGTGATGTTGGATTACATATTATATCTCCACTTAGTAAAGGTAAGTTTAGATTTCATCTCCACTCAGTAAAGGTAAATTTATATATTATCTCCACTCAGTATAGGTAAGTTTGCATAATCTTCATTAAGTAAAGGCACGTATTGTATATATTTTCTCCACTAAGTAAAGGTAAGTTTATAATATCCTCATCCTGTAAGGGTAAGTTTGTATAATTATATTTCCACTCAGTAAAGGTATATATAATGTATTTCCACTTAGTTTAGGTAAGTATTATACCTTCACTTAGTTAAGTTTACTATATATTATATCTCCACTTAGTAAAGGTAACTATATATTATATATCCATTTAGTAAAGATATGTTTTATATTATATCTCCACCCAATAAAGGTAGGTTTATATAGTTATATTTCCACTCAGCATAGGTACGTTTGTATATTATCTATATCCCCATCTTGTAAGGGTAAGTTTTGTATAATTATATTTCCACTCAGTAAAGGTAAGTTTATAATGTATCCCCACTTAGTAAAGATATGTTTTATATTATATCTCCACCCAATAAAGGTAGGTTTATATAATTATATTTCCACTCAGTATAGGTACGTTTGTATATTATCTATATCACCATCCTGTAAGGGTAAGTTTTGTATAATTATAATTCCACTAGTAAAGGTAAGTTTATAATGTATCCCCACTTAGTAAAGATATGTTTTATATTATATCTCCACCCAATAAAGGTAGGCTTATATAATTATATTTCCACTCAGTAAGGTAAGTATATATTATTTCTCAACTAAGTAAAGGTAGTTTTATATATTATATCTCCACCCAGTAAAATTAAGTATGTATTATATATCCACGTAGTATAGATTGACCCCAAACATAACATGTTTCGGTAATGATATCCGGCATGTTGTACAGCGGGAGTTCGATGCGAACCTGTAAAACCTACTACAGGGTTTTGATACAGATGTAAAGCCGCCATAGGTTTAATGACTGTCTTAATATCTCATTAGTTCAGACAAATTGATATATTATTCTTCTCTCAGTATAGGTAAGATTATATTGTTACATCGTAAGGTAAGATCGTATAGGCCTATTATATAACTATATTTATATTATAAATATCTGTTTAGTATAGGTAAGTTAAAACATAACAATTTTATTTCCACTTAGACGTATATTTTCTTTTATTGAAACAAAATTATTACTGCAAAGTTGACCATTCCGTATACTTTCAGGTCTCTTTCGGTATGCAGTAATGGAAAGTGGATCGCCCTTATCTTTTTGGTGCGTTTCTGAAAATGAAAATGGTTTGAAGCAAGTTATAGATGAATTCGCGAAGGCTAATAATTGTTATTATGAAGCAAGTATGCAGCAACTTAAACAATGTTTAAGAAAAAGAGATTATACAGATTTGACACAACATAAATTTAAGGTTAGAACTTTGTATTTCGCTTGTTCAAAAGTTATTCTTAAAAGGAGGATAGATGGTGTACGACGATAATACTTCTGCCAATCGATATGTTTCCGAATACACAAAATCATTTTGCTTTTCCAAACTCTTTGATGTGTTATTTTCCGATATTTCTGTTTTAATTTAAAAACAACGAAACACTCTCTAAAGTAGAGATACATTTCTCTTTCACTCTAGAAATCTGATAAATATACTGTTTATGGTGCTAATATAGATGGCGTATTTTTAACCGAGGATCCAGTTAATCAATTTAAAAACGCTAAGATAAATGGAGAATCTTTTATGACAGGGGTTGTTCAGAATGAAAGCACTGAAGGAGGTAACGGCATCATAATTATATAGTTTCAAATTCAATCACGGAATTAGGATTTTTTTTCTCAACGAAAACGAGTGCTCTATATAGAAATTATATTTGTGTGTAAATGGTTTATGTCAAATAAATTAGTTCAGAATCTGTTTAGTGTAAGGTTTTGTCGTATTTTTTTTGACGCTGATTTATTTTCAGTTTTAAACATATTTAAACACGAAGGTGTTGATTTAGAACTCAAGAAAGTGTTATATTACGTTCCTTCACTTAGTAAAACTACGAGAAATTATCAACATATTTTTGCTGGTAAGTAGGACTTTGGATTAAGAGAAGTGTATTTCGATGAATCATGATTATGCTACTGTGCATTAGTCAGATGCTTTGAGTGACGGCCTGTGATCTACTGAAATGAATTAATATCAGCTTGTAAGACGATTTAGACTATTCGTATTCGCTATCCATATGCGTTATGTCTTAATGTGTATCAGTCCTTTTTTCTTTTGACAATCCATTGATGCGTATGAATATGATCCTGTATGTCCGTTTTTCAATCAAAGAAAATTTACAGCATCATTATAGTTCTTCGGGCTAGCATCACACAAGGTACGACATTGCCTTACTAGCTCAATGAACCTTTTCATTTGATCTACAGTCACTTTTATCATCTTAGGCCCCTTAGGTACCTTCTTAAGATGTTTTGATGGGTTTTTCCTTTTCGATACATAACACTACCGAAAATATCATAAACTTGGAAAAGAACTAAACTATCCGCCAAATCGAAAGTACAATAGACGAGGGAAAGTCCTTCTAAAAAGGAATGGCAATTCCTCAAAAATTTTAAGCAAACGTGAGAAAAATGCGTAAATGAAATGAAAAAAAGAGTGATCACCATTTTTTTACAGGTAACGTATATACGTATGCATATTGAGAAAAATGCATAGATTTACTGTACAATTCAAACACGTACCTTTTAACTTCTGCCGTGGGCGTATGTTATTATACCTGTCAAGCATTATTTGTTATTATAATCTTAACCCTATTATTCATTCAGTTTTAGGCATCGTCAGAGTATAGCATGCTATAGAGTATTTTATTATTTATTTTTTATTATTATTATTATCAAGCTAAGCAATTACTTGCTGTTGCCAAAATATTAAAAACAATATACAATAATTAATAAGCAAAACATTGACACACTATAATAGGTAGAATAAAACATAGATGATAGAACTTTAAATAAATAGGGAAAGATATCCAATTACAAAAATATATGGAATTATGATAGGCCGAGGACAACCTTTAAATAGATAATAAATAGGAGAGTCATATGGCATATAATCCATATCTACGAGCCATCAGATTAACTGATTCCCAATCGTCCAGAAAGATGAACTTGTACAAATGATATATGAATACTTATATCCAGGTGTTAATCATCAGCATGAGTTCATAAACTATTTAGTGATCGTATTAGAATAGAATAGCCTGCGTTAATGACCCTGGAATGAATGGATGGACTGGGTAAAGAGTTATTTAGAGACAAAATTGTGAACAAATCAATAGCATGCGTGACACAAGATATTAACACTGCCAATATAATATTATTTATATATAATTGTATTTTACAGATTTATTAAAGGATGAATACTTGAGGTATATTGACGTGAAGAACAGAACGCAGTTTATCTCGGCCCTATCGCAGGTAATCTTTTCGAACATTGAAAATAAACCAGCAACCAGCATAGATCTGGCCCTTGAATTACATTTGCAAATCTAGTAATACCTTAATATAAAATGTGCTATTAGTACTAGACAGTAACGTGAACTTTTAAATTATATCACATTATCCCGTAACAGGTGAAACAATAATTAAATTAAATGAAATGAAATGAATGGAGTTTTACGTCCTACTCTTCTGCACCTTATGGGCTAATGAAGAAGGGCAACGCCATGAAGTGTGCAATGAGGGAATTTTGCCAGGACAGCGGCATTAGCCTACTCTTTTTTTGGCTAAAAGCCTTGCAGAAACACTTATAGAAGTCTGTAACTACTTTAGTTTAAAGGTATTGGTATAAATAGGTTTTAGAATAGGCTACACTCATCCAACAGCTAGCCTAATATTTACGTTTAATATCGACTATTAGTTAAATAAGTATCAACCCACACTTTATCAATTTTCAATAAAACTATATTTGTAATCTAAAAAGAAAAGTGAGCAAGTGATGAATCCGTTCCGTTTGAGAAAGGGCGTCTTGGATCATCACTAGGCCTACATCAGGAAAAAACAACAACTAGACCTATATTTTACAATGATAACAACTTAGGTCATATGTCCGCCGTGACAGGGATCCTTTCTACCAGCTGGTCCTTGGCCATACCTCATGGCATTGATTCGTACCCATTTACAGCTGGGTTGACTGGAATTATGAGTGAAGATCACTTTTTCAAGGTCATCAGACTATCACACACCGACTGAGATTAGAACTCACGTCCGACATTTTCAATGTATCCAAGCAAATGACGTCATGACGTAAATATATGGAACGCCGTTACTGCCTTCTGTTAGTATTTTTGCAGTATCAGCATCTTTTTGTATTATCAATTATCTTTTTGTATTATCATCTTTTTCTGTCATCATCTTTTCGTATTATCATCTTTTTGTATTATATGCATCATCTTTTTGCAGTATCAGCATCTTTTTGTATCATCAGCATTATCTTTTCGTATTATCATCTTTTCGTATTATTATCTTTTTGCATTATAAGCATCATCTTTTTGCAGTATCAGCATCTTTTTGTATTATCAGCATCATCTTTTCATATTATCATCTTTTTGTATTATCATCTTTTTGCATTCTCAGTATCATCTTTTTGTAATATCATCTTTTTGTATTATCATCTTTTTGTATTATCAGCATCATCTTTTTGTAATTTTGTATGATCATCTTTTCCGTAACTGGCCGTAGGTACGCGGAAATCAACGGTAATCTTCGTAAGGAGTCGAAGTAAATAAGATGCCATAGACTAGGTTAATGTGTCCCAGTCTCCGATTAATTTAGTGATGGCATTTACAGATGTTTCTCTAATACTGATTAAAAGGTAGCATGTCACGCTAAAGAAGTTGGAAGTAAGAACTCGCAGAAGTAGAAATGTAGAAAGTCAAAAGTGACGGTCTGATGTAGAAAGCTGTTGAAAGGGGGTGGGGTGGGGTGGGGCAGTAAACAGTCAAATATTTGAGCCTGAAGGAATATAGATTCAGAGGTAGGAAGTCAAAAGTTGGTTGGAAGTCTGAAGTCATCAATAGGAAGTCGGACATGGTAATCAGATTTAGGACGTTGGGAATCACGTATGAAGTTGAAAGTGACAGTCAGATGTAGGTAGTTGGAGGTCAGAAGTTCTATTTTCACGGGGGGGGGGGGGGGGGTTAGAAAAATGAAAATGCTATGGTTTTTTAATGTCTTCAGACAAAGTCTGGCATGAAGAGAAAATTGAGAATCGGATTGCAGCTAATTCTCTAACAATGTCATTTGTGTGACACTAAATTTGCTATTGTTAACTATTTGTGCTAATGAATTTGAATAATTCTATTGCACCAGGTTTTTTTAATACCATATGGATAAATCTTCATGTATTGTTATATGTGGCCACAGGTATAGATATGCTCACATTAATTCCCTTTTGATATTGGATTTGTCTCAGCATATTTTCCCCACTTTTGGAAATTGAGCCAATGCATCATTGACTTCAGATTTTAACTCAGTATCGTTAATTTGAGTAAAACTGCGAACGGATAAGTCAAAAAATGACATTCGCCGATATTCAGTTCTTTCCGATACAGACAGCAACTTTGAAATTTCAGTTATTTTGAAACCAGAGTCTAATAAAATCTCTAACAATTGTTTTGATATATCAAAATATGGAAGACAATCCCTGCCATAATTAATCATTCTTAATGCTTAATTCGTTGTTAAACATTAGTACAGTAAAATCATCATTTGTACGCTTAATTTGACATTTGTTCGCTAAATTCATAATTTGTTGTTAAAAATTTATTATTCAATTAAAGAATATCACTGAACAAATTAACGATTTAGCCGAACTAATATTGCCCACTTCATAACGCCGATGAAGTTTACCGAACAAATGTTGAAAAGCATTTCTCGCATTTCATGAGAACGATATCATTATGACGACATGTGGCGCTGCTCAATTTTAGTTAGGGCTTCGTTCCTATTTGTTTCGCCAATTTTTATGGACGGCCAGTGGCTGTGTACAAAGTAAAGAATCTTATTATGAATTCTAATTTTATGATAAAAAGCGAAGTTTTTAATCAAACTCTTGGTTCTCTTTATTCATTGGAATGTAAGATTTTGAGATAAATATGGTGCCTATACCAGGAAATGTTTTGAAAAATGGCCAATTTTTGTACAGTCCACAGTGTTGTTGGACAGATATTTTGATGGAATTGGCAAAATCCCAACTACATGGTTTCTTCACACCTTTGAAGATATCGAAAATTCCAATATAAACGTATTTTCATGACAAGCTTAGTTACTGGCCAGTTCGAGACGAAGACTCGTCATGGCCAATCTTAGAAAAATAGCCAATTTTTGAATAGTCCACTCTGATGGTGGTGGGCTATGTTTTGATGGAATTGGCAGAATCCCAACCACATGGCGCCTTCAGGCCTGTGAATATCCCCAAAATTCCAAAGAAATGGTATTTTCATGCCAAACCTAATGACTGGTCAGTCAGTGATGAAGACTCTTCATGGCCAATTTTTGAAAAATGGACAATTTTTTAACAGGCCACGGTGATGGTGGTCGGGCATAAATTTTGATGGAATGGGCAGAATCCTAACCACACGGTGCCTTCAGACCTGGGAATAAATCAAATAATTCCAATGTAATGGTACTTTCATGCCAAACGTAGTGACTGGCCAGTCAATTGATAAAATATGGCCAATTTTTTATCAGTCCACGCTGATGGTGGTGGGGCATAAGTTTTAATGATGGAATTGGTAGAATCCCTACCACATGTGGTGCCTTCAGACCTATGAAAATCCAAAAAATTCCAATGAAATGGTATTTTCATGCCAAATTTAGCGACTGGCCAGTCAGTGATAAAGACTCTTCATGGCAAATTTTTTGAAAAATGACCTTTGTTTGAAAAGTCCACGCTGATGGTGGTGGGGAATAAATTTTGAATTGGCAGAATCCCAACCAAATAGTGGCTTCTGACCTTTATGCCCCACCACCATCAGCGTGGACTGTTAAAAATTGACGACGAGCCATAACAAGTCTTCATCTTTATCTGGCCAGTAACTAAACTTGGCATAAAAATACTATTATATTGGAATTTTAGATATATTCACACGTCTGAAGAAACCATGTGGTTTGGATTTTGCAAATTCCATCAAATTATCCCACCACCATCACTGTGGACTGTACAAAAATTTGCCATTTTGAAAACATTTCATGGTATAGGCACCATATTTATCTCAAAATCTCACATTCCAATGAATAAAGAGTACCAAGAGTTTGATTAAAATCTTCGCTTTTTATCAAATTGGAATTCATAATAAGATTCTGTACTTTGTACACAGCCACTTGCCGGCCATAAAAATTGACCAAATAAATAGGAACGAAGTCGTCATAATGATAATGTTCTCATGAAATGCGAGAAATGTTTTTTAACATTTGTTCGGTAAACTTCATTCGGCGTTATGAAGTGGGCAATATTAGTTCGGCTTTATCGTTAATTTGTTCAGTAATATTCTTTATTCGAATGATAAATTTTTAACAACAAATTATGAATTTAGTGAACGAATGTCAAATTAAGCGTACAAATGTTGATTTTACTGTACTAATGTTTATCACCGAATTAAGCATTAAGAATGATTAATTATGGCAGGGATTGTCTTCCATATCAAAACAATTCTGTTGTGTTTGCATTCTGACTGGGCATATTTAATACATTCTGTTTTGATTTTCATCATATCTGAAGAACTTGATATCCCAAGGCATTCCAAATCATATCTGGACAAATGGCAAACTAAATCAGGAGTTATTTTTTTCTCTTTGAAAAGCAGGCGTATGCAATGGAAGGTGCAAATTTTCTAAAATATTATCCATTTTGACAAAATAAAAGTTGCGTCTCATTAACCTAGTCTACGACATCTTCTTGACGTCGACTTTTTACGAAGATTAACGTTGATTTCCGTAAACCTACGGCCAGTTACGGAAAAGATGATCATACAAAAAGATGATAATACAAAAAGATGATGCTGAATAAAATTAAAAATTCAAAATAAAACAAAAAGATGATAATACGAAAAATGATGGTTTGGCTATACTGAAAAATGTCTTAAATGAAAAAGATGATAATACGAAAAAGATGATAATACGAAAAGATGATGCTGATAATACAAAAAGATGCTGATACTGCAAAAATACTAACAGAAGGCACTTACGGCGTTCCATATAAATAACCAACAACCAGCTATGTTCTAGCCATAGAGTTATAATAATATCTCTATGGTTCTAACCGCTGAACCCCACCTCTATTTATGCGCAAGCGCGCTATGGCAATCATGTTCCGGTGTATACACACAAATATTCTCAGTGATTAATAATCGTTGGAAATTGTATCAGTGTTGGAGAATTCATTCTAAATCATATAATTTGCCTTTTCTCTGTCTTCCGTGAATTTAGCCTAAAAAATATCGTATATTGTGTTTGTGCTTGCGTGAAAAAATGGTGGACGCGTTTCAAGAAGCTCTCTCAAAAAAATCTTTTTTCACTTTTTCTGAGTAATTTTTTTTGAAGTTTTTTTATTTTTTGTACATATGAATATTGAACACTTTTATGGTAGCTTATCGTAGAATTTTTGTGTGTGTGTGTTTGTAACTCTGTAGTAGGATCAGAACCGGAAAGATACAGCTATGGTTTGTTTAGCCTACATTGACAGAGCGGGGCAAGTGAATCTGGGAGATAATATTACTAAAAGAAATAAAAGATACGCAGAATCAAATAAGTATTTAGCTTCATTTCTTATCCCCATTCACTCTTAGGCCCAACCCGGTAATCATTTTATAAGCATCTTGCAAAACCAAGGCAGGGATACACAATCCTAATATGGTAACTGAATTTTTAACAGAGCGGGGCGAGTGAATCTGAGAGATAATATAACTAAAAGAATTAAAATGTACACAGAATCAAAAAAGTATTTAGCTTCATTTCTTATCTCCATTCACTCTTAGGCCCAACCCGGTAATCATATTTAGCATCTTGCTAAACCAAGGCAGGGATACACAATCCTAATATGGTAACTGAATTTTTAGTCCAATTAGTATTAGTATAGTATTAGTACATTTGTCCAAAATGAACTGTAACGAAATGGTATGGTATAAGACTCCAGTTAAAGATAAAATCAAGAAATACGTGATCATATACCAATCACCAAACCAAATATGCAGAAAAATAACGGAAAATTATGGTTGAACAGACAAGGCATCACAGCCCTCAGAGATAAACGCAAGTGCTGGTACAACTATTCGAAAAATAAGACCTACCTAAATTATGAAAGATATAGAAAGTCAAGGATCCAAGCCACAACTACCCAAAGAAAAGCACTAACAGAATATGAAAGAAATGTTGCGAATGACATCAAGACAAATCCCAAGAACGTCTGGAAGTATGCCCAATCCAAAACAAAATTAAGATACCCTGTAAAGAATCTGATCAGTAGTGAGGAAACCTGCTTACAGAAGATATCCACAAGGCAACAGGCAATGACTTTTTCAGAAGTGTCTTCACCTCAGAACCAACCATTGCAAGCAAGATATATACACCAAAGCTGGAATAATGAACATAAAAACAGACACAATTTTTCGGAAACTAGAAAAATTAAACACTACCAAATCTCTAGGACCAGATGGAATCCATCCTAAAGTCTTTAAAGAAATAGAAACAAAACTAGCAAGACCATTCGAACCTATTATTAAGAAAGGAAAGAAGACGGACACAAACAACTAAAGAGCAATCAGCTTGACCAGCATTAAATGTAAGACCATGGAATCTATCCTTAGAGATGCCGTCATGTTGCACTTGGAATCTAACGATTTTCTTACATTTCACCAGTATGGCTTTAGGTCTAACAGATCTACTTCAACCCAACTTTTAGACTATCTCGACTACGTCACCAACCAACTCGATAACTCCAACCCGATCGATGTATTATATTTTGTCTTCAAGAAATCTTTCGACAAAGTTCCCCAGGTTGAATCTCTTGATATCACAGGCTATGTACTGAAATGGATTAAAAACTTTCTCAGAGGCAGAAGACAAAGAGTGATACTAAATGGAACTTTATCTCCATGGACCGACGTAACCAGCGGCGTTCCTCAAGGTAGTGTACTTGGCCCTTTGCTCTTTATGGTACCTATATATCAATGACATTCCAGAAATAGTTGATTCATTTGTATAGCTGTTTGCTGACGACACTAAACTTTTTGGCCCAAGTCTAACTGATGAAGAGATACAGAAGAATCAACAAGCTATCGGATCGGTCTACCACTTGGTAGATGGAATTCAACGTTGATAAATGTAAGTCCATGCACTTACACTTCAACAATAAGAAACATAGGCCTACACCCTAGGCACTGACACTTCCATCCAAAGTATTGAACCAACTACATGTAAATAAGAAAAATATCTGATGATCCCATGATACTAGTAATCTACAATTCAGTACACACATAAGCAAAAACATCAAGAAAGCCAACAGACTGGTGAAAAGAATGTTTGAAACAGCAAATGACGCCATGACAAAGAGAACCAACGTTCTAGCCCCACAAATTTTGTGAATTTTTAGGATTTTACATTTTGGTGTATAGTTATGAAACCACTATATGTCCACTGATGTATATTCTGTTATTGACCAAGTTTGAATGAAATTAAAATTGTATGCTACTTCTAAGACCTATTATACCTTTAAGTGTTTCTGAGGAAGGCTTTAGCCGTGACGTTAAATCACCGCCATTGTATATTATATTCTTAATTGTGAACTTTTAAATTGTACTAGATTTACATATTGTATATACTATAGATGATGGGTGATAAAACTTTTCTAGCGCCAACAGTTGAGGTAGCTGATATTCTTTCGAGTCGCCAGAAAGATGTATATTTTTATCATTTTAATCACAGATCACAACGTTCATCATTCAATGCATTGGCAGGTATGAATTGATTATAAAGTGTTTAACCTAATTATTTATTTCATTTTTTGTTACTTTACATACCAAGTCAGTAAACGATGGTTCATTGTTTTCGACTTAATCCACTGTCTAGTTTTTTATTTTATAATATTGTGATGAAGTATGATTTTATTTGACTCAGTAAAGTAGAATTTATTGATTTGCGATGGCGATGTTTTCAATTTATAATTGAGCTGTCGAGACTCATTGACCTGGGTTACATTTTTTAGTTTTGAAAAAGCCTATATGTAAAAATGCCGAAATTTGATTATGATCACATTTCAGGCGTATCTCATGGAACTGATGTTTTCTATTTATTTGGTGTTCCATTTACTGGTCATGAAGAAGTAAGATTTGACGAAGAAGATAAAGTTGTGAGTTCTTCAGTAATGAAAATGTGGTCATCATTTGTTAAAACTGGGTGAGTAGGCTATCATATTGCTAAACAGAATAATTATATTTATTAGTTTCCATAATATTTTGCATCACTTTCTTCGTATACATTTTGTATTCATAATAATAGATTGATAGAAGGATTTTCATTTGTTTTTCAGGCAGCCAGAATTGAGTAATTCTGATATAAAATACTTACCGAAATATACCCTCCCCGAGAGAACATACATTGATATAAAGGGTAACCAGGGTTTTGTTAATTTAACCATAAGAAAATCATTACGAGCTGAAAAAGTAGCCTTTTGGAATCACTGTGTACCTTTATTACAGCGGGTTTTGGATAAAAACAATTGTATGTGTTCTCGACAAATATGTGTATATTTGATTGTTATATTATTCATGATGCATTTTATATAATCTTCTCCTTAGATAATATTAGTTTAATGTAAATAAAACACATCGTCCATTTCAAACTTCTTAACAATGTTATCCCCATATTGTGTTCTTATATTCACATATCAACGGTCTCCTCCATAAAGATCTCCTTTTAATTTATCATTTATGTTGGCCTGTATAATGACTTTGTGCACAAAATAATATATTGGATTATATCGGGTTTTTTTCCCTACAAACTGAAACGTGGACTGCAAGACTATTCTGGAAGACCATGACTATCTAAATTCATAATTCCGCTATTTTTTGAATAGGTTTGATTTTTCAACATTTGATATGAAATTTCGGCATTGTAGTCTAGACTTGTATGAACATTTGTTTATTTATAGCGACATTTTTTTACCCCCAAATGGACATTTGTACCGCGAAATCAGTAACTTGTCGGATTTAACAAATTTTGAAAAACAAATCTTGAAATACAAATCGGGAAAAACTAATCTCCAAAAACGTTTCTTCAAATGCAATTTCAGAAAATTAGAATACCATCATTATGACGTCAGGAGGCGCTGTATGTCATTTGACCTCCAGCCTCCTGACAATAAGTTTTAAAATCGAAAGTAGAAACGCCTAAGTGATAATTGTTTCGAGTTAATCATCTAGTTATTTCTAATATTGAAATAATAATTAGCCTAATCCGATTCAAATTCACCAATCAATAATAATGCGAATATTGAGAAATACTTGGGTATTCAGTTTATTTTCTTGTCATTAAAATTGAGCGATTTGGGTACGAAGCTGCCAACAGGGCAAGAGATATTTACCGCTAGTGGCAAATAGCCAAATGCTGTTTAAATGGCCATAAAATAAAATTACATAAAATGAGAATTTTTTAATACAAACTTTTTCGGGCATGCAATTTGATGATAATTGCTGTTAAACCCATATAAATATTCCAGTAAATGATGGTTAAAACTAAATATTAATAAAGTATAAAATGAAAGTAGGATTTCGAAGGTCAGGGTCTGTTTAGACCTCAAGGACGCAATGTCATGTTTATATATCATGTCGAATTGACCGGGCCTTATGAAATTTAGCATGCCTTAATAATTTTTTGTCTCCAAATTAAATAACTCTACTGCTCCCGTTAAGAGGCCGTGTGAATGAACATAACCAAAAAGTGTTGCTAGATCCGACCACAAAGGAGCAAACAAGTGCAAACAATATACTAGAATGCAAATATTTAACGAAATGTCTTGCGGACAGGCAATTTACGTAAGATTAACATCTAAAAGATTGGAAATTACTAAGTTTTGTTATATAAATAGGTGTGAAAAGATTAACGAAACTGTCACGAGGTTGTAAACCGTCATTACATTTTGGAGAAGTGGTGGGATGTAAGGCTATTTTTTTGTTTTGTATTTTTTTGGAACGAAACGAAAAAAAAAACAAACAACGGAACGGAACAGGGTGTATTCATGGAACGGACAATTGTAGAAGAATCGACGGACGGGCGGAAGAACGAACGAGGGTGAAGCAAGTGTTAAGGTGATATGAGAAAAGTATTCTCACAAAAAGCACGGGCCTAGGTCATAAAGCTAGAACTATATATTTCGAAGTGCTGTTAGTTCAGTTAGTAAATAGAAATAAAAAGTTAATAATTTGGCGGTACCGACTAATAGTGATCATCTGAAAGAAATATCAACAAAATGTCTATACAAAGTTCTCATCAAATTTCCCATACGACCAACATTTCAAAATGCACAAAATCAGTCCTTTTTATACGCCCACATGAAAATGTGGACGTATATTGCCATTATCCCGTCGGTCCGTCGGTCCGTCCGTCCTCAATTGCTCGTAAACACTCTACAAGGTGTAATTCTTGACGGATTTAGATGAAACTTAATATGAATGTTTATGATCACGCAAGGATGAACCTATTGAAAATCAGCGAAATCGGAAAAAATTTAGTATGAGTTCGTGCCCTTGTTCTTGAATGGCTCGTAAACACTCTACAATGTGCAATTCTTGACCGATTTTGATGAAACTTGGTGTGAGAGTATGTTATAACTCAAGGATAAACTCTGTTGAAAATCAGCGAAATCGAAAAACATTAAGTATGAATTATTGCCCTTGTTCTTGAAAACGCGTTCAATTTTAGCCTGTAAACACTCTTGAGAGAACAATTTTTATACGCCCACATGAAATGGGGGGGGGGGTGTATTGTCGTCACCCACATCCGTCCGTCCGTCGGTCCGTCGGTCCGTCGGTCCGTCCGATTGCTCGTAAACACTCTACAAGGTGCAATTCTTGACGGATTTAGATGAAACTTGATATGAGTGTTTATGATCACGCAAGGATGAACCCTATTGAAAATCAGCGAAATCAGAAAAAATTTAGTATGAGTACTTGCCCTTGTTCTTGAATGGCTTGTAAACACTCTACAACGTGCAATTATTTACTGATTTTGATGAAACTTGGTGTGAAAGTATGTTATAACTCAAGGATAAACCCTATTGAAAATCAGCGAAATCGAAAAACATTAAGTATGAGTTATTACCCTTGTTATTGAAAACGCGTTCAATTTTAGCGTGTAAACACTCTTGAGAAAACAATTCTTAATGGATTTTGATGAAACTTGGCTTCAGTATTTGCTATCACCCAAGGATGAAGCCTATTGAAAATCGAAAAAAAATTAATATCAGCTATTGCCCTTTTTGAAAACGCGTTCCATTTTTGGCTTGTAAACACTCTACAAAGAACAGTTATTGACCGATTTTGACAAAACTTGCTGAAATTTTTTAATATCACCCAAGGATGAACCCTTTTGAATATAGAATATATCGAAATATATTTTTTACGAATTATTGCCCATGTTCTATAAAATGTGTTGGATTTTTGCCTTGTAAACACTCTACAAGTCACAATTCTTGAGCGATTTGACGTAACTTGGCATGATTATTTGTAATCACCTAAGGATGAACCCTATTTAAATTCAGTAATCGTAAAATATTTAGTATCAGTTATTGCCCTTGTTTTTGAAAACGCGTTGAATTTGTGGCTTGTAAACACTCTACAAAGCACAATTATTGACCGATTTTGACAAAACTTGCTGAAATTGTTTAATATCACCAAAGGATGACCCCTATTGAAAATCAAATATATTTAATACAAATTATTGCCCTTGCTTTATGAAATGTGTTCGATTTTTTCCTTTTAAACACTCTACAAGTCACAATTCTTGAGCGATTTTTGATGTGACTTGGCATGAGTATTTGTAATCACCTAATGATGAAACTTATTGAAAAATATTTAGTATTTAGTTATTGCCCTTTTTGTTTAAAACGCGCCCAAATTTTTAGCTTGTAAACCCTCTAGAAGGCACAATGATTTACAGATTTTGAAAAGATTTGCTGAAATTGTTAATTATCACTCAAGGATGAAAACAAGAAATATCACATAATATTTGATTGCCCTTGTTATTTCAAATGATTTCAATTTTTTGGCTCATAAACACTCTGCAAGTCACATTTCTTGACTGATTTTAACGGAACTTGGCATGATTATGTGGAATCACCTAAGGACGAGCCCTATTGAAAATCAGAGAATTTCTAAAAAAATTTAATATAAATTATTGCTCTGTTTTTTGAAAAAAGCATCAAAATTTCAGCTCGTAAATACTTTAGAAGGCACAATGCTTTACAGATTTTGACAGAACTTGCTGAAATTTTAATCATCATTCAAGGATGAACCCTATTGAAAAGAAATATCACAAAATATTTAATATGAATTATTGCCCTTGTTCTTTAAAACACGTACAGATTTTGATGAATTTAGTTGAAATTGTTTGTTATCACCCAAGAGTGAATCCTTTTAACAATCAAAAATACTGAAAATCTATAATGAATTATTGGCTTGTTATTTTGTATAATTCTTGACTGATTTTAAGGAAACTTAGTAATATTGCATATTTATCACCCTAGAAAAGAAGTATATGTATATTTTATTTTTTATTCAAAATCAATGTTGCCGTGTAATTACCTTCTGGCAAGAAATCTTGACAAAACTTGTTGAAATTGTTTAATATCACCCAAGGATGAACCCTTTTGAAAATAGAAAATACCGAAATATATTTGATACGAATTATTGCCCTTGTTCTATAAAATTTGTTGGATTTTTGCCTTGTAAACACTCTACAAGTCACAATTCTTGAGCGATTTTGACCTTACTTGGCTGATAATTGTAATCACCTAAGGATGAACCCTTTTGAAATTAGTTAAATTGAAATATATTTAGTACAGTAATTGCCCTTGTTTTTAAAACGCGTTCATTTTTAGCTTGTAAAAAACAATCATCAATTACTTGATGGATTTTGATAAAACTTGGCTTGAGTATTTTTATCACCCAAGGATGAACCCTATTGAAAATCAAATAAATCGAAATATATTTAGTATCGAGTTATTGCCCTTGTTTTGAAAACGCTTTTTAATTTTTGGCTAATAAACACTCTACAAGTACAATTCATGACCGATTTTGACCTAAAACTTCATGAAATTGTTTATATCACAAGGGATGACCCTATTGAAAATCTAAAAATATCAAAATATTTTCTTGTTATGAGTTGAATTATTAGCACAATCTAATGTTCTTTAATTAAAAGAGACTAGAAAATATCAGTTTTGTATGTTTTGTTTCGATTTTTATAAAACACTCTAGAAGTGCACAATTGTTATTTGACAGATAATTCAGCATGAATATTGCCTGTTTTAAATGTTCATTTTTGCTCTAAACACTCTCATCACATTCTTGACGATTCGGAACTTGGTGAGATGTGTACTAAGGATGACCCTATTGAAAATCAGCGAAATCGAAAAAAAATTTTAGTATGAGTTACTGCTCTTGTTCTTCAAAACGCGTTCAATTTTAGCTTGTAAACACTCTAGAAAGAACAATTCTTAATGAATTTTGATTAAACTTGGCTTGAGTATTTGTTTTTAACCAAGGATGAGCCCTATTATAAATCAAATAAATCGAAATATATTTAGTGTCAGTTATAGCCCTTGTTCTTCAAAACGCGTTCAATTTTAGCTTGTAAACACTCTAGAAACAACAATTTTTAATGGATTTTGATGAAACTGGGCTTGAGTATTTGTTTTCTCCTAAGGATGAACCCTATTGAAAATCGAAAAATATTTAGTACAAGTTATTGCCCTTGTTTTTGAAAACGCGTTCAATTTAACTCGTAAACGCTTGTGAACTCTCTAAACATTCATTTTTGACAAAACTCGCTGAAATTGTTTAATATCAACCAAGAATGAGCCTTATTAAGAATTAAAAATATCAAAATATTATTAAGGGTGAACCCTATTGCAAATCATAAAAATACTGAAAAATATTTAATGAGTTGTTATTAGGTACAATTCTTGACAGTTTTTAATGAAACTAGAGACCCTAGAAAAAAATATATGGTGGAAGGTTGAATATTTCATTCCACATATTGTAACCTTACTGAAAAGTTTTTATTTGAAATAAATGCTGCCAGTGGGCGTATATTACCTTGCCTGGCAAGCTATCTTTTTACTATTGGAGCTCTTATTTTACTATTGGACTTTTATGGTAACTATTGGAGTGCCAATTAAACTGTTGACGTCTACATAATGACCTCCACTCATACTATTGGAGAGCAATTTAGGTTTAAATGATGTTGTAGTACAAATTTCATCTAAATTATTCGCTGTGAATTTTATAATGTTTGGAGAAACTCTACCTCCTTTTACAGAGCGTCTGACAAAATATCTGATGAATGGATCTACGTGAGAATATACTTTTTCTCCTTTATATAGATTCTACCAACCTTTTAGAGATAAGGCGGGAGCTGTTAAATTATTTATTGCACTTTGATTTATCATAGATGTTATGACTTGATTGTATTTGATCAAACATACGCCAAAACAAATAATATCTCTTTTAGCATGAGGTTCCCATTCTTCTCTTCGAGACTCCCAATTTGATTCGTTTATAGACGCAATATCTAAACCAATCTTTCTTAAATCATTGGTATTCTGATGATTTTCCCCAATCTTTTAAACTTCCTGCTACATGTTGATATGAACAAGTAAAATTTAATTTTTTAAGATAATTGTTTGCTGTTAAACTTCTTTTCATTTTTTCTTTTTTTCTGTGAAGAGTTTTCTGTAAATATATTAGATATTGGTAAACGAAGTATGCCTCTTGTGAGGACAATGAGTTAATTTCGACATATTTTTTATAATAATCCAATTATCGAAACCACTACCGTTATGAGAAACTAACATTAATTGTTTTTGATCAACATTTCCTAAATATTTTAACATTTGATCTATACAATCTATACCTACAAATATATGGACTATTCATAAAATTCTTCAAGAACATTATCTGTAGGTTTTAGATCTGGATAATGCCAATTTATTCCTTCTAATATTTTTCGCAGCTTTTCAAAATTTACTTAAGAACACGCATATGGTATTGTTTTACCTGTTTCTTTTTCTGTATAGGTCTCGGAATCCCAAGCATAAAGAGTTTCAGTTTCGGAGTTTTGTGACATGGACGCTGGATTAATTTCGCAAACATGTTCAATGTTTTTGTTAACACAGGTTTTCCATACTTGTTGATAGTTATCTTTTATTTCTTTTATCCTAAACGTGTGTTATCTCTTTTTATCAAACAGAAATGATTATTGTGTAAATACAAAACCCATTCTAATTGAGTGTTTATCTTTCTAGAATATAAAGTTCTATCTAAATTTGGAACGAAGTTTTATTTTTTTCATTGAATTCTCCGATTCGAGCTTGAGTCATTATTCCTCTTCTGTTATGTTTTGAATAGGGATAAATAAAATCATTAAATTCTTTTGTTAAATCACGTTTTAAAACATAATTAACACATTTAATGAAACATGCTACGTCAGTTGGAATATAACAATATTCTCCAACATATTCTTTGATTGTAAATAACAGCTAAGTTCCTTTTCCTATATTTGATCTTTTGGTTGGTTTGAAATAATCTTTACGATGTATTATATGACCAGTAAAATACCAATATGAATTATCTGATTTTTCACTCGTATTATCTACAACTCTTCTCATCATTTGAACATTAAAGAATGATAAATTCATATTTTGTTTGAATTCACCATCTTCAAAAATTTGTCCATCGATTTCAATTTGTCCATTAAAAGTATTAAACTCTTCAATTATATCAGAAACCACATTTTCAAATAATTCACTGTCAATTTTTTTCTTCAGTTTTACAGCTTTAGGTTCTTTTTTTTAATTGGTTTAGTCATGTTTCTTTTTCAATTTTTTATGTTCTAGTTTTAAAAATTCAATTTTTGTTAACAATTCATCGAATATTTTATTAAATTCTTCGAGTTCTTCTATGCTAATTATTTTATCAGATTTGTTTCTTTCGAAAAAGATAAATAATTTATCTAAATATGTTATAATTAAATTTGATATGGTTTTATAATATAATTTTTTTTTAGAGGTAAACCCAATATTAATTAAACCACATGAAGAAGTTTGAATAGCTGTAAGAGCTCCTAGGATAGTTGGAATAAATATTGGAAGAGAAATACTTGCTGTTATAGTGGTTTCTTTTGCAATAAGACAAGCTGATATAACACTTATAGTTTTAAAAGTAGTGTCTATTCTACTCCAACATTTTGTTAACTTTTTTTGTTTACGCATCATAACATCTTGTAAATTCTGTGTGTTCAATTCTTCAGTGTTCATTTTTTAAGAATTAAATTAACTCTATTTGTGATAAACCAATATTTTTCGTAGACAAAAATACTTTATTGTCTTTGTTTCTGTAACCAAGATATTCCATAATTATTGGTATCTCTAATTGAGGCATATAATTTACATTGTTAGGTAAAAGTTTTGACCGTGGTGTCAATTCTGTTATACTATCTATTTTAAAACGTGCAAAGTAATCTGCATTTTCCTTATTTTCTTTTATAAATACGGGAGCTGTTACAAATGTTTGATTTACTTGAGATTTATGAATATCAATTGTAGTAAAAATATTATCAAAATCAAAATAAAATCTTATATGTTCAAATTCTTTCCATTTCAAAAATTTCTTCCCTCCTTTTGTAATTCCTTATTATTTATCAATTTGCAATTTGTGGTTTTTCATTTGTCATTAATATCAAATCCAGGAAATATAAATAGTATTCAACAATGAGAAGTGGTATTTGTTTTTTTTTAAAAAACAGCTTTAAATTTAGATGGCTCAATTTATCTTCCTACGAAGTTTGCAACAAATCCACTCTTTCTTAAATACCATCATTAAAAGGTAAAGTAAAATAATTTTCTTTAGGTAAAATTTTGTTATTAATTTCTTGAAACATCTTTTCATTTGACTCAATTTATTTTTATCTAATTCAGATATGGATGATTTTAATCTCTCTAACTCCGTTTTGTCTACTACATTAGCCAATTGCTGTTCGATAAAGTTCATTGTTATCATTAAGTATAGTTTCTAGATTAGATAATTCTTGTTTTAATTTATCTTCGTTTATACCTGGTTTAATGTTAGCTATTAGTTGTTTTACATTTGATTTTTGTTTGGTAATTTTATCGTCTAATTGGGTTATTAATAAATTAAAATTTTGTAACTGAGTTTTATCAGCTACACTTATTGTTGTTGAATATAGGTTTTAATTTCTGCTAGCTCGTTGTGACTGTTAGTTTCTAGTTTAGACAATTCTTGTTTCAGATTTCTTAGCTTATACCTGGTTTAATATTATCTATTAGTTGTTTCAAATCTAATTTCTGTTTTGTAATTCTATCATCTAATTTGGATATTAATGAGGTTGAATTCTGTAACTGAGTTTTATCAACCACATTAACTTATTATTGTCGAACATAAGTTTTAATTTCTGTTAGTTTTCTGTCATTAAGTTTAGTTTCTAGATTAGTCAATTCCTCTTTTAATCTTTCTTCATTTATACCTTACCTAGTTTAATGTTACTTATTAGATCTTTAACATTTTATTTTTGTTTGGTAATTTTATCGTCTAATTGGGTTATTAATAAATTTAAATTTTCTAACTGAGATTTATCAACCACATTAACTAATTGTTGTTGAATATAGGTTTTAATTTCTGTTAGTTCATTGTGGTCATTGAGTTTTGTTTCTAGATTAGCTAATTCTTGTTTCAATCTTTCTTCGTTTACACCTGGTTTAATGTTTCCTATCAGTTGTTTAATATCTGATTTTTGCTTTGTGATTTTTCGTCTAATTGTGATATTAATAATTTATTCTGTCCAACTATATTAGCTAATTGTTGTTGATAACTTTCTCTCTAGTTTTTAATGATATGAGTCTAAATGTTTTTGATGGTTTTCTAATTGGTTTTTACTATCTTTATCTAATACAGTTATTTTTTATGTAAACTTTTTGTTGTTTGAATTAAATAACCTTTATTTATTGCATCTTTTTTCTGTTGAGGAAATCTTAAATTAGATATTTTGAAATATTCATATCTATATCATCTTGAAGTGTGTCTCCAGTTTGATCTACAAAATATGATTTGAATTTATTAATCGTTAATGTAGGAGCTTCATTCTTTAAGTTTCCTAAACAAGATTTAATACTATTTGTTCAAATGGTTTACCTAAACTTAATTGATATAAAACCCAAAGTGAAAGTTGACCACAAAATTTATTTCCTGGTTTTTGAATTTAGAAGTAGAACATTTTATTGGACGATAATTTAAATCAATTATTTCTTTAGTTGGATCTAATCCATATGAATCAAAAAAATACATTGAATCCCCTTTGAGTAAAGCAGAATGATGAACGCCTTTTTGATCTGAAGTATGGATATTGTTATAGCATAGAACTTTGTCTGATATTGTAGAGATGATATTTCATAGCGCATGCAATAGTAAAAAGGTTTTATGTTTAATTCTTCTGCCCATCTGATTAAATGAAAATTTGTTGTAGCATCAATAATATTCTGTATTTTTGTAAAAATTCTTCGAAAGTAATCATTTTTTTAAAATCAGTTTTTTGAAGTTCGTTTTGATAAATGTCCAAGATTTCTTCACCGTGTAAATCTACTAAACTGTAAGTTGGTGGTGAAGTTTCATTAACTTTATCAATAATAAAGATTTCATTCGACCAATATCCAACATAACCTTTTTCAAATTTACTTTTATATTTATAAATACGAACTCGATCTCCAACTTTAAATTTGAGTTTAACATTGAATTTTCAAAATTGTTTTGTGTGTTAATCGATTTTATATTGGATTTTATGAAGCTTCTGATAGATGAATGAATTTTATTATTATATTCATCGCCAACAATAGGTAATATTTTAAGCCATTTTTGAGAATTCAATTCAGTGAACTTTTTTTTAGAGTTCTGTTAAATCTTTCAATTACAACAGCTTTACCTTCGTTATATGCACTGTACATTTTAAACCCTTGAGATTTCATATTTTTATTATAAAATTCTGTTCCTTGATCTACCCATAACTTTTGGGGTTTTCTATGTTTCATTATTGTTTCAAATGTTTTTTTAACACATACATACATAAATCTATAACTGTTAAACAATATTTATAACCTCTTTCTAGGGGCATAATTTATTAAATCAGGTGACCATATGTCATCTTTGGCATATACTTTTAATATTAAAAAGTTTTTAGTTTTTCTGAATTCTTTATGCATTTCATCTGCTATTCCCATACCTAATTTCATTTTATATTTTAAAAGTCTTATGATTAATGCTCTTTTAACTTTTTCTCTAAAAGTGGGACTTGGAATAGATTCTAATTCTTTAATCATTTGTTTGTCTGCTTCGTGTCGAAATTGTAAGTCTTCATTTCTGTATAGTTTGTCGTGTTTCAGTGCAGCAGCATCAACTCTATTAACTGGTTCTTCACCTGGTTTCGGATTATCATTTTCATCCAGTCGTAAATATAACCCGGACCAGTTTAATTATGACCAGGCAGATGTTTTTCACATTTATATTTAGCCAATGGAAAACCGGAAAATTGTTAGGGATTTTTGAATGTCTCCTGATCCGAAATAAGTTTAAGGAGAGTGAATGTTTATTAAAGACATTTTTTGGTGATGTATTTTATTAAAAAGGTAGGGCGATGGGCAAACGGTTGTATTAGAGCTTACAGATATCCGGTAGCAAGGAGTGGAGCGAAGCGGAGGGGTGCAGGATATCTGTAAGATCTAATACTACTCATCCCCACTCAGTAAAGGTAAGTTTTTTTTCATTTCTCTACTCAATAAAGGTAAATTTATATACATTATATAACCTCTTATATTAGTAAATGTAAGTTTTTATATTATCTCCGCTTACGAAGGGTAAGTTTATATTTTATTTCTCTAATCAGTATAGGTCATTTTAAATATTACACCTTTTCTTAGTAAAGGGAAGTTGATGTTTTATTTTGCAATGTAGTCAAAGTAAGTTTATATTTAATATTTTCTCTTTAAAAAGGATAAGGTAAGTTTATAGATTACATAATAGTTCCATATAAATTAGTTCAGGTAAGTTTACATGTTATATCTTCAGCTAGTACATGTAAATACAGAAGTTTTTGAAACGTATTTACTTCTTCATTTAAATGAATCAGAAAAAGCAGTATAAAATATAGCAATTTCTTTTCAGGTTTATTTCGTTATGCTGTAATGATGTGTGGTTCACCGCTGGCTTACTGGTGTGTTGAGGAAAATACCACTTTTATTGAAGAAAACTTTTCAGATTTTGCTATCGCGACAGGGTGTTTAGATTTCACAAATGATGTGTCCACAATGAAAGATTGCTTAAAGAATGCCGATTCGAAGAAACTGAATAAATTTCTGTAATTTGTACTTTTTATTCATTATATTATTATGTTTTGAACATGGATAATGCGTTTTGATATGGGTATGTGGTCTAAAGATTTCAGAATCGTCATTGGAGCGAAACTATATTGCATATTTCTTACATGGTGTCACTATGTCAATTTTATTGATACCAGGATGTCTGTCTGTCTGTCTGTCTGTCTGTCTGTCTGTCTGTCTGTCTGTCTGTCTGTCTGTCTGTCTGTCTGCAATAATTGTATCTTGATGGATTATGACGAAACTTAGTGTGATTCTTTGTAATCACCCAAGAATGAACCCTATTGAAAATCAGACCAATCGAAAAATATTTTCTATGAGTTTTTGCCCTTGTTCTTGAAATGGCGTCTGAATTTGTTCTTGAAATCGTGGTGAACATGGTAGAGAGTTTGCTAAAACTTGGTGTTAGTGTTTGAACTCAACCAAGGATGAACCCTATTGAAAATCTAAACTAATCGAAAATATTTTGTATGAGTTATTGCACTTGTTTTTGAAAACATTTATTGTGGACACACTAGAAAGCTGGTTTATGGATTTTGATGAAACTTTGTTTGAGTGTCACCCAAGTATGAACTTTAATTAAAGATCAAGAAAAATCTTTCATTTACCGATGACTCTAGTTAACCTCCCAGGCAAATTGGCTGGCATTAAAAATGTGGCGTATTACGATGGCCATCGCTATTTTTCTTTTCCTTCTCCTTACAAAATATGTCCACGTGCCCGTTTGGCTGTGGCAATGCGCAACCAGTTTAGATGGCCTGGTCTACATTATCAGGAACTAACAGTGAGCCAGAATAGTGAAAGAACTTTACACGAATTACCATATGCAATTTCTGGACAAAGTCAGATTTGCCAAGGGTTTATGGTCGTTATACTTTTCAGGTGCATCTTATGTACTGTATATGTAACATGTAACTATTTCTTATTCATTCAGGGCGCAGAGAAACCCTACAGGTATTTGCAATTTGGGGTAAATATTGGTGATAAATTTCTACCAGATGATCCACGATATCTCTTGAAAAGTGGTCAATTAAATGGCGACTCCTATATGATAGGTCTTACGTCTCTTGAGGGTACGTGGGGGCAAACATCGTCAAGACACACGATATGGGAGAATTGATCCAAAAAAAATTATTTTTTACTCCTCTACCAAAAGAGTTCGATACGTACAATATAGGTGAATGAGCAATATTATGGAAGACCATGACTATCTAAATTCATAATTCTGTCCGATATTTTGAAATATGTTTGATTTTTCAACATTTGATATGAAATTTCGGCATTTGTAGACTTCAAGGAACATTTGTTGATTAATATTGACATTGTACTCCCAAATGGACATTTGTACCGCGAAATCAGTAACTTGTCGGATTTAACAAATTTTGAAAAAACAAATCTTGAAACACAAATCGGGGATAACTATTCTCCAAAAACATTTCTTCAAATGCAAGTTCAGAAAATTAGTATACCATCATTATGACGTTAGGAAGCGCTGTATGTCATTTGACTTCCAGCCTCCTGATTATAAGTCGTAAAATCGAAAGTAGAAAACCCATAAGTGATAATTGTGTCGAGTTATTTCTTATATTGAAATATTAATTAGCCTAATCCGATTCAAATTCATCAATCAATAATAATGCGAATATTGAGAAATACTTGGGTATTCAGTCTATTTTCTTGTCATTAAAATTGATTTGGGTAGAAAGCGGCCAACAGGGCAAGAGATATTTACCACTAGTGGCATCTAGCCAAATGGTGTTCAAATGGCTATATGTCACGCGTGGTAAAAAATAAAATTACATAAAATGAGTATTTTTTAATACAAACTTTTTCGGGCATGCCATTTGATGATAATTACTGTTAAACCCATATAAATATCCCAGTAAATGATGCTTAAAACTAAATATTAATAAACTATAAAATGAAAGTAGGATTTCGAAGGTCAGGGTCAATTTGGACCTCAAGGACGCAATGTGATGATTATATTATCATGTCGAATTGACCGGGCCCTATGAAATTTAGCATGCCATAATAATTTCTTGTCTCTGAATTAGACAACTCTACTACTCTACCCTCTGTATTTTGGGGAACGGAACAAGATATTCGTTTTCTTTGGTAGGCATTATCCTGGCAAAAATGGCTGTTACTGTTGATGATTTCTTCCTGTCGTTACGCGCCGCGGTCGGTTGCAATTCTCGTTGGCATGACAGCCTAATGTAGGCATAGGCCTTAAGAGTAGTCCTTAGTCATGTTTAATGCGAGTGTTTGATGTCAAGTGAGAGAAAGGGGAATTTGAATTGCAGAAGTTTGTTATAAGTCAAGTTAAGGCGATGATACATAAAGAGAAACAGAGATTATGATTTTGTTCCGTTCCGTTCCACAAAAATCAGACTTGAGGTATAAATCTGATTTCTGCGGAACTGAACAAGAATACACCCTGTACCGTTCTGTAGCGTTCTCAAATATAGTATCATCAACATCCGCCAATATTTGTACATTGTACCTTCTAGAGCAGGGGTTCCCAAACTCCGGCCTGCCGACCAGATCCGACCCAACCCACGAAAAGATTCCATTCGGCCCACTAAAAGTTTTGAAGTCGATTTTTTTTTCTAAAGGGTTGAGCATGATTTGGAAACAGTATCTAACTAAAGAAACGGGGAAATGTAAGGCTAGAACTCAGTGGCCCGCAACCAAAATCCCTTTTTTATCGGCCTACACGGAGAATTAATTAGGAAACCCCTGTTCTGGAGCGTTAACGGACAATAATATTGTAGAAGAATCGACGGAAGGACGGATGAACGAACAAGGGGGACGCAAGTGTCAAGGTGATATATGAGAAAAGTATTCTCACAAAAAGCACAGGCCTATAAGGTCATAGAGCTAAAACTATGTATTTCGAAAAGCTGTTAGTTCAGTTAATTAAAAAGATAATAATTTGGCGGTACCGACTAATAGTGATCATCTGTAAGAAATATCAACAAAATGTATATACAAAGTTCTCATCATAATTCCCATACGGCCAACATTTCAAAATGCACAAAATCAGTCCTTTTTTTTATATCTTTCTATGGAGAACTCTCGCAGATGTTCCATGAGAGTCATGGACATATATTCTCGACCCTCGACAGTAGTTTGAAATCGCAAATAAAGAATTAGCTAATAATAATTAATTCAGCGTAAATAGAATTACTATATGATATTTAGGCTCTTGCCACGTGGTCAGTTAGGAGAAGGATAAAAGTAACCATACACCGTTTAGAAAATGGCTGACAAATTTCACAGCTTGCTTTTTTTCTGAAGTCCTAGCGAAACAAACACAGAATCTGAATTAATATTTTACACTGTGAATACATTTATTACATCAACACCATAGATTTAAACATTGAAATCAACATACAAGCCTGTTTTTAAAAAACACGTGGTATAAAAAACGTGCCACTTATTATTTACAATGAAGCCCATAGCGACCTTGCTAAATTTACCACGAGTGGCAAGTAGACAGTCCCGGCTAACAGGGTACGAAACGGGGAAGTTTACAATTATCCAATCACAGCGAACGTTATAAAAAGAAACATTTTCGTGTATAAGGCCTACTTTCTTAAAATTTGTACTAGACCTAACCCTAATGGATCCCCCAAAGAAAAAAGCAGCATTGGAGTTTTCTACTTATTCAGGAGGCTGGAGGTCAAATGACATACAGCGCCTCCTGACGTCATAATGATGTTATTGGTATACTAATTTTTTTAACTTGCATTTGAAGAAATGTTTTTGGAGATTTGTTATTCCCGATTTGTATTTCAAGAATTGTTTTTCAAAATTTGTTAAATCGACAAGTTACTGATTTCGCGGTACAAATGTCCATTTGGGAGTACAAATGTCGATATTACTAAACAAATGTTCGTTGAAGTCTACAAATGCCGAAATTGCATATCAAATGTTGAAAAATCAATTATATTTAAAAGTAAGGGATACTAGTAGCATTATGGATTTAGATAGTCATGGCCTTCAATACAATCTAAGGAGATTTTTTTTACATTTTATTATCTTTCGTTTTTTTAACCTTCTTTTATTTTTAAACTGTCTATTATTTTTATACGCCCACATTATAATGTGGTCGTATATTGTCGTCACTCCTATCCGTCCGTCGGTCCGTCCACAATTGCTTGTGAACGCGATAGAGACTACAGTTTTTGTCGGATTTGAATGAAATTTGCTGTGATCATTTATATTGATGAGATCTCAGACAAGTTCGTAATTGGCGATTTTTTGACGAACGGTTTTTGAGTTATTGCACTTGACTTAGTCAAAACGCCTCAAAATTAGCTTCTAAACATGATAGAGACAACAGTTTTCAATGGATTTGAACGAAACTTGCTGTGAGCATTTATATTGATGAGATCTTGGACAAATTCAAAATAGGCTATTTTTCGATTAATGGTTTTTGAGTTATTGCACTTGACTTAGTTAAAATATGGCTTTTGAACGCGAAAGAGATAACAATTTCCATTGGATTTGAATGAAATTTTGTGTCATCATTTACATTGATGAGATCTTAAACATGTTTGATAGTAAGGATTTTTTGGTGAACGTTTTTTGAGTTATTGCCCTTGACAACAGTTTTCATCTGATTTGAATGAAATTTAGTGTGATCATTGAAGTTGATGAGATCTTGATCAAGTATGAAATTGACGCTTTTTTGATAAACTGTTTTTTAATTATTAGTCTTGACTTAGTCAAAACACTGCGAAATTGGCTTGTGATTGCGATAGACAATACAGTTTTCATGAAAATTAGCTAGTAAATACAACAGTGACTAGGTTTCATCTGATTTGAATCAAATTTGGTGTGAATATTTATATTGATGAAAACTTGAACACTCTGCCTGTGTTAAAACAGAACATATATTTTAAAGTGGGCGTATCTTGCTAGGCAACCACTTGTTATACATTTTATTGTCTTTATACATTGTACATTCTATTATCTTTATACACTATATTATTTTTATACATTCTGTAATCTTTATACATTATATTATTTTTATACATTCTATTGTCTTTATACATTATATTATTTTTATACATTCTTTTGTTTTTATACATTATATTATTTTTATACATTCTATTGTCTTTATACATTATATTATTTTTATACATTCTTTTGTCTTTATACATTATATTATTTTTATACATTCTATTGTCTTTATACATTATATTATTTTTATACATTCTATTATCTTTATACCTTATATTATTTCTATACATTCTATTATCTTTATACCTTATATTATTTTTATACATTCCATTGTCTTTATACATTTTACATTCTATTATCTTTATATATTATATTATTTTTATACATTCTGTAATCTTTATACATTATATTATTTTTATACATTCTATTATCTTTATACCTTATATTATTTTTATACATTCCATTGTCTTTATACATTTTACATTCTATTATCTTTATATATTATATTATTTTTATACATTCTGTAATCTTTATACATTATATTATTTTTATATATTCTATTATCTATATACCTTATATTATTTTTATACATTCCATTGTCTTTATACATTTTACATTCTATTATCTTTATATATTATATTATTTTTATACATTCTGTAATCTTTATACATTATATTATTTTAATACATTCTATTGTCTTTATACATTATATTATTTTTATACATTCTTTTGTCTTTATACATTATATTATTTTTATACATTCTATTGTCTTTATACATTATATTATTTTTATACATGCTATTATCTTTATACCTTATATTATTTCTATACATTCTATTATCTTTATACCTTATATTATTTTTATACATTCCATTGTCTTTATACATTTTACATTCTATTATCTTTATATATTATATTATTTTTATACATTCTGTAATCTTTATACATTATATTATTTTTATACATTCTATTATCTTTATACCTTATATTATTTTTATACATTCCATTGTCTTTATACATTTTACATTCTATTATCTTTATATATTATATTATTTTTATACATTCTGTAATCTTTATACATTATATTATTTTTATATATTCTATTATCTTTATACCTTATATTATTTTTATACATTCCATTGTCTTTATACATTTTACATTCTATTATCTTTATATATTATATTATTTTTATACATTCTGTAATCTTTATACATTATATTATTTTTATACATTCTATTGTCTTTATACATTATATTATTTTTATACATTCTTTTGTCTTTATACATTATATTATTTTTATACATTCCATTGTCTTTATATATTTTACATTCTATTATCTTGAGACATTATATTATTTTTAAACATTCCATTGTCTTTATGCATTCTATTGTCTTTATACATTCTACATTCCATTATCTTTATATATTATATCATTTTTATACATTCTGTAATCTTTATACATTATATTATTTTTATACATTCTATTGTCTTTATACATTATATTATTTTTATACATTCTTTTGTTTTTATACATTATATTATTTTTATACATTCTATTGTCTTTATACATTATATTATTTTTATACATTCTATTGTCTTTATACCTTATATTATTTTTATACATTCTATTGTCTTTTTACCTTATATTATTTTTATACATTCTATTGTCTTTATACATTCTACATTCTATTATCTTTATACATTATATTATTTTAATACATTCTATTATCTTTTAAAATTCTGATGGATACGTACAATATTGGTGAATAAGAAATCTAAATTTTTAACTCGTTTTACATGTATTATCTTTAATAATTTTAACCTTCTATTATCTTTAAACTATGTATTTTTTATACATTCTATTGTCTTAATACATTCTACTTTCCATTATCTTTTTACATTCTACTACCGTACCTTTATACTTTCTATTATCTTTCTACACTCTATTGTCTTTTTCGTTCTATTGTCTTTATACCAGCTATTATCTTAATAATTTCTATTGTCTTTATACATTCTAGTATCTAGTTACATTCTATTATCTTTTTAAATTATATTATCTTTATACATTATATCATCTTTAAACATTATATTATGTTTATACATTCTATTATCTTTATACATTCTATCATCTTTATACATTCTATTATCTTTTTACAATCTATTATCTTTATACATTCTTTTATCTTTATACAATCTATTTTCTATATACATTCTATTATCTTAAAACTGTCTATTATCTTTATACATTCTTCTATCTTTATACATGCTTTTATCTTTCTATTGTTTTTATACTTTCTATTACCTATTGACTTGAAACCGTAGTAACTTTCAAGTGTTTCTGAATATTTTTAGATATATTAGAAAAAGTGTATTTTTCTGATGTCAAGGCCAATGATCCTGAAGATGCTGCTGAGAGAATAGGACACGTAAGTCCGTTTTGACATTTATAAAAGATGACATTAGTAAGTATTAAGGATACAAATATATTCTTCGTGACATTTCAGCTAATAGTGTTATTTAATTCAAACAAACGTTGAACCATAGAACTATAATACTAACGGGAATGCCAACCGAGTAACTTCCTGTGTTTATGTTAAAACATCGCATGCGCGAACCTTTCCGTGCACACTTTACTTCCGGTTTTTAGAAAGATGCTGGGGGCAAATTGTGCTATCGTTGGTTGCTCTGCTTGTAAGAAGAGGAACCCTGGTCATACCTTTCATTGCCTTCCAAAAAATGTCGACGACTGGAAGAAAAAATATTACAGGCAATAAGATCAACAAGAGCAGATCAATTCAATGAGAAACATGTAACTGTCTGTTCCAGACATTTCGATGACAGCTGTTTTATTGAACGTGAGTAGGCTACTATTTTCTTGGCCTAGGACTGGTAGATTTACTGCTTTTGCTTACAGTTTTGGTAATGGCAAGATTTAAATAATACATGTAGTAATAATAATAATAATCAATCCAAAATGATAAAATCTGGAGGTCCAGTCTGGTTGATAACTAATGTTGTAGTCGTAGGCCTATACATATCCTACGGAAGCATGGAGGGGACATTAGAATAAAAAAATATTTAACTCGTGGCCACGACCTAGCATCCCGTGGCCACGACTTAGCATCTCGTGGCCACGACTTAGTATCTCGTGGCCACGACTTTAGTATCTCGTGGCCACCACTTAGTTTTTTGTTGCCACGATTTAGTATCACGAGGCCAAAAAACACCAACTTCAATAGGTTTCCTGATACTGGATGAAATATTCTGATATGTACATGTATTATATTTCTTATACAACACAATAATCATGTGTTATCGCTTATAAATGTCTCGTGGTCACCAGTTATCTAAGTCGTGGTCACCAGTTATCTAAGTCGTGGCCACGAGATACTAAGTCGTGGCCATGATTTATATATTTTTTTCGAATGACCTAAGGAGTCGCAATTTTGAAGTTGGTGTTTTGGCCTTGTGATACTAAGAAGAATACTTTCAGTTTAGCATTACGCCACTATCAATAGTCTATATCAGATATGCTAACAACCATCAGCGCCGCTTGTCGTCATAATTTCAATGTACACAATTATGAAGACAGGTGGCGTTGTTTGATATTCGGGAAATGTATTTGGTGACATGTTAAGCAACATTTGTTGGGCAAGATTTGAATTTGAAGAATTGTTACCAAAGAAATGTAAAGAGAGACTTGTGTATTTTAATTTAGCATTAATAGTAGAACAATACTTATACAATTTTACTTGACAAATTATGGATTAGAGAACAAATTTTGATTTTTATAAACAAATGTTAATTTTGTTAAACAAAAGACTAACAAATAAAGGAGTATGAATTAAGCATTACGGACTAAGGATTAAGAATTAAGACGTCTTAATACTGGGCTGTTCGGTCTTCCATAAAGTCGTGGCAACAAAAAACTAAGTCGTGGCCACGAGATACTAAAGTCGTGGCCACGAGATACTAAGTCGTGGCCACGAGATGCTAAGTTGGGGCCACGAGATACTAAGTCGTGGCTACGAGATGCTAGATCGTGGCCACGAGATACTAAGTCGTGGCCGCGAGTTAAATATTTTTTTTTTCTTATGCCACAATAGAGAATGAAGAAAAAATTTAAACAGATATTTAATCTTTACTATTGAGAAATTGAAGTGAGGTACAGAATAAATTTGTTAGCCAACTCAGAAGATCAATGTTGAAATCTTTGTCTATTCTACTGACTTTAACTTTAATAATGATATTTGTTTGATGATCAAACTTTCTTTTCTTTTTTAGAGAGAAAGGATACAGCCAAATGAAGATCTTAATAAAACTGTAACATTTCAAGACTTACTAAACATATCAGCTTCAACTCTGCCACCATATTGGTTTTCCCGAACAACTGCATCTAAGATTGATTTGTACCGAAGTGTAAATTCTAAAATCACAATGCATTAGAGTGTGAAGTTAGACATCACGATTTTTTGTTAGTATTGTAGTTCTATGGTTGAAATTATATTTCATGGTGTATATTTGGCGTCCAATGATTTTGATTTGTTTTGTTAGATGATAGGCGATTTCGTTTTCAACTTGATATTTTAGATGATAGGCGATTTTGTTTTTAACATACCAGCCATCAATGTAGCTGATGCAATAGCCAATCGTAGTGAAACAATATACTTCTATAGATTTGATCACAGCTCAGACAATTACCCTGGACCAGAAAGTGGTAAGAACTTTGCATGCTTATAATTACGGACCTTATCATTGAATTCGTATAGCAAATTTCAAAATTGTATGTAGTACTTTATTTACTTACAGCTTGTGGAATTACTTTCTTTCAAAAACTTTGACATCAGAATAAATGTTCGTTTTCCACTGAATCGTTTTAGGTGTTCCACACGGACAGGATTTATTCTACTTATTTGGTTCTCCGTTTATTGGACACCACATTTTAGACTATAAAGATGAAGATAGGATTGATAGTAATTCATATATTAAAATGTTTTCAGCATTTGTTGAACAAGGGTAGGTATATATATTATGTTTTAGGGGCATCAAACCATAACTATATAAATCCAATATTATTCAACTTCAGTTGCATGGTGATGTTTGCAGATGGCAAGTAAAATGGGTTTCTAATAAGTATGGGCCACATACCGAATTGTCTACATCAGCAAAATATGTAGTTGGTAAATCTGGATCTAGATCTTGTATCTCTTTAGCCATTTGCATATTTTAAATAACGACAAATTCAGTCTAATTAAAATATAGCCCTAACTTTCGTTCGTATTTCATTAGTTTCGTTTCAAATGTTTTATTACCTATTGGCTTTGTACGTAACCACTACAGTTAGGTCTGACACTGCCCTTCAATGCGAACTGTTTAAACGACCTTTGACTTAACTCAGGTTTAACCAATCACGTTGCTTCCGTTCCCTGCAACATGGCAAACAATTGGTGCAATTCTGAGACGTATTAGACTAGCTTATCAAGTCCGCTCAAATAGAAAGTAGAACAATATGGCTGTTTCGTCAGCCGCTGATAAATTATTTCTATATTATGGATTCAATATAGACACCGAAGAAGGTTTATACTAAAAGAAACGTGTGTTTGATAAGTGGAATGGCCTTTGTACTAGGGTTTTTTATTGGCTGTTCTGTATCATGTCAAATTAAGTGGATCGGTTAAAACAGAGGTCATTATTATGTTAAAACTGAGTTAGGTCAAAGTTGGCAAAATCAATCTTATATGTGAAAATTAAGGCACAGAAAAATTGTCATCACTTCTTGCTAGAGAAGTCACATTTCAGGCTCTGAGTCCACTAAAATCAGTATTAACCGAAGAAAGGTCAGCGAGTTTCATGGTTGCATCATCTGCATACTGATATATCAGGGACTGAGCCCTATTTATCCACATAATCCATGACGTCTCGAATACCTGCCACATTTTCTAAAATGCTTCGCCTTCGTATGGCACACGACTGTTCAGGGGAGATAATCTGTTTTAGTAGAGTCTTTAGCCTGTTAGATAAAATTTTTGATAAAAGTTTTAAATCTGCATTTAAAAGTGATATCGGTCTAAAATTATTTTGAAATTTCTTATTTCCTTTATCCTTAAAAAATTAAAACTATCATTCCTCTTCTCGTGGATCTTGATAAAATATTATTATGAAACATAGAATTTAAAACATTTAAATAAATAGGTATTGTAATATCACTAAAGCAAATAATAAACTCAACCGTCAAACCATCGAGGCCTGGGCTTTTCCCTCAAGAAAATTTCTTCTATTAAAATTGGAGAGTCTAAAAAATCTTTTTTTAAGGAAAAATGGAAATATCTATATAACGTAATATAGACATTTAAAGTTCAATATCATCATAAATATTATAACATCTTACATTGACTGATATCCTATCCTTAAAGGGATAATAGGCGTTAGAACGAACATAAAATTTTAAGTTCACTCAAATTTGGACAATAACAGTATATATCCATAAGTGGACTTACCTATACATCAAAATCCCTCTAAAATCCCCAAAATAAAGTAGTTAATCATAAAACGCTTGAGCCATCCATCAAGCGATTTTCAAATCGTGTAAATATAAAGGAAAGTAACTCTAACATGTGGGTTTTCACGCGTCCTTTGACCCCTACTGTTGAATTCCACAATGATGTTTTAGCGTTGATTTACCAGACGCTTTTATTCTCAAACTGAATGGAATCGTCGCTGGCTCACTTTTTTTTAAAATTCCGAATATATTTTTATTTTGGCTTTTTAAAATTTGGTAAAGTGTGGGATGCATACTTATTTAACTAATAGTCAATATGAAACACAAATATAAGCCGTAGGACGAGTGTATTCTAACGCCTATTATCCCTTTAACCACCTGCATATTGTTATCTTTTCGTGTATCCTTAATTTATTCCTTAAACCAATGTTTCAATTGACAAAAACAAAAAAAAAAAATATAATTGTGATTTGTGAAATAACATCATAAGAATAACCTTCGTATGTAAAAGTATATATTTGTACAAATGTATGTTATGTTTTTAATTTTCAATAAAAAAAAAATAAAAAAAAAAAAATCTTTATCAATGTCAGATAATGATGTATTTACACTATTGCACACTTCCTTTATATAATCAAAATCAACCTTCATTTTCTTTAGAGTACAGTTTTGAGTAGAAATTAGAACATTCATAAAAGTATATCTTGTGAGAATATTCCCATTACTATCCTCTAATTCTTTAATCAAGTTACTATTCTGTCTCTGCTTCTCGAGATTTAAAAAATAAGAAGTGCATCTGTCACCCTCTGTGGAGTATTTAAATTTACTCCTTAGGATGGCCCCGGCACACTTAACATTTTCCATTTCTTGTAAATTGATCTCGAGCTCTTTTATCAATGTTAGGTCCGGGGCCACTTGTTGAGAAAGCCTCTTGTACTCCCTTGAGATTCTGTTTTGGAGGCAACTAGAACTCCTCTTTTTTCTTTCTTTTTCTTTTTCTTTGAGTATTTTTGAGAGAAACTTTTAACTTTATATTTGAGATTGTCCTACCATACCAGGATCTCACTGGAATACAAGGGGCTTTCCCTTTCGTTTTTAATAATATCTTTAAAACATTGAATTAAGTTACTATCTTTGAGTAATAAATTGTTAAAAATATAAATACCTGGCCCCCTTTCATATTCATTAAAATCAATTAAAATACAGATGTGATGTCACCCTTTGTTTTTTGCGTACCAATATCCAACATATTGGTACTGGCAAGTGGCCAAGAGTCCAATATTAAAGTCAATATTGGACTTTAAATATCAGCCACTTGCCCATAACATTAAATTCACCCATACTTTATTCAGAGAACTACTCAAGGTTTCAACTTTGAGCACCTGGCAGATGCGGTCTACGCTGCTAATCAGACCGCACTGTGTGGAATGAAGGTGGACTCGGCCTTGTCCACCTTCAACAAGACGGAACGGGTCGTCATCTACGGCGTCCCCACCGAATATACGGAAGGTGAATTGCTGGAGGACCTTAAACTCCATCAGTCCGTCAGGACTGTCCAACTAACTTTCGCAAGTGGAAAGTACCTACCAGTCCTCTTCCTTTTCTTTATTCAGGGTATCAGCTCCATCCTTACATTCCCAAAGTAAGAAGATGCCAGAAATGTCAGAAGTTGGGTCACCTGGAGAAGTTTTGCCGCAGCAAGGTTTGCTGTGATAAGTGTGGTGAGGGGCACAGCACTAAGCTGTGCAAGTCGAAGGAGGTTCGGTGTGTGAACTGCAGGAGTGATAACCACTCCAGCAACTCCGCGCAGTGTCCTTCTTTTCTGTCTCGACGTGCGGAGATACGGATCCAGCATACCTACAAGGTATCTCCCCAGGAGGCGCGCCCCCAAGCCCGTGGCCGAACGTCCCCAACCCATTCCGGTTCAAACTCCAAAATTCATACCCGAATTCAAGGATGAAAGTAATTTTTACGATTTCTGTTGTAGGTTACTTGCGGTGGCGGCGACAAGAAGAACTGGAAACAATGGAGAACTGGATTCCAATGATTTGATTTCATCGCTTGTAAAAGTAATCAAAATCCATGTGACCAACCTATCACCATCAACCAAGGACGACAAACCAAAAAGAAAGAGGTCTAGCACAGATACTCCGAAAACAGACGATGACAGTCACTCTGTGGAAACGCCTAGGAAAATGAAAGCGGTATCCACGAATGGCCCAACTCGTCAGTCTAGGAGCACCTGTAGGGATTCCAGCACCAGACCCGTCATCGAGCTAGGAGCACTTCGCTTGCTAGACAACTGCCCACCGGCTCAGTAACGGAAATGGACACAGAGGTATTTACGACTCCACAAACCCCATGCTAGATCATTATCTTTGCATAAAGTCACTAATCTTTTCCATTCAATTTCAGGTTTATACAGATGAACATCAATGGTGTGAACGTGAAAAGTCGAAAAGGCCAACTGGAACAGTTACTTAAAAAGGAGCAGTACGATGCCGTCTTTCGCCAAGAGTCCAAGCTAGGTTCACAGAAGACCCTATTATCAATGGATACAACTTGATCAGACAGAACAGACCATATGCTCTCAACTACCGAAGTGGTGGGGGTCTGGCTATCTACATCAAACATGGTATATCCTACAATGAGGTTCCTCTGCAACCCATTGCTCCTCTGGAGGCACAGACGGTATCCTTTACCGACAAGTCAAAGGTTTTCTCTAACATTTATCGACCTGAGGTCAAAGGCAGTCCCCAACGACTCAGTAAATATCAGTATGTTTACGATCAGTTGCCCGGGACCGCCAGTATCGTGCTTGGTGATTTCAACGCCAAACACATATTGTGGGGCTCGCCGACAACTGACACCAGTGGTAAACAAGTTGCTGAGTTCATTGAGGCCAATGACCTGGTCTGCTTAAATGATGGACGTATTAATTATGTTGGTACTCAAGCTCCTAACGGTTCGCATCTCGATCTCACTTTAGTAAGCAGTCGGTTAGCTAAGGACTGCACATGGGAAACAACTAGTGAGACCCTTGGAAGTGATCATGTTATCATAGAAATGACGCTGTCATGCAATATGGTGAAGGAGGAAGTAAGGTGTCAAGGCAAATGGAGACTAGGGAAAGCAAACTTGGATTTCTTTAGGCGTCATTTCAGTCGTTGTAAGCTAGATCTGGCAAAGGATGATGATGTCTCTAGATTTTCTGGGAGGCTGACTTAGGTTATTACAGATCCTGCTTTAGGCTCTATACCCCGGACTAAGGATGGCATTGCACGTAAGTCACCAAAGTCCTGGTGGTCCGATGAACTCCAGGCCGCTGTAGATGCTCGTAAGAAAGCTCTACGGCGGTACCAGAGGAATTCGAACCGTTTCACCAAGGCAGATTCTTTGGAGGTCAAGGCTTCTACAGCAGCTTTGTTGCGTGATGCACAAACAAAGCACTGGCAGGAGTTCTGCAACTCATTAAATGAGAGGACCAACTTAAAATCTGTCTGGGGTAAAATAAGCTCTATGCTCGGTAAGAAATCTAATTCGTCCATTTTATCTTGCAGGGAAAGCACAGAATACAGCAACGAAGGAAAAGCCAATTTGTTAGCCAAGTGTTATGCTGACGACAGCTCTGATACCAACCATACCAAAGAATTCCTAAAGAACAAGAAGGCCTTCTACACCAACCACACTCCAATTCACCACTCGCTCTTAGAAGACGAACGGGACATTAACGCTCCCTTCACTCTCGAAGAGTTGAAGAAAGCACTGTCAAGTAAGAAAGACAGTGCCACTGGAGAAGACAACATCAAGTACAGCATGCTAAAGGAGTTACCAATGGAAGCGTCTACAGTCCTGCTGGAATTATTCAACAAGTCATGGTACAAGGGCATTATTCCTGAATTTGGAAAACGGCAATGGTCATCCCACTACCAAAACCGCAGAACAAAAGTCTATGCAGTTCCTACAGGCCTATTTCTCTTACCTCGACTCTATGCAAAACATTTGAGACGATGTTCAATAACAGACTTAGATACCACTTATGGTCTTATTGATCCCAACCAAAGCGGCTACAGAGAGAAAAGGTCGGTCAACAATGGATAAGATCGTTCGACTCCAACATGATATGGCCGCCCAACTCGGAAAGAAGAACTACTTCAGCGCAGTATTCCTGGACCTATCCGAAGCCTTTGACTTAGTCTGGGTTGACGGTTTGCTTTTTAAACCTAATAAACTTGGCATTCGGGGACGCATGTTCAGGTGGATTCAAGACTTTCTAAAGGATCGCCAGATACAAGTGAACGTCGCCAATTCTCTCAGCGAGAAGCACTCGCTAGAAAATGGTACCCCGCAAGGCTCTGTTATTAGTCCTACCCTCTTCTCCATTATGATCAACGATCTTGCCCTGGACTATGTGAAGCATATAGAGCTAAAGGGTAGCACGGCTCTATATGCTGATGATAGTTCAATATGGACAGGTCACAAGGACCTCAACAAGGCTAAATGGCGTATGAAAACTGCTCTTGACCAAGTTGCCAAATGGGCAAACGACTGGGGCTTCATTATTTCGGAAGCTAAAACCGTCGGGATGCTCTGTCACAGGCAAAGGAATAAAGAAAGCATGGGAATTCAGTAAGGTTCCTGGGAGTCCACTTTGACAGATGTCAAACCTGGAATACGCACATTGACTATATCTGTAACCGCTCTACAAAAATCTTAAATGTTATGCGTTATGTTTCAGGTACCACATAGGGAGCTAACAGAGAAACTCTTATGATGATGTACAGGTCATTGGTTCGTTCAGTTATAGACTATGGTTGCATCGCCTATGGTAAATCCAGTGATACTCAACTGAAGAAACTCGACATTCTACAAATGAAAGCTGTACGTATTGCCACCAGGGCAGCCATAGGTACAAAGAATGAGGCGCTACTTCAGCAGGTGGGAGAGAAACCCTTGTCTCTTCGGAGGGAAGAACTCTCTCTCGAATTCTTGGGGAAACTTCAGTATTTGTCCGAAAGCTGCCCAACGTATTCCAGCATAAGAAGATTCACTCGTGTCGGAACTAACAAGAAGAACCGAAGTATCTCTTATGGGCAAGTGGTCATTGATCTCTTGAGAGAGCACCAGCTCGACCAAGTTAAGATCATTGAACGACGCCTATCTGCTACTCCGTTTTGGAAGGTTACCAACCCGATAGTCAACACCCAGCTGATACAGAGTAGCATCAAGCACGAAAATCCAGTAGGAGCAAGAGCACAAGCTCTTGATCTTATTGATTCCGTGTACGCCGACCATTTGATGATCTACACCGATGGTTCCAAAAGTAATACAGCAACAGGTTACCCATCCCAGCGAAAGGCATTCGCATTGGGAAACGGATCCCCACGTACTTTTCAGTGTTCACAGCAGAACTTCTTGCCATAAGGGACGCTGTAGCATGGCTATTCACATATAACACGGAGCATGCAGCAATCTTTTCCGACTCTCTAAGCAGCCTCCAATCAATTTCTATCATTTCCTCTAATTGTAGGTCAGAAGTCATCACCGAAATACGAAGAATGATCCACAACTACCAAACCAACAACCAAAAGATTGAACTAGTGTGGGTCCCGTCGCATGTTTCCATCCCTGGCAATGATCAAGCAGACCGCTGTGCCAAGGAAAGTCTGAGTCTGGAGGATATCCAACCTGTAGAATACTCCTATTCGGAGTTACGCAGTATGGTGTCTTCCAAGATCCAACCAGAAATGGGCTGACATGCTTCGGAATCTCAACACCGCTAGATATCAGATTGATCCGAGGAAACCAAACCCAAACCAAACCAAACCATCCATCGGCTGTCTGCAAATTGGTAACCAGACTTCGCACCAACAACGTACTACGAGACCACAAGTTCAATGCCATTAAGTGTCGCTGAAGCCAAGTTGCCACAAGGTCGCATGTCTTCATTTTCTTGCACTGAACTGAAACCCGCTCGTAAGCAACTGACAGAATACCTGGAAACCCATGGCATACCACTCTCCACACAAAATGTTTTGGCTCCACCCACGGACCACTGGATCACCATAATGGATCTCGTCTACCAATTATACACCAAATCTGTCTCGAACAGATAGGCTAAGTTTCTTAACACTTATAACCACATCCCACTTAACTTTTATAAGTTTCATTGCAGAAACATCAGAGAACATTTTCCCCATTTTTTTTGATGAAAGCTTTCTCTTTCTCTCCTCTTCTCTATCTAATTTTTTTTTTCCAGAACTCCAAGTTTTTCCAACAGTAATCAAGATAACCTAACCAAACCAAACCAACAACTACCATTCGAATACCAATCAACAAGAACAACCAAAAAGGGGTTTTGGGAAAGAAGAAGATCGAGTAACTCACGCCACATCATTCAGGGCCGAGTTTCACCGCCATGTCATTCGACCCGACCAGTTCTCAAGATTTACCAACAACCAAACCAACAGCACGAAATCGTCCAATTTGAACTAATCCAGCTACCAAACACTACGAATACCAACAACTACCTAGTTTGCGATATCAGCAATTGCTGGAAGCGAACGTTAACTTGTCATTTACCAACCAACCATCCAGGTTTCAAAATGTATAGTGTTCAATGTTACGTCCAATTAAAACTTAAAGTTTATCTTCAAATCCTTACTTCCAAATGAAAAAGATAATTAATTATTCATTAGGTCGAAATCTGTGAGCATCGATTAAAGTTGTATTTCAAATCTTGTCAAATAAGCTTACCAATTGATAAATTAGGCTTTTTTTCATTGTTATTTCGTGCATTCATAATTTATTTAACGTTATGTGGACACAGGAAGGTCCATCTGTGTTTTATGGATAGTTCTGGTAGATGTTAGCTAGGTATTTCCTACGTAATTAGGCCGATTATGAGTTAATTCGGGAATTATTAGACAAACTGACAAAGTTTTCCTATTAATTAGAACATCTTTACTTTTGATTTATATAAGTATTAAAGAATCAAACAATGAAACTTTTTTCGAAACACCAGGTGCTGCCATATTGGTTGGTTCATTGTTATTGACACATAGTCCGAATATGGATGATTCTTGTACTAAAGGGCTTAAAAGTTTCGATTTCAGGTTTGTTTGTAAATAAAACTCTAGTGAGTTTATAGTGAGCTGTTTTTTTGTTAATCTGTATTTTAAACTGGTTAATGGATCTCAAGTTTGTCAATGCGTCTAATAATGACCGTATAACTCGGACCTTCTGTCCTCGTCAACGGTCATTATTAGACTTATAGACAAACTTTCGACCATTAACCTTTACTTAACATGGATACTGAATTATGATGGGATAAGGTCGTGTGGGTTATAAAAACATTAAAAAATGTTGAATAAAATTGCGAGGTATAAAAATATAATCTAGCCTACTTGCTTTTAAAACGTTGTTTAAAAAGTTAGTCCGGGTGTTGAACCTTATCTGGGTTTCGATATCTAAATATGTCACATAGATTGTTGCTTGTTATAAAGCTATTAGAAATATGTACACTCTGCTTAATAGAGGCCATGCCTTTGGCTCTATCTATATAAGGGTCTAAAACGTCATTACAATCACCACATAAAATTGTCTGGGGGCTTAAAAAAAAACTATAAAAATCCACCCTATTGAGTTCCTTATTTGGAGCGTATATGTTAACAATATTAAAATCACAATCAATTTTAAAATCGACCCGTACTATGCGTCCATTACCATCTTTACAGTAATTAAAAATTGAGTCTTTTAAATTATTTGAACAAAGGATAGCCACTCCCCGGTGGTTATTGTCACTGTTACTGACGTATACGGGTCCGTCCCAAAGCGTTCTGGCTCGTGCCACAAAACTTTCGTCCCAGAACGTTTCCTGGCAAACACTTTTTCCATTTTTTGGAAATCACGGAGTCCTTTAGCATTAATAGTAACTATTTTAGGCATTGTTAAAATTGTAAAATGATGTAAAAAGTTACAGTAATATAGAGTTTAAAAGAAGTTGAATATAAAACAAACATTGTTATTTCTGCGGGTTTTTTATCTTAGGCATAGGTGTTTGGATAACGTTTCGTTCTATCCCTTTTGTATGCATGTAGGCCCGAGGTATTTTTAAGTTTTGCAAGGGTGTTGGGCTCAGTGTCACTGGATTCAGTTTCACTATCTGTATTGTTGGATTGTTCGGTATCACTTTTACGCCTTTCAACTATTGTTTTTGAAGATCGGTATTCGAGTGTGGGTGAAATCTGTGAGTAATCTTTAGATGATGCAAGTCTAATTAATTCCTGTTCACTGTTAGTTTGTGTTCTATGCTTTTGATCTTGCTGCGTGTCTTCACTAGATAAGCTTAACTCACGTTTCTTATCATTGTTTACATTTTGGATTTGACATATCGCCTTCGTTTGTGTCATAAAAATTTTCCTCACAGTCGAATTTGAATTGGAAGCACTTATCGCATTTAACTTCAGTACACTTAAATGCCATGTGACCAAACTCTCTACATTTTCTGCATTGTATCTGTGGCCATTCTGTTTTTCACATGGTCTGGTGACAGACATTTGAAGCAAACCTTGCTTTGGTTCTTATGGGCGACTCTAAACGAATGCGGGGTGTCAAAAATCATTGCCCAAGGAAGCGTGATGAAATCTGGTTCCATCAGCTACATTAGGGCGTGTTTAATAATAATGTCGAACTACGTTATCAGTCTCAATTTTATATTGCTCGAGCCTCTTAACAATTATATCATCGTCTACATGGAAGGGGGGGGGGGGGGTGAGGCGTGAAAAACCGAAACTACAACGTACTTAAGAAACAGACTTCAACTTGAAATTTAAAGTCATCTACATTCAAGCCATCACATAGGAGAGTTGCATTCTCGACTGAATCAATGGTGATTTCTATACTGCTTGGGGGGGGGGGGGGGCGCATAGCATGGTCCTTTACAGGTAATTTTCTCTACTGCATCTATAATTTTTTCAAGACTAACTTTTTTTAAATCGACATCCTTTATCTTGACTGAGTGCTCCTTGGAGTAGCGTCTGGAGGTACTAGACGTGTGGCGAAGAGAAGCACAGAAATAAGTATCACAGTAAATCAATATCACAGATGAAAAATATCACAGAGAAAGATATCACAGTTATTTGGGGCCCAAAGGCCCTAGAGAATATTTTATATACAGCTATTTACTATGGAAGCCGATAGCGGCCATCCTCTTTTTTTCAATGTCTCAAAGTCGCCAACTCGACAAGTCGCCGGATTTCAAAGTCGCCAAGTCGCCAACTCGACAAGTCGCCGGATTTCAAAGTCGCCAACATTGTAATGGTAAAGCTAGGGACGCTATAGAATGTTGTGTTAATTTATAGCCCGCAGAAGGTTATAAAAGTGCTGAAGAAACTTTGTTCGAAAACTTTGGACGACCCCATGTGGCTAAGGAGAATCTAAAAAGGCTTAAAGATTTACTTGAATTTTCGAGACACCTCGAAGTAACATATCGAACTCTACTGGGTATGGGACAAGATTATATTACTGATTTAGATCACACCAATAATTTGTTAGTTTTAAGCATTCCTAGGTTTTTAAGAGCGAAATGTGTAGAAAACGTCGGACATAAACTAAAAAGGGTAAGAAGTCAAAATATTTCGATTTTTGAAGTTTATCAAATCTAGAGCCGAATTGGTAAATAATGAATTCGGAGAAGATATGACTTTCACAAGACGAGTGGATAATAACAAGTTTCTTAAAAAAATCAGGTCATACAATATCTAGACCGGTTTAAACTATGGTGGCCGCAGAATCCAAACCGACAAACCAAAAACAAAGTGAAGTTAAAAACTGTTCGTATTGTAATAATGGACATACTGTTTGCGAAAAATTTATTAAATTGAAACCCCAAGATAGAGTAAAATTTTTAATTGAACATTTTTTTGTGTTTAAAATGTTTAACATTCATTATTGCATGGTGCGGGTTTTTCTGTATTTAAGAAAGAAAAATCAAACAAAGATAGACCTAACTCAATGAACCCGGATCATTCACTGCAGCAAATGGGACTGGCGCAACAAGTGTATGTTAAGGTGCCATTCCATTAAGATTAACAATAGCGAATTCTTTAAGACATATATCTCTTATCGTTCAACGCATGCGCTTTATTTATCAGTAACTCTCAAAATGGATAATATTTTCATATTAGGTACAGGGTTACAGCCCATTGAATAAACATTTTCAATGGGTATTGAATACAGTCCAGTGAATAAACATATTGGTATTCGATGGGTGGGGCCAAAGGCTGTCATCGTTTAACGCGTTTGCTTATTTCCATTAGAACCACTTGTTTTAGATGAGTTTTTTTTTCTTATGTACTATGTTAGTGATGCATACTAGATAAAAAAAAATCAAAATTTTTCAGTTTGATAAAAATTATATTCTTGTTTCCCGTTGAAAACAGGCCATTGAATAACTATTTTGGTATTCGATGGGCGGGGCCAAAGGCTGTCATCGTTCAACGCATGCGCTTTATTTATCAGTAACTCTCAAAATGGTTTATATTTTTCATAGTAGGTATAGGATTAATAGGTTATCCTTTATCTTTGTTGGTCGGTTTAAAAACAAAATTCTAGTTTACTTATACCTTTAGAAACTATATATGGTGAACAACATGAACCCATTGCTGTGAGATACAGCATGGGATGGACTATTTTAGGACCCGTTGGTGGATGTAAAACTGATTCGCATTCAGTTAATTTTGTTAAACTCGATACTCATCTAGACAATTCGAACTTGGATCTAAATGGACAGATCGTTTGTGGAAAACATATTTTGGTGATTTAGAAGTTGACAATAAAGTTGGAATGTCCTTAGAGGATAAACATGCTTTAAACATCATTAAAAATAGTGTAAAATTAGTTGATGGTCACTACCAAGTGGCACTTCTATGGGAAAGTGAACATTCGGTACTTCTAGATAATAAATCATTGGTTGAAAATAGACTCAAAACATTAAAGAGGCGATTCTTTAAATGTCCAGACTTATTTGAAAAATATAAAACCGCAATTCAAGATTATTTAAACATAGGTCATGCAGAATTGGTATCTGCAAAAGAGCAATAATCAAAGAATCGAGTTTGGTATTTATCTCACCATCCAGTAACACACCCTCTTAAGCCCGGAAAGGTCTGCATTGTGTTCGATTGTGCAGCCAAATCTGGTAATACTTCCCGAAACAAGAACTTATTACAGATTGGAATCACTGCCGACATAGAAGCAATGTTCCACAAAGAAGCAGTTGATCCAAAGGATTGTGATGCTTTCAGATTTTTGTTGTGGAAGAATCATGACTTATCTAACTCTGTTGAAGAATTTAGGTTGATGAAACATATTTTTGGTGCGATATATTCACCATGTGTTGCAAACTCTTGCGTAAAACTTTGTGCTAGGTCCCACGAAAATGACTATTACCCTGAAACAATTTTGACTGTGTTACGTAATAATTACGTTGATGACTTGATGAACTCTGTAGACGCTGTTGATAAAGCTGTTAAATTGTATACAAAGCTTTTAGCTAAAGGTGAGTTTCATATCACGAAATGGTGTAGTAATGATCGTGAATTTTTTACTCATGTTCCAGAAAATGAAAGAGCAAAATCAATTGTGAACATGGACTTGGAAAATTTACCAACTGAAAGTGCTCTTGGCATTAAATGGAACACGGACAATGATTGTTTTATTTGGAAAAATATGAGTGAACTCTTTCTTGATGCATTTAACAAACCCATGACAAGAAGAGGAATTCTTTCAGTTGTTTATTCACTCTTTGATCCTTTAGGCTTTATAGCACCGTTCATGATGAAGGCTAAATTACTTCTACAAATGCTAAGAAGAAAACAATTAGGATGGTACGATCCAGTATCAGACGAGAACAAATCGCAGTGGACCAGATGGTTGACTGATTCTCAAAGACTTTGTCAAATTCGAATTCCAAGGAGTTTTAAGTCGAAAGATTTGAGTGACATTGTAGATACTCAACTTCATTTATTTTGGACGCCTTGCGTGTCGGGTATTCGTCTGTAGCTTATTTGAGATTTGTGGACAATACGGGTTACATTCAGTGTGCTTTCGTGATGAGTAAGACTTGCGCCACTTCGCGAAATTCCTACTCCTCGATTGGAACTATCGGCCGTAGCCATCTCAGTCAAACTTTGTAAATTAATTCAAGAGGAATTGGACTATACTATTAATCGTTGTGTGTATTGGACAGACTCTATGTCAGTTTTAAAATGCATTCATAATAAAACAAAACGTTTTCACATATTTGAGTCAAATCCTTTGACTATTATTCACTCTGGTAATGAAGCATCTCAGTTCAAATACGTTGATCGGAATTTAAATCCAGCTGACGATGGATCAAAGGGATTGAAATTGAATTATTTTATTCAAAATGATCGTTGGTTAACTGGACCTGAATATTTGAACCAGGAAGAATATTTATGGCTCAAATGGTTAATATACCAACTATGTTGGATACAGATCCTGAAATTCGTAAAGATGCTCAAATATATGTTGTAGAAGATGACAAAAAGAAACTTATCATTGAATTTTTCAAAAGATATTCGTCTTTCCTAAAGTTAAAGAGGGCCGTCGCTTGGATATTGAGGCTTAAAAGGTTTTTACGCGATCGAATTTTATCTCGTTAAAATGGAACTGAACTTGAATCATTACCTGCTGTTTTGACGGTCGACGAACTAAAGACTGCAGAAATTGTAATTATTAAGCATACACAAGCTGAATTTTTTTCTGAAACTTTGAAAATTTTAGAATCTAAAACCATGAAGCTTTGAAAAAATGTGGCTCTGTATTGGTTAAGTTAAATCCTATGAGACAGGATTGTAGGAGGAAAATTAGAAAATGTATCATTAACTGACTATGTAAAACATCCTGTTATTTTGCCTAAAAAGCATCATGTGATTGACTTATTAATTAGAGAAGCTCATAGTAATGTTGGACATATGGGTCAAGAATCTGTTTTAGCTTATCTCATACACAAATGTTGGATAATTAAACGACTGTGAAACATGTTTTATCAAAGTGTATTATTTGTCAAAGACGTTCTAAGAAATTAGAAGTTCAATTTATGGCTGATTTACCGCAACAGAGACTTCAAGTTGATAAACCTCATTTCTCCTGTACTGAAATCGATTAATTTGGACCGATGTCAGTCAAACAAGGGTACATTATGCCCAGTTGCTGTGATAGCCCAGAGACGAGGCTACATACTGGAGTCGTCAAAGACATTGGTGCTAAAAAAAAGTATACGCAATCTGTAATGTAGGAGTATCGTCTGTTTCTGGGATTAAACCTTATTGACATTAGTATCATCTTGTATTTCTCGTACCTCCGGACCTACTTTCCACTACTTATACTACAGTTTTTGTCATGGCTTGCTATAATAAAGTTAATTCAACACGCCTCTTAAAACGAAGTCGATCAGAAAGCACCCGACTTTTAACTAGACTTGCAATATCATTAATTTTAACAACCCTGTTGATGTATAACAGAGATATCTCGTGATTTCTGATGCAACACTAATTACGTTAAATTAGATAAAATGAATTCAGTATCTGGAAGAGATCTTCTCTTTTGGACTCAATTCTGCCAATTTCTACAACAACCAAAGACCCACTTAGATCATATGTTTCAATGTTTGGCAGTTGATCTAACCTTAAACATGTGTACAGGTCATGAAAAAAATTGGGAGAATTGCCCTGAAAAATCGAGAGAATTGGTGTAAAAACGGTAGATTTTTTTCAAAGCGTGTAAATTCACAAATTTGGAAAACATGAATAGCCTACGATGTTGTTCCCAACTATCTAAATTACATGTTACTTTTTCCAAAATTGTAATTCATGACTTCTCTGGGTGGGTTACAAAAGCCTACCACCAACCGCTGCCAACCTGCATACCGGAAGGAAAAAAATGCGCCAAAATGGGTATTGTTGAAAATACTCGGTTGCGACGAAAGACGTGCGCAGAAACGAGTTCCGTTTCATCATTCAGAATACTTCGTCATAGGTGATTCGTACGTAGCAGCAGTGTATGAATATTCTTTAAAAATTATTGAATATTGAAAATTATGCTCTCAATAACATTTTGAAACCCACCCGACTTTCCATCATTAGTTGCACAGAATGAAAGGAAAACTAACTTTTCTGAAGCAAACGAATTTGCCGCTTCCATTTTGATATCGAAAGTAGTGATCATCAAAGGATCTACCAAAAATACAAAACTTCTTTTGTATCCCTTCAGATTAAAGGTATATATCTCGTAGGATGGCAAAGGACCTACATTTTACTGTTCTAGTGTCAAAACTATACGACAGAATCTCTTTATAATCCACTAAATCCACGAAGCTGAGTATTAATCCATTAAACGTAGAAGCATTTTTATATGCCCACAGTGTAATGTGGTCGTATATTGTCGTCATCCCTGTCCTTCCGTCCGTCCGTCTGTCCGTCCACAATTGCTTGTGAACGCGATAGAGACTAAAGTTTTTGTCGGATTTGAATGAAACTTGCTGTGATCATTTATATTGATGAGATATCGGACAAGTTCGAATTTGGCGATTTTTCGATGAACGGTTTTTGAGTAATTGCACTTGACTTAGTCAAAACGCGTCAAAATTGGCTTGTGGATGCGATAGAGACAACAGTTTTCAATGGATTTGAATGAAACTTGCTGTGATTATTTATATTGAAGAGATCTCGAACAAGTTTGAATTGGCGATTTTTGCAATATACAGTTTTTGAGTTATTGCCCTTGACTTAGTCAAAACGAGTTAAAATTGGCTTGAAAACGCTATATAGATTACAGTTTTTGTCGGATTTGAATGAAACTTGCTGTGATCATTTATATTTATGAGCTCTCGGACAAGTTTTAATTTGGCAATTTTTCGATGAACGGTTTTTGAGTTATTGCACTTGACTTAGTCAAAACGCGTTAAAATTGGCTTGTAAACGCTATAGAGACTACATTTTTCATTGGATTTGAATGAAACTTGCTGATCTTGAACAAATTCGAAATAGGCGATTTTTCGAAGACTGTTTTTGAGTTATTGCACTTGACTTAGTAAATCCGTCAAAATTGGCCTGTGAATGCGATAGAGATCACAATTTCCATTGAATTTGAATGAAATTTGTGTCATCATTTATATTGATGAGATTTTAAACAAGTTTGATAGTGACGATTTTTTGGTGAACATTTTTTGAGTTATTGCCCTTGACTTAGTCAAAATGTGTCAAAACAGACTTGTGAACACCACAGAGACAACAGTTTTCATCTGATTTGAATGAAATTTAGTGTGATCATTGAAGTTGATGAGATCTTGGTCAAGTACAAAATTGACGATTATTTGAAGAACTGTTTTTCAGTTATTGCACTTGACTTAGTCAGAACACTGCGAAATTGGCTTGTGATTGCGATAGACAATACAGTTTTCATCTGATTTTAATGAAATTTGATGTGATCATTGGTGAGATCTTGAACAAGTTCAATATTTACTATTTTTCAATGAACTATATTTGAGTTATTGCCCTTGACTCAGTCCAAACTCATGAAAATTAGCTTGGAAATGCAATAGAGACTAGGTTTCATCTGATTTGAATCAAATTTGGTGTGAACATTTATATTGATGAGAACTCGGATAACACCTAAATAATGTTAGAGTTTCTGCCTGTGTTAAAACGGAAAATATATAAAGTGGGCGTATTTTGCTAAGCAACCGCTTGTTCAATAATTAGACTACTTATTTTAATGGCTATACCATCTTATATAGAGATTCTACAGTAGGTATTCCTTTAAAGTGAAAGAATGATTTGGTTATTTATTGTAAACATTGATGAATTAGAATGTTCATACATCTGGCAAATGGCATCAATTAATTTTGCCTTAAGAAAATCTATCACCAAGAATGTGTTTGATGGTTGTTTGCAGGTATATTAATACCAAGCTGTAAATACGACAATAACTTCACATGCAAGAACTACAACATTACTCTAAAAATCGTGCAAATCACGCGTTGGCTATAATTAAATTGTTCTTCGTTTCGCCTATTTTATATACTATAATATATTAAGCTGAGAGATAAAAATAGGGTATTACTGTCTACTTTATGAATTGCAGAAATTTACAGCACAGACAAACATATCATCGAGGCGCTTTAGATAGAGGACGTTCACGTCTGATCGAGAATAATGCCATTGATAAAACCATCATCTCCAATTGTGTCAAAGTGGGACAAAAGCTTCCAGGGAGGAAATATCTGTTAAATAAAAAAGTTTTGATAAAAAATGTTAATCAATCATTTCCAGGCAGACAATTTATTTATTTTTCTAAAAGTATCGATGAAGAATCGGTCGGATTTTTCACTGGAGACAATTTACTATTCTCAAAGTATTCATAATCAATCCAGCAATTCACTTGCCATCTGTTCCCATGTTAAATCACGAAATTCAACCTTCCGCCAATAAAATTCCTGTTATATCTCAAAAAATCTGAAAGACCAAAAATTAGTCAAGCATGGGCATGCAAAAACCCCAAAAGGAAGGGAGAAAGAGGATATTAAAAAAAAAGCACGGACTAAATTATACAATCATGAGCATAAAATGTTTTAGTGAATTGAGTCCATTTTCAATAAACAAATGCATCTTTATGGATAATTACTTAGTTTTTTGATATTTTCTTTTATGTTATTAATGACAGCAGGTATATTTACTGATGAATAGAGGTCTTACTGGCCAAATTCATTCTCAGACCTATTATCTCTGTAAGTCTTTATAGACAATCTACAAATTAAAAAAAGTAAAAGTAAAAATAAGTAGGCTTATTGAATTGTGACGTGCCATAAATGATAAGGAATATTTATAATCATAAATATATCTTTACTCAGTAGGTTGCAGGCCGTATAGGCCTATATTATTCCCAATTCTTATTTCATGATGCTTACCAACATTTTGATACAAGAAATTTCACGTAGACTTTTTCAATAATCAAAACAAATTTCATTCAATACTGAATGACCGATATGTGTGTTAAAGCGGTAAAGTTTTGTTTTTCTTTTTTTAGTTTTTGGAATTTTGGCTGGTTCCAATATCCATAAAAAAAATAAATACCAAGAAATTACCTAAAGCTCAAATTACTTGTCAGGTTCGTAGCATTCCATAACAAATAAATTGGCTTATAAAAACACCAAGGTACAATCTGGTTTAAAGAGAAGCTCAGTTAATAAATAAAGATACCGAATAGCATTTCTTCTGTTTTAGTCACTGACAGAATTTTGGCATGAATCATTTCTTATAAATCTGACAATATGAGTAAAATTCTGTTCCCTAAGGCTCTGAGGGCGTTTAACAGCATAAGGGCACAAATTGGACTTTGAAATAATGTGGATGATTTTTGTAGTTTGTACTCTTAGCTTGAAAATATGACGTAAGACTCCATTTCGTCTCTGGGAAATAAATAACAGTAGGGCCTTTATAGGCCAAACGAAGAACAAGCACGGCCAAATAAAGACTGAGTAAATAATATGCAAATTCGTTGAAATATGAATTCAGTAATATCTCTATCACCACGAGGAGAGATTATGAATTCATAGTCGCCAATTGAATTTTTATTGGAAGGTCTGTTAACACCTTGAAGCTTATGAAAATATAATTGAAATGTGCTTGCTTTAATAATATGTAAACCATGAGTTAGTTCTTTAAGAAAATGTCGATTTTTTCTCGCCAATCTTTTTGAAAGACATCTGAGACTGATTACCCGGAGATACGCTACTTTCTAATTTAACGATAGATTTATTTCTTTTTACATCTCCTTCTTTCATCATTCAATCAAATATTGTTTAATGAAGCTAGCAGTGTTTCGACTGGTAAAGATATTTAAAGATTCCTAATCTTCAACACTAAACCTTATAGTTAAATGACAAACATATTTATGAAAAAATGCCTCACATCTGATAAGCAGAAATTTCTGGAATTTGCCGAAAATATGATGCAATTTCTTTCATAACAGGATATATTTTTATCCATTTAATACCTTTATGTTTAGAAAAAGTTCATGAAGAGTTTTTTTTTTGTAGAGATAAACAATATCACTTTTTCCCAGCGTGAATAAATTCATTCTTTCTCTAGCAGTTTACTAACACCTTGCACTGTTTGTCCAGTGTGGTTGTTTACGGAAAACAATTATGAAGTTGGGATGTTTACCTGTGTTTATAACATTTGCATTTATTTGCCCCTGTATTCATTCAATTTCTCAAGAATATATAGTTAAAAGGACAAAATATGGCAAAATAAAAGGATACATAAATGATATTAAAGATGTGGGAAAAGTAGAGAGATATTTAGGAGTACCTTATGCCAGACCACCAATTGATCAATATCGATTCGAGGTAAGTGTTTAATTGTTTTAATATGTTTAATTTAGCTAATTAGTCTATCTTAATGATCCGCGTTTATAATTTCAAATATTCAGATGTTATCTAATATCATCTGGATCTTATACAAGTTTACTTAATTAAACTAGTACTACTGTAGTATGTCCTATTTAAATATTTCTTATCACTAACCCAAAATAATGAGCCAAGTAACTGTACAGGAAACAAAAAATATGATATGATATGGGTAATTTTGAGAATGGAATTGTGTGTGGGTTTAATGTAATATTTAACAAAATGAATATATTTATTAATTTATGTTTATGTAGATCTAGATTTTACATTTTGGTATTGCTTTTCTGTGGAATAACCAGTAACCAGTCAGGGTCTGCTGAAATTCTTTTGGTAATCGTGTTAGTGCATTTTAACAACATTGATGGAGGTAATATTATCCATTTTTAAAAATCTTTTATTTTCTATACGTAATAAAACAAATTTTTGCTGATAGCATGCTGAAGAACCAATACCATGGGGTGATGAAATTATTGAAACCACAAGACTTCCTCCAGCCTGTTATCAGCGTTATGGTATTAATGGATATCTAGATCAACATTATCCAAACTTTAGAAGGCAAAGTGAAGACTGTTTATATATCAACATATACGTCCCTGTACATCAAGTAAGAAATAAGCTTCTAAAGTAACAATCAGTAACAATAATAATAAAAAAAAATAATAAAACAAAATAAAAATAAAAACTTTTGAGAATTTTAGATGTGGAGGGAAGGCAGATGTGACTTCTGTTGACCTTGAAATGCAATATCTTAAATCGACGCCAGTCCACATGGTCGAATCATCCAACACTATAACTTTTGAGATACAAAAACAGACATTTTGCTTCTATTGTCCATGGAAAATTGCAATAGAACTACTAACCGTAAGCACATAAAATTCCTAACTTTGCTTATACCAACATTAAATTTGTAACAATGCAAATACATTGTGAACTTGCAAGATAGCACTTTGTTTTCTTGCTAAGCTATGAGACTTTCCTCTGCAAACTATCTGATTGAAAGGCAGTAGTATCTTTTGATATGCATTCCTCGTAAGATTGTAGGCGAAGTGTAGAAAGTCTTACAGCTATGACCTGGTTGACATCATATGTCCATATATACTCCACTGAGCATACAATTGTATTCAGATGCATTGGCAAAAATTTGACCTGGGTTCAATAGCAGGGTTAACTGCTGCTTGGACGATGTATTACTACCGCGAAGAGTGTATAGAAACGAGATTTCAGTCGTTCGAATAACAGCTCGGTGTGTGCCAGCGGGGTAGTAAGACCACTGAACAATAGATTGGAAATGGAGTGGTTATGGTTTGTTGAGCTTGACTCCATGCGTTTATGCTTCAAACTCTTTAACATCATTAATTGGGAGATTGCTAGAGCAGGTTTTGAGGTGTTTGTGTGGACCAGCTGGGCCTGATGCTTGATGTTTGTTGCACCTGCCCATTGATCATACTTTGCAATTGGTCTTGGGCTAATTAATTAAATAAAATAAAATTGGGGACTATAAAGGGGAACACCTGTTCAATAGTAAACATTCTGAAACATTGTCTCTATTCATTCTGAAACACTGTTTCCGCTGATTCTGAAACATGGTCTCCACTCATTCTGAAACATGGTCTCCACTCATTCTGAAACATGGTCTCCACTGATTCTGAAACATGGTCTACACTCATTCTGAAACATGGTCTCCACTGATTCTGAAACATGGTCTCCACTGATTCTGAAACATGGTCTCCACTGATTCTGAAACATGGTCTCCACTGATTCTGAAACATGGTCTACACTCATTCTGAAATATGGTCTCCACTGATTCTGAAACATGGTCTCCACTGATTCTGAAACATGGTCTACACTGATTCTGAAACATGGTCTCCACTGATTCTGAAACATGGTCTCCACTGATTCTGAAACATGGTCTCCACTGATTCTGAAACACGGTCTCCACTCATTCTGAAACATGTTTTCCACTTGTTCTGAAACATTGTCTCCATCCATTCTGAAACATGGTCTCCACCCATTTTGAAACATGGTCTTCACTCATCTGAAACATAATCTTCACTCATTCTGAAACATGATCTTCACTCATTCTTAAACATGATCTCCATTTATTCTGAAACATGATCTTCACTCAGTCTGAAACATGATCTTCACTAATTCTGAAATATGATCTTCACTCATTCTGAAACATGATCTTCACTCATTCTGAAACATGGTATCAACTCATTCTGAAATATGATCTCCACTCATTCTGAAACATGATCTTCACTCATTCTGAAATATGATCTTCACTCATTCTGAAATATTATCTTCACTCATTCTGAAACATGATCTCCACTCATTCTGAAACATGGTCTCCATTCATTCTGAAATATGATCTCCACCCATTTTGAAACATGATCTTCACTCATTCTGAAACATAATCTTCACTCATTCTGAAACATGATCTTCACTCATTCTTAAACATGATCTCCATTTATTCTGAAACATGATCTTCACTCATTCTGTAAATATGGTCTTCACTCATTCTGAAATATGATCTTCACTCATTTTGAAACATGGTCTCCACTCATTCTGAAACATAGTCTCCACTCATTCTGAAACATGGTCTCCACTCATTCTGAAACATGATCTTCACTCATTCTGAAACATGATCTTCACTCATTCTGAAACATGGTCTCCACCCGTTCTGAAACATAATCTTCACTCATTCTGAAACATGATCTTCATTCATTCTGAAACGCGGTCTTCACTCATTCTGAAATATGGTCTCCACTCATTCTGAAACATGATCCTCGCTCATTATGAAACATGATCCTCACTCATTCTGAAACATAATCTTCACTCATTCTAAAACATAATCTTCACTCATTCTAAAACATGATCCTCCCTCATTCTGAAACATGATCCTCATTCATTCTGAAACATGATCCTCACTCATTCTGAAGCATTTCTTGCTTTTATGCAGAGAACCCTGAGGAAAAATGTTTTGTTCCATATTCATGGCGGTTCTAATGGTTATGGTATGGGGAGTATGTTACATGGTGATGTTTTAGCGGTGAAAGCGGATGTTATAGTTGTAACCTTTAACTATAGACTTGGGGTTTTTGGTAAGCGCTTACCATTGATTTATGTTTTAAACATATTTTATTAGAGCAAAAACCTACAAAATTCAAAAAGAAATACATGTATACTATTTCTAACACAGAGACAACTTTAATCTCTCACGTTAAAACTTTTAAATTTGAAAGACTTTTTGTAGGTATTATTTTACAATGGATTTTAATTGAGATAAAACTGGCACCATAACATCAAGAATTAAATGATTAAAGTAATAAAAGATAATGGCTATATTGCATGTATTAGAACTTAATTGGCATTTCTTTTTTTAGGTTTTTTTGGTTCTAACTCAAAAATATTTCCTGGAAATTATGGAATGACCGATCAAGTAAAAGCATTGCATTGGGTTCAAGAAAACATTCATTATTTTGGTGGAGATAGAAATAAGGTCACCATAACTGGTCATAGTGCTGGTGGGTGTGATGTCGGATTACATATCATATCTCCACTCAGTAAAGGTAAGTTTATATTTTATCTCCACTCAGTACAGGTAAATTTTTTATATTTTATCTCCACTTAGTAAAGGTAAGTATATATTATATCTCCACTCAGTATAGGTGCGTTTATATATTATCTCCACTCAGTAAACCTAAGTTTATATCTTATATCTCCTCTCAGTAAAGGGAAATTTATATTTTATCTCCACTCAGTAAAGGTAAGTTAATGCATTATCTCCTCTTAGTATAGGTACGTTTATATTGCATATCCTCTATGTGACGATGTAAATATTAATGTACAAATTCAAAAAAAGGTTCTTGAAATTTTTTTTAAAGTTGTGTAAAAGATAGCTTGCCAGGCACAGTAACATACGCCCACTTCAGCAAACAGAATATTCCATGGTTTTTTCATTTAATCAAGGACAATAACCCATAAACCGACATCTGGAATCGCATCATTTTTTAACTTGTCCGAGATGTTATTAAGATGAATACACACCGAGTTTCATTCAAATCGGATAAAAACTACAGCTTCTATACACAAGTAAATTTTAACATTTTCTCATTAAATCAAGGGCAATAACTCATAAACAGACATCTGGCGAGATATTATCAAGATGAATACACATACCAAGTTTCATTCATATCGGATAAAAACTATAGCTTCTATTGCATACACAAGTACATTTACACGTTTTTTCATTTAATCAAGGGCCATAACTCATAAACCGACATCTGGAATCGTGCCATTTTCGAACCTGTCTGAGATATTATCTAGATGAATACACATACAAAGTTTCATTCAAATCGGATAAAAACTACAGCTTCTATTGCGTACGCAAGTAAATTTGAACGTGTTTCATTTAATCAAGGGACATAACTCATATACCGACATCTGGAATCGTACCATTTTCGAACTTGTCCGAGATATTATCAAGATTAATACACATACCAAGTTTCATTCAAATCGAATAAAAACTCTGGCCTGTATCGCGTACACGGACGGTCTTCAGCTAGTACATAACTTTTTGAAACGTATTTACTTCTTCATTTAAATTAATCAGAAAAGCAATATAAAATAGAGCTATATTTTTTCAGGTTTATTTCGTTATGCTGTAATGATGAGTGGTTCACCACTGGCTTACTGGTGTGTTGAGGAAAATACCACCTTAATTGACGAAAACTTTTCAGATTTTGCTAACGCGACAGGGTGTTTAGATGTTACGAATGATGTATCCACAATAAAAGATTGCTTAAAGAATGTCGATTCGAAGAAACTGAATAATAATGTAATTTGTACTTTTTATTCATTATATTATTATGTTTTGAACATGGATAATGCGTTTTGATATGGGTCTGTGGTCAAAAGATTTCAGAACCGTTATTACACGAAACTAGATTGCATATTTCTAACACGGTGTCACTTTGTCAATTTTATTGATACCAGGAATAATTCTACATCAGACTCTCTCAAGATAATTTTATGAAGGACCAATTGGTCTAAATAGTGAGCAAGACGCACCACTAATCGAATCACTTTGTAGGAAGTAAGGGGATGGAGTTTTAGTATGTTTCAAGGAAAAACATCAAAATTTTGAGTATCCCGTATTATTTGGCGTGTATATGAAAGATTCATATAAGCTTATGATTGCCAGTAACAATAAGAGAGGAAAAGTTCTTTATAAGCACACACATTAATTTGGACTATATAGTCGTCGCCACAATCTGTCTGTTCGCCCGTCCATCTGTCTGTCTGTCTGTCTGTCCGTCCACAATTATTGTGGACATGATAGAGAGTTGGTGTCTTGATGGATTATGACGAGACTGAGTGTGATTCTTTGTAATCACCCAAGAATGAACCCTATTGAAAACCAGGCCAATCGAAAAATATTGTCTATGAGTTATTGCCCTTGTTCTTGAAAAGGCGTCTGAATTTGTTCTTGAAATCGTGGTGGACATGATAGAGAGTTTGATGAAATTTGGTGTTAGAGTTTTTGGACTCAACCAATGATGAACCCTATTGAAAATCTAAACTAATCGAAAATATTTTGTATGAGTTATTGCACTTGTTCCCGAAAACATGTTTCATTTATTGTGGACACAATAGAAAGCTGGTTAATGGATTTTGATGAAATTTGGTTTGAGTGTCACCCAAGGATGAACTTTAATTTATCAACAAAGCACTATCAATTACCGATAACTCTATAGTTAACCTCCCAGACAAATTGGCTGCCATTAAAAGTGTGGCGTATTACGTCTTTATTTTTCTTCTCCTTACAAAATATGTCCACGCGTTCGTTTGGCTGTGGCAATGCGCCACCAGTTGAGAAGGCCTGGTCTACGTTATCAGTAACTAAAGGCCTGTGTCCACATTCGCGTTTTCAGGAGCGTTTACACTCCGCGTATTACGTGGCGTGAAAACGCTCCTGAAAACGCGAATGTGGACACAGGCCTTAACAGTGAGTGAGCCAGAATAGTGAAATAACTAATTATCATGTGCAATTTCTGGACAAAGTCAGATTGGTCAAGGGTTTATGGTTGTTATACTTTTCAGGTGTATCTTATGTACTGTACATGTAACATGTAACTATTTCTTTTTCATTCAGGGCGCAAAGAGTTCAGACAGGTATTTCCAATTTGGGGTAAATATTGGTGATGAATTTCTACCAGATGACCCACGATATCTCTTGAAAAGTGGTCAATTAAATGGCGACTCCTATATGATTGGTCTTACGTCTCTGGAGGGTTCGTGGGCGGCAAACATCGTCAAGACACACGATACAGGAGAATTAATCAAAAAAAATTTATTTTTTACTCCTCTACCAAAAGAGTTCGATACGTACAATATAGGTGAATGAGCAATCCAAGAAGATTTCACTCTTTATACATTTAATTATCTTTTGTTATTTTAACCTTCTATTATTTTTAAACTGTCTATTATTTTTATACATTCTATTGTCTTTATAGATTCTATTATCTTTATACATTATATTATCTTGTTATATATATTATCTTTATACATTCTACATTTTATTATCTTTAGTTATTTTAACCTTCTATTATTTTTAAACTGTCTATTATTTTTATACATTCTATTGTCTTTAAAGATTCTATTATCTTTATACCTTATATTATCTTTTTACATTATATTATCTTTATACATTCTACATTTTATTATCTTTAGTTATTTTAACCTTCTATTATTTTTAAACTGTCTTTTATTTTGTATACATTCTATTGTCTTGATACATTCTATAATCTGTATACATTCTATTATCTTTATACATTCTATTATCTTTATACAGCTTATTATCTTTTTACATTATATTATCTTTATACCTTCTATTATCTTTTTACATTCTATTATCTTTATACAATCTATTACCTTTTTACATTCTATTATTTAAATACATATTATATACAGTCTATTATTTTAATACATTCTATTGTCTTTATACATTCTATTATCTTTTTACATTTTATTATCTTTTTACATTCTATTATCTTTATAAATTTATCCTTTTACATTCAATTATCTTTATACATTCTATTATCTTAATACATTCTTTTATTTGTATACAATCTATTATCTTGATACATTATATTATCTTGATACATTCTATTATCTTTTTATGTTCTATTATCTTTAAACAATCTATTATCTATTTAAATTCTATTATCTTTAAACAGTTTTTATACGCCCACACGAATATGTCAGTCGTTCTGTAAACATTTTTTGTAGACACTATAGAAGCTAAATTTTCTATGGATTTTAATGAAAATTGACATGATCAGACAGAATTGATAAGACGTTTGTCAAGTTCGATTTTGACGATTTTTCGATGAACGGTTTTTTGAGTTATTGCCCTTGACTTAGTAATCTAACGTACAAAATTTATTGTGGGTGCAATAGAATCTACAATTTTCAATGGATTTTGATGAAAGTTGGTGTGAGCATTGGATTTGAAAAGACCGCAGTCAAGTTCAAGCTTGACAATTTTTTTTATGAACAGATTTTTAGTCAATGACCTTGACTTTGCGTCCAAAATTTTTAGTGGTTGCAATAGAAGCTACATCCGACGCATGCCGGATAATCCAGGTTTTACTGTACTAATTTTAATATATTTTTACGAAGCTTGATATGAAAATTGGAATAAATAAGATGGCGGTCAAGTTTGAATTTGACGATTTTCCACAGCTTTTTAGTTGAGCCCTTGACTTGGTAAAATTGCTTAGGTAAAAGTCCATAGAAGCTGCAGATTTCAGGGGATTTTGATGAAACTTGATGGCATTGAAAAATTATCAATAATTGTTTTTTGATAGAGGGGTGGAAACTACTATCTCGTAGTTCCGGGAAAGCACGGGCCTAGGAATCAGACCTAATTTTTATTTCCTCGCACCGATCGGGATTCGAACCCACGGCACCTAGTCGCCTAGCAGACGACAGTCCAACTCGCTAACCACTGAGCCATTCACCACCCAATTTATTATTCAAATAAATCTCTAAACTGTCTATTTTTTTATACATTCTATTAACTTTATACATTCTATTATCTTTTTACATTCTATTATTTTTATTCATTCCATTACCTTTATACATTCAATATTCTATTATCTTTTTACAATCTATTATCTTTAAACTGTCTATAATCTTAATACATTCTATTATCTTTATACATTCTATTATATTTAAAATGTCAGTTATCTTTATAAATTCTATTATATTTAAAATGTCAGTTATCTTTATAAATTCTTTTATCTTTAAAATGTCTGTTATCTTTATACATTCTATTATCTTAAAACTGTCTATTATCTTAATACATACTATTATCTTTAAACTGTCTATTATCTTTATATATTATATTATCCTTATACATCCTATTATCTATATACATTCTATTATCTTTATACATTCTTTAACTTTCTATAGTTTTTATACTTTCTATTATCTTTATACTTTATATTGACTTTAAACCGTAGTAACTTTCAAGTATTTCTGAATATTTTTAGACATATTAGAAAAAGTGTACTTTTCTGATGCCAAGGCCAATAATTCTGAAGATGCTGCTAAGAGAATAGGACACGTAAGTTCGTTATGAAATTTATAAAAGATGACATTAGTAAGTGTTAATGCTACAAATATATTCTTCGTGACATTTCAGCTAATGGTGTTATTTTATTCAAACAAGAGTTGAACTTATATTTCATGGTGTATATTTGGCGTCCAATGTTTTTGATTTGATTTTGTTGTGTTAGATGATAGGCGATTTCGTTTTCAACTTGTTATTTTAGATGATAGGTGATTTTGTTTTTAACATACCAGCCATCAATGTAGCTGATGCAATAGCCAATCATGGTGAAACAATATACTTCTATAGATTTGATCACAGCTCAGACAATTACACTGGATCAGAAAGTGGTAAGAACTTTGCATGCTTGTAATTACGGACCTTATCATTGGATTCGTCTAGCAATCAATTTCAAAATTGTATGTAGTAGTTTATTCACTTATATCTTGTAGATTACCTTGTTTCAAAAACTTTGACATCAGAATAATATTCGTTTTCCACTGAATCGTTTTAGGTGTTCCACACGGACAGGATTTATTCTACTTATTTGGTTCTCCGTTTATTGGACACCACATTTTAGACTATAACGATGAAGATAGGATTGTTAGTAATTCATATATTAAAATGTTTTCATCATTTGTTGAACAAGGGTAGGTATATATATATTATGTTTTAGGGGCATCAAACCATAACTATATAAATCCAATATTATTCAAGTTCAGTTGCATGGTGATGTTTGCAGATGGCAAGTTAAATGGGTTTCTAATAAGTATGGGCCACATATGATTCAATTTACACCATGCCTGTAATTACTTGTATTATTTTCTCACAATCGCAAAATCTGTTTGACAAACTACATGTTAAAATAGTTGAATTCTGCAAGACTCACACCAGCACGTCTTCTTCCAGCTAGCTGATATTCCAGACAAATCCAGTTTACTCTTCCATTGCTATTTATAGGTTAATGATCGAAAGTTTGTCAATCTAATGATAACCTTTAAACGAGGACCGAAAGTTCGACTCCTACGGTCATTATTTGACGCATTGACAAACTTTATACAAAAAATAGCTCACAATAGTTTTTGCCTCCCTCACAACTTCATGGTACCTGATCATAGTAGGCCGCTGAAATGATAATCATTTAATTTAAACATAAATTTAGTTTTTGACAATATATCAAATGCCCTGGATTAACAAGGATTAAAATACAGATGTGACGTCACTCCAAATATTGGACTGTTTGTTGTCATTAACATTAGTCTCCAAAATGGGGATTAGACATTAAATCGATCATACATTATTCAGAGAACTTAATAAATGGCTTAGAGATATTGCACATCAAAAATTTATTACATTATAATTTGCCATTAAATGTTCAGTGTGTAACTGTCTGTATTTTACTTCAGTAAACCATCTGTACAAGAGTCCGATGTTTCAATACCAACATATACGTCAAGTGAGAAATATTTCTTCCGACTGAATTCTTTTAATGGGCAGGTTTATGTTACAATTGATCGGAATTATAGAGAAAAAGAGGTGTTATATTGGAATAAGTGTTTAGATACAATTTTACAAGGTCCAAATTATGGGGTGTGTTTTTCTTCTGGTGATAGCAACAGAGTTCATTATCTTTTAGTCATTTCAGTCATAGCATTATTTCTTAAATGATGTCATGTGCATGAACTGTAAGAATATACTAAATGCAGGGTAAATATGCTAAAAAAATATACAAAGAAAGATCTACGTTAAAATTATTCATTTTGTCACCTTAAAGAGCTCGATTTTGGCTGTTAGAACCACATTTCCAAAATTAAAATGCTACCATTGTCTCAGCTACAGATAAATATACCTTTTAAAAAAACCCAGGGCAAAGCCTAGTCCGAAACTTGCTGACTCAATTCCCAGGCTCTAATAGCTATTTGGACAGATATTGCTGGCGGAGAGTAAAAAAAAAACTAGGCACCAAAAACTTGGGATTTTTCCGCACCTCCGCGGGTGCGGGGGTTTTGAACGTATTTAAAAACCTCGACTCCACCAAATCTCGATTCATTTGGAAGGAAGAATGTTTTTGTAGTTTTTTTCAAGAAATTCAATCGCTCAGTCGCCATTTCAAACATTGGAAATTTTAATGCGCACGCAATTTAAGATGGCGACTGCATGATTGAAATTTAAAAAAAAAAACTTTGACGCAACCACAGGCGTGACATGTATGGGATAATAATGGTATGATGACTGAACTACAAAATCCAGCCATATCTGTCCAAATAGCTCTCAGAGGCTGGGAATAGAGTCAGCAAGTTTCGGACTACGTATAGCCGAAAAGGGGCTCTTCTAATCGATAAAGATGTAAACTGTTAATCACTGATATGTTAGTGTTTATATAATTTACTGTATGGAGGCCTACTCTGATATTGATAATGTGAGATGTTTCAAATTTTTAGATATAGGCCTACATGTATCTGTAATATGGAATATATGAGACGTTATCTGTATAGATACTTACTTATTTAGGCAAGAAAAATGCACAAGTAGTGGAAATATCTATTTCTTATAACTAATAACTCATACAGATTATCTGCATATTTATTTATACCAAATTGTCTACATCAGCGAAATATGTAGTGGGTAAATCTGGATCTAGATCTTTAATCTGTTTAGCCATTTGCCATCTATGATTTGAAGTAGTGTGGTGCACCAACAGTTATGAATTGTCCACAAAAGCCCCTGCAGACAAAATTTCTGGACAAAACTCACTGGACAGAGATTATAAGGGCGTTTATTTTCAGAAAGGTTTTGGAAATTTTTTTTCAACTTTTAATATTGTTTTGTATTACCGGTACTTAGAATTTTTTTCAATAAATCATTACGAAATGTAATAGATATTTGACTAAACCTGTTACTATAATTAATAGAAGTGTAAGGAACTTATCTGATAATAAGTGCAAGCAAAAGAAATTAAGTATATTGTGTTTATAGCTAACGCAACTGTGTTAAGTCATAGTGAAGGAATAAAAATTTAACAATATATATGAATGATAATTATTAATCTATGTAAACAATGTATCAATTTATTTATTTATTTATTTCAAATAAAAATTCATTAAAATCTCCAGATGCATAAAACTTACAGTTTCAAGAATAAATAGATTCAAACTTTCTATTATTGATTAAAGACAAAATATTGTTTCTATTGAGTCTATGACCCTGTAATTCTCTTGGTGAAAATATAGCATATTTTAAATAGCGACAAATTGTATCACAGTTGGAAATAAATAATTTATAACACTAACATTTGTTATTTGTTGGCAGGATTGTCTGTCTAAACAGAGCTGAAAATATTATTTAAAATCACATTAAATATTAATTTTCCCAACAGCAGCATCAGATTCACTGAATAATTGAGGTGAAGAAATTTGTCTAATTTTGATCTTCTTTTTCTTCTTTTTCTGTTGTTGTTTGTGGAATTGTCTAAGTCTTTCTTCTTCTTCTCTATCCTTATCCTAAAAGTAAACAATATATGTACTATAAAAATTAAAGTATATTATAACAGGTAATATGTAATATTAGTTCAAGATATTTTAAGATCAATATATTTTAACAAGTAACATTGGTTCAAGATATTTCAACATTAAGATATTTTAAGAGGTAATATTGGTTCAAGATATTTCAACATCAAGATATTTTAACAGGTAATATTGGTTCAAGATATTTCAACATCAAGATATTTTAACAGGTAATATTGGTTCAAGATATTTTAACATCATGATATTTTAACAGGTATTATTGATTCCAGATATTATAACAGGTAATATTGGTTCAAGATATTTTAACATCAAGATATTTTAACAGGTAATATTGGTTCAAGATATTTTAAAGAAGGGTTGCCTTATTTTCATATATATACATATATCCCGTAATTTGACTGGTAATACTTATATCAATAGAAAGTAGAGGTGTTCTTATGATTGGGAAAAATACCAGATGGTCCCACAAGTCCTTAATTAACTCATAAATTAGGCTAATTATGACGGGATTTCCCTCGGCAGGGTCCTGCCATAGGTATGTACGTCAAGTCTCAAATGTCGTTGATCTTTTTTTTGATCATCAGTCTGTGAATTCCGTACATAACCGGATGCTGTGGTTGTTAAGTATGCACGCAGGCGTACTTGCCCACAGTCCTTAAAGGGATAATAGGTGTTAGAATACACTTGTCCTACGGCTTATATTTGTGTTTAATATTGACTATTAGTTAAAGTGGACCAGGCTTCATTTGTTTCGGACAATCATCCGACAGCCTCAAACACATGAAATCTTTTGGTTAGCTAATCAGAAATAGACTACAGAGCTTACCTTTGAAATTTGAGCCTTCAAATCCATGTGTATCCATAATTATCCGTGTTTGAAAAATCATAATGCCTTAAGAAATTACGAACGTCCCGCCATATTGGAAAACGGTTCGTCTTGATAGTCAAAGAGTTATCCTTCCCGTCGTGCAATAGCGGTCATCTATATAAATAGACTACAACGTATTTTCAATTGTAGACTTTGTCAACAGGACACACAATTTTCAGACTGACTGGAGACCAGCCGCGTACAGCACGGAAAAAAAATGAAAAGTGAAATTTTTTGTTTGAGGTATATTTCAAGGTATTTTGCGATTTTCTTAGAGCTTGAGTATTTCTGAGGACTGTTTAAATGTAACAAAGGCCAAAAACGACCCCTAAAAATCAAGCCTGGGCCCCTTTAAATAAGTATGCATCCCACACTTTAGCAAATTTTAAAAAGCCACAATAAAAATATATTCGGAATTTAAAAAAAAAGCGAGCCAGCGACGATTCCATTCATTTTGAGAATAAAAGCGTCTGGTAAATCAACGCTAAAACATCATTGTGGAATTCAACAGTAGGGGTCAAGGACGCGTGAAAACCCACATGTTTGAGTTACTTCCCTTTATATTTACACGATTTGAAAATCGCTTGATGGATGGCTCAAGCGTTTTATGATTAACTACTTTATTTTGGGGATTTATCGGATTTTAGAGGGATTTTGATGTATAGGTAAGTCCACTGATGGATATATACTGTTATTGTCCAAATTTGAGTGAACTTAAAATTTTATGTTCGTTCTAACGCCTATTATCCCTTTAATATTTTCCACAACAACAATGGCATTCCATTATTATCTCTAGGAAAAGGCAATAAAACGTTTAAATATCCCTTTGTAAAAACATTATGAATTTATTTAAATAAGTTTTAACTCACTAATAATAAAATACAAAATCAATTCTTATACACCTTCATTCATATGACGTCATTTGATCACATGAACAAACATGGAGTTTAAATTAAACGTTTCAAAGCAGATTAGAGTCAAATGGATTCTCCAAGCAATTCTACGTCCGCATAGGCCTTTATAATGAACTTGATAATACATGGACTATTCATTAGAAACCCCAATTAATCTTAGGCTGTAATTAATGAGGGAACCCATCTTTAACAAGTAATATTGGTTAAAGATATTTTAACAGGTAATATTGGTTCAAGATATTTTAACAGGTAATATAGGTTCAAGATATTTTAATATTGGTTCAAGATATTTTAAAAGGAAATATTAATTACAAGATATTTTAACAAGTAATATAAAATAATGAGAGAGGTATGAAGAGATATTTTGATAGTATAATTGAGATAATAACAATACATACTGTTTGATGTGAGCGCACAACTAACACCCGACCATTTTTCACAGAGGAACTAGGTTCCGAATACAGTTTCTGTTTTAATACTCTTTTCTCCTCACTAACACTTTGTTCTACTACTAGTACAATCTTTGCCCACTGAAACAAATTAAAATATCAATAAAAATATCTCAAATATGTTTCTTTACCTTGATTTTATCTTATTAATACTACTTACCTATAAATACCTTTTAGAATTAACAACACAAATAATATTTAAACAAGAGGGCTTCTTATTTTTCCTATGAACATTAATCATGAATTATTACTTAGTCTTAATCATAAGAACAGATCTGTAACATATAACTGTAATAACAAGTAGTAATTTATACCTGTCTTAACCATTCTTTTTCTGTACTGGCTATAAGTTGATATGTATTTCCCATCATAGCAATTAACATATTGACTAATAGTAATGTTACTAATACCATATACACCATAAATATTATCTGTTGAATAAACTATCTTGCTAAATAGAGTATTACCTAGGTAGGTCTCTACAATTAACTTTCTATTTTATGTATTGCAGTTAATGCACACTTAAACATAGGCACGCAAAGCGTGCAGATACGCCCTCCTCAGGCTTATCAGATAATGGGCAAAAATTCATGTTCCGTTTTATCAGATAATGGGCAAAAATTCATACAGTTCAATACAGTTCCTCTTTGTGATGCCATGAACTCACATACCAAAAATTATTAAAATCCAATCAAAACTGTAGTCTGTAGAGTGAGCACAAGCAAAGTTGCTTGCATTTTTCCAAAACTGCACTAAGTCGGACAATGTATCTCCGCTAAAAATTATCCGATCATCACCAAAATCAATACAGTTCCTCTTTGTGATGCCATGAACTCACATACCAAAGCAAATGTGAAAAGACGAAAAGACAGACAGACAGAAAGTTGATCACAATATACGCCCTACATTTCATGTGAGGGCGTATAAAAAATGTGCCCATTATCTATTACTTGAAACTAGTTTTTAGTCTGCACCAATACAAATAAATATACACCAAATCAACTCAAGCAAAATGTGATAATAATATCTTAGGACCATTGTGATAGTGGTGTAAAAAATCTCAGTGCTAATGGTATTGCAAGAAACACAAAATTTAAAAGTTGAAAATCAATGCTATAGACCTACACATACAAAGTTTCAAGGCAAAATCAAATAATGCAAAGAAAAGAAAACCATTTTTAGAAATATAGTAAGTGAAAGTACATAAAATGTCATTGAATTTCACTCAGATGCATAATAATACTCCCTTTCCATCCCATGTTTTACTCTACTTCTCAAATGCTGTGATTTCATATAAAAATTATGAAATAAATTTTAAAAGAAAAGCAGTAAGGATAAGTGAAATATTTGTAAAAAAAGGCCAATTATTTATAGTGCAAATAACATACAAAGATGGTGCTCATAAAGTCAAACGTAGAATTAAAATTTGTAGAAATAATGTAATTTAATTAAAATTAGTATATCATATGTTTAAGGTATGAGAACCCAATAATATTTGTGGTATATCACACTTAAAGAACAGTATTCTCAACAATTCTACATGCCAGATACAGCTAAAGCTTCAGTCATATTATACTCAGGTCTAAAAAGCAGGGATAAGCAAGCTTAAAATACAGCTTCAGCAGCTGCTTGAGTTGATATTTAGCTATCCATACCACTCTTCAAAAAGTCAATTCTTGTTTAATTAGAAGAATTATTAAAGCATGGGTATATATCTATTGAACTCATATTTTCTCAGATATCAAGGATGATAAGTAACGTTAGATAAAATAAAAAAGAAAGAGACAAGACATATTTATTCTGAAGAACAATAGATATATAGCTAATTTAGGAAAGCTTTGACAACAATATCATCTACGGGTCAGGGCTTTGTTATATATAATAATATATAATAGTCAGACTGAGGAAACTAGGAAACTAGGTAAAAGTGTAAGACACTACTAGTATAGGTTGTAGGTATGTAGGACTTACTTTAACTAGGGCACTAAAGCCGGGCTCTAATTCATCAAAATGATCATAAAAATCTTCAAATTGTCCAGCGGACATAGTAAACAAAGCTAATATTGATTCAGCCGGGTCAGAAAAAACATTATCAAGATGGCGGAATTGAATAAACAATGCTGAAATTAATAAAATTCAAAACAACTTCTTTTATCCCCCTTCTTCTAGCTTAAATCTAATTTCTGCTTATTATGGCAATGGATGTGACTTATAAAGCTCAGCCTAGCTAAAGCTAGATCTATTTTGGATTGGACAAAAGGTAGGTTAATTGTTTAAATTTGTTTTCAGGTTAGTCATGGGTTAATACAACAGTTATCAAACTAACAAGGCAAAGTATTTAAGTAATTACAGTGTTGTCAAAGGAATTATACTGATAATTCTATGGATTTTTTTAAGCTTCTTGGACAGAACTAAATGTTTGATTTTGATTATGAAGTAGAACTAAAATGATGATAGAATTACCCTTATTATTCCCAAAACAATCATTCATGCTGTTTATTAAAAGCCTCTAAATTCACTGGCGGTAATTGAAGGCTAATAATGGTTAAAAGGTTAGTACAAAAAGGAAACATTGGTTTCAACTTAGAAAGTAATCATACTCTGCCCATGATCATATGTTTAGATTCTATTAGAGAATCATAGAAATCTGCAAACTGTCCGACTGACATGACAAACATAGCCACAATAGATTCTCCTATACTATTAAAAGGACTATTTTCAACCTCACGAAACACTATAAACATGGCTGAAAGCAAACAAAATGAAGGAAATAAAATGTCAGTTCATAAGAAATGTTGAACAGGGAAAAGTCTTTGACTCTGTCAATGCACAAATCATTACCAATGAGTTCACAAACTTTGTCATACTCTTGAGCGTCTATTCATCATTCATTTTCTCAATAGATACTTTTCCTTAACCTTTATAATTAATCTTTCTTTTTATTTCCTTTGTTACATATAACTAAAACTTACCTTGTGAAAATCCAATGAGAAAAACAACATAAATAATAACAAAACGAAGTAAATCTCCTTTGATCATTTTATAAATCATAACAACAAATGGCCCAACAGTCCGAAAACCTCTGAAAAATAACAATTACTAATTTATACCAAACAACTGAAATTAAAGTATATGAAAAAGGACATCAATTTGCAAAAATTTGTATTTGTATTAAACTTTATTAATATTACTGATGCACATATAAGTTCAAGAAATATTTGCTTGTTAAACAAACTAATGTAAATAAAAAAATACTGAAGTTGTGATAAATCTGGACAATAAATGACTAGGTACATACCGACAGAAAAATAGAAAATATGGCGCTGTACAGAGTATAGCAAATACTGCCATATAATCTTCATAATGATGTGAACATGATGCTCTTCCTGGTAACATCAACAATACAAATATACAGGATAACAAAAACAATGCCTTGGCTGGGGCTCCAGTCTGAAATTATACATAGTATACAAATTAACCAAGCACATCAATGGCCATGTAAGTTACAATGAAACAATGCATAATTATTTATTTCTATTTGACATTATGGTTGTATCAATATAAAGAGGTTTTCATAATAAAGGGAGACAAATGTTCCAATAAGTGTTCTGGAACAATCCTGCTTTCTACATAATCATAATAATTTCCATCTGTAATTTTACATTATTAACGTGATTATATATTTTAATATTATCACCAGTAATAAAATTGAAATGGTGCTAATAAAAAGTCTTAGGGTCGTTGAATGATACAAAATTTGGAAAACCATTTTTCCACTAAAACAAACATGCCTCTCTGATTTATTACAGATATGACTACACCAAATTAAAATAGAAATACTTACTAATGTATTAAAGAAACATTTAAAACCTTGATGTTTGATTTCCCTCATAGATAATAAAATATACACTATAGCAGCTGTTAATACTAACACTTCTAATGTTAATCGCACCTGAAACAAAACAATAGATTATTCAATATTAGAGAGTTTGAGAGGGTTTGTACTTGAGCAACAGAGGTTAGGGGTTACTTATCCTCCAGAAAAAGACACAAGGCTGAAAGATTATGGGATCATCACAAAAATCAATAGGGATCTTCAAAATGACATGGACCCACAAACAAAAAAATCAAAAGAATCCATAAAGCATTGTAGCCTGTAGAGTGAGCACAAACAGACTGCCGGGGCAATGACAATATACGCCACAAATTTATTAAAAAAAATTTATATCAAAAAATAGCGATGGCCCATCATAATACGCCCACCATTGGCAGCCTTAGTTATTCGGGCAGTGGACAAGAGGTATCAGTTAATATAATATTTTAAATGTAAAAGGCTCAAATCATGCTTTGTCAAAATCTATCAAGAAACCAGATCTCTATCAACTCTACAAAGAATCAGAGGCTGATAAAGTGAACATGTTTTAAAGAACAAGGGCAATAACTCAATAAACATTTTTTGATTAGTCTGATTTTCAATAGGGTCTATCCTCGAGTTATAACAAACACTCACACCAAGTTTCATCAAATTCCATCAAGAACCCGGCTCCCTATCGTGTTCACAAGGAATTTTAGGACAAGGGCAATAACTTATAGTAAATATTTTTCGATTGGTTTCATTTTCGATAGGCTTCATCCTTGGGTCATTACAAAGACTCATTCCAAGTTTCATTAAAATCCATCAAGAAATGTGGTCTCTATCGTGTTCACAACAATTGTGGACAGGCAGACGGACAGACAGAAGGACAGACAGACAGACAGGCGGGCAGAAGGTTTTCATCCTTGGATGATTACAAACACACACACCGAAATTGGTCAAAATCCATCCAGAAACCATCTCTCTATCATGTCCACAACACATTTTTGAATGCAAAATGAATGTGTTTTCAAGAACAAGGGCAATAACTCATCAATTTATTTTTCGATTTGTCTGATTTTCAATAGGCTTCATCCTTAAGTAATAACAAGCACTCACCCCAAATTTCATCAAAATCCATCAAGAAACACACTCTTAATCGTGTTCACAACAAATTTTCAAAAACAAGGGCAATAAGTCATTGAATATTTTTCGATTAGTCTGATTCTCAATAGGCTTCTTCCTTGGGTTATAACAAGGATTAAAATAATTAAGTTCTGCCAATAAAAACCATTTGACGTCATCATTTTAACAGTCTTTTTCTTTTTTGATTGTGATTGTGTTTCCACTCCCTGAGGAAGTGTGTTTTTATCCACACGAAACTTTGGAGAATAAATGGTTTTTATTGGCAGAACTTAATTATTTTAATCTTCATACATATTTACTGCCAAGGCATCATAGTTTTTTACAACTAAAATCACCATTTGGAACTTCTTAATTGGTTTGGTTCAACTCTACATTTGACTTGGAATCTACACATTTATGTGTGGGCGTATAAAAAGGAACTTACAATATCTTCAGTCCGATAAGGAATCAATAAATAGCAAGGATCCATGGTTCTATTTTCAGCATGTACATCACAATAATTGATATTACTTGTATTAGTAGCAATCAAACATACATCTTTCCCTGGCCGCATGACAAATGCAGCAGCAAATGCCAGAAAATATAGAGAAAATACTATAAAACGCCGGTAAAACCTACAACAAAAGAATGTACAAATATTAATGGTAACCATTCAAAATTATTTGCTGCAGTACTTATTTGAGCTTGATCATATTAGTAACAACAATGCAAACTCAAAAAAGTAAATATCAATTAAAGAAAGACAGAGCATGTGTTTCTGATGAGCTAGGATTAAAAAAAGTTATAAGACTTGTCAAACTTAAAGACTTATTCAAATTCATCTCAGGAAGCACTCCTTGAAAACAATTCTGCTTAATGGCATTCAACTTTTGATAATGTTTTAATTTTTTTGTTTATATTTAGGAAAGAAAAGATATTACCTGTAGCGAATAAATGTTTTCCATTTTTCTTGTAATAAATTTTCAACTAAACCTTCCATCATATCTATATGACCTTGTTCTTCCTGAAAATAGATTAAAACATAAATAATACATTTATAAATCAAAGCATAATCTGTTACAAGACTACAATGCTTTGAAGAGTAATTGTACAATGTTTACAGGTAGTCTTAAACATGTTAAAGTGGTAGCATATGCAATATAATCACTCTTTACAGTGGTGCTTTTAGATGTTTGATGTACATTCATGGTATTTTGTACATATTATTTGAATCATGATTCTCTGTACATTATATCTACTTATATGTACATAAATCTTTCTATCTTATACACATGTACTTATATTTTAAACAATTTGTATATTAAAATATTTGTGGGTTTCATATCATTGATCCTATTTTCCCCAATGACTGAATGTCAGAAGGACCAAGTCCATTTTGTATTGGACCTTATTCTCACCCATGGAGAACAAAGACTTTATTATTATTAGACCTGTCTGATGGAGGTTTTTTTAATTATAGTCCAACACACATTGTTACTTCAATGAGTAGTTCTATAAAAACTACACCTCTTTCTGTGAAAAAGTACAAACTGTAACAACTTACCCCATAAACAATAAGATTGAGAGCTGAATTAAAGTTGATTTCTCCACCAGGTGATATTGTATCTATATGATCTAATGGATACCCTGCACATGTCACATTACCATACTTCCAAAACTCCTTTCGCTCTTTCTCTAAAATATGTTCATACATCTGAAAGAAATGATGGTGGTTTTTCATCAATAAAGTTATAAAATTTATCTAAGTTGTTGTAAAACAAAAAATAAACAGCATACCAGCATTCGTCTACATTTTTCACTGTTTAGTGATCTATTATGTGCACAATGGCTAAATCCCTTTTTCATGTCAACCCTTGGCCTTATTACTCTTCAGAGAAACCAGGAAAAATCTTTAAGTAATATCTTTAGGTAATTCTAAATCGTTGCTGTAGTAGTTTTATAACTTACATCTTTTCTAGCTAATTTAGCAGCTAGAGTTAAAGGTGTCAAACCTTGACGATTTCTAATATTCAAACTACCACCAAGTTCATAAACTATATCAAACATACTCTGAAACGGAAGACACATATATCATGATATCATTATATTAAATTTGAAACTTCCTACACTAATTTTTGAAATTGTGTAATAGACAACCTCCTAAACACAACTTAACTATTAACTTTATGAAGCTTAGATCTGAAGTATTGTGATTTTAGAAATCATTGTCTCAAAATCTGAAATTAATCAAACACTTTTCTCATTATGAAATTTTAATACTGATGTTTAATACAAATGATTAATTATAAATATCAACAGACACTTGACCCTTAAATATATGAAAATTTTAATGCTAATTAATGAAAAATGTCACCCACAATCAGACGTTATTCCACTTCGTTGGGTTTAAAAAATTAAATGTATGATAACAAAATTATTCATTGATTTCAAAGCAAACTGAAATGGAAACTTAAAGGGTGCACTGAATAGACAAGTGTTTAAAAATTATTTCAAATCAAATATTACAAAGATACACATGGCAATTTATTTCGTACGTTTCTATGTAACAATACTGACAAGTCATATTCTGAAAGGTTAAGTTAATGACAAGATATAACACCTATATCTATATCTGAGGAACTGTGTAGGGCTAGATTTGTCGGGCAAACTTGTGTAATGATCTAGTTACAAGATATACCATCTACCATTATAATATCACCTTCTAAGATTATATTATATAAGTCAATTGACATCAAGATTCCTCAAAATTCGACCCCCACTCCTCTGTATTTTGAGCAATAATCAGTGTTGTCTATTTCCATTGTAAGCCTTGGTAAGCCTTACCCAGAGTTTATTTACTTATAACTTTCTTCAAGCATTTTAAATGGATAATAGGCGTTAGAATACACTTGTCCTACGACTAAAATTTGTGTTTAATATTGACCATCAGGTTAAATAAGTATGCATCCCACACTTGATGAATTTTCAAAAAAGTGAGCAAGCGACGATTCCATTCTGTTTGGAAATAAAAGCGTCTGGGAAATCAGCGCTAAAACATCCTTGCGGGAAATCTATATGTTAGAGTTACTTCCCTTTATAATTACAATTTGAAAATCGCTTAATGGATGTATTAAGCGTTTTATTATTAACTACTTGATTTTGTGGATTTATCGAATTATAGAGGGATTTTGAAGTATAGTGATGACGCCAGGTAAGTCCACTGATGGATATATACTGTTTTATTTCCAAATATCTGTAAAATCCCAGCTCTATAACTATTAAAATCTGTTTAGCTAACATTGACACATACAGAAAACAATAACACAAGACAATGTAATAGTAGGATAGGTGATGAATAAAAATGGTGAATGGAGGTGATGTAAAATGAACAAACCTCTCTATCAATACAACGAACAGCCTGTGAGGAAGTGAAAATTAAAAAAAAAAATTGAAAATATATAGTGCACATAAATATATAGTATTCTATGAAGTGCTATTTCAACATAAAATACATTCGCTCTGTGCTATTAAAAAATGTGCACATATGTGTACAACACTATATTAATAAATGTACAAATACCATAATCAAAATATCAATAAGCACTATTAAAATATCTATTTGTTCAGCATATTTAGGTATTATGGTGATGTTATTAAGACCATTTTATCATGTGGAGCAATTAGTATTAGAGTTAAAAAATTTAGCATTATTGTACCTGTGCCACTTGAACCCTTTTATATTCTTATTATATATAATCTAAACCTTCTGTTAATATATTAAGTTATGCCAACCCTAATTTATCTTTTGGTTCACAGGACATCAATCTTTTTTAACTTGGGAGTGTTTCATTATGTGTGTTTTACATCAGAAATTTTCATACATCTCTGGTTGTTCATCTTCAAAATATGTGAGGAATTTTATGTTTATTTCATTTAATGTTAAAACTTTTGATAAAAAAAAGTAAAATAAAAAAACAAACATTCCTGATTACAGTACCAATGTTAATTATTGAAAACCTCTGAACCAAGTCTTTAATAGATGAAATTATACTTGACATAACCCTTCATTTTCAATATTGGATTATAGTTATCAGTTAGAGATTAGACCTAGATTAGATCATTTCACCTGGATATATTTCAATAGTTTACCTTACATATTTCAGTCTCATTTATCTTGTACATACCCATCATCTTAATAAATAATTCAAAATTTAAAAAAAAACAGAGCCAAGAATATCTACATAAAGTAGTAAATAAGCATTGTGTTTTACAATTTAGAAAGCGTTTCTTCAAATCAACAATACTATCTTTTGATTTCGACTTATTTGTGCTAAGTGTGAGATATCACTAATCAATACTAAATACTATCAAAGTTTTATCAGAAACAGGCAGTCACACAGATTGATTGTACTCTTTATTAAAATGGTAACTTGACAAAATGATAGAGAATATTTGAAGAAAGATTTGAAAATAGACGCAACATAAAGAATAATGAAACAAATGAAAATGAATGATCAGTATTAACGAATTTCATTTTAGTAACACAACAATCAATTATGAACTACAATACAAACCTCACACTGTTTAGACATGTGCAGTCAAACTCATTTACAAAAAGCAAAAAAAAAAAAGGAGAGCTCAAGAATTATTTCATAAAAAAAGGAATTTTGTTTTTAAGATTAATAAAGAAATGAATACAAACCTTTTTATCTTGAATAACTAACATATGTAACACAGTATTACCATTGGCATCTTGTAGATCAGCTAAATGCTTCTGACTTCCTGCATTGATACTTCTATCTTTAGCTATCAATAATCTAACACACTCCTCTTGTCCTAAGCAGGCAGCAAAACTTAATGGATATTCACCCAGATATACATGACTGAAAAACAATAAATATGAATAAGCTTCACTAACTGAAACCTATTTTAAGGTATTGTATAGAGGCTTTCTAAAACCTGTCTGTATTTGGGACACTAATAGTATGGATTTACATCACTCTAATTAAGATGATTGGTTATCCCTCTTCAACAAAGTATTATATTACATCAAAAGTCCTTATATAACACATAAAAAATTAGGAAATCTTTTTATGACCACTTTAATATGCATGAACTCAAGTTATGAGATGAATTTAAACTCAATACGGTTTGGAAATTTGAAGTAAAAAGTAAACTTTTCAACAATGACTTTGTTATGCAGAATATTAAAGTCAAAACTTGAATTTTTGCAATTATCAAACAGTTAATAATGCATAGGCCTTCCACAATATTATCCAAATCTAAACCTACCCTTCATAATTTGTTTTCCTTGAGACATCAACCCATTCATAATAAGGATTGTCTGTTCTAGACTTCTTTTGGTCATCTGGGAAGAAGAAATTTCCACAAGCTCTAGATCGACAATCTGCTCCATGATCTAACAGAAATTTGACCATGGCAGGATCTTCATTTACTATAGCCATATGTAGCACATTTTCTCCTGAAAAAAAGATATGTTGAAATTAAATGGAGTGTTGTGTTCTACTCTTCTGCTCCAGATGATGAAAACTGGTAAAACCATACAGCATGCAATGACGGTTGATAGATTGTTAACCTGTGTAGCTTATTGAAAATGTTCTTCAAATACACATTTAGGGTTCACAGCCTTGTATAGCAGCGCTTTTTGTCCCATACTATCAGTCTATGAATAGTACCTTAAAATACTTAATGTTCACATCAAACATTACTAGTTAAAAATTATCCATCAGTATTGATAAACTTACCATAATATTCATCTCCAGCATAGATGTCATTGATAAGTTTAGGATATTTTTTAATCAATCTTTTAGCAAGGTCAGAATGTGCTTGTGATATATTAAGAAAACACAGATGAAGAATAGTTTCTCCTACAGTTCCTCTCATATCTATCTTCCAACAAATATCATTTTTCTGTTCTACAAAACATAACATATATAGAATCAAAAATTTGAATTGAATAGGTGCAAAATTTTGGTAGGCCTAAAAATAATTCAGATGTGGAACAATAATTGGAATTACCATATCATTGTAATGAGAATGAAACAGTGACATATATCTTTATTGGATTTTTTCCCTGTCTAATTCCAATTTTCCATGCTGTAAGTTACACTTTGAAAATTTTTGTAATTAACAAAAATCTTTTGATTTTTAATCAATCAAATTCTTGCAAACAAGCTCACTTACTCAATGAACCACTGTAGGCTACATCTATTCAAAATGCTAAAAACATTATAATAAATGTTATTATTACCCAATACTGTTGCTTTTTGTTTCTTCAGTGAATTTTTAACATTTTGTTTTTTCTGTTTAATCCTTGCAGTAAATAAATCCAATTTACTCTTGTCATTTTTATTTCTGAAGTTAATTAGTTCAGAAACTGGTATACTACAATCTTTATCAGCATACAGATACTTCTGTCCTATTTCATTAATTTCAGCATCAAGTTCCGTGTAGTCATTTGTCTCTCTTGCCTTCTTCATAAGTTCTATTAATGTCCCCCCACCCTTCATATTCACAAGATCATATAATTCCTGACCCTGCCCCTGATTTTTCACCTCTTTCGATACAGGTGCTGCATTCCCCATATTTACGGTTAAGGTAATGTAAACTTTACAAAATAAATCACAGTAATTGTCACGAAGTATCACATAATCCACCAAAATTCCAGGTATATTTTTACCTGACCATCAAGAAGGCGTCCATAGCTGCAGATATGACTATAGTCTGTTTCATGATATCACTACAGTTGCCAATTTACTTTTCGTCGAATGCGCAATCAGGTGTGCAAACCTGCCAAATCAAAATAGGATTAAACACCAAGTGACTATTAATTAATCTTAATCAGTAGGGAAAGGATAATCCGCCTGGCCTTAATTCTCTCAGGCCTACTATCTCTTTTTCAACTAGGCTAATGTGATAGTAGGCCTTAAGGTTTCTGAAAGGGGGGGGGTGTTATCATATAGAATGAATAATACTTTCATATATATGTAGCCTATACTTTTACAAGCTAACACAATCGGGAAGCAACAGTTAGTTTTGAACATTTAGTTTTGTCAATGTGTTGGAGAGTTAATACACTAAATTGAAATAAAATATAGCCCAGTATTGTTCGCGCACGCGTGTAAAATCCATAATTGTCAACTTCCGTTATAATAAGTCAGGTGTAAACAACAACCTGACAACACACCTGTTTGATAATTGGCTAACAATTTAATAACGGTGGTTTCTATCCCTAGCAACCAACAGTAGGTGCAAACACCATAAAGCAATGGTATAGATTGTAATCATCATTGTCCAAAAAATAAAAGAAGTAAGAAAGACCGGGAAACTACATACTACATTTATTTTTTGTTAGAAAGTTGTGAATAAGACTTTTTGTTGGATTCTTTTTTGTACAACAATTAACAGACTAGCTGTGGACAGTAATCTATTTCATATATATTTCTATATACATATAAAATTGTGAAAGTTCGAAAATGACTACCATTGCTTTTGGTGGTGGACCCACAGTTGAACAGAGAAGAAATTTTTCTGCATTAAAAGAGGGAACACAAGTACCTGGGTAAATATTGTTATGCATTTTGAAACTATATCTATGCTGACTTTTATAAAATGCTTATATATTTATTATGTAGGCTATCCTATTGTTTTTATTTAAGTATGGGAAGTAGTGTTAAATGTTATCCTTAATTAACATTTGTGTAGGCTAAAAAAAGATTTAAATTGCCAAACCAGTAGCAGAATAATTGGTACCGGTAACTTAACTATGATTGAAAAACAAAACTAGTATTTAAGTTAATAATTGTTTCTGTAATTCTTTTTTGATATTCCAGATACAAAGGTTATGTACCACAATTGAAGTATAGAGTTGGCAAAACGTATGGTACAGACACACATAAACTTTTAGTTGTAAGTCTAAATGTTTTACTATTAATAAATTGGAAAAAAATCTTTTTTAATTTTTCCTTTTGGTATCATCCGGTTTATAACACCACAATGACATTGCCCTTTCAGAAACTTGAAATTATGCCTTTACATGAATGAATTTAAAACCTTGCAATGTGTTATCATAGGAATTATATGTGACCTTTTATGTAGTGTGTTCGTGTCTGGTGTTTAGTTAAAGGGTATACAAGTATGTATATAATACACTGATAATATACTCTCTTTTATCATAGAGTTAATATCTCTATTCACTCACACATTTTCTTTTATTTATTGACAGACCTATCATATTGACCTTATTAAAAGCTTTATGAATTGGTATTGTATTTCTCTTTCTTAACTTTAGGAAAATTCTCCCAATGCTAGAACTACATTTACTCTGACAGAACCCATTGATATACCTTCATTGAGAAATGCATTACCTAAGTCTAATGGAGAAAATAAATACACAGAAAGAATGGTGGCTGGTTACACAGGTTTGTGCATTTTCGAACTTAATTTTGATATTGGGTCCTAACTCATTTTTTTTATGTTTTTTTTTTATATTGTATCAATGACAAATTTTCAACTTAAAAGCCATGAAAAATTCACACAATACGATCAGTGTTACTATGTTCCCTGTGATAGTTTAACAGGTAGAATTTGTATTGCTACAGGTAAGTAGGTACTGTAGAGTACCATTGTCAATAATATCAAGATACAACAAAGTCTGCTCTGTCTTCTCATGTTAGCTCTAAACTATAATGGTATTATTATTATTCAGGTTACATACCAAGAATGCCATTTAAATTTGGTGGTACCTATAAAGAAGACTGTGACAGTTGTATTGATGAATTTATGACTAGCACCAATACCCATGATTTGAAATTGCAAGATTTACAAAGACAAATGCGAAGTTATCCCCGTTTAACACCAATATCTTGTGATCCTGAAGTTCGAGATAAACTAAACAAATTTAGAGATGACCATTCTACTGTTGTAGGTAAGGGTGAATGATATTTATTAATCTCTTTTATCTTCCAAAAACAGAACAAATTCAAGGAAGTTCCACTGAAGAAAGATTTGGAAAGTTCTAATAGCAATTCAAAAATAATTGCTTAAATAGAAACAGTCCAGAGATTTCAATTATGCAATAAAGCTCAAGGCAAATATGTTAGAAATTTGTATTTCTTCGTAAATGAATTACTTGAACATCTTTGATGATAGAACATCTCTTAGTTTTTTTTTATGGAAGATTTAATTCATTCTTGTTTTTTTGTAGAAGAAAAAAGACCATTAGATGAAGCACCTATTCCTGGGTACCAAGGTTATGTACCTAGAATAGGAACTACAGAGATAGGTCTTGGACAGAGATTTCATGAAAGTACTAAATTAGGATTTAACCAATTTATCAATGAAACTAGGAGACATGCTAATTTATCTAGGGTTGAACCTATATCAATTGACAGGTTAGTGTTAAATTTCAATAAATAGTGCGTACGAACACACTTTTGTAAAACCCTATACAAATCTGTGCTTTATTTTTATTTTTGTACACTCTTCTTTGGGACAAAAAAAAGTGTCAAGGTATTAATGAGAGTCAAAGCTGTTTTAATTATTTATTATTATTAATTTATTAGTTATTTTCATGTTTGATTTCTTTTCTTTATACAGACCAGTAACATCTAATGCTCCACGTAGTGCCCCATTGTTTGGAAGAAGATTATATGCCAATGATGGTATGATACCAAACTATACTGGATATATACCTCGTAAGTTCAACTTTATAAACCACAATTTCAGATTTACAATATTAAAATCATTCTTAAATCTTCAATTTGTTTTTCTGTATAGAGAATTTTTTTTCTTAATTCACAAGCTTTTGAAATTTTTCATCCTTTTAGAAAGAAGATATGCTTTTGGTAATACTTATGGTGATACTACAAGATCATTAGAGGTATGCCAACATCCTGAAACATCTTATGCCGAGTACACAAAGCGAGTCAGTTTTAAATAAAACCTAATGTAGATCCTAGTAATTAAAAAAAATTGAATGTAATATTAAACTTATGTTTTGAAAGTAGTTTTCCTTTAACTGTCTCACCAAAGGTCAAATTGCAAAATAAGTAGACACATCAGAGGTTTATTATTGCCTTTATGACATCATTTAATGCCTTATAGAGATAAAATTGATCATCATTATCATTGTAATAATATCATTTGTCATTCTTCATGTTTTAAGTGCTGGTTACATATATATACTGTACAGTTACCAATTGCTTATGTTTTAATTGTCAACTTGAACTGATTTGCTTATAATCCATATTTTTGATTAAGTTTAGGTTTAGATTCCTAAAGATTGTTTTGTACACCTGACAGCTTCAAACCATGTATATTTCAAAATGCTGTGTTATTGACTATAGATAACTTAGGTTTATAAGGACTACCTGATAGCTGATGAAAAAATAAATATTTTCTGACTTGTTTGTATAGACAGGACAATATTTGATTACTTAAATGAACTTATTTACTAATCTTTTCTGTGATAATCATCATTTATTATAATAATAACATGTTAAATGACATAACAACTGTGATAGATTTTTTAATATATTTTACAATTATTTTGTTTGTATATTTTGCTTGTTTTGTTTTTTATTATCATTTTATATATTCATTACTTATCATTTTGCTCAAACCAAAGTTTTAATTAGAGCATCGATTTAGCATTATTTATGGATTTGCTGCTGTGTGTTTAAAGCATGTAAGGACCTCACCTATGCAAATTAAAACATTGAAAGCTGGTTTCGCGATGCAGGTTACTGAAGTAAAGTTTGAATAATTAGGATTACCCTTTTTGTTCTTTCATTCATGCAGTTATGATTATTATAGTTGCTGCTTAAATGAAAATAAAATTTGGAATCGTTTGATCTTTTTTTTTTACCTATTCTCTAATAGTTAAAGACTTGTGTTAATTTGACCCAGCCTAGGTTTTCTATGTAGGAAACAGTTCAACTATATGTGTGACTTTTTCTTTTATCTTTATACCTTGCCTGTGTGATATACTTGCTATTGGAATGGACAGTCCTTTCCTCATAGGCAAAGATATCTTCATTATGTCAAACCACAACTACAATTAAATAACCAACTGTCCTATATATGGATCTTTGTAAATGCAGCAATTTAATTGCATTTGTATGCCAGCCAAAGCTCTTGAAATGAAAGAAATTGAGTTTTTTTCTTCTGCACATTATGGGCTAATACAGACGGACAGCTCTTGAAGATGAGGCAAAAACTGAAAGTTCATTTGACCCACCAATGTGTCCATTTGGTCATCATGACTCAAACCTGCCAGAGCAGGATTATTTAAGTTAAGCTTAAATTTTCCATGTCTTGAAATCAAATTGCCCATCTTTCATTACCATAATTGCATACAAATACAAAGTATCAATGAATTTACCAAAAAAAAGCATAAGATTTAATCTCTCAAATTATTCAAATTATCAACAACAAAAATATGTGTTTATATAAACATATAAAAATATTACATTATTATAATTTTATACCAGAAACAAATACCAAAGGAATGTTTTAGAAGTCAAATTTTAAATTGAATGGCATTTTAAACATTGCACAATTAGTATTCAGACCAATTATGAATTCTAGGATTGAGGAATATTGCAATCTTGCCAGTCTGACAACTTGTTGATAAAACTCACCATAGATATTCAACATACTCATCAAGTGGCACAGGAAAAAACAGTCCTAACTTTTCTCATTCAGGATAATAATTACAATGGTCTGGCATATCACTTACAAATATTCAAATGGGATTTTCAGGGAGAAAAATACTACATGTAATGCTTATAATACAAGACTATATTCCTTTGACATTTGTGTATCACAAATAGTCCATTTAAAGGATAATAGGTCTTGGAAGGAACATAAAGTTTTTAATTTCATTCAACTGGCGTCATAACTATACATTAAATTCCCTTGATAATGCAATAAATCCGCAAAATAAAGTAGTTAATAAAAATTAATTTTCAAATTGCAAGACTCGGAAATATGTTGTAATTATAACGGGAAGTAAAACATAAGGTGCTTTTCTGCATCCTGACCTATTATACCCTTGAATTGGCCTCAACATCGTCAGACAATGTATGCTATTTAAATTCATGGAAGACCAAGAAAACCCAATTTATATGACTTTAAATGAAGACTCCCAACACTGACAAAATATTCTTTGAATATTAATCACTGGGAATATTTGTTTGTATACACCGGAAATGATTCCCAATGATTGCCATAGTTTGCTTGTACATCAATATGGATGCTGTCAAATTGCTTCAAAATGGCAAAGAAAAGCATCATGAATGGAAGTAATGTTGAAAAATATCTCACCAAGTAGTTATTAACATTAACATATATTGAAAATGATTATAATGGAGTTTTTAATCTAAGAAAAGTTGGTATATGTGATATATTGGCTGAATACTCAATTAACCACTGTCCACCTTCATGATGTTTAAAACTAGACTGATCTTCCCATAGACTTCCTTCAGGTAAATACACATCTCGCTTAGTCACATCTTCTAGTATTGGTGCTACTAATAAATTATCACCTACCAAAAACTCACAATCTATTCTTAATGCTGTTTCATCTTGTGGTGCTACCCACCAAACTGGACGGATTAATGGCGACCCTTTAAATAAAGATTGCAATAATGTTAATGTTAAATATTAATGTGTAATTTAAGCTATTCAGTTATAGTGTTCACAGTTTAACCTTGTTAATTGAGCCTTCAATCCTACCTTACTCTGAGATCTGAGACAAGTAGACAATCATTGTATTAACAAATACAAATAACTTTTAAAATTTTCAATTAAATTAATACTACCTAGAATGAGCATAAAATATAAAGTCTAAACTTTGCCTAAGAGAGCATATTCATTGATGGAATTTTTAGTTTTATGGATTTATTTAATTATAGAAAGATTCTGTTGTACATATAATTATGAATCAAACAAGGCCACTGATAAAAAAGTATTATTTGACCAAGTTTAAAAATAAATTTCATACATCCTATGAGGTAGCATTTTCTGAATAGTCTAAACAGAATCAAGATTGGTGAAAGAACAGTTCTTACCATTAACTTGTGATTCTTTAGAAGCTAATATAAGATGTGGAAGAACTTTAGTTTCATGAAGTAAAACAAATTCTTTAGAAATTTTCATAACTTCATCATCATACTGCCATGGTGCTACTGAAAACTCCATCACTGGTAGATACGCTGCTAATTGTAACCAGCGAATGTAAAGATTTCTATTTGGAAGTACTGGTTTATTATTGTCATTGACTTGTAACGTCCCACCTATTGGTCCCGGTACCACAAAATGATAACCTAATAATCCATAAGTTATGACCGTTGGAATAATACTGGGCAAACCATTGTCTTTACTCCAACTTGCACTACGCTCTGGAATTTCAATATAAATTGGAAATTTTTGAGTTCGATAACCACTTTGAACAATTACTCTGCTACCAAATGTTTGAGCTAACTCAACATATTTCATAGTGTATTCACTTGGATTATGTACTTCACTCAATGTCTTTGTTCCATCTACTGTTGACAAGAAGCTTGCCTGACCCAAATTGAATTTAAAACTGTCTATTAAATGATCATTTTGAATGGATTTTAACTTGGTTTTAAACCAGTTCACAGCTTCAGAGTTAGTCAAATCAATAATGGATACATGTTTAGAATGATAAGTGAAATTGTAAGGTGCACCATTATCTAAAACCAAATATCCTTCTTTTCTAGCTATATTGTATTGTTTTGATTTGACAGAAATTAATGGATTCACAGATGTTATCACTTTAAACTTATTTTCTTTTAACTCTCCTATCATTTGATGGGCGTTTGGAAATTTTTTGTCATTGAAATTAAAATCACCAGTGTCTCTTTCATAACCAACACCAATATCAATTTGACTAGATGTAAATCCATTTTTTATTATGCTATTTACAAGGTTCAGAACATGAAATTGTGTCACGTTTGTTTGAAATCTAGAATATGTGGACCATTTAGGAAACTTCATAATGTCTTCATCAGGAGATCCAGTAGGTAAATCAAAACATTTTTTAGAAAGATAATCGTGTACTTTCCTCACATTCTTTGCTTTACATATGGAATATTTTAAAATAGGAAATTGATTTTTTCTGGGATAAACACCTTTTGTATAATCTGATTTAAAACACAGTGAATTATCTTGTTTGTTGTTGAAACTAACAAATAACGGAACAGAATAATCCACAAATATTCCTACTCCAATGGAATTAATCCAATATCTTTCTATCATTGGTCCAAAATCTTCATGTTGTGTCAAATCAGAGGATATATATGCCTGGAAATCAAACGAGTTTTCCTCTAATGGCCACTGTTGAGATTTTAAACTTCCCATGCCATACCAATGATAATCAGATAATTTCAAACAATCTAATGGTATAAAATGATTTGAAATAGGCATCCATACTATATTATAACAATGAATATTATCATCATTAGTTGTTTCCTTGACTTCTAATCTGACGGTATCTTCCCATTCCAAACATAATGATGGCTTCTTTTCATTTTTCAATTCACATATAGTTTTAGATTTCTCCAGAAGAATGGTAGGAAATACAGCTGAGAAGTATTCCTCACCATTTTGAGATAAAGTATAGACTCCTGTAGAACTATCAACTTCAAAATCACCAAGTTGAATATTGGATGAAAACAACTTCAAAATCATCTTTTTATGATACAATATTCTTAAAGTGAATATCACTAGACTTATTACAATAACAGCTACACTTATCTTTAATAGTCGCATTATCTTTCTCTTTGGAGCCTTCATTTGTACAGCTTATTGACACTTCACCGAATGTTGGATAATAAGTTAAACACACATTATTGTATCACACACACACACCCAATAAAGAATGATGATAATAAAGGAAGATTGACTACTGTGAAGATAAAAATATCCTAAATTATGTCACATACACCTTGAGGGCTTAAATAACACTAATATACACATAAAACAAATAATGATATACTAATGACATGTATCATGAACTCATGTTTAGTACTAGAATTTTGATATTTAAACCACTTTTACAAAGACTTCCAATGCTCAATACTGGTGCTGAAAATGGAAAAAAGCACATTAATTTTTCGTTAAAAAAAAATTTCAGTTTGCTTGGAAAGTTCAATAAAAAGGCTTAACATGTATAGATACCGGTATATACATTTATTGTTAGAATGTTTATATTTGACTGTAGAGGCTCAACTCTATCTGTCAAGGAAAATCAATTAACTCTTACTTAGACAATAATTATTGATACGGTATACTGATTTGGTGACATCACAGTTAACGAATTCACAGGTCGCTTTCAAAAAGGGTTTAAATTCAAAGGAAATCGCTAGGTAGCATAATAAATATTAAAAAAAGTTGAACTCGAAGTACTACAACTAGCTAGAGTAGCAGAAAAGCATGTTGAATGCATGGTGAATCTATTATTGGTAGGCCTATATTACGATAATCCAAAGAAACCGGTACCGGTATCCTGATGTGAATGATATTTCGATATTTTATTTACCCTACAATATTACTAACTGTATGAATTCCCAAACCGGTATTTATCTCCATACCAGTATATTGCCCAGCACTAGCAAGGTCCTAAGTACAATAGTATATCTCAAAGACATAAGGAAATGACCGACATAAATCAACATTTTGGTTTGTAGTCTGTAGTCATAGACAAGTAAACTGCTGACGAGTTGACATGTCACATGACAACAAAAAACAGAATGCTGATTTATAAAATTAAGTATGGTAACCAGAAAGATTGCAAAGGCAATGAATAATGGGTTATCTAATCTGCAAACACTAATCTAGATAATCATTTCTTCAAGGAAGAAAGCTCTACAATACTTTTATTTAATCTGATATTGGGAGAATCTGAAAAATGTTTTCAGATATCAGAAAATAATAAAAATACAAACCATAATATCCCATGCTTTTGTCATTGCAATAAATCGTCTTAAAGGTTCGAAATAGACATAAGTTTTTTTTCAAATAGTAAAAAATCAACCATGACACCGGAAATGGGGAAATACCGGATGTGAGAAAATGCTATAAATAGCATGAACAGATTCCAACCAAAGAACAGATTTTATATAACCATAGAACTGTATACTGATGTAACGAATGGAATTTTACGTCCAACTCATATGAACATAAATCGGCTAATTTAGACGTGCAATAGGGCATGTTTAGCCTGAACAACGGCATTTGTCCACTCATTTTCGATATTCAACTGTCGATGACAAGAGTTTTATAATTAGTCAAAACCTGCCCTGTGTGCTAAGGCCAAGAAGGGGGGCGACCACATTCGTAAGGGGGCGGTCAAATTATTTTTAGGAAAGGGGTGGGGGGGGGGGGGTTCCATTAAAGCTGCACTTTAAGCCAATAATAACATGATACTTAAAAGATGGCATGAATTTTTGGGGTTTTCTTTGATTTATTCTGCCTTTCTTCTCTTGTACTGCCTGTATGCTAAAAGCTGTATCTTGGTTGCTTTGTTTCTGCAAATCCTAATTATAGCACTTTTTTCTTTTTAATTTGAGGGATGTGATGAAATCTACCCTGTGATAACTCAAGGAATCTACATATATTTAAATAAATAAACATTGATCTTGATATATACAGAGTTATGAGAGGTATCTTAACAACCAATTACAAACTGGAGCTATGAAAGATTGCCAGGCCAGGTAACATAATTCCAGGGGCTAGTATTGTTTAAAAACACCTCAAAGATTAAGTTGTCCAAAATGCACACAAAGTATTAACAAAATTAGAAGGAAACAAAAAGGTGCATGAGTCAAACCTTATATAATAAGCATGATACAGCTGTGGATATAAATTATTTTCAAAAATTAAAGTCACACAATATCCCATCATAAACCACCACAGCAAAACATGTAAATATGGCTTCAATGTATTCTAAATTTCATAAATTTCTTGAATATGGTTAATACATGTATCAGAAAATATTCATTAAAAAAAATAAAAAATCACTTTATTGTTTTTACAGGCCAATGTGAAAAAGAACTCAAAGTGATGTACACATCACTTTCATTTTTTGAAACTGAGTCACTAAATATTTAGAAAATAAACTAACAAAAGATAAATGTACAATCAGAATCTTTTTCTCTCAAGTTTGATAGATTTTCATAGCATAGCATTCAGGACTTTTAAATTGAATATCTTGGTAGGCCTACATCTTATATGTTTCACAAGCTGTTCAACTTATTTCTTTTCTGGCTTTTCTGGCACTATAAAGAAAAAAATAAAACAATTTAACAGATATTTAATAAAAATAAGAACAACATCTAGAGAAATCCAAACAGACTTATATCAAGATGTCTTAATACATGAACTTAATCTTAGTCCTTAATTCTTACTCCTTCATTTGTTGGTAATTTTTACATTTGCTCTACAAAATGTAAACTAGTTACAATTACAGATTAAGGTAAAATGTAAAATGTAGGACAGGTAGAGTGCTCACTATATTCACAATTATATGGTATGAATATGAAAAAACAAAGAAGCACAAATCTTTTTAAAACTGTACAGTGTCAACTAAAGAAGGAAACAAAACATATCTTCAAAGAGAGTTTTAAACAAAAACTATCTCACCAAAAATCTTTATTTTGTTTACATTTCTTTTCTATTGTCAATGCTAGATTTGAAATATAAATTTGGGGACATCCAGGGACTGATTAAAACATAAACAACAGCTATACATTTAAGTTTTGAGTTATTTTAAGTAGTAAACTTAATTTCAATCTATAGACTTTATTTGCTATTCAGTCTACTCAAAAATTATGTGGACTGCTTGTATTTATGTTTTGAATTAGTGACTTAATGGTCTTAACGTACATGGTTCTGAAAGTTTCTGCATAATTGGTGCTAGTAGTTCTTCAATATTAGCTTTCTGTTGTATAAAATCTTGAGTTGTAGCATCAGCTGTTGTTTCTACCCACTCTGTTTTTTCTTTCACAGCTCCATTTGAGATATTCTGTATAGTAAATTAAAATGAAAGAAATATTTTCTATATTCCAGGTAAAATGCTTACTTGAAATGCCAATTACAACATGCACATCAAAAATGCCATTGAATTCTGTCTGAAATGTAATGTACCTCTGTCATTAAAAATGAATCATTTTTAGCTAAAGATGGTAAGAATCTTAATAATCTCTGGAAGGGAACTGTCTTACATGGTACAGGTATGGCTGAAACTAATAGATGATATAAATGTTTAGATCTCTATATAGATCATATACTTTACCTTTTCCTCTTTATTAAGCCGACCCTGCACTCTCTCTGGATCTGTTATCCATTCTTGTATATGTTTTATAGCTGCTATCAAATTCACTTTAGCTTCTGTAGAAATATATATTTATAAAAAGAAACTCATTTACATTCTTTATAAAACTCTTCACCAACTTTATATCAACATGATAAAATCAAAATAATATTGAAAAGCTATATTAAAGTTAAACTAGACATGATATTTGACAACTGAAGTATATTTAAAGTTTCATAATGCTAATTAAGCAATTTAGTGCCAGTAATTTCTAGTTTGAGCTGTATATTATGTTTACATGGATTTATAATAAAAGATTGTAAATAAATATTTTGCTGCCACCAATTTTTGCATGATCAGGCTATAACTTATGATACCAAATTGATATATTTAATGTTTTTCGATATCTTAACCTTTATCAGGACAGGTGTTTAGGAAATGGGTGTCAACCCTCAAGTAATTCAGGCATATGAACAGATACTTCCTTATTATAAGTAGGCCAAGCACGTAAGAGGGTGTGGTTTTGACATAATGATGAACAAAAAGACAAAAGGCAAAAAATACCAGCTTACCTGCCCAATCTAAGTAATCAACACATTCACTTTGACTATATCTTAAAGCTGTTTCTCTGGCTCTTTCATTATGAGTGTTTTTCTGTTGTAAATTTACTTGGTGTTCAACTAGCACCTTCAAAACACCTATTTTACCCCAGGCTGCTGCATAATGAAGTGGTGAAAATCCTACAATTTAAAAAAAAAAAAATACTATGGAATTTTTACATTACACATAGATCTATTATATTCTAATACATTCTATTCTAACAAATAATAAATTAGTCTAGGAATGAGGGTAGCATAATTAACTAAGCCTAATTAGTCAAAGCTAATTAGATCTATACTTTAAAGTTAAAATAAAATTATTTTAATATGATGTATTTATGATCATGTCAGAAGAAACACACCTTTACAAGAAATTTGTGATAAATCAGCACCACGTTGAAGTAATTCTCTTGTAATATCAGTTCTCCCTAACATTGCTGCTAGATCTAGAGCTGATTTTCCCTCATCATTTCTGACATTTAAAAGTGATTCCACCTTATCTTTAAATTCATCTTCCTCATCTTCGAAACATTTCGTAAGTCGCTCAACATTATTCTTAAACACACAATGCGTAACAATATTAGTATTTGGTAATAGAACTTCAGGAACTTTCTCAACTTCTTGGTTGACTGTTTCTATAGTCATTTTACCACTTCGGATGAACGATAAATCGTAATACAGACTACGTGGGGTATTTTCAATACTAGTCTGGTCAAATAAGGGAATTCCCGTTACCCCCAAACAAATGACGTCAAATTCTGTGGAATCCTTAATTTGATTGGTTCGACAAATATAGGTCAAACGACAGTTGATTGTCGTAATGATCTACCTTTCATTGTGCATCTGATTGCTGTTTCTTTTTGTTTTAACAAACTGTTATATTTAAGTTAAAATAGAATATTCAAGAAACTTTGATATTTTGATTAAAAAAATGTTGGGTAAAAGTCGTAAAATATGGTTTATCAAAAATTTAAAAAATTTCATACAAAAATCGAAACATTATTTCTTAAAAATCTACGCTGTTTTCCATAACTGGGGGTTTTACAAAGTAAATATATTGATTTTTGAAGGGATGTGGTAAACATTGGCGAAATCTACCTCTACTGTCTACTTAAGCTACAGAAAACAATTATTTAACATTGCCCCCACGCGTAATATGCCTAATGAGTAACAGTAACAGAGAAAACACCTTTGACTTCAAAATGAAGAATTTATATCTGTGGGCTATATTAAGCCACAAGTTTCGGTATATTATTCTTTTCGATTTACAATGAGTTTTAAATGGTAATCTGTCCTAACTATTATACTGTTATCCAATACTTCTATATTTTCGTTTTGTTTTTGAATTTACCACTCATTTTTAAGATTTCCGGTAAAAGTCGGTCAGGAAAAAAAAAAGTAAATATCCCAAATTCCACACCAATATTTCGAATTTAGTCATATGTGCAGCCTCTTTCGATTGTATTTCTATGCCTTGTTGCGATCACCTGTGTTTTAAAGGTGCATTTTATGAAACGTTAACAGCCACATGAGAAAAATTGTCTTAGAGTTAGACTGTATGACTCAGGATGAATTCTATTCTGACTCAACCCTAAACTCAACATCTTCAGAGAACATCTCACTCAGTCAAACACGGATAGTCAACAAGTCAATGGCGACCCATTGAAGCTACTTTCCAACATCGAAGTGTATGAATCGAAATGTTATTCCATTTTTTTGCAAGTTGTAATAGTCTTCAATTATCTGTAGAACTTCAGTTAGGTTGTTGAAGATTTCCAATGATGAAAAACTTAGGCTATCATTATTGTTTGGAAATATAAATAGCAAAACATCCTGTAGTCTACGCAATATAAAATGATTTTTATTTTTTTCCTATGTTGTACATTTCAGAATGAATTGTAGGTGTCAATGACTAATGATAATGATAAAATGACTGAATGACCAACTTCAAGATGAGCCGTTTTGAGACGAACATGGAACATCCACCTTCTACAGCTAGACTGGCTTATACATCTGATAAACATCCACGACAAACTTTTGAATCTATTAATCTACTACGTAAAAACCGAGAATTATGTGATGTTGTGTTAATTGTTGGTGTCAAGAAAATTTTTGCACATCGTGTCATTCTCTCAGCATGTAGTCCTTATTTTCATGCTATGTTTACATGTGAATTGGCAGAAAGTCGTCAAACGGAAGTGCCAATCCGGGATATTGATGAAAATGCTATGGAATTATTAATTGACTTTTGTTACACATCAAATATAACTGTGGAAGAGAGTAATGTACAGACGTTATTACCAGCTGCTTGTTTATTACAACTTGTGGAAATACAGGATGTCTGTTGTGAATTTTTACGTCGACAACTGGACCCCTCAAATTGTTTAGGAATTCGTGCATTCGCTGACACTCATGCTTGTAGAGATTTATTGAGAATTGCTGACAAATTTACGCAAAATAACTTCCAAGATGTAAGAATATTTTTACTTAAACTCATCAAATCAGCATGTTTGATTCAGTAAATTAAATCACCTTTATATGGAGAATAGGACCTTTGTTTTCAATTTTTTTTCTTTTTTTTTCAATATACCGGTTATGCATTAGAGGAAATGGGTACCACAATTAATTTTTCTGCAGTTTCAAATTTCAGTCCTCAGATACTGTACATATTCAAAAACATAGAATGGGCATTTAATAACAAATATAAAGGTCTAAAAGATAAAATCTTAATGGATGTGTAATTTTAGGTCATGGAATCAGAAGAGTTTTTATTACTTCCTGTCAATCAGTTGGTAGAAATTATTTCAAGTGATGAATTAAATGTCCGATCAGAAGAACAAGTTTACCAGGCGGTAATGGGATGGGTAAAATATAGTATACAAGAAAGACGACAACATCTTCCAACAGTAAGTAAAGCTGATCTCATTGACAGGAGCTGCTATTGCTCTGTGACGCTCGCTCAGGGTCCCTTCATCTCATCACATAGGGTCATGATGTGGCTTTCTGTCTTATTTTCCACCTGATTTCTCAATATCAGTGATGCAGGTCTGGGCTTACTGTTACATTATAAATACAAGTGATATTAAAAAGTGCCATGCAGAATGGAATGATGTAAAACACCATTCCATTTCATGTACCGGTACTCATCCTTATGTAACCTTTCAATATTAAACCCTATTATAGAGACTTTATGACTGCTGATCAGTTACCATTTGATTTTTTGATTTGTGTGTTAGAGAGAAAAGGAATTATTACTTTAAATAATTTATGCTTTGAAAATAATTTTGCTGCACTGTGTTATAATTCTTATATTTATTTATTTAAATATAATATGTAATTTTTTAGGTTTTACAGCATGTCAGACTTCCAAGAATGAGTGCCAAATTTTTAGTAGGAACAGTTGGTTCTGATTTATTAATACGCAGTGATGAAGCTTGTCGAGACCTAGTTGATGAAGCTAAAAATTACCTTTTATTACCACAAGAAAGACCATTAATGCAAGGGCCTAGAACACGTCCAAGAAAACCAATCAAGTGTGGAGAAGTACTTTTTGCAGGTTTGTATTTACGTAGTTTTTCAGATGGTTGATATGTGGAACATAATCATGCAAATGTATTATTTTAAGAATTTCGTCTGTAATTATGTAAAAAATTATTAAATCTGCAAGTTTACATGCAACCAAAAAATTAAAAATGGTGAGTTACAATGAACACTTGAATCAAGAAGTAGTAATGGTTAAAATTCATTTTAGTTGGTGGTTGGTGTAGTGGAGATGCTATATCTAGTGTAGAGAAATATGATCCACAAGCTAATGAATGGAGATTAGTAGCACCAATGAGTAAAAGAAGATGTGGTGTTGGTGTGGCTGTATTAAATGATTTATTGTATGCAGTTGGTGGTCATGATGGGCAATCTTACTTAAACAGTATTGAAAGGTAACCATTTCATCTAAACATTCAACATTTATTGAAAAAGGTTTAGATTCTATTGATTATGAATTACTTTTTTAATAGCCCACATTATAATGTGGTTGTATATTGGCATCACCCCTGTCTATCTGCTCGTCTGTCTGTACGTCCACAATTGGCTTGTGAACGCGATAGAGACTTAAGTTTTAGTCTGATTTGAATGAAATTTGGTGTCATGTATATTATTGAGATCTTGGATTAGGCTCAAATAACCTGTGTTTAAACAGAAATATACTTTAAAGTAGGCGTATCTTGTAATAACTCTGTATACAGGACTCTGTCCAATATAATAAGACAGACACTTTGTCTTAAACTGATATTTTAATAAACCACATCTAGTAACATGAAAACAGAAAGTAAGGCAAGAATTAATTTTACTTAAAGGGAAGTAACTATAGATTAAAGTTAAGTTAAGACCACAATAGGCAACCACGGTTACTTTTTCACTTTAAGTTGAAATCTTGTGTCCAATAGATATATATTACCTTACACTCAAAATGAATTTGATACAAACCGACCGGCAATATTTAGTAAACTTGCATGAAAATTTTATTGTGGGTACAAATAGAATCTACAATTTGCAATGGATTTAATAAAGCTTGGTGTGAGCATTGTAATTTAGAAGATGAACCTCTTTTTTTTTGTTATTGCCCTTCACTTTGTAAAATAATTTTAAAATATTAATGTGGGTGCAATAGAAACTACAATTTTCAATGAATTTTGATGCAACTTGGTGTGAGGCCATATAAATCAGTGTATAAATCAAAGTTTATAAATCAAAGGAAATAGATTTTCTGTACTTGGGCATATGTTACCTTGTCTGGCAAGCTATATTTCTACATTTGATAGGGGTCATTGGAATGTTAATAACACAAAGTCTGGTAGCCATGATTATTATTCTCATAAACCTATTCAACCTGTATGAGAAAAAGTAATAATAACCTACCTCTACATTGTCAATATAGACAGAGTATTATTTGTTTTTCTGGTTTTATTACTATATTCCTTTACGGTTAATTAAGCAGCTGATATTTTCTTAATAGATATGATCCTCATACTAATCAGTGGAGTAGTGATGTAGCCCCCACCAGTTCCTGTCGTACTAGTGTTGGTGTAGCTGTGTTAGGTGATTATTTATATGCTGTTGGTGGACAAGATGGTGTCTCCTGTTTAAATTATGTTGAAAGGTAATTAGAATTAGTAATTTCTAAGAAGATACATATTAATTCTGTCATGGAATACATATTGTTTTACCTGCATTTAAATCTGATAGTTTGTGTTATTTGTTCACAATAATAGTTCATATTGGTAACATGAAATTCATTTAATCTATAGCTGGACAAAAAAACATCAATCTATAAAGAAAGTATTTTTTGATGCTGTTGATTATAGGTATGATCCACAGACTAACAAATGGAATAAAGTTACTTCAATGAGTACAAGAAGATTAGGTGTAGGTGTAGCTGTATTAGGAGGGTCATTGTATGCTGTAGGAGGTAGTGATGGAACATGCCCTCTCAATACAGGTTTGTCACTTTCACTTTTGTAAATGTAATTGATTACTCACTAAATGTTAGTGATTTAAGAGGTTTTATAACCTCTCTATATATAATTTACATTGGAAAACTTTTTGTTACTTCTTCTTTGTGTACTGTGAAATCATGGGTTTTTCTGGTATACTGGGACCACATATTAAAACAGGGAGTAAGAATAGCACAAATATAAAGTAGTATTTGCCCAGCTGTCTAAAGATTACATTGCATGATACTCTGAGTAACAACATGTTTTAAATTTCTATTTCAATTTTTGTATTAAAAAAAATCCAAAAACAATTAAGCACTCCAGCAGTTGACGAATTCTGTACTTTTATTTATATCTATTAGTTGAAAGGTATGATCCAAGGAATAATAGATGGAATGCTGTTGCTTCAATGGGTACTAGAAGGAAACATTTAGGGGTAGCAGTATTTAATAATATGATCTATGCTGTGGGAGGTAGAGATGATACAACTGAATTATCCAGTGCTGAAAGATATAATCCTCAAACTAATATGTGGCAACCTGTAGTAGCCATGACTTCTCGTAGAAGTGGGGTAAGAAATTATGATTGTGAATTTAGTTGAGAACAAAAAACATTGTTGTATTTGCAATGCCTTAAAGAAAATTTATGTTTCAGCTTCTATTTGCACTAGTCCATTATGATACATGTCTAGATAATGGCAACTGTATACATTGCATCTTGTCCCAGCTTGATGATTCAGAGGCTTATATCTGTATCACATCTATCAAATTTTGAGTGGCCCGATCCAGATCTGGTACTACATACTTCAATTCGGTATTAACAATGTAAATTTGTGTATGACTGTCTGAAAAATATGATTTGGACCTGGTACAGTTGTTGACCTCCTGAATTTACCTTTCTACAGTTTATATTGATACTTTTTTGTTAGAGAGCATACATTTTATCCAATAAAAGTGGGTAGATAGGGAACTCAGTTATTTTTTCTTCAAGGTAGCTTCCAATGGGATACCTTAACTATCCTACTGATATTTGGTTGATCAATGGGTAAATAAATGAAAAATATATTATTATAGGTTGGTTTAGCTGTAGTCAATGGACAGTTAATGGCTATAGGTGGCTTTGATGGTACTACATATCTAAAAACAGTGGAGGTTTATGATCCTGAAACTAATTGTTGGAGAATTGTAGGAGGAATGAACTACAGACGTTTAGGAGGTGGTGTTGGTGTGGTTAAAATGCCATCGAATGATTCTCATATTTGGTGAAAAAAGATCTGATGATGACTGGTGTAAATTATTGTCTAATACATTCTATCACATAGTGTTACATTTATCATAGATCTAAGATGTTTATTGGTTTATATAAAACTTAAACCATTCACGTTTATGTGACTATTTCTCTAAATGAGGATTTCAAAACAATTATTGTGTATATGAGATTGAAAGATAGATTTAAAAATCCTATTTTTATATATTTTCTAATTATAATCTAAAGCTGAAGGGAAGGATAATTATATATAACGGGAAATTTAAAGATCTTTTGAAGGCAGTTTTTTTTTTTTTGAGGCAACTGAACACATATCAGTGTCAAGCCCATGACGGTGCCTGTGATTTTGTATTGCTTTACCGCAATGTTACAATCTACAATTCCCAAAATGTTCTACACATCCTGGATTTTTTCAACATACAGAAGTTAACTTTTTCCATGAAGAAAAAAGCTATGGTTTATAAAATGCTCATGAATATGTAAAAATTGTTAATATATTTATAAAAATCAAAATGATGCAGTAATTCAACTTCTTGAATGAAGAGTGCTTTGACAGAATGGATTTTAAACCTTTTGTATAATTATCGTTTAAACAATTGATCTAAACATGATTATGTGTGCTTTTTATATTGTTTTGAATAATTGGTAAATTGCTATTTATTAAAATGTTTAATTAAAATATCTCTTTTAGTAAATGTTTAGCAATAACCTATAGTTATTTTCAAAATTGAGGAGTTATAATTTCGTGAGTATTTGATACAGTTGATATTCATATAAAATTGAAAGTGATATTTTACAGTTTGGGAAAATATTTAAGGTCCCTTTTATGGTTTCACCAACTATATGCGAAAATTGGCATCATCCATTATCATTTAGTCTAGTAATTAGAATGAAGGTTACAATTAAAACATATACTCTTAAGACTATGCCATAATCTACATTCACATTTCTTTTTTACTTTCTTTTTTAAGTGACAAGTTAATAAATTTTCATAGATATATTTTATAGGTTACAACCAATATATATATAAAGTATAATTTGTACAACAAACATAAATATATCATTGAATAGATCTTGTGGAGAGCTATCAAATTTGTACAGGTTTTAAGGTCAAAATCTCAAATGTTGCTTTCTGTAATTTTGATAAAATACCAAGAGTTATATACTAATGTAAAGTAAAAGAATATTAGGGAATTGTTTTATATTATGTAAATGGTTGGAGCTCTTCTTAGTTAAAGATCGTAATTTTCAATTGGCGTTTAAACTTCAACAAAAAGTGAAGATATCAGTGGATAGAAATAATGAAGGGCAATAACGTTTTTTCAGCTCAAAAGGTCATAAAAAGTCAAGGTCACGAAATAGGAGCCTTAGAAGTTTTTGAATTAAAATTGTAAATAAAAGAAAAGCAAAATCGAAACTCAAACTTCATTCACCTTCCGGTTTTAAGCCGAGTATTGGGGTTTCTATTTTGACTTTTACCATAGTTAGTCATATCGATGGCGGCTGATCTTTCACTTCCGGGTCAATTTATTTTAGTCCAAAGTATTTGAATGGACAATTTAATTGCAAAAAAAAAAAAAAATTCAAATACCTTCTCTATTCCTGATGTGAAAATTTTACTTTAAACGCACATAACATCAAACAGGAAGTGATATCGAAACTTTGGAAATTAAGTTCAGTTCACAATAAAAAAAAAAGGTGTATATATCAGTAAATTTTCAGATCGAACGAAATATAATTGTAGAAGTTAGATAAGAGAAAAGGCAAAAAGTGAAAACTTGGATCTAAAAAAATCAGCGAAAAAAGTAAGGAAATGAATAAATGTTATTGCTAACATGTAGTCATTGCGAGGAGTGTTAGACAAAAACAATTAAAATCAGATTAAAATTAGAGAAGAAAATGAAAAAAAAGGGTAAAAGGTGGATTTTGTCCTAGGTCATTTCCGGTTGGAGAAATGGTTTGAAAATACTTTAAATTTTAGTTAAATTTAGAGGAGAAATGTTAACAGTTTATTTGTTGCATTTGTAGTTACGACTGGGCGCTCTGACAAGAATTCGAAAAACAAATACAATAGAGTCGTACGCAAAGCGGCACTGAAGCAGTGCATTGCACTCTAGAAGGAACTCTTATTCATTCGAATCACGCGCTTTATTTTTCTCTCACTCTTTTTCGAACACTTTTTCTTTTTTAATTGCAATTTTTCAAAATCGAAAATTTGTGGCGCATTTTTTTTTTCTATTAGTTCTATTTTTACGAAATTTTGTGTGCATTCAAATTTTTTGCTTGACTTCCGGTTTAAACTGGAGGGTTTTACTTCTGGTTGACCCACATCCAGTATAATTGATAGATCGCAACAAAACTTTTGCCGTTCAGTAGCCATCGTTTGGTTAAAAAAACGAAGAAAATACATTTAGACCGGAAGTACAATTTCCACCGCCGTATTGATTTTCCTGAAAATCGGCGATTTTATGCAGACATTACGGCTAGTCCGATTTGGATGATTTTGGTGTCAAATGCAAGAAAACTAGTTGATTTTCAATTTCTCTTTTGTATTTTTGGTGATGTTAAAATCCCATCTGCATGCTGAAATATTTTGATTTGAGGTGTTAAGTTTGGAATTTTGATGCTAATGATGGAATCATTTTGCAGGAATTTCGACTCCAAAAATGAATTGCCAATATAATAACATTGATAAAGACCATACTAATTGTCGTACCGACCGAGTAATTTGGAATTTTGAGGTGAACCGACCGTTTGTTAAAACCGACCTATTGATATCAAAGTATAAAATTCGGAACCATTTGAGAATGTTTATGGGGAATTTACATTTTGGAGAAGGCTCTACGGGTAGTTATGCTCTATTTATTCTATCAGAAGCCTTCTCCTGGTCAAAACCTACCAAGGTGCCCTTTATCTGTTTTTGTTCCACTGCAAAATGAAATGGATAGATTGCAAATTATCCACTATGGTTTACCTCTTTCGGCCCCAGTCTGAATGGGCAAAACGAGTCCTTCCTGAACTCCAGATAGCCGATTGGCGAGAATTTGGGTAATTATTTTGAAGTCTACTTTAAGAAGGGATATCGGTCTGTATTTTTTAGTTGTTTACGGCTGGCTTTATTTTTGTATGATATGGTTATTATAGCTGATATTTTAGCAGAGGTAAGAGTGTGATAAACGTATATGTTATTGATAAGGTTGGTAAGTTTCTCGCCAATCTGTGGCCAGAATACTAGATAAAACTCTTTGGGAATCCTATCGATACCTTGGGACCAGTTTTGTCGATTATAAAATCGATTAATAATCGAAACTTGTCAATGTTAATATGGATCAAAGTAAAATTTGCAGGATTTAAGTGTTTATACATTAAGATATATGTCACCACTAAGGATTAAATGAATCTGTTGACCTACTGAATGAATAATCGATGTTTCCAATGAATATCCTACGTATTCAACGACCGGTTTACAAAACAATAAGGCAAATTGCATTTGGTAAATTAAGTTGGTTCATTTACTTCTATTTCACTAACTGTTCGCCCTACTATACTGATGACGAAGAAGAAATCGTAGACAATGAAGTTGTCATCATTTGCGGACGCTTTTCGAACTCCAAACACGCTACGACAATGCATGATTATAATTTATTTGAATTTGCAATAAATTATGTGGTAAAAGTTTAGTACTGTTTAAAACTGCGATCGTTCTTTTTCTTTGGGATGGTATGGGGAATTTTGACTTTATCCAAGATGGCGGACATAGAAAATGATATAACGTTCGGTCCCGTATGATTCGCTATAGCCAGGTTTCACTGTACTTAAAACTGCCAAATTTTTACCGCGAATAAAGATTTGCGAAAATATCATACAACTTTTAAAGATGCATCGTCTCAATTATGTCTTATTGAAATTACAATTCAGTGGCGTTACTGAAAATACCCCACCCTAAAACCCACCATCCACTATAAAAAAACGCTAATAAAAATTGTTTCGTAAGAATTTGATATATATATCCAGCTCGCCCATCCACATTCCAATATACTATTATTGTTAGTATTTCAGTTCACATATGAATGCAAAACTCTCTAGACAAGGAGTAGCAAGCCAATCACAATTCTCATTTTTATCCATTACAGCACATGTTTGTAAAAACTTGGGCGAACTGCTCCATTTTTCATAATTCAATCCCGTACCATCGACCCATGCCCACCCTAGTAACCGGGCATAAAGTCCAATGTAGAACTTCTCTTCGTTTTGGGCTGAAATGACAAATCATTCCGATTTTTCTGATTGATTATTGAACTCATTAAATGAGCAAATGTATAAGCTAAATGATTAGAGTCAATACCCACTAAAAGTAAGCAAATATACATGGATTGTAAATGAATACATCTTCGCAATGTCAAGTTTGTACATACTGCGTCTAATGCCTAGACATTATAGACCACTTGTATATCAGAAATAATAACATCTGCATTTACAAACTTACGTCATTCACTCATTCAAGGAAAGTGCCCTGTGATGTCTGTGTATTAGACACAGTTCGTTAATAGTATTTTGTCATGGCAAATGGTATAAGTTCAATAAAGGGTCTGAATGGGACCAAGAGGTTCTTTAAAAATTTACTGAACCAAAAAAAAAACCACACAGGATGGAATTTGTTATCATGTGCATTCGTTCGTTCGTAATATAACATTTTTTTTAGGTTAAGAAATGCATGGACATCAGGCCACGTTAATTAATTATTCAGAGATTGCCCGGCAATATGGCTCTATCCTTTCCTCAAACGTGGTCTTAAAATTTGTATGGGAATAGCTAGTTTTTTTTAACTTTTGACCACGTTAAAAGTTGAATTTGGGCATAAATTTTGGTATTTGAACCTAGCCGAATTTATCAAGTCATTGTCTATTATTCTACAATGTCCCTGTACAATGTCCTGGTGCTCAAACGTTCTCAAAAAATAAAAGGGTAGGCCCTATACTTAACTTGCAGAATTTTTACAAAGAAGGAAAATCGTATCCATCAGCTGTTTTGTGGTACCATTTCGGACACAGGGACATTGTAGAATAGTCTGATCAGCTTTGTATATCAAAATGCGAAATTCAGCTTCTAACATGGTGAAATTTCTCATAAAATAGAGAGTGACATTTTAAGTTTTATAAAACTGGTATGGTAGGGCCAGATTTGTCGTACTATCTTAGGGTAACCAATAAAAATTGGCTTGATATCCCGTGCATTTTTGCGCTCGCAGGATGAAAAAAGAGATACCTGTACTGAGGATGTAGTCTTTGACAGCATTGTGTTTCTCAATTGTGTCCAATTTGACCAATTCTCCACCCGTTTGTTGACAGTTTGTGCTTGCAACAAAGATGTTTTCTACTTGGGGCCCAATATAAATAGACATACCAACTGATGGTAAAGGAGTAAATATCGGTCTTGAAGTAGTTTGTTCCTGTGGGTAAAGACTGGTGCTACCTGGAGAAGATGGAATACAATATTCTTCAGATCAATCAGAATCTCAGGAAATATGAATATTCCATGAAAATATCCAAATTGATTCATTTGTTCGCTTGTCTAATCAAAGTTTGTCTCGAGTTATTTAGGATCTTGAGAGAAGATAAAAAATATTAGAATACATATTACCAATAGAGCTGAAGTTTCCATTTGATGAACAACATGGCGATGATTGTGAAGTTTCCTGTAAAGAAATTATTATATTCATTAAAAGTTCATATAAACATCATTTGGCACGAAGAAACCGAACACTAATTTATGGGGTCAACCTGAACAAAGGATATAAAACACTAACTTTAAAGTTGGTTTCCCTCATTAATTAGAGCTAAATTAAGCTTACTTATTGATTAATTGGGGTTTCTAATGAATAATCCACCCGATTCTCCTATTGTTAGCTGCTCCTAGCACGGAATTGTTAGTGTCTATTAGCGCTAGTAGCAATAACAAAGGCGCCTTTTCGCCTTCAGAGGTAAATGTTAGTTGCTACCAACAGCTAACAATATAATAATCTCATGCACGCTGCAGGCCAGAGAGGCTAACAATTATACTGCTGCAAACAACTAACAAAGGTTAACACTTTTTATATACAGGATCTAATTCTAGCCCTTCTATAGCTACTACTAGACCTATTTTTGGCCCAAATATAGCTACCATCAGAACTATACCTCTAGCCCGGATATAACTATTGGACCTACGTCTTGTCATGATATAGTTACTACCAGACCACTATAACAACTGACTTACTTCTAGACTTACAGACCTAATTGTAGCCCTTATATAGCTAGGTACTACATGCTAGGATCACATGCTTCTCATTGGTGAGGTTCAACGAGAAGTTCACGGACATGTTCTGTGGTCCGATTTGGGGAATATAATCAGGGGTGACATGGGCAGAGGAGAAATTGGTTGGAAAAGTAGGTTTGAAGTTGGCCGGGAGTGGGCAAATATCCAGTGAAATGGGTGGGAGCATAAAAGATGATGGGAAACCAGACAGACTTGAAGACCATGGGAGGATGTGACGGGAGGGCGGAGGAGATAGTGTGGAGTACATGGGAAAGAAGGATAAGTGTGCGGGTAAGGAAGACAGACATGGAGTGGATGGGAGAGATTGATTAGTGGCTGGGCGAGGAATACAGCCATAGAGTGTGTGGGTAGTTGTAAAGGGTGTGGTGGCACAGGAGATAGTGTCAAGTGGGTGGGAGAGGTGGATTAGAGTAGGTAGTTGACTGAATGAGGGGTTGGTGTCAAAGAAATGATAGGAGAAAGGCATTAGAGGGTGAGATTAGATCGAATATTGGAGTGAAGAGGAGAGTTAGGGGCTCAAAGAAAGTGGGTTGGGTGCGGAGTGGATAAGGGGCTTTCTCTTAAATTGAGAGGTACTCATTGTACAATGCTTCGAATTACAGTACTCCGAAGACTTACTATGGACTTGTTACATATTCAATACATGGGAAGAGGAGAAAATTTATATTGGGTTTTGAACAAAGTTCATAAAGAGTCTCAATGGTCTAATAAAAATGAGAAATAAAACTGTAGAGAATTACTTCCCTTTATATAAAACGTATATACAAGGTTATCATTTATAATATATTATACCAGATCTGCTATAGCACAAGTCTATTATAGCTACCACCAGTCTACTTTAGCTACTATCAGTCCTACTCTATCTACCACCATGCTTACTATAGCTTCTACCAGGTCTACTGTAGCTACTACCAGGCCTACTATTGCTACTACCATGCTTACTATAGCTACTTCCAGATTCATTATGGCTACTACCAGGCCTATTACATCTACCACCATGCCTACTATAGCTACTACCAGGACTACTATAGCTACTACCATGCCTTCTATAGCGACTGCAAGGCCTACTAAAGCTACTACCATGCCTACTATAGCTACTACCAGGCCTACTATAGCTACTACCAGGCCTACTATAGCTACTACCAGATCAACTATAGCTACTGCCATGCCTACTATAGCTACTACCAGGCCTACTATAGCTACTACCAGGCCTACTATAGCTACTACCAGGCCTACTATAGCTACTACCAGATCAACTATAGCTACTGCCATGCCTACTATAGCTACTACCAGGCCTACTATAGCTACTACCAGGCCTACTATAGCTACTGCCAGGCCAACTATATCTTCTACCATGCCTACTATAGCTACTACCAGGCCTACTACATCTACTACCATGCCTACTATAGCTACTTCCAGATCCACTATGGCTACTACCAGGTCTACTACAGCTACCACCATGCCTACTATAGTTACTACCAGCCTACTATAGCTACTACCAGGTCTACTATAGCTACTACCATGCCTACTATAGCTACTACCAGGATTACAATAGCTACTACTAGGTCTACTATAGCTACTACCATGTCTACTATAGCTAATATCAAAGTTTTTTCTCCAGAATTTCAATCGCTCGATCGCCATTTCAAATTGCGCGCGCATCCAAAATGTCGACTTTACTGGGTCATAAAATGAAAGTACAAGATGATGGTTCGTTTGTTTCTATCACGTGACCGTATAACATCGGAATTTTTAATGCGCACGCAGTTTGAAATGGCGACATAGTGAATGAAATTCTTGAAAAAAAAACTTAGACGCAGCCATGGGCGTGGCATGAGTAGTGTAGGGAGATAATGATGGTATGATTGAACTACAAAAATATCCTTCTTTCCAAATTAATCAAGGTTTGGTTGATTCGAGGTTTGTAAATACATTTAAAACCCCCACACCCGCGGTGCCTAGTTTTTCTGACTCTCCCCAGCCATCTCTGTCCAAAAAGCTATCAGAGGCTGGGAATAGATTCAGCAAGTTTCGACTATGGCTGGAGTAGACCTGGTAGAAGTTATACTAGGTCTGGTAGTAGCTATACTAGGTCTGGTAGTAGCTATGGTAGGCATGGTAGTAGGTATGGTTGACCTGGTTGTAGCTATAGGTAGTCCTGGTAGTAGCTATAGTAACCTGGTAGTACATATAGTAGGTCTGGTGGTAGCTATAGAGGTTTGGTAGTAGCTATAGTAGACCTGGTAGAAGCTACAGTAGACCTGATAGTAGGTATGGTTGACCTGGTTGTAGCTATAGGTAGTCCTGGTAGTAGCTATAGTAACCTGGTAGTACATATAGTAGGTCTGGTGGTAGCTATAGAGGTTTGGTAGTAGCTATAGTAGACCTGGTAGAAGCTACAGTAGACCTGATAGTGGCTATAGTAAGCATGGTAGTAGCTATAGTAGGTCTGGTAGTAGCTAAAGTAGACTGGTGGTAGCTGTAATAGACCTGGTAGTAGCTATAATAGGCCTGGTAGCAGCTATAGCAGGTCTGGTAGTAGCTAAGGTATGGTGATAGCTATAGTAGGTCTGGTAGTAGGTATAGTATGCCTGGTAGAAGCTACAGTAGACCTGATAGAAGCTACAGTAGACCTGGTAAAAGCTAGAGTAGGTCTGGTAGTAGCTAAAGTAGACCGATAGAAGCTAAAGTATACCTGTTGGTAGCGGCTATAGTAGGCCTAGTAGTAGCTATAGTAGATCTGGTATTAGCAATAGTAGTCCTGGTAGTACAGTACCTATAGTAAACCTGTTAGTAGCTATAACAGTCCTGGTAGTAGCTAGAGTAGACCTGGCAGTAGCTTTAGTATATCTGGTAGTAGATATAGTAGGCCCAGTAGCAGCTAGAGTAGACCTGGTAGTAGCTATAGTAGACCTGGAAGAAGCTTTAGTAAACCTGGTGGTAGATATAGTAGGCCTAGAAGTAGCTAGAGTAGACCTGGTAGTAGCTATAGTAGACCTGGAAGAAGCTTTAGTAAACCTGGTGGTAGATATAGTAGGCCTAGAAGCAGCTATAGTAGACCTGGTAGTAGCTTTAGTTAACCTGGTGGTAGATATAGTGGGCCTAGTAGCAGCTAGCGTAGACCTGGTAGTAGCTATAGTAGGCATGGTAGTAGCTATAATAGGCCTGGTAGTAGCATAATAGGCGATAATAGGCATGTTGGTAGCGATAATAGGCATGGTGGTAGCTATAGTGGACCTGATAGTAGCTATAGTAGGCATGGTAGCAGCTATAGTGGACCTGGTAGTAGCTAAAGTAGGCATTGTAGTAGTTATAGTAGACCTGCTAGTAGCTATACTATTTCTGGTAGTAATACTATATCCGGGCTAGAGATAGATCTGGTGGTAGCTATATTAGGGTAAAAAATAGGTCTGGTAGTAGCTATAAAAGGGCTAGAAGTAGATCCTGTAGTACCTAAATTCTGGAGGGTCTTTTTATTTATTTATATTTTGGAAGGTTTGTGGGACTATAAAAAGTGTTAACCTTTGTTAGTTGTTTGCAGCAGTATAATTGTTAGCCTCTGTTGCCTGCAGCGTGCATGAGATTATTATAATGTTAGTCTTTGTTAGCTGTTAGTAGCAACTCACATTTACATCTGAAGTTGGAAATGCGCCTTTGTTATTGCTACTAGCACTAGGGTAAAAAATAGGTCTGGTAGTAGCTATAAAAGGGCTAGAAGTAGATCCTGTAGTACCTAAATTCTGGAGGGTCTTTTTATTTATTTATATTTTGGAAGGTTTGTGGGACTATAAAAAGTGTTAACCTTTGTTAGTTGTTTGCAGCAGTATAATTGTTAGCCTCTGTTGCCTGCAGCGTGCATGAGATTATTATAATGTTAGTCTTTGTTAGCTGTTAGTAGCAACTCACATTTACATCTGAAGTTGGAAATGCGCCTTTGTTATTGCTACTAGCGCTAATAGACACTAGCAATTCCGTGCTAGGAGCACTAGTATTCTCAAGTTCAAAAGACCTATGTGTACGTGGAATCCATTTGACTCTGATCTGCTTTGAAACGCTAAATTTAGACTCCATGTTTGTTCACGTGACCAAATGACGTCATATGAATGAAGGCGTATAAGAATTGATTTTGTATTTTATTATTGGTGAGTTAAAACTTATTTAAATTAATTCATAATGTTTTTTTTTTCAAAGTGATATTTAAAAGTTTTATTGCCTTTTGCTAGAGATAATAAATGGAATACCAAAATGTCATTGTTGTTATGCATGCGTGTCCCGTATGTACCGAATTAACAGACTGGATGATCAAAAAAACATCAACGACATTTGAGACTTGACGTATATACCTATGGTAGTACCCTACCGAGAGAATTCCCGTCATAAATAGCCTAATTACGAGTTAATTAAGGACTTGTGGGACCATCTGGCATTTTTCCCGGTCATTGGAACACCTCTACTTTCTATTGATATAAGTATTACCGGTCCAATTTATGTATATATATGAAAATAAGGGAAACCAACTTTATTTCCAAAGTACAACCTTCAAAAAGCAACAAGCCATCAACGGTTTCCAAAAAGCAGACATCGTTCAAAGGTCACCCAAGAAAGACAAACAAAACTAGTAAATAAAAAATTGCATTTCGGAATAGTGATTATTGTATCTAAATTCAATGAGTCAGTTAGCGATGTTTTGGCCAATGGCCATTGTTTGAACAGACTTTGAACGACAAAGGGATATCTTCCTATCTTTTATGAACTTACTAATCTTATGATTACTACGATAAGTTACAGCGGTCGCTAGCTTGCCTAAAGGCAGAGTTTTAGTGCAAGTTATTTATGTGTGGATGTGTTAGGAAGTTTTATTCGATGCTCATGGGCTACAAAAGTTAAAAATTTGTTATTTGAGTATGGCTTTGGTTATGCCTGGATGTCCCAGACTGTGGGTAACGCAAATAAATTTCTATATATATTTAAGCAAAGGGTTAAAGACATTTGTCTTCAAGAATGGCATAGTAATATTCTTTGTAATTCAAGACTGAAAAATTATTCACATTATAAAGTAACTCTTGAAGCCGAACAATACCTAACCAGCTGGACCATTAACTATAAATACAAGAAAGCATTATGTAAATTCCGTACCGGATGTCATAATCTTATGATATTGGAAGGATTATGGAAAGATATTCCATATATTGATAGAATTTGCCCTGTATGCTCTCTAGGATATGTTGAGGATGAATATCACTTTATAATGGTTTTTCCCAAATATAATGAAATAAGACATCTGTATATTAGTCAATATATTTATTCCTTGTGTATGCAGACATTTATTTCTTTAATGTCTACAAAAAACCCTGAAATTTTAATGAATTTGTCCAAATACATATATTTTTCGCAAACTCTACGTCTACAAGAAGTTGTGCCTTGATACTGAACGGTATTTAAGTTTATATTGTATATAATTTAATTGTATATTATTTATTGAATTTACTTGGATTATAAATCACTTCATTGAATTGAAATGATTATTTATTTATCATACCACTTCAAATTGTATAATATTATTATATAACTAAATTTTTCATAAAAAGATTGCAAATTACATGTTCTATGGGTTCGAACACTGTACAAATGTTATTTTTTTGTAACTTTCTTAATAGTGTACCTTATAAACATGTAAATAAAGATTATTATTAACACCAGGCTAATTCTCTGTGATGGTATTAATGGTTCTAGCCTCATCACCAAATCTATGATCAAACATATCGAAAATGTTCTTTTAAACAAGTTTCGCAAGATATGAGAGTATAATAGAAAGTAAAATATTAATAAATTACCGTATATAGCTGCGTATAAATTAAATCACCACACAGATGTGTGTCTTCCAGAATCAACAGCTCACTGTTCAATTGACAATAATGTGTAGATTTGTCAAAAATAACAGATTCACATATGGAATGTTGAAAACATGCTGTTACACAATTTAGATAACTCCTGGTATAAAGAATTGATAAAGTATATTGTATACCAACATGAGATCCATCAATTTTACACCTATTTTTGGCTAAATAGATTCCTTGTACTTCAAAAGCAACTCCCTGATGAATGAACAGTCCAAATATAAATATCAAAAGGCAATGCATATTGGCACCGAAAAATAATGACGCCTAGCAACTACCGTTCTAATCACCTCCGAAAATAATTATAATTTATCCTGAAGGAAAACAATGGCCTATACATTTAGCCGGCCATCATATCAATTTTCAGAATCGCGCGCCCAGTTCTGCAACATCAATAAAGAAAAGAAAGAAAAAGTACCAAATCAGCTATCGTCACTTCCAAGGTACTTCCCTCTTGCGCACTTACAAATATTCCAAAAAGCGATAAAAAATAAGAAGCTGGAATTGAGCTGTCAACAAAGAAAATTATAGACAAGTTTGTACTTTTAAGTAATCTTGGTTAAGCACCGAAAACCCCACAAAAACTTACAATATTATACTCCTTAGAATGCAGAATACACAGAAGTGATAATTGCATTAAAAAATCAATTGTTTTAACTGTGAAACTCGAACTAATTGAGCAGAAATAGAACTGTTCTAACATCAAAATTCTGAAACAAATGTCTGCTGAATGTTATATGATTTAATGATATACCGGTATAATAAAACATATAGACGGTTTCCAATAAAAATACAAATGAATGTAAGAATCAAGTTCCAATGTAAACACGTCCAATGAGCTATTAGGTAAAATGAGTACTAAAAGCTGTACTAGCAGATAAGAGCCTTGTTGATTTGACAAATCATTCCATTCAACTTCAGAAAATAATCAGTCATAATATTTCTATAGAACCCTTTGTTTACTCAATAAGGTGGAAATCATACCATCAATTTTAATACTTCACAAAACAAAGAGTAAATGGCTCATGAACATTCACCTCGAAACATTCCAACTCCACCATTCGATGTCTTTTTATACGCCCAGATAAATATGTGGATGTATATTGTCGTTGCCCCTGTCCGTCGGTCCGTCCGTCAACATTTGTTGTAGACACAATAGAAGCTACAATTTTAAATGGATTTTTAATAAAACTTAGTGTAAGCATTTTTTATGAACGGTTTGCGAGTTATTGCCCTTGACTGGGTAAAATCGCTTCAAAATTTTATTGCAAGTACAATAAAAGCTACAATTTTTAATGGATTTTGATGAAACTTGGTGTGATCAGATCTTCCCACTTCGCCCCCAAACTAATCCCATTTCGTCCCTTCTCAATTTCGCCCCTTTTCCATTCCGACCCTTCCCAGTAAGCCCCTTACCGCTTTGCCCCTTTCCCATTTCACCCTTTTATCAGTTCGCCCCTTGCCCGTTTCGCCTATTGCCCGTTTCGCCCCTTGCCATTTCGCCCTCACCCATTCCGCCCCTTTGCATTTCGCCCCTTCCCATTGCCCCCCCCCCACCTTATTTTTTCTTTTAAAACACTTGTACCACTTAAAAAGGGACAATCTTCATTTTCGTGGGTTCATTTGCTTAAGCATATGGTATTCCGACGTACTATTTATTTATGTACACAGTATATACTTCAAATATACCAAATATAAACTCTATAAGATTCTCAGGCAAGCACTGTGAGTACGTCTGCCAGTCCGCTCTGACACAACAGTTCCAATGAACCGGTCTGCATGAACATAATATGTTTACTAAATGCAACGGCTAAAGTATTAATTCGGATGTTCCGAATTCCTCGTGCAATTGTGGTTTCTCTTTGGATATTATCACCATTAATTTTTTGATTTTCTTATATATTATGATCAAAGAAAACATATATGATGATCAAAGAATAATATTGTTGTTCCATATACAATATAAATGTAATCATTTTAAAAAATACATCTAAATATTAACCCGTATGCGAACAACGATTAAAGAGCAGTATGCAAAATTTTTAATATAAAAAATGTGTAAATTGTATGTCTATATTTTTAAAGTAGGCTTTTTATTTCAATGTATCCTGATTTTTTTAAAGGGTTAATAAAAACGGAGTGTTCAACTTATTTCTGTATAATCCTTTTGTCATAATGCAATTGGTTTTAAGCATGGAATGAGAATTAACGTTGGCGAAATGGGAAGGGTGAAATCAGAAGGGGCAAAATGAGAAAGGGCGAAATGGGAAAGGGGCGAATTTGGAAAGAGGCAAAATGAAAAAGGGGTGAAATAGGAAAGTGGGAATTCGGAAGGGGCAGAATGGGAAGGGGCGAAATGAGAAGGAGCAAAATGGGAATAGTATGACGCAGTCAAGTTCGAATGTGACAATTTTTCGATGAACGGTTCTTGAGTTTTTGCCCTTTACTTCAGTATCAATACGAGTTTTATTGTGGGTGCTATAGAAACTGCAATTTTCAATGGATTTTGATGAAGCTTTGTGTGAGCAATGGAATATATAAGATGGCAATCAAGTTTGAATTTGACGGCTTATTCAAAGAACGGCTTGCGAGTTATTGCCCTTGACTTAGTAAAATCATGACAAAATTTTTTTGTGGGTGCTACAGAAGCTACAATTCTCAATGGATTTTGTTGAAATTTGGTGTGAGCAGTGGAATTGAGAAGATGGCGGTCAAGTTTGAATTTAACTATTTTTCAAAGAACTTTTTTTCGAGTTATTAACTTACCTTACTAAAATCGTGTTAAAAATTAATTGTGGATACAATAGAAGCTACAATTTTCAATGGTTTTTAATGAAACTTGGTGTGAGCATTTGAATTGGTTAGACGGCTGTCTAGTTCGACGACTTAGATGAAGGGTTTGATTGTATATATAGATGCTATTAATCAAAGAAAAGAATGATTTAACAATGTTGATATGTGGGCTTATGTTACCTTAGCCTGGCAAGCTATTTTTTTTTATCTATTGTAACATTATCATATTTCTCTATTTATATTATCATTTCTTTTTATTAACTTCGTAATATCTATCTATAAACACTACCATTCCTTTTTGTTATCATCATTACATATCTATATTACATAAGTTTCCTGTATGAACATTGCTATTTCTCTGTATCAACATCAAAATTTCCCTCCATTTAACTTTTTCCTATATCAAAATCATTGTTTCTATATAAACATCATCGTGGTTTTTAACGTAATCATTTATATCTATTTATCATTTTTCCATATTAACATTTCCATTTCTTTTTATTAAGATAATCGTTGTTCAGTAATAAACTTCCCCACTGACATTGTTATTTTGCCCCTTTAAAATTTCTTTCTAGAAACATAACCATATGCCTCTTTAAACTAATAGTTTGCTCACTGTTCAATCCAGGAACCTCATCAGCCATATTCTATTAAAACATTTCTCTTCACAATGTGATATGATAGATAATGGTATTTTATTGTTTTAAAGCCGATATTTAATACTTCAAAAATAATATGTATTTAATAGGCCGGAATATTACCATCACATTACTATAGTCAAAGTGTTTATTTACCATTATTAAAAAACAGTTTTAAGAATAGCTATTTTATGTAGTTTGGACCGAATCCAGGACATAACGGTTGCTTCAAATTGTTTAAAGGCTCTATAGAGACTATCAAGTTAAAAGCTGTAGCATTGTGTTATGACCATGGGTTCTTCAGTCCAATAGACTCGAAGGAGTTCAATACTTCTTATTTTTTCTAGGACTAACTTTCTAATTTGAAAAAGATCTATTAAATCATGTTTGTTGAGATGACTTTCTGACAACAGATGACCGAGGCAATTAATTAATTATAAATATATTGGTTATTAATCCAATTTGTCTTTCAAAGTAGTTTTTATTTGTCAGTATATATAAAATAAATTACATGGAAATAAATAACAATAAATATACAAATGGACTAATGAATTGTCCGTGAAATAAAAACAAAAGAAATGTTTACGCTCGGATAAACTTGAGTGGCTTGTATACATGATATTTATAGAGATTGGATGGAAACTTCCTTCTCAATAGACGCAGAATTGGAACCCTGTCCAGATGGAACGCCCAATGTACATACATCAATTTAGTACCCATTTTTTTATTTTGCCTTAAGGACAAATGCTGTACGTAAATGGTTGCTATTTATGACAGTTTTGACACATGCGTCAATGACATTTGGGAATGGAAGCTTGTCGGGTAGTGTGTCTGCGCCTGCTCGCAGAGGATCGAAACTAAGCATTGTTTCACATTCGGAATCATTTCTTTTCTTCCCACCAATGATAATAGCTTTTCCACATAATTGGACTGCACCGAAATGTACTCGACCAAAGTTTTCGATTTTACCAACAGTTCGACAACCTGCATCTTCTGAAAATTCTATGACGTCACCATCTGTGGTTATAATGTAGACCTGGCCATCACAGACTACTGTCCTGGTCAGTCGACAAGCAAATGGGAGATCTGCAAAAAGTGTGGCTTGGCCAATTCTTGTATCAAAGTATTGTATTGCAGGTGTGTTTCGGTTGTTTCTTTGTGCTCCGCCAAAAGTAAATATTTTCTCACCAATGACAGCAGCAGACACCATCTCAACAGGGACAGGTAACTCCCCAGCCATCGTCCATTTACCAGTATTAATGTTGTATTTTTCAATTGTATTTAGGACTTTATTACCTTGAGGAAGATTTCTGTTGTAGCCACCCAATACGTAGATAGAATCTCTAGCAGCAACCATACCATGCCGAGATCGTCCTTGGGCCATTTGTTCACATTCTCTCCAATCATTGCTTTCACTGTTATATTTTAACATCTTTGGCCATTTACGACTTCCACCAGATAAATATATGTTATTGGCGTATGTGGTTGCAGAAAATTCTACTCCGGGATCATAAGGAAGAGGAGCCAAGTAAAACCATTTTTTCTGTCGGTTGCTGAAGCATATGATTTCGGTTGGTTTCATCTGAGTTGATCCACCAGTAATAACCACGATAACTTCTTCTAAGTCGTAACTGTTTCTAAAGGATGATCGCTTGGAAGTAAATTCCTGACGTCTTGATGGTAACATGTGGTACCTTTTAGCTTCTTCCATCATCATTCTGCAAATCATATCTTCTTTCAATAAGCCTTTCGACTGGCTAATCGTAAGAAGGTACTCTGGACTAACCAATGGGAATCGAAGATGTTCAATGATAGAGCTAAGGTGGACACTTCTACTGTCAGGATCCATGGCAATCCACTTAAAAACTGACTCACAGACCAACTCTTCATTGGGTACGACTAAATCATCATCTTTAATTATAGAAATCAATTCATCAACATCAACATCTTTGAAATCTTCAGTTTTGATCAGATCCAGATAGTTATCCAGAATCAGTGGCCATGCTCTTTCTTCCAACTCTTCACAACCATGCGTTCTCCCTAATCGCCACATTCGAATACAATTGTTAGGTGTGAGGTTATCTGATAGATATATGGCACATCTATCAATTAACCCCTTGACTTGAAGCGTGGTAGCTGCCCGTAAAAGACTCTCAGCATTCTCGTCACAAACTACATCACGCCCCGTGTAGATGAAGGTAAGGATGCTGTCGAAGGTAGTGACGTCAATATTAAGAAGAGTCAGGACACCGTCAGGGTTATCTCTCATACCAGTTGAGTAAGTAGCATCAAAATGAGGTGACATAGCAGATAAGATAGCTCTATGACATCGGAATCTTTTATTCTGGACCACTATTGTGGTGTCAGAGAAGTGCCCGCTGTTCCACAAGTACTTTACACCTTCTGAAATGGTCTCCAGATACTTCTGGTGCCAGTTACTCATCTTGGATTCAAAATACGTATACCTGAAATGAACAAAACAAGAGTGTTATTAAAAATTTTCATTGGTATTGAACAGTTTTTCATCAAGTTGTACAAGCTTTGTGTGTAAGATGAGCTGTTCAGAATCTGTTTTTATAATCATATACACATTTCCTGCCCTCATATTTCAACAACAGTAATTTAGTCCATGGAACAATTGAAACGATCAATAATAAAGAATCTAGATTGATACATTAGACTAATGATTAGACATTTACTCGGAGACAATATGTTGACTTTATAATATTATTACATTATAAATAAATAACGCACCATATCATTTGTTAATTGCCAATGACCGTACAATAAAATAAAAACCTTCGGGAATTTGATTCTTATTATAAAAAATACTAACTAAATCATTGAATTTTAGACAGAAGTTTTTGTTCCCAGTCTTCGATTTCAAAATAGTTCTAAAGTATGTTCGAACACAAAATGTATAGCTACCTCTGAGTGATACTGAAATCCAAGAGTAGTTCAAATGATATTTCTGTGAAGTGTGTCTCTACTATTTCAATGATTCTGTTCTAGGCTTTGGTTAATCTTCCCTTTTAGTTTTCTGTAACCAATGGTGAGTTGCTGGTCACGTGAAGATTAATAGATTATCAGGATTAACAAAAGATTAATATAGTAAGCCCTTTATTCTGTATTCAATGGTTAATCTGATAAAATAAAGGTTATTAAACAGTTTAATCTAATGTACCCCTACCGAAACCAATCATTAAATTCATTACATGATTATTTTCAGTAAAGGTGGACTCTTGTTCCTGGAATTTCCGGAGTTGGCATCTGAGAGAATCTGAGCAACTGCTAGATTTTGTTTACCGTGTGCAATCGTAACTACCTACCGAGGCCTGATTGCTCTATTCTGCTTTCTAGACAAAAGTTTATGATTCGTGGATTTAGTGCATACCGACGATGACAATCATCGCTGAAATTCTGTTAGAGTAGTAGTAAATTCACCTATTAATTTTCTATGCATTAAAATCATTATTCACTGCAATATCTGAATGTTGAAAACTTCATGTATTAAACACCCACTATAACACTTTTGTTTGAATAAGAAAATTTGGTAGAACGGCATTTATAACCTGGTTGAAATTCGATCAGTAGTGTGGTAAATTTTTATGTTTTCATAGGGCCCGCAATCCTTCGAGAATTTTATCGTCTGAAGTGGTTACAAGCTAAACATTTAGATGGATTGATTTGGGCCTTGAACATATAAAGACGGTATACCTGTCTGTTTTACATATCGCACACTCTCAAGAATTGACGTGTCGTCATTTTAACTTCAAACGCGGATAATTTTTACAAAAACATGGATTTGAAGGATTGAATTTCGACGGTGAGTTGTGAACACTGTTACTGAAAAAAAAAAAAATTCGACAGGAAATTATGTATTTGTATCAAACGCTTAGCATGAAATTTTTACTTATATCCATTTTCTTTTTCGTACTCAGAATAATTATAGGCCTCTAAGTAAAAATTTTATAACCAGCTAGACCTTCGTCAAATTCAAATTTATTGAACTTGTTTAAAAACAAGTATAGTTTGAAATATTTTCCTTGTTCATGTTAAACATTGACGTATATTTTTAAACAATACGCATTGCCTATAAGAATGGAATAAAATGTATAGTATTGTTTTGTATATATATAAAAAATATCAGTTTCTGGAAATTGGTCAAGACAAACGAATGACGAACGTATCACTTGAAAGTTTATATAAAAAAAACAAGGACAATTACTCCTTTTACAAACAGTCCTACTCAGTATGTAACAGGGCTCGGTCCACAAATTCATTTGCCATCTGTTTCCAAATGTTAAATCAGGAAATTCAAATCACTTTTTCAGAAATTAACACTTTCCAATATGTCACATGAAAGCCTATCCAATACATGGTTTCTCTACAAAAATTGAGTATAGCATGACCAGGAAAACCTTGAAGTAGTCAAACTGAAAGTAAACCATTGCATTTTAACAACATTCCGCTGACTGTCACTGCACACAAATTCACTATTTTTAGAAATAACCTTCTAACAATTAAATTTCTCATTATCTCAGAAATTCCGAAAGAAATTGCAATTTCAGACATCAAATTCCAAATCTAGAGAAAAAATTTGTCAAAAATGCGCATGCAAAAACCCCCAAAGGAAGGGAGAAAGAGTATTTTTAAAAATAGAACGGACTAAATTCGTACAATCATAATTTTTTTACTGGACTGAGTCCAACAATATCCATAAGGTTAAGAGTAGAGGCTAAGATTAGTCCTGCCCACATGTCTTAACGAGATAATGCAGTGTAGAAGTTACTAAGACCAAAATGCAATACATATAGTGAATTGAAGAAGATGCACAGAATTATTTTTTGTACAATGTTAAATGTCAGTGAGCATTGCGACATTGCAATTATTATTTTACGTATTGTTTTGATGGTTTTATGTGACATAATATTTGTAATTTGACTTAGCAGTATCATGACATAATATAAAGAGGTATTTTGTATATTAACATTTGTAAAAGAGGTAATGTATGTTTTAAGCAAAAGCAGTACTAGACATATACGCAACCCATCTAATTTTGAATACGATTGACCTCCTAAGGTTTCACCTTTCGAAATTACTTTAAGTATATATTTGTAAAATATTTAAGAGAATTGCTATTACCTCCCTTGAATTTGAAATATTTTCGTCATTTGGACCGAAATGAAAGACCTAATGATTTTGTAATGTGTTATTTTATACATGCCATGATTTTACTAGACTAATATCCTTGATATCAAAATTGGTTTCTGAACGTGACGGCTATTTCATTTGAACCAGTGGGTGTATCTCGGGTAGAATTTTGCTCACAGTATTACAATATATGCAGTAAACAAATAAACTTTAAGTAAGACACTATTTGACAACTCATTCCATATTTATTTGTTTGTATTGTGTACATTTAATGCACTCATATCATAATATGATAACATTGATAATATCATAACAAGAAAACAATAACAATAAAACTCAAATAACAATTATGATCTATAACAATTAATAATTTGGTAATGAAAATAACTGAACTAACGGGGAAATAATATGCATTACTCTTTTTGTCTCATAGAAGTATGAATTTCTATAATATCTTCTTGTTTTACTTTGTTTGTTTATTTAGCATAGCAAAAACCTTTTCCCCACTAAGATTTACATTGGCCAAAAGAAGCAAGACATAGGACACAGAATACAGATGTATGCTACAAAGGATAGAGATAAATGCCTTAAATACCCGGGTCAGTAAACAAAGGTTGCTTCGAACTGTTATTATTTAGATATTCAAAAGGAATAGAACAAAAGAGATCTGTACACTATATTCGAGGGCGAGTTTTCGTGTTTACCCCTATTACAGTTAATTTCATCTCAGGCCTTAAATAAAAGAATGCAGCTTCGTGCCAAAATAATGAATTGGGGTTATATTCAGAAGTTTCACGACAACTGTAAACAGGTACATTCGGAAATCCAGCTACATGACTGCTCAGACAAGGTGAGTGATTTAGTTTCCAAAAGAAAACAAGAATACGTGTTTTCTTTTTCTTATTATATTAATATCGCCTGCATTGTCTATTTCATGCCTACAATTCACATATTGTTTGTGCACCGGTGATCTATGTAAACTATGCAGTAACTTTCTACAGACATACATCCCACTTATCCAGGTTCTTACACACTATGTATGACTGATATTTGATATATTGCCATGTTTGTGAAAAAAAGTTCATGTTTTGTTGAAATGCCACTGAACGACGATAATTAATAAAACATATAATAACGATACAATATAAAAAGATTAATTTTATATGGAGTCCATATTGAAAACAATTAATATAAAAATTATGCTGAATGAAGAAATCAGTAGTTGATCACTTACTTTATGGCACTTATCTAAGTCTTACTCGTGACTTAAATATTTCAAATAACACAGATTGACCCCTGGAAATATTACGTGTGAATAATGGACATGGCATAAATACGTTGTCTCCAAAAGACTTTCCCAATGAGGATATAGGTGAAAGCACAATTTTGCATCTTATTGAGTGATATATTTTGATAATGCTGAGTTTGGATATGGAAATCAATTCGAGATTAATAGTAATATCATGAAAATTACTTTTTGATATACAAAAGTTGGTTGATGGTGCGTCTTTAATATTAGTATGGTATCTATTGATTGTTGCAACCCAACATCACGTATAAATTAATCGATTTTCAACCATTAAACCGTTATAAATATACGGTCATTATTTATTTATTGTCTCCAAAATTAGTTTTGAAATGTCATTGTATTACGAGTACGATACTGCTATGTAAAATCCATCTGTTACGACTTTTGAACGATGTCATAGATTACATTTATTCCTGTCATACCAAACTGATCGATGGAAATTACGAAATCAGATTGTAATCAAATTGTAGGCCTAGTTCCTTATACCGAATAGCTAAAGGTATTCAAACAATAAACTAGAATGTGAACTGACCACAAAGAATAGACCTAAATTTGTCAGATTAATTTATCCATTAAAGTACATGAATATGCACGACAGTGTTCATAAACGCAAATTTCATTATAAAAATCATATTGTATGCCTATATGGGAATTTTTCTTTTTGTTACATTGACGCCTAAATCGCAAACACAATACGAAAGCCAGAAACATCATTTGAATACAATTTTCTGGTTAATCCAAGATTATTACATTATTATATTTCAATTCTCATTATTCATTCAAATGATAATATATAGGACAGCGTATGGTCTATTAGCTTCAGTTGTTTGTTTACTACATAATAAACCACATAAACTTCAATATGTGCTCAATAAATAACAACAATAATACTCTCACAGACTTGTGAAACAATAAATATTTAAGATGAAACAACCGGTAACGGACTGACTGACAACATATTCACTTCTCTATCTTTCCTCTCCTCAATGCTACAATTAGTCGCGTTTTGACCAGTCTCCTCTATAGCTATAGGTGACTTTGAGTTGCCTCCCATGTAGGTGTCAAGGTCACTCTTGCTACCAACGCTTAAAACAGGAGATTCGTACCCATCACGTGGTGATTCTACATCATGGTTGTTGAGAGTAGGAGATGAACATATAGAAGCTTTAGGTAACGTAGACTTATTGTCCAGGTTCATCATACCAAGACCAGGTTGTAAAGGATAAGGGTGAAATGGAGACATGAAACGCCACATATTGAATAGTTGTGATTGATACTGCAGGGCTAATTCGTTGTGCTGAAATAAGAAGATAACCGTAACATTGTTAGAGAAAATATTGTTTTGTTAAGTGGAGAGGTAGTGGTAAGTTACAGAATAGAACAAACTATTATTCCTGTTCATGGGTGTAAAATTTGTACGTTTCTCAAAATATGCCCAAAGATAAGATCAAGTAAGTCTACTTACTTGAGCGGCAATTGGATTATAACTTAACAATGGATTATTAATAGTGTAAGGTGAGTGTTTGATATCTTCATCACGAAAGCTGACAGGTAAATAATCATCTTTATCATTGTCTACAAATTTACTGGTTCTCATAATCATCTGAAAATAAAAGAATAGCCAAACAATATACATTATGATTTCGTTATTATACAGACTGATCAGCTATATCAAGAGCAACCGGAAATGCATCATTTAACTTCTTTGGACTATAGCTAATTACTGGAAATGGCACCAAGTATGTCGGTAAAAACAGCCCATGATCACGTACCGGTACTGCAAAAACAGTATCCGTAACATTGAATACCCCGATATCATCCACCTAGCAACTTGTCCGGCTAATCATTTGAGATAATTCTGAATTATCACAATGGAAACAGGAAATTGTAATATTCTACAGAGAATATCTATTTAATAATTTGAGAAATATATTATTTAGTATACTAACCTGCTTGTCTGATTGGTTTACAAAATCAACTCCATAGAATACAGTAGTACTGCTTGTTAAGGAAAATATTTATGAGAATAAGTCTTCACCAGAGGGCAAAGATTAAAACGTTAAACGGAATGAAGAAAAATGAAACAAAAATAAGCTAGACATTAGATAATTCTATATTTTAAAGGATATGTCTTATATTTTCCCTTTCTTTTCATCTGTACATCAGGAAATAAAATTCTAACAGCTCGATTACACTGAACTCCCCAGTGAATTATTTCTCTTTCTTCCATCTTCTGTGCCAAAAGTTCAAGGACATCGTCACGAGAGATACCAGCTACTTGGTTCCCGGTCCATTTAATCAAAGCTAAAACAAATAATAATTGTTTTTGACAGAGCAATACATGGAATTGCTTAATATCTGTTCTGGACATAAACAGATTAAAGGTATAGTACGTCTTAGAGTTGCATACAGTATTTTATTTCACCCAAACTTAGCTAATAACAGTTAACAGTATATATCCATCCGTAGACGAAGCTGGTTTCATAACTACACATCAAAATCCCTCTAAAATTCGAAAAACCCACAAAATCATATAGTTAATAAAAAGCTTAATACATCCATTAAACTATTTTCTTGGAAATCCGTTGTAATTAAGGGAAGAAACTCTAACATATGGTTTTCCCGCGTTCTCAACCTGTACTTTTTTATTTGACCTCAATATCGTCATCGTCAGACAATGTATGATATCTAAATAGCGGTAGACCGCAATTAATATGACTTAGAATGAATACTTTAACAATGACACAATTTTCAACGAATATTAACAGGGAATATTTGTTAGTATACACCGGAAATTAATTGCCATAGCACGCTTGCGCATGGATGGGATACGGTTTTTTTCCTGTTTAAGCTTGTATTACCCAGACGCGCTTTTTCTCAAATAGCACTGAATAAACGCTTGCTCACTTAAAAAAAAAAAAATACCGAATATAGTTTATTTATTTATTTTTTTTTTTTTTTTATTTTTTTTTTTTTTTTGACAATTGATAAAGTGTGGGTTCATAGTTATTTAACCAATAGTCAGTATTAAACACAAACATTATCTGAAGGACAAGTATATTCTAAGACTTATTATACCTTTAATAAGTTCAATTTGTTGAAGAACAGTTTAATTCAGACCGATAGCCTAATTCGACAGACGTCTGGAACTAATCGATCTTATTATAAGACTCTTAATAGATAGCATCATAGAGGTTTAGCTATGCAGTTTCCTGTATACAAACCGACAATGCATAAGACACAATGGAAAGAATGAATAGTTTTAATATGTGAATTCATTAGAAGAGACATGTGCCACTTAGCTTACCCGGTAAATGTTCAAGAATCTTCTCTAAATCGTTCGACATATCTCTTAATGGTTGATAATTCAATTCACTATCACTAAGTTCATCTTGTTCCTGTACTTGATCTATGAATGTTACTCCGAAGAAATAAGTCGTGACAAGTGGTTAAGGCAAACTACTGACACAAACAAAATTGCTTCTATATCATTATATTCTTAATGAGTTATGATAATTACAAAGTACATGCATGTATTGATAAAAATATTGCTTGTACTGGTTATCCCCAGGCAAACGTTATCCATCGATCAGTTTTAAAGATTTAAAGAAACCTTAAAAACAACTCTGTTACATACGCTATATGGGAGTAATGGCGTGCACAAACTTATTTTTTGAAAAATATTTTAGCAAAGGATATTTCTTAAATTTGCCTTTCCTCTGTGCTAAGGAGTTTGGGAATTCTTCTCGAACAGCTTTATTACAGGATGGACCCCATCTCACAACCTCGGGCATATTCAATGTTAGACTAACTCTATGTAGTAACAAATCTCTTGATACGTTTCCTTTGGGACAACTGATCAGTGTGTCTGAAAATACAAAAATATAGAGTACATATTTACTCAAGTTTATCTTTGAACAGCTTTATGTATCAAGTCGTCAATGCTCAGAAAACTAATCCTTCTCTTTTTTTTCCGGACCATTACCTTGAAGAGCTTCCTTCTTTCAGAACAACTGCTGACGTTTTTATGCAAAGATGAGACCTAAGACATTCAAATTTTGGACGATATCAAAACCCGAACCTATTGATGACCCGAAACAAGAGGCTGTGCAAATTCAGGTTTATTACAGACTTCTTGTTATGTTTTATCATCTCTAAGTTGACATATAATTGATAAGGAAAGCAAATACAACAATTATAATCAACATTTGCCTACCTGGTAACGTTTCTTTAATTTTCATCATCTTCCACCATTCATTATTCTGACTTCCTTTTCCATCGGCCATGGATAAATCCGGTGTATCGATATCATGTTCAGTCCTAAAGTGATCTTTATAATCTGAAGCTCCAGCACAATACACATTACAAAAAGTACACCTAAACTGTATATCTAGATTCTCCTCACGAGATTCAGGAAGAAGACCTGTACTACCAGTAGGAAACAACGGCAGATTTAAAGATACGTCCTTATCTCGACTTTCTGTATCAATCTTAGAAACCTTCTCCTCACTGTCTAATATTGACCCAATACTGTGTTGTTTAGGTGCTGAGTATCTAGAAAAGTAATCATCCATGGGAATCATTGATGGATAATGACTTAAAAATGGATTAATGACTTTCTTAGGCAAAGGTTCTATTATGGTATCTGGTCTTTTACATTTTCTACTAGAATCGTCTTCTGATTCTGAATCTACCCAATCATCACCATCGGCTGAACTTCTTCTCACTGGAAATGGTCGTTTTCTTTTATTTCGAATCTCAAGCTTGTCAATTTCGTTCTGTTTTTCGTTGATATCGCCCTGTTTTGATAGCTGTTTCGTTGAATCGGTTTCTGTTGGCAAAACTTTATTAAAAGTTGGAACTTTTGGCACATTGATAATTGGTAATTTCACCGAATTAGCGTTATTACTGCCTGCGTTGCTGCTGTTGGTTGCCTGTTGTTTGTTAAGATTATCTCTATAATCAATAGCTTTTCTTATGGCTGCCTTCACATTATTTGGTTCTGATTTCTGTTTACATTTATCAAAATTATTTTGATCTGCCAAACGAGCTTTAGTATGATGCTGCTGTCCATTACAATGAACTCCAAATGCTGCCTTAACTTGACACTTCCAATTACAAACTTGACAAAAATAAACAATATTACCACCTTCTCGTACCAGTTTTGTGTAGCGTCCAAACTCGGGAGTAAAACTAGGCGGAAGATCACACAGCCATCCATTCTGTGCCGTTGTCGACGGTGAAGATGGTGATTTTTTGCTGGTATTGGTTGACGTAGACGTTGATTTACTTCTGTCTGTATGGTTTAGTCCTCCGATATGAGATGAGCTTGTTTGCTTACCAGGTAATGAAAGATTATCACATGATTTTAAAAACTGCTCAGTAACCTTCTGAATCTGAGTAGGAACTGGTGTCGTCGGTTTACTACTACTTGTACTTGGGGTTGATTTTGTTTCTTCTGTAGATTTGGGGTCGGTTGCTGACGATTTTGGAGAATTCTGCCACAATTTACTGTACTTTAATAAATGTTCGCTCGTAATGCGACCAATATTAGTACAGGAAGCGTCATCTGAAGAAGAGCCGTCAATAGTTTTGGTCATTTCTACTGGATGACAGTTGCCATTTGTGACAGGTTTCAATAATATATCCTTATAAATATCTGAATGCTGATTCTTCATATGAAATATAAAACTTTCCACACTCGCCATATAACAAGGTGAAACCTTACACAGTTTACATTTATAACATATTTCAGCATAACTCGATAATATGGAGTCTTTAAGTCTACTATCACCAGATCTTCTCTTACTACATTTAAATACATTTTTCTTCAATAGACTCTTGCCTTTACCTAATACCTTAAGTCTTGCCTTATAGTCGTCATCACTCGAATACGAATCAAGATTTAGCTCTGAATTATTCATGCCATAGGTTGACAAACTGCTAAAGTAACTATTGGGAAGAGTGTCGCTTCTCTTGGGGCCGTACTTCGGAAACCCTTCTGTCGAGTCATCAGAATCACTTGTTGGTTTTGAAAACTGTAATGCCTTTAAATAATTATAATTTGTAGGTGATATTGATGAGTTTGAGGTTACTTCCCGCGATTCTGACGTGCTTTGTTCATTATGCTGACTTGGTTTAGGCTGATTTGATGTACTTGATTTTGAGGCATCTCCTTCACTCTCTTTATCGTCAACTGCAGGAGATGCGGGCAGTTTTGGTGAAGCAATCATCTTTTTTGGTAAATATAGCTGTGCTGTTTTCTAAAATTAAAGAAACAGGCTAATTACATTATATTATGCCCCGTGTATTGAGTGATATTGACCAGTGATAATGTGGATTAGTGATAAAGTGTATATTGATGTTTATGGTGTTATGCTGTGTGTATATACAAAATACTAAATTTTATTTAGTGCATACAGTTCATATTGCATATCTTGTCATTAATATTTATAGTGTCAATTGTATAGAGTATTCGTTATCAAGAGTGAATTTCACCAATCATCAAATATATATCGTGCCTTTTTCAAGTGTTTATACTGCCAATACCAATATTGTTGTTTGCATTACGACGTATATTATGGTTATGCATTAACGTATAGGTGTAAGTATCTTAGTATAAAAGTCAATTACTGTCAAATTACTTTCCTTTTGAAACGAATATACTGTATATTAAACAATGGTTATAGTCTCAAAAGTGGTGATTTATATTAAATCAAACGACCTCTGCTGAAGGTCTGATCCAATATCAAATTCTATTTCTGTCTGACTGGTCTGGATGATCATTATAATGTACCGATTCGTTGAGATTATCAAGCCTTTTGTAAATAGCGTAGCAGACGATTTTTTTTTGTATTCATGCGATTCTCGGGTAGTACTCGGTTCTGAATTTAAAAACAAACACAAGCAATTAGTGAAATGGATCTTTCGTGCGATCTTAAAATAATCATTACTTTCCAATTAAACTGAAATGAAATATACATTAATTACTTGAAATATTGTTCTACATAGTCACTAGATATTGTATAAAATCAGTCATGAACACAGACGAAAAACTCCACCAGACATGTCACAATCATTTAGATATAATTATAAATTTTGTCAATGACAAGGGAGTCGGCATCGAATATTATGCAATTGTTTACCAAGTCACGACGTAGACTATTCGCCTTTTACAATATCGATTGATGAGCTAAAACTACAGCAAAAAATCTACTTTTTACTTTTTTTGTTGAACGCGCGTGCAGACGATGCTTGAGTTATTTGCCCTGAAGTTTTTTTCTCTGTTTCATTTTATCGAATATTGTGTTATTTTGAAAATGAAGTTAAAACATTATTTTATCGTCTAGTAAAGTCTTGAAGCAAAACATTTTATTTAAACCTGCTATTTTGATAAATTAAATATTCATAACAGTACAGACACCAACAACAGCCTCTCACTACTAATGGTAAATACTATCCAGACAGTCATGGTAAAACAGGTTCGTGGAAACACAACATTTCAGAATACCCTATATCACACTATTAATAATATTTTGAAGTTTTTGAAGACACATAGTGTAATATACTTACTTGAAAATCTGGCGGGGTCGTGTTGACCTTTTACCACATGACCTCTATAACAAACAACAAGTGGGTTCATCTCTTACATCATACATCCCACACGTGCATCAACACGAACGACAACAAAAGTTCGGTGTTGTATTCTTCCTGTTGTTTCTGGTCCGAATATATCTTGGTACACTATCAAATTGACTTGGAGTTGGTTTTCAAGCTCTTATATATTTCCCAGACACTGCATTCACAAACCTGGAAATTACATGTGATACAACGCTGTCTGTCTGGTTGGCTCCAATTTACGAGCCATGCGTCAAGCCGTCGAAGAAAACACACATTTCTTTTATCGAATAAAAACCACAGCTAGAAAATCGAAGAGATGGCAGACGATATAGAATGCACGCGGCGTCCCTCAGTCGTCATCGACAACGTCTGCAACTATAGCAGACGAAGAAATATAAACGAATAGTGGCAAATAGTAGACAGGCGGACATAGGTTTACTGAGCGCCAGACAGGTAGGCGCCACCAATCAACCTCAACCTGGCAGCTCTAAAGGGGAGTTATCAGCTGGGATCAATCTAACAGCCTGCTGTGTTTTAAAACCATTATTATTATCAACGCTTAATTCTCACATCAAATACTTAAATATAGTTTTATGTCGAATATGTAATGTATTAAAACTCCTTTATTTTCTTTCTCTTTTGTCCCTTTTAAAAATATTATCTGACAGTGGCGTGTGAACTGAAGAGTATTACAGTTTTTTCATTGTGACTAAAGTGATGTACAATTGAAGTTATGTTCAATATATAACAGTTAAATTGAGTTGTATTTCGCTTTATCATGCACCACTTACATATGATTCCAAAGAATAAATGCGATCTGTGACAGAACAACACATGCTTCACATTAAATAACTGTCTTCATTTGGAATATACATTATGCCAATTTAATATTACATGTTGATAGTTATTGATAAAAAATTAGGAAGCATCTCAAGAAATAAGAAAAAAGAACAAATGAATCTAACTTGAAAACTCTCTATAATGATATCAGTGAATACGCCCCTATACTGATTTTGAAGAATTTATCTTAATATACTGTAGAATATATTTTAGAGATATCATAACTCATACCAACTTCTTACAGGATCCTTCTTACCAGCTGGTCTTTGGCCAATCCTCTTGGAATTGATTTTTTCCGGATTATCCGTACCCATTCATAGCTGGGTCGACTGAAATTATGAGTGAAGATAAGTGAACTTCATGGTCATCGGACTTTCACATGCCGATTGAGATCGGAACCCAAAGTCGTCATCTGCTCGAAGTTACCAAGCAAAGTATTACTGTGACTTGTACCTTGTACCCGTTAGTGTTCTCATAATACTTGTGCTCTAATTGTTGTGACCATAATACCTTGTGAACACGTTTCTCTTAACGAACTTAACCTTATCCAAAGTATCAGAAACTGCGTGAATAAAGATATAATGCGTGGGATAAACGATATGGTATGGATGTGATGCAATGCCTTATATGACATTCATAGGCTACAGTATATTATGTGTGTAATAAAAAACAAAATATATCTCATGCATTATAGGATGATGGGGGGTGAGAGAGATAGAGATATGATCATATTGTCAAGTCGTTCGTTAGTGTAGGATGTAATATATGACATTCAAATGGTCAGTTGTAATCGATTCAAGAGTTATGAAACTTGGGAACTGTCAGAAATCCGTGGGAGTAAGTTGTAAGTAATGCAGAGAAAAATTGAAAAACACGTGCAACGTTGCTGTGAGTGAGCTCATGACACGTCTAACATTCCAAACAACGTGAACAAGCTATTGGACGATTAAATGCCAGAAAAATCTGCTCACGTCATTGCCAATGCATTAATCTGTAGTGCACGAACCGTTGAGAGTCGTTAAAACAATACTAAACAGCACTGAATCGCGCACAGAATAACAACACCAAGATCAATATGTCCTGCGGCAACATTCTTGTGACCAATTCACCACAGCAAGTCCAGACAACTCATCAAACCATTGCCACCATCAGCAATCCATCCTGTTCGGAATCAGCTCGCTTCCCAGAACTTGTCTTGTTTCCTTCCATACAGGGTCCTTTGCCCACTCCCAATCATCGCCAGCAACGTCTTGCATGGGCCACCCAACGACCACATTGGCGTCATCAGCTGTGGAGGATCGTGTGTTCAAAGCTGAGAGTCAGTATCGCGATGGCGATTACGAGAGTGGCGAAAAATAGTTGAACTTTTAACAGAACAGTGCCTGGTTGAAATCGACATCTAAACTGGATCCAACTGCTTTTCATAAATGCAACAGAACTTTTAGAGTGTGGGTGCAGATTCTAATGGTGTCTATAAATGGTTTGTGCCATTTCATAATTATACTCAAGTTGACGGGCCGTTATCACCGCACAAGGTAGACACACCTGATATTGACTTCCAGCCTCCATGTGTAAAGATCACGTGATCAGAACCTCAGTAATATACGGCAATAACTAGAAAGACAATAAAACAATCCTTTGTGTCAATTGTGTGGTTTCTTGACAATTATCTGTGTTATTGACTCTTGAATAAACAATTCACTATTTTCAGTAATTTGCTACTTTTCTTCACCTGTTCAGTATATAAATGATTGTATTAGTAACATTGATCTAATACAGATGGGATGAATGTGAGTGGTGGTATTTATGTTATGTAAATGTTTTCATTGATATGAAATATATGATATAAATACATGTATATATATACATATGCTTGTGAATTATAAATGTATAGTTGCGATACAAGTGATGACATCGATATCACGTAAGAGCTTGTATGGTTATGATAGTAATGACATAGATATCTTGGAAAGCAGGGTCTACATGATCAAACTTTTATATGATCAAACATCATCAAACTGGTGGTTTGGCTCTGTTTGACGATGTTTGACTGCCTGTCTACACGCTCAGCATCTTTATAAATTATCAAACAAATGTTTGATAATGTTTGATGAAAACTGAAGGAAATCACCTTGCTTGCTCCCTTAAAAAGCACATCAGCCATGGGAAAATCAAGGAGTGAAATCTTAAGAGTAGCTGTACTAACATTTACCATTGCTGCTGAACGTCGGCGTCGCAAAGAAGAAGGGTCTCGTTTATGGTGTAGGAACTGGATTTCAATGAGGAAAACCCATGGGGCATATCATTGTCTCCTCAAAGAACTCGAGAAATAGGACCAGAAAAATATAAGAACTTTCTGAGGATAGACAAAGCAAGTTTTGACGGACTACTTCAAAAGCTGGTGCCCAAATAAAGCAATTATAGTGGCGAATGCTGCTGATCTTTTGTCCTGATTTGTTGTAATCTGATGACTTAGTGTCATAGAGGCATGCGTTTCATATTCTTCAATCAAGAGCTGTGTCTCCTCATAGGTCCAACATTTACCATCATCAGCCTAGCTTTCCCAGGATGTGAAAGCTGCCATTTTGTCCAGAGAAGTCACATGATCAGTTAGTCACCTGGTCAGGATCTCCTCTCCGTTTGGATAATTTACTCAAACATCGTCAAACTGTTTGACAACAAATGGACTGGATCATTCTTCATCAAATACTGTTTGAGCATGTTTGACGTTGTTTGACGATGTTTGAAGAGAGGTCTACACGTTCAAACATTTCATAGAAAATTTAATTTGATGATTTATGATCAAACAAAAGTTTGAAGATGTTTGATTGTGTAGACTCTGCTTTAGGAATTGTACTGCTGTTATATTGGAGCTTGTATTGTCGTGATACAAATAATGTCTTCGATATCGTGTACAATTGCTGACATGGGTATCACTTGAGAGACATTGATATCACACGCCGACATTTAGAAAAAACTATGTATAATTTATATAAAATAATTAGCACGGGAAGACTATGTATAAATAATAACAATAATACATTTCGTTATTTGACAAAGGATCGTTTTTGAAAAGATGAGGTGTCAGCAGATGGAGTGTTTTCACAGCACAATCGGACAGGAAGAACGGGGTGCTATCTCAGAGCGTGGCTTGGTTGCCGCGGTTCGTAAACAGTCAATAGACCGAGGGTTGGTCACGCTATTTGGTCTTCGGTGGTTGCACGTTTTACAATTCTCGACTTAAAAAAGGTGCACAGAGAGCGTCGAAAGAAAGAAAAAGTTTGGGAAATGGATGATTTGGTAGAGAGACAATCAAGGCAAGAACGTGAACAAGAACTGTTGCGCTTATAGTTGTGCTGCTCGGCCTATTATCGTTATTCGGTCGAACAGTGCGATATAGCATCCCTCTTTTGTGACCAAGCCTCGATCCGTGCAACATGGTGGGCGACCACTGATCGCCGGGCCTTTCTATACAGTCGCAGTGGGTCGCGCGCAAATCTGGACGAGCGCGTAGCTCAAAGAATCCGTTCTAAAAAAGATCGAGAATTGAGTATACAGAGCATCTAAATCGTATGTATGGTGGGTAAAACTTGTTCGAATAAAGATAAACGTCGAGTCCACCTTTTATTGTACAAAGTACAAATCAATCAATGATCGTGTCTCATCGTTTTTCATCCTCCTGTGGAATTAACTCTACATGTATATGATTTGTGTGAAAAGTACCATTTCAATTCATATCTTTGGTGATACGGGGCGTGGTCACCTGGCTACGGTAACATCTGATTATATTTGTCTCTAAGCCACTACATTATTTCGGAGGTTCTAAAAATTATTTGGTAATTAAGTAGTTGTTCATAATTACACTTATATTTCCTTACGTTTTTATCGTTGTCTTATACTTTGTCCAATATTAAAAAAAAACTGGCTAATATACATAAAAACTACCCTGGATGAATGTGGTTTATCATATGGAATAAGCATAGTTTCATTAGTATTCAGTGGTTAAAATGTACAGTTTATCGAATCCTTTTAGACCAATTCTATCAAAAATGGCAAACTGATGTACACGAATCCCCAAAAGCAATAAATTATAGAATTTTTAAAACAAAAGTAGAATTAGAACCGTACTTACTTAAATTGAACACAAAGGAACCTAACAATAATAAAATTCAGAACCTCAAACACAAGACTCACAATTGAGACCGGTAGATGGTTTAAGATCAGAAGAGAAGATAGGATTTGCCCATTATGTAAAAGTAAAGATGTTGCTGATGAATACCATTATATCCTTGTCTGCCCCTTTTCAAAAACATAAGATTTCAATATATACCTAAGAGATACAAATACTTCCATAACAGCTTTGCATTTCACAAAATATTTAACAACAAACAATATAATAAATTAAATAAATTATGCAAATTCATCTCTATAATACTTAAACACTTTATAACCACATAGCCAATAACCTCTACTCATTTGTAATTAATTCTAATAATCCCCCTTGTAAATAAATATAAATTTCATCTATAATTCCCTGAGATATATTTGTAAATATGTATTGTATATAGTGGTATTTGTATTTACCCAACTAGCAATTTCCAAACATTTACTGTGTATGACTATCACTATTGTATTATATGTTTAATATTAATTGTATGTATGTATGCATTTCTTAATACAGCTTACAAAGCTGTCAAAGAATAAATTCTGTTCTGTTCTGTTATTATTTTGTTATTTTATATTATTTGGCATTGCAGGTAACAAGTTTATACAATCAAAATTTAAGGTTTTGGATGGATGTAAATTGGCTTGGTCTGTACAGAAACCAGCGTTGTCAGGATTATACAACTCGGGTTTAAGTTTGCATTAGAATAGCAAGCTTTCTGTGGATTTTAAATTGCTGTTGTTGGTATGGTAGGTCTTAATTGATACTGCGGATAAATTATAGGTCTGCCTCTTTTTATGGAAATTATTTATCCTTTCTTAGAATGTGATTGTTCAAATTTCGTAGTAACTACATTTTTGTTTGCATTATTGTCATTCTGATTCATTGAAATAGTTCAAGATGATTTTTATTTATTTAATTGCAAACTCTTCTGCTTGGAACTGGGGTCTGTTGTACATGGAAGAGAATTATATTTGTAGACTGTTAAATTGAACTGTCAACTGACTATAGAATTATCGAGCCACGAGAACATATTTAAATTCTCTTATACTTGACAAGAAGGCCTGAAAAAAATATGGCACCAGAAATTCCATGTGGCAGGTTGAGAAACGATCAATATATTGGGAGACAGAAGCAGACAAGTTATTTAACTCCTAAAAGCAAGTAGCAGAAACAATACACTGTCTGACGTAATATTGTAGACAGATCGCGGTTGTGCTCTGATAACTTATTTTAACATTTAGTAAGCTAAAGCAAATAAAGAGCAGACAGTTCAGTACTTCCGATTTTAGTACCCGTTGTCTGGATGTACTGGGAATATTTAGTATTGTATCATCGATAAACTCAAGGTCGCATTTTTTTTACAATCTAAGGCCACTCAATAAGAAAACCTGTTGATGCAACGGTATGGATATATACACTGTACTATTTTCAATCCGACATTCTGCGTAATCCATCATTTTCGTCTCGTTCTGGTCCTGTTGATTTAACGTGTTTAGATGTTTAAAAAACTCTTGTATTCCGACATTCTGTGCATTACTAATCAGCAAAACTCACTAACATCTATATAATCCGACATGTGGTCATTTTAAATACGAATCACCAATAAGATATAATCGTTTATTTCATTGATAATCGGAGATCAAATCGCATGAAAGCAAAAGATCGATGAACTCAATTCTGCTGATTAATCACCTCTGGTTAGGATCAAGGTAGTTGCCTTTAGATCAAATAGTTTGGGCCATTCTTGATTTCGTATTAAATCAGTGCAAACAATATATATTGCATATTTATTTTCTATAAATGTACCCCACACTACTTGATGCTATCTTTTTGGCATAGTTCAGCCAAATAAGAAAATTCATTTTAGCGATAAGATGTTACGTACATCGCCTTTAAATACAATTATTCATTATTCCCAAACAAACTAAACACAATGGAGCACGACCAATACGACCTATGTTTTCCTTAAAGCTATATGCCTGAATATCGGCCGTTATATGTGTTCAATGTGTGTTCATCACCGAATGCCAATAACATAACTATATGACTCTCAGGGATAGGTAAATTAATTCCAGAGTATTATATATAGTTAGGGGTGTTATAAGAGATGCTCTCCTACAGAAGCACTGGCCTAGGTCACAAGAAGAGACTATGCTACAAATTCCAGTATACATCAATTGATAAGAAATTAGCTACTTCTGGAGAAATTAACTAGATAAACAAAATAAAAAAATGCAAAACGATAGTAGTATATATAGCTTGTTATTAACCAGAAGGTTCTTATGCTAACATACCAAAAGATTCTGTTCCTGTGCATATAAGACGTAAATTTATAAGACCGAGAATTTGCCTTTTTTAAAACTGGATTTCTGACTGTGATTCTAGTTTTATAAATTTTATGCCTGCGCCCAGTGCACATTATCTATTGTTATAGAAACATGATACAGACAATGCATCAGATAATATGGCTACAATGTTGACATCTAATTGGAATTATGACATAATATACCGAGACAGAATTCCTGGCAAATAGACTCGATTAGCACGGCGTTTATCATGATCATAAACTCCAGAGTATCATTTAGCTGCGTTTGACGTGTTGACTGATACAATATCTTTGAATATTTGAATTTCTGAGTCGAATCGTTTCTTATGGGATTAACCAGCGAAAATTTGAATCAACAATGAAAAACTCTCATCGAAAATGGGGATGCAAATAAATGAAATGAATGGAGTTTTACGTCCTTCTGGAACTAATGGGCTAATGAAGACGGGCCCCGCCATGCAATTTGTAATGAGGGAAATTTAGCCAGGACAACTGCATAAGCCATCTCTTTTTGCGATTTCCATCTGTCTTGAGATCTATATTTTGCGCGGGGGCTCGGCTTAACCTGTCTTTATCTACAATGAGGTATAGAAAAGCGTCCCTTTAAATTCCTTTTGTTTTATTTGATTTGATAGTTGCTTTACGTAGCACGTACTTTTTCTGTTCTCGAAAGATTAGAAAAACATAGTTATACACTCTGGGTTGAAAATAAGTATTTTTCTGTGTCCACTTTGAGAATAAAACTCTGATCACAGAACGTGAAGTGTAGAAGTAGAAGAATTGACGTCTAAACACTGGATAGAGTAGATGAATATAAGACCATTGGCGCCATTCTCCTTGGACCTGGCTCTGATTAAATTTCAGAAGGCGTCATGTTTTCTCCATGCCCAGACATTCTGTCTATTGATATTTAAAATCTTATAGCAGTTCTAAAGAATTATACTGAAATTGAGACACGGTAACAGCGTGCCTGAAAATTTCAAATCCATCATTAAATAACAGATTAGTTGTATTCTTCGACCCACAATAACTAGAATCCTTATAAACTTGACGTTAAGTCTGGAAATAGGAACGATTAGTTTCAAGCTATTAAATATCTCTAGCTATAGACAGTTTTTGTATCTTGGGTTATTTTCTGCTCATTACTAGTGGAATTTGAAGCATTATCAATTAAACATGGTCGAAAATTTTAATCTCTTTATTCAAAAAAAAAAAAAAAAAAAAAAAAAAAATCACTTGATTTGAATACGTCTTCGATGTATAATACTGATTCTCAAGTCATGTATATTCCCTTTCGATAAGCTATAATACATAATATGATACAGAAAAAGATGTGCAAAAGCTCAGAGTCACTTATTAGGCCAAGTATCGATGTTAATATATTGTGGATACTGTGAATTCCGTATCAGAATTGTTATAATTATGCTTTATGGGTCGGCCATCAGCATTGTTTTTAGCGGATGAGGAGGGGAGGGGGTAGCTAGCCTTCAATCCTGCTGTGAGATACGTACGTCTACAGTCATGAACTGAAAGATGTTACTTATACTACATGAAATTGTACATGTTGGATATTCGAGACTACTACCAGGAAGTTCCATTCTCATGAATGTCGATAGAAACGTATGTCTTGATGATCACGCGAAAATTTGTCTTCAATCGATAATAGCTTTTATTATCCAGACCATAATCTCTATATTGTTTAAATCGAATATAGACTTGTTGGTAGAGACTACTGAAAAGGTCAATATAGGTTCGATGAAATCCTGCATCTAATAAACATGATAAGGAAAATGGTAGACTTGGAATGAACTATATGGAGCCATTTTTGCTCAGTTTAGAATAATATTATGCCCAGCGCAATGTAGCATACCTAGCATAAACTGCAGAATCCATATAATTTGAAAAAACCCTTGAAACCGTCGAGATGCCAAAGAGAAAGAGTGATTCTGCGAGTGATTTGGATGGTGACCAAACAGTGCCATTACCAATCCAGACATTTTTCTGGCGTCAAACTAGGTATGTTTGATCAAATTTTAAGCATCGTCATTTGATATACGAATTTGAAGCATTAGTCTGCAATCAAGCGTATAATTCCTGATATTAATAAATAGGCCCTACTGATATATTTTCAACCAAAAATCTAAAATCTACAGCCAACGGTAAAGAGAGTAGAAATTGAGAGTTGAGGCAAATTAAAATGAAGTATCTACAGGCCTAAAATATTGCCCCCTCAATGTAGTCATACAAGACCTAATATGTTGTTTAGAAAATTTAATGGTGTTTCCAGGAAGATAATATGTTATCACAATCATGGTCTTTCTAATTTTGTTTAATTTTTTCATGTTTCAGTCCTTTTATTCGTCCAAAGCAAGGAAAATTATGTGAAGCATCTTGTGTGGTAAGTTGGTATTTAACAGGGTTTTGCTTTTTCCTGCTCTTTTACAGCTTAGTTCATTTGAGTAAAATATAACTATAATATAGGTAGGCCTATATCATAAATATAGAGAGATGACATCAGATGAATTTCTTGTCAGCTTTATAAAGATATATTCCCTTTATCTCCTTGCACCTCTTTGGATGGCCCATAATTGAAGTTTTTAAATTTCAAAGATATATGACAGAATTCCTCAATAATCAAATACATTCATAAAGCTTAGAAGCATTTTTCAATGCATGTGATTACTAAGTTCAATGGAAATTATATATCGTGTTATATAGAGATTCTATTCTTCAACATTGTAGCCTACCTGGTAAGTTTGACTAATGTATATTTAGTAGTTCCATATTTTCATACGAGATTCACAAAGCAAGATCTAGTGAAACTTCATCTGTCAAATGATAAACCTATCCAAAGAGAGAAACACATTATTGGATAAAAAAATTCAGTTAAGTTCCAATCAGATTCTCTTCTACCAAAATAATTATTGAACTGTATAAGTAAGATTTGCGTTTATTTGATGTTATATTTTCAGTCTTTTGAAAGAGTTGTGGTTCAAAATATTCTACATGGATTATCACCAAGTCTTTGTGAAGCCATACAAAGTGTTTCTCGATGGAAAACAATACAAGCAGCATTTCCTCATCTCATGCATGCCTGTTCATCATTACTGTCCATCAGAAAGCGAACCCATCCTGAAGCCAAGTTTACACCATTTGAGATCAAATTACTTTACACTCTCCATTGGATCATTCTTGATGCTTCTTCTGAATGTAGTGATGCTGAGCCAGAAAAACAACCCAAAGGAGCGACTTCCATGTACATGCATTCATTGAGTACTATACAGTTGTTTGTTTATCAATTTGCCCCATTGATTCACACTATCAAAGATGAAGATTTTCAGTCTTTGAAGTTAGAAAATGGTCTGCAGCTATGGCAACCGTTGTGGGAGTACCGACAACCAGATATTCCATGCTTTTCTACACCAGTTAAACCGCAACGAAATGTTTTAAAAGCACAACGTAACCTTCTGAAAGTTAACACCAATGCTGCTAATATTTATGTTGGGAAAGGATCATCTAGAGAAAATTTGACATATCTGTTTGATACATCCAGTAAATTGAGTTTAACTGTTCAAGATCCCCAGAGTCCAACAGCTCCTTTAGCTAGAATGAGTGATATTTGCCCCTTGTCCTCTGCTGCCTCACAGGCTCCAACCATGGAGGTGATGTGTGAATACTGTAATACAGTGATGCCCATGAAATCAGGTGAAGCTGGAATGACATGTAAATGTGGACGTAAAGACAGTTTAGTTTTTTGCCAACCAGACTCCAAATTCTACGCCTTCCAAAAGCTAACATCATCTGTTGATAAAGATTATGTTAAACAGAGATTAGCCAGTGCTGTCGTCAGTGGAAACAGAACAACAGAAGAACCTGATATGTTAAGTGCAAGTTATTTCGACGTTGCAGTTTTAAGATGTTTATTCAGTTTAAATTGGCAAGAAGAAGGTATACTGTGGTCCTTAAGGTAAGTTTTTGATATATTACTGTGATGGCAGTTGGTTGACTTCCTTTTTTGTTGTCCACAGCTGTTCTGATTATCTGTATTGAAATGTAAAACTTGTGACAACAGTGCAAAATTAGGTCTTTCAAAAGATAAATAATGTAATTGACTCATACAATGACCTTGATGACTTATTCATATCTTTTTAGGTATGTTCACCAACGAATATTAGAAGTTTGTGATGAATTTATGAGATTTGATCATTCTGTACGTGCTAGAAGTAGAAGTTTGCCAATGCCTGATTTAGATGTTTTACGAGGTGTACCTGGTAGTAAAGCTGGTTCTCCTGATGATAATAAAAGTGCTCTGTCAGCAGGACATGAAACTAGGACACCCTCTCCTCAACCAACATCACCTACTATAACAAATAAACATCATAATAATACTTCCTTCAATAACTCTGATCGTAAAGAACCTCCATTTAAAAAGATACGAGTTATTGAGTTAAAACAGTTTTTTGATTCAGGTTTGTAGAAACAAATTATTTGTAACAATAATTGGATTCCAGATTACCTCTTAAAGGCTTGTACATGCTTTGACAGTCATATGACAAATGAACAAATATAAGCTGCATAACAAACATTTTCTTGTTTTACAGTATGTCAAAATAACCTTTGCAAATATGGCCCTTCAAGTGCTTATATTAATCAGCCTATGAATCATTGGCATTTGACTTGTAAATTACAATGTGTTGTCAGAATAAAGATTTTATGATTCATTGTCTAATTAAAGGTAAAATGTTATTAAAGAAGAAAGAAAGTGGAGAAATAGATGTGTCAGGGTCTCAGTCACCTAAAACATGTAAAACAGATTCTGGTAGCCATGGTTTCAAGTCTTATAATGATGACTCATCTAGTTCCTGTACTATTTCAACAGTTGATACCGAAACAGAACTGATACGACCTAATTCTGTACATGGTACCTATTCTTCAAAAGATGATAAACATGCTGCTTGTGGACAGCGTATCAGTATGCCTACCCTGCCTCAATCTGATAGAGAATCAGTGGGTAGTAGCAGTCATCACAGTGGTCATGATTCTTCTAATTCATCTAAAGATGACCTACAGAAACCTGAACCTATTCGTCGGCCAATTATAACTATTACTGAACACAGCCCAGATCCAAAATTCCCTTCTAATTATGATCTATGTATGAGTGAAGGTGATGCTGAAGAAAGCCATAACAATCAAAACTTATCTCGAAGCATGACAGATTCTAATATACATTATCAAGTTGAAGAAGAAATCCAAGAAGTAGCAGGATCCAAGTATTATATACAAGATAATGGACATTTAAATTATAAAGTTATATTACGTGCCGTACATTTTATAGCTCTATCAGAACGTTCACCATCCATCTGTGAAGTTCTGTTGAACATTTTAAATTGTTTAGTAGATTTAGATATAATTGAAGTCCATCAACAAACACCTAGTCCTCAGTCAGCTTCTACACCAGATAGTACCATCACTAGTCAACAAACTGATAAGTCACCTACTAATGAAAGCTCAAAAGTACATGTAACGGCTCACAGTTTAGCTATGGAATCTTTATTTAGGTATGTTTTTAATATTATAAAAAAATTGTTGTATGGTCCTTATTCATGATCCTCAAATGGCTAAGTGAATGCAATATAAAGAAGTCAATACTTTTTCAATTTCCACTTTAAAATGTCCAATCTGTGATAAAGAAGTATATCTATACCATATTTGTCATATTTCAGAATCTACAAAGCTTTAGGATGTCCACATGGTTGTGGAGATGGTATTGTTGGTGCACAAGGTGACCATCTAAGATTGAAAGGTCAACAGTGTTTACAGAGATTACAGAAACTGAATCCACCTCTATTCCATAAGTTTTTAAGGGATACAGTAAAGAAGAAAAATTTACAGGAGTCAGTAGATTTTCTACACGCTGTTTTAGGATTCTGTACTGATCCCACAATTATATTACAATCACCACAGGGCAACTGTAAGTTTTACATTTAAGATATATTACATGAAAATGGCAGTATATTGATGTTACTCTCCATATTTCTTGTAAGCATAAAAGAGGCTGTATTTGACTTCATAGAGGCAAAGGGTAAACTGAATTCTGTTCCAGTTTATTTTATCAAATGGAATTCATCTTTCTTTCAACTTAACAAATTTATTTGATTTTAGCTCAGAAAAAATCTGCCTCACAAGAAACTCTACCAAGAAATGGATATGCTAATAATTTTGGTCACAGTATAGGAGGGGAAGGTTATAGAGGTGTAGAGGGTGTATTAATAGCTAATGTTTTTAAACATTTCGTATCAAGATGTGTAGAATGTGTGTCTGAATTATGTGGTCATGAAAATATTGTAAGTACTGATATTGTATTGTTCTGAATGCAACTTGTGACATCTATTAAAAAATGGTGTCGTCTTTAAGGAATAGCACTTACACCAGCGTGATAATGTACTTAAAAGTGACTTTTCTCAGAAAAGGGTGACAATAATGATATGAAAGTATGATAAAAGCTTAATCAATTTCAATTATAATGATGTAAAATATGATTTGGTTTGAGTTTGTGGAGTTGGAAAAGGAGTTGTTCAACACGTCATTGTGGCAATTTTACTGCAGTGACATCAAGTTACCTTTGTTTGCATTATGAGTTCTTAATTCTATATGGCTTAGATGTGAATAAGGTCTATTGATATGGTCGACATTTCCAGTTTAATTTATCCTTCATGTTCTGGTTTTAGGCCTAAAGTTTTGTTTCGCCTTTTGTTTTTATGCAAGTAAGACAATAACTTTGTTTTCAGTTTTTGACTGTATATATTCAATGAAATATCTAACTGTAGTATTTTTAATTCCATCCATTTACTGTTATTTTAAAGGGGTTATTTTGTGATGTAAGACAGTTTACATCTTATGTGAAAGAAATACATGGTGGAACATATCGTAGAATAGCATTAAGTGGTTTATTAGATTCACTACAGAAACTACGCCGACGTAAAATAGAGAAAGAGCGAGAAGCCAAGATGGCAAAACCAGAAGCTAGGATGCGGTAAGTAAGATACAGAGATTACCAAAAGATGTAAACACTTAAAGCGGTGTTTTCCTATGATATTTAATTTTCAAGGTTTTTGAGCTTCTCTAAATCAAAAGTTGTGAAACTTGTATTGGCTAGACTAGAAACAGAATATAGGCATTATGTAATTCAAGATGCTGAAGATTTGAGAATCAAGATTTCAAAAACACTGAGCAATGAAGATCTCCCAATCAAGTATGTTAATTTGTATGAAAGCTATCAGTATTTTTTGTGTATTTTCAGCAGAACAACATCAGTAACTAGTGATAGTGGTGATGAAAAAGAGGTAACATGTCAATCACCTATATCTTCTACTATATTACATACTAATACAGATACTAACACACCGGTTAAATCACGCAAATCTTTCTTCCGTAGAAAACTCCGCAAGGTAAATATTCTACTAACATGTTACTTTAATTCACATGTATATCTGATATAGAATGTTATGAAAGAATTTTGTGTCCTGTTGACATTTCTTTTGCAGTGAATCAACTGCTCACACATTTTGATAAACTCTTTACAGCTAAGAGTTAATTGTAATGCATTCAAAACAAAAGTTTTTTTTTTACTCACTTAGTTATTTGTTAGATATCAGATATACATGAATTCTTTTAATTGTATATGTTATAATTATCCTACATCTAACTGATTTTTCTTGTAAAGATGTGTAAAGCTAGCTTTATTGCCGCACATGCTGTGTTTCCACTAAGTTCATCTGGTACCTGAACCACTTTTAGTCTCGATAAAAAAGTTGCACGTTATTGACAGCTTGAGATGTACCAGTATAACTAGTATTACCTAACAAGAAAGCAATTTTTATAAGCCCGAATGAATATGTGGACAGATTTTTTCGTCACCCCTGTCCGTCGGTTCGTCAACATTTGTTAAAGACATGATAGAAGCTACAGTTTTATATGGATTTTAATTAAACTTGGTTTGAGCATTGTAATGGATAAGGCGGTGGTCTGTGTGATTTTGACCATTTTTAGATGAATGGGTTATTGCCCCTGCCTCTATATTTGTTGTAGACATAATAGAAGCTACAATTTTCAATGGATTTTAATGAAACTTGGTGAATTGATAAGAGGGCGCTCAAGTTTGAATTTAAAGATTTCTCAATGAACTTTTTTTTTTGAGTTATTGCCCTTGACTTAGACACGTCACATAAAAATTTATTGCTGATGCAAAAGAAGCTACAATGATCAATTGATTTGAATGAAACTTGGTATAATCATTTGAATTGAAAAGGCGGTGGTCAAGTTTGAATTCGACGATTTTTCTATGAACGTCTTTGACTTATTGCCCTTGACTTAGTAAAACTGCCTCAAAATTTAATTGAGGGTGCAATAGAAGCTACAATTTTCAATGAATTTTGATGAAACTTGGTGTGAGCATTGGAATTGATAAGACGGCGGTCAAGTTTGAATTTGATTTTTTTGATGAACAGTTTTTGCGTTATTGCCTTGACTTAGTAAAATTGCGTCAAAATTTTTATTGTTGATCCGAAAGAAGATACAATTTTCAATGGATATTGATGAAAACTTGAATTGATAAGATCTCAGTAAAGTTTGAATTTGACAATTTTTCAATTGATTTTAAGTTATTGTCCTTGACTTAGTAAAATAACGTCAAAATTCTATTGTGGTTGAAATAAGAAGCTTCAATTTTCAAAGGATTTTGATGAAACTTAGTGAAAGGATTAAAATTGATAAGACAGTACCCAAGTTTGAATTTGACGATTTTTTTAATGAACAGTTTTTGAGTTTTTGCCCTTGACTTTTGCATCAAAATGGTATTGTGGGTGCATAGAAACCGCAGGTTTCAATGGATTTTGATGAAATTTGGTGCAAGCAATGGCAATGAAAAAATATTCAGTGAATGTTTTGTGAGTTATTCCTCAATTTATTATTCAAATTCAATGCTGCCAGTGGGCATATGTTACCTTGCCTGGCAAGATATCTGTGTATATCCACCGAGTTTAAAAAGATGGCTATAATGCTTGCTTTCATTTCAATTTTTCCGGTAGAAACAAACAAAAGCTAGCTTAGAGCCAGCTTTTTGGAAACAAAGTTTATGTATTCTCAGAATTTTCTGAAATAAGCTAGTAATAATAGAAGTAATAGCTCTTTGACTTAAAGTCGTTGTTCCCTTTTACTCAGAAATGATGATCTGGTTTCGCTACAGACTAGGTTTGTTAACTACATATGTTTATATGTGCTGTGTATCTGTTGATCCTATATTTGAAACTAAGACACTAATATTTGATATTGTAGTCCTTAATGTTTCAATATGCTGCTAGTGATAGTGAATTATTAGATGAAGGTACCCATGGTAAGAGAAGTCCTAGAACTAGTATATCAGCAGCAGAAGATGATTCACCTTCTGGATTTAGTACTCCAAGACGTAGATTTAGTAAATTTCAAATAGGTCAGTGAGATTCTTCTTTTTGTTACATTTTTTAAATCTAATTTTATAAAACTCTTTGCTCCAGATGCATTTGAGTTCATGCCAAGAATTACAGTTCCATTTAGCTATGGCAGGGTTTTCAACCTTTTTCTGACTGTTTCCATCTTTAGGCACTTTGAAAGATTACATTACCCACTCTAACTATTTTGTGATTTTCTTGTTACTGTATACTGAGAATATAGCTGACTGAATAAAGCAACTTGAATTATAATTGTCAAAACCTGTTATGCTACACTACAAAGTTCTCCATTAACCCCCCAAATATTTTGAAAAATTATTACTCTAGGTTGAAAACCCCTTAATTATCAAAAGAATATTTTGAATTGATAAAATGTCCTAAGAATGCTAACAATTGAATGAAAATAATAGTCCAATGAAAACAGGAAAATTCCCATGTAAGCCTGAAAACCAGTATTATTTGATAATAAGGTGAAATTTCAGGATGGAGAAGAGGTACCAAGTCTGATCATGAAGATGATTCCCATCATGAAATGACAGGTTTAGATAGACGTGATAGTCGAAGTGATGTACAAGTTCATACTGGTAGAACAAAAGCTAAGATGTCATTTAAAGCTGCTAGTCATGCTACCTTAACATTTCTCAGTGCCAGGAAGAAACTGTCTCATGATAAGGAAACTTTGATGAAGGCTTGGAACAGAGGTCGAGCTAAAGTCAAAAGTAACGATGGTAGGTCAATTTATTACAGTGTAAGGATAATCTTACTATGATAATGAAAGGAGATGCCCTTTTAACTGATAACTTTGACTAGGTATTCAAATGAGCTTAGTAAGGTATAATAATGCTAAAAACCTGAAATAGAATATAGAATCTAAATGTATTCTTGAATGATTAGGTTCATATGGAATCCATTTGATATGGTTTGTATTTTGTAAAAACAGGTGCACATGGTGGTAAAACAGGTCCAAGTCATGATGTTAGTTCTGAAACTATTATTGTCAAAGAAAAAAAAATGGTGGACAAATATCTCATTAGATCAGGAATGTTGCGATTTTCATTTCTAATGGAATGTTCAGCTCCAGGCACATTTCCTGATCCACAACTTGTAGCAGCCATGTTGGATTTAGTAAGTTTTATTTTGGTTGTCAGGTCCCTTAACAAATATAGCCAGAACCATTATTCCAATTGTTCGAATTGGTCCATTTTGTATGCAAGAGAACTCACTGGAAAGTATGATGAGTGTGTCTCGGATTTCTCAAAGACATTGCTGACTTTTGTAGGGTTATTTGTCATTTTTAAATCATTAATAGTTTGGATTTGTTACTTTTTTTTAGGATGCCCCTGTAGCAGCTAGAGGAGCAATGTTATTAGAATGTGCACACTTTATACATCGCTGTAACCATGGTGATTGGCCAAATTGGATGAAATTGAATTTACCAAGTTTTAGACATACTGTTGCAGCATTACAAAATCGTGGGCAACCATCTGGTTATCGGAGAAATCTTATGTTACAGCGATCTGCAGGCAGATTGTTTTATTCTTGGGCAGAGGTTCGTATGCCATTATCTTTAAAAATTTGAAGTTTAATATATACTAGCTAAAAAATATGAAGATTGTCTCTCTGTTATCAATGATTGTGTTTTTAATCAGAATTTAGGTAGTCAACTAGAATATATACTAGCTAAAGAACATGCAGATCGTTTGTCTATCATCAATGAAATTGTTTTTAATCAGAATTTAGGTAGTCAACTAGAATATATACTAGCTAAAGAACATGCAGATCGTCTCTCTGTTATCAATGATATTGTTTTTAATCAGAATTTAGGTAGTCAACTAGAATATATACTAGCTAAAGAACATGCAGATCGTTTGTCTATCATCAATGAAATTGTTTTTAATCAGAATTTAGGTAGTCAACTAGAATATATACTAGCTAAAAAATATGAAGATTGTCTCTCTGTTATCAATGATTGTGTTTTTAATCAGAATTTAGGTAGTCAACTAGAATATATACTAGCTAAAGAATATGAAGATTGTCTCTCTGTTATCAATGATTGTGTTTTTAATCAGAATTTAGGTAGTCAACTAGAATATATACTAGCTAAAGAATATGAAGATTGTCTCTCTGTTATCAATGATATTGTTTTTAATCAGAATATGGGTAGTCAACTAGAATATATACTAGCTAAAGAATATGAAGATTGTCTCTCTGTTATCAATGATATTGTTTTTAATCAGAATTTAGGTAGTCAACTAGAATATATACTAGCTAAAGAACATGCAGATCGTCTCTCTGTTATCAATGATATTGTTTTTAATCAGAATTTAGGTAGTCAACTAGAATATATACTAGCTAAAGAACATGCAGATCGTCTCTCTGTTATCAATGATATTGTTTTTAATCAGAATTTAGGTAATCAACTAGAATATATACTAGCTAAAGAACATGCAAATTGTCTCTCTGTTATCAATGATATTGTTTTTAATCAGAATTTAGGTAGTCAACTAGAATATATACTAGCTAAAGAACATGCAGATCGTTTGTCTATAATCAATGATATTAAAGATGAGAGTAAAAAAAAGGAATTAAGGCAAGAAGATGAGGAAGAAGATTTCCTTGATGAAGGTAGATATTAGGAATATTAACCTCTATAAATGTAATTTTGATAATGCGTACAAAATAATTTTGATTATGCATACTATTCATACTATTGTATTATCAAAGACAATGATCACACTACACTTTTAGATTTTAAAATGTCTATGATTCATTAAAGTTGGTTTCCCTTATTTACATATATATAACATAATTGGACCAGTAATACTTATATCAATAGAAAGACTATTAATGAATGGGGAAAAAAAATACCAGATGGTCCCACAAGTCCTTAATTAACTCGTAATTAGGCTATATTTATGATGGGATTTCCCTCGGTAGGGTACATGTACTAACATAGGTATATAAGTCAAGTCTCAAATGTCGTTGATCTTTTTTTTGATCATCCAGTCTGTTAATTCGGTACATAACCGGACGCTGTGGTATGCACGCATGCATAACAACCATAGCATTTTGGTATTCCATGTATTATAAAACATTTAAATATCACTTTGTATAAACATTATGAATTAATTTAAATAAGTTTTAACTCACTAATTATGAAATACAAAATCAATTCTTATACAACTTCATTCATATGACGTCATTTGGTCACGTGAACAAACATAGCATTTCAAAGCAGATCAGAGTCAAATGGATTCCACAAGCATTTTTACGTCCACATCTTTTGAACTTGAGAATACATGGATTATTCATTAGAAACCCCAATTAATCAATTAGTAAGCTTAATTTGCCTCTAATTGATGAGGGAAACCAACTTAAATGATTGATATATACAACTTAGAACTTTATCTATTTTGAGAATGTGAATATTCCATAATAAATTTTATTAATTATATTTTATCATTTTGAACTTTTTCATTTCAGCATCAGTTAATGAGAAAGGAACAGGATGTCCTTATGCTTTAAAAATGTTAGGATGTCTAGTTTTACTGGAAATAACAACTTTCTTGAGGGAGACTTTCCAATATCTACCTAAATCTCGTAGTCAGAAACGTGACCATCCTTGGGAGAAGACTGTAACATCCAGACGTTTTAGTAGTATTGTTAGTAGTCCAGGTCATTCCGACAAAAGTTCAGAATCCAATATTGCAGAATTACCTCAAGCCACTGGTATGCTTAATATTGTCTAATTAATTCAACAATCTTGTAATGGGGAATGTAGTTTTGTATGATTTGCATTATTTAAGCAATAAACGGTCACCCTATGGCGGTTATGGTCGTATATCAGGACAAAGGTTGGATGGAAAATTGAATGAATGCACGTTAGCGCATTTATGATTAATTTTCCATCCAACCTTTGTCCTGATATACGACCATAACCGCCATAGGGTGACCGTTTATTGCTTATATTTACGTTTTCAAAACCTATCACCACGACAAATTCTACTCTTTGCGTGAAAATTTCATATTACCCGCCTTTGTCGCTGGAGTTGATCTTGTTGATGGAATAGCCATTTTCTTTCTGTCAGAATATAGTTCGCGAGGGAAAGCTCTCAAAATGTAAGAAAAAACAATGTTTATCTCAATTTTATGTTTAATCTTTATAAATCAATTCATATAAATATAAAACATTTTGGTATGAATTCGAACTTTACCAATGAAAAGCAACAAAATCATGAAATTTAATGAATGCGGATACAATTGAACAACAGAGAGGTGATTCGGCTAGACCTGGCCACCGCATGTAAACAAGTAGGAAAGTTGAGAAAATAAAAGAAACTATAAAGACCAATCTAGAAGAAGGCCCGCTCCATATGTTGATAGGTGACCACAGTTTACACTCAATTCAATTAATATTCAGTAACAGTATAGTATTTTGAAACTTAATATTAAACAATCCATAAACCTGCACTTTTAGGCTCTTAAACTGAAGCGAGTAACTAGGTCAAATGGGTCTACGGCTATGGCCAGTACACTCAGGCCTAATTCGATTGAGTTCTATCGCATTTTGCCAATTATTTTTGTATGAGACTTTGAGTATTAGATTGGCTTTGGGTTAGGCTAATGGAAACTTTATTACATATTAGAATTCAACATTAAAATTGGAATTTTACGTTCAAGCGTGAAGATGATCGACGTTAATAGCGCGACGGCCATGTTTATTTACATTGGTTACTGTGTATTACTACGCTCAATGTTTTGGTAATGAGGCAATGGCAGTTATTGTCTCATAAACGGCACACGTATTAACATTAGTCCAATGGAGAAAAACAATAGCTAATGTAAATATTTATTAATACATTGTCACTTAGAGTATTTAGAGAATTACTGTGTAATTAAGATATTAATATTATCCAACTTGGATATTGCATAAGAGATATTCTACAACATCTGCATTTGATAAGTGTAAATATTTGAATATTTATCAGGTCCTATAGGAAGTCCTGGTGATCGTAAGATTAGTTTCGCTGTATTAACAGAGAGATCTGATTCTATACACAGCAGTACAACATCTATATCAGTCCTTGACCCTAATCTTAATGATGAAAAGAAAGAGAGAGGTGAGTATTTCTTTTATGAATGAATTATATTATATAATTTAAACATGATCCTGCTAGATATTTTTTCTCTAATATGTGTGAACTGTATGAAATGAGATAATTTGGTTATGTTAAATATATGGTAATTCTAGATTATTAGTTTAGAAATGGTAATGGTTGATCCTGATATTTATGTACATGGTCCAAATTACTGCAATGCAGTGAAACAAAACAAGACATTAAAGGAATACCTCGTGAATGAACATACAAACTAAAATCTTGAATAGCCTACTTGGTCAAGAAAAGATTAGTTATATTGTTCCCTAATAAAAACGTCATAGAAATTACTAAGAATCTTTATTGAACACAGAAAAAATTACATTTAATGCATAGATTTTGAGAATAATATTACTATATGAAATTTTCATTCTGTTAAAATAATCTTCAATCTAATTGTACATTGATCTGTAATGTATAATTTGAAACATTGTTACTGTATTCTCTGGTGTATTACAATTTGTTTTAGACTTATTTTACAAGTAAATCTTCTTAAAAAAACAAATTTAAAGACTTGCCATTTGGTGTGTTTTTTATTGCTGGTAATTTAAATAGATAAAAAGAAACTTGATGGAAATCACAAAATTGTAGAATAAAATTGGATTCGCGATGCAGCATTTTTATCTTTATTTTCATGATAAACTAATGCTTTCATTATCTTAGGTTTAATTTGAAATATAAAAAACACAAATGTGAATTTAACTAAAAGAATAGCTTTGTTCAGTTGTACAATAAATTTAAATTGACTATCACATTTTCAAACCTAGATATTTAATATCAAATAGTGCCAAATTGATTTAGTCTATTGATTTTCTATATACAGAGAATCAAAAGGTTATTTTCAAGAGTGAGCATATATGACTTGATGCTACTCTTGCCACACTTGATTTAACACTTTTATAGGACTTTGATCTCAAGCAGAATTGCATGTGTATAAATGTGAAATACAAATACCAAAAAAAACAGAAGTCTTTAAAATGAGTACCAGGGCAAATTTATATGAAAAACCAATTTATTTGATAATCTGTATCATTTATTTACCTTGTAGGCCGAAGATTAGCTCAAGGGAGACAAAAACTATTACGCCACTTTAGAAGAGGTTCTACCCACAATACCAGTTTCAGACATAATCGTAGTTTTAAATTCAAAAGACAAGAAGGCAGTGGTAGTAAGTATCACTAATTTCTGAATATTTTGAGATGAAGACTACATGTATGTTTGATAGTAACCTTTTTTTCTCACATGGAAATGTGAACCAATAATCCTATCTCTGTATGTGGTTCAATCTGCCTTGTTGACACAACTGTAGCAATAGTTTTACCTGATCCTGATGAAAGTTAGTTACTGTATTTTAGTAATATCTTTGAGATATAGTTCTAGATATTATGGACTTGTTGTACATGAATATAAAACAGAGCAATGTATTTTAAGGTATCAAACAAATGGGAAGTTTAAGATCTAGGAAAGTTAGTAGTCAATCATTACAATCAGAAGCTAAGTTTGTAGAAGAAGACCCAGTATTAACAGAAGATACAGAATCAGTGACTATGTTAAGTGACGATACACAAGAATCACCTGGTGAACGAGATCAAGAAGTTGAAGATGAACAGCTTTATCAAGATTTACCTTGGATTAAAGTGAGTTAATTCCGCTTACATACTGACACTGTACTTGAGTTCTCATGTTAATGTCATAGTTTATGTAATAAGATTCAATGTCTTCTCTTGTTAAACCTCAGGCTTTCTTCTTGAAAACTGAATTTTATGCTCACACATGTGGACTTATATTGTTGTCGCCCTTTCTGTAGTCTTTCAGTCCCACGGTCCTTCAGGTTGACACAATAGAAGCTACAATGTTTAATGATTTTAATGAAACTTAGTAAAAGCATTGACATATATAAGATGGTGGTCAAGTTTAATTTTGACAATTTCTTCATTGAACGGTTTTGAGTTATTGCCCCTACCTCTATATTTGTTTTAGTTACATGGTTTTTGAGCTATTGCCCTTGAATTTAGTTACTAAAAACTTGTTTGATATAGATGTGGAATTCTGACTTAATGATATATTTTGTCCATACAAACCTAATTAATTGGAGAAAGTTTGCATTGAATAATAGGAAGTTTCCTTTTGTGTCTTTATCATCTGTAGGTTGTTGTACAGATAGCCAACTTATCCAATTTTATATGTCCTCATCATAACTACTGTCATCCTAACTGTTATGAACGCCAGAGACGTAGTTGTTCACGTTTGATAACAGCTCTACGTAAAATACATGATTCTACAGAGGAAAGTGAGTCTGAATCCTATAAAGTGGATCAAAATAAAGAAACAGTGAAAGAAAAAATTAAGAGAAAGGTAAGTTCAACAACTCATTTTATAAAATCATGCTCTACATTTTCATTGAATGCTTAAAAGTGTTTCAATATATTATTCTGAAGTGTTTCTTAGGTTTGGCTTCAAGGTGTGTTTTCAAATATTATCTTGAAAAAGAGATTTATATGTCATGGGTATAGGCAAGACCATATAAATAATAAGACATGACAGCTATTCTTCTCCCTTTAGTACCAGCCAGCGCCGCCATGTGGCAAGTAGTAAACACGACATCTATTTATACAGTACAGCAACTTTATAACTTATCTTTGTAATCAATCAGAGACGACACAAAGAGTGGTTCCTTGATATTTTATTCGAATATGGCTGACATAACAATAGAAAAACCTGCAATATACAAAGATGACACAATTTGTAAAATCAGATATTAAAATAATCAACCAAATAATCACATCAGAATAAATGTATAAGAAAAGTATCCTATTAATACACCATCACTTGTAATTATCCCTGATTATAAATAATAGTGATAAATTGTTACAATGAAAAGAATGCATCTTTAACTCAAAGAACACTGTGCTGATTATGACATTACAGTAAGTAATTATTAGATGTTATAATTATCAAGGAACTAATTAAGATATTTTGTAAAAACATGAAAATATATTTAAGGATGAATAATACAGTTTGAAATATAACAATAATACGTAATTGCAGTGAAACCTACCCCCTCAACTACACCACTGTAGAGTTAACAGTTCTCTATTACGATTACTGGCAGGCTGGCTAACAAATACTATATTTTAACCTGCAGAACAATAATTAATATTACAAAATGTGTTAATACAAACACAATTAGGCTACATTTAAAGGTATAAAACCAAAATAATCATACACAGTGTAGGAATTCATAGTGGAAGGGAGACTACTCCTGCATGACTCTTGTGTGAAGGGAGGTTACCCTTGCATGGATTGCTCCATAATTAAATAACATTTGGAAATGCATATAATGACTTAAGAACTAATGTAAATATGCTAAAACATTACAGAAGTACAGTATTGACTAATAATCTTAAAACTGCTTAGGGAAAATAGTGCAAAACGTCTGCTACAAAATTGACCTTGAAAAAGGGATTCCTGTGACCTAATCTCTATAACGAATTCCTGGCCTTTAAACTATTAGCTTTAGCTTTACACTTGCTTAAATGAGTTCCCTGATTGCTAAGGAGGATATTTGTACACATTTATGGTTTGAAATATACTTGAAAATACTTACAGGAAGGAAAAAGAATCAAGGCTTTGATTTGACAGTGACAGACGACTCAAAATGGCGGATGACCTGGCACAACATAGCCTCAGAGCAAAATCATAAGACGTAAAATGTCACAATTAAAAAAGTGATTAAAGTTAATTAACATTACTTAAATTGAAAAGTACTAAAGAGAAATACCTTACAATGAAATAATTTTGCCTAATAAAAAATAATTAGATTAAAAATTAACAAGGGACATAACTCTTGCCTTGCTAAGAAGTTAGACCACAATGTAGTGTCCATCTCTTACATCTTTATCTGCAGATGGTCGGCAGAACATTTGACGACTAACTGGCGACCGTCTGTAGACGGTCGTCGAAAATTTTGCCGACCGTCGTCACATTTTTGCCGACGAACTGGCGACCGTCTGCAGACGAACTGGCGACGAACTGGCGACGGTCGCCAGTTCGTCGCCAGTTCGTCTGCAGACGGTCGCCAGTTCGTCTGCAGACGGTCGCCACTTCGTCGCCACTTCCAGAAAGAAAATCCATCGCTTTTTCCCTTGTCAAGAAGAGCTGATGACTGATGTCATAATTTAATGACCATCACGTCACGATCCAAATCTTCATCTTTTGACGCCAAGATTCATGATTCTTTCATGAGCGAAATTAACAATGCGCTAGGCCTGCGCCACTACTTCTAGGCTAAGCCTATTATTTTGAAATGCATGTCATCAGAATTTTTTATTATGTACACATGCATGGAAAAAACCTTAGTTTTGAGTTGATATGCAGAATGTGCCCAATAAAGGCTTCATCAATCTATTTTTTTCGTCAAAAGATTAAACAACGATAGCCGGCCTCTATTATAATATTAATAGGTAGACATTCATCATTTTGCTGGCTCCGCCTATTATTATAAATAACTCTATGAGACCCACCTACTTCGGTATATTTCATTCTCATGCATATGAATGAGTATAAATTATAACCAATAAACGTTTGTTCTATTTTCATCATCCAATGGTAAAACATCGATGTCGGGATTGACGTTTTGAGAAACCACGCCTACTTCTTCGTAACTGCGTGCCAAGATACATTTGGGCTTAGTTTCGTTTGAAAGCGTCAATCCAAGCACTACTTTTTTAAGTTCTTTGGGCACCATATTGAAATAGGATTATCACTACTAACGTTGTAATGAATCCAGTCTCAGGTTCTGATATCGGAATTTGTTCAGGTGTAATAGTAACTACTAATACTAGGATTTCACGGGCAACCGGTTAGAATTTCACCATCGGTTATCCGGAAACGCTTTTTATGAGTTGACCTACGGTAAAATATCAGAACGAATAGCAAGCTCAGTTTGACAATATTTCTCTTTGTATATTTTTTTCACAATTGAAACAATCTCAATAATTAATGCTAAGGTCGATTTGAATGACATTGTGAGGTAAAGCAATGTCCCTTGTTAATCAGGCTGACCAGGGAAATGTCTTTCGTAGACTAGTTACCGATCATTAGAATGCAATTGTGAAAAATATGAAAAGTAATATTTAAAGTTTCTGAACCATTGTTGGTAGAAAAAAAACAAAATTGCGTTGTAGACCTACAATACATGTAGCTATATTTAGAAACTAGTCTGTTGTCAAGCAAAGTCTTGACGTCATGATGTACACAAAGATTATAGAAATTTTGACGACGGTCGTCAAATATTCGGCGACGAACTGGCGACCGTCTGCAGACCGTCGCCGACGAACTGGCGACCGTCTGTAGACCGTCGCCGACGAACTGGCGACCGTCTGCAGACCGTCGCCGACGAACTGGCGACCGTCTGAGCTTATTTTGACGACGAACTGCGGGCCCGCGCCGGCAACGAAGAAAAGGGTTATAAATTTTGCTGTACTGTAGTTGTCAAACATGGCCAAAAAGCTATTTACGTCGTCTTTAACTGCCCCCCACTGCTTCAAAAAAATTTGCTCATGGGTATCATATACATCGTTAAACGGACAAATGAATTAGCTTTCAATGCGTATGTGTTTCAAAAATTACCGATCACTGAGAGACGAAAAACATGGAGTTGAAGTCAGTTTTTTAGCATAACGAAAATTTTCCCAAAACCCCCAAATTGTAGGCGTTTCGACAGTGAAATTAATGGAAATGTAATGTAATTGTTTTTACTAATTTTATGTTCAATTATATGAACTTTTATGGCCATACATGGGCCAGTGCCATGTAGTGTGCAATGGGGGAATTTTTGATAGGACAGGATTTTTTTTTAATATCAGGTTTTCGTGGTTAATACGAACTCTTTTGGCGGGGTCAAAGCAAATGAGAAAACGAAAGTAGTCATGACTTGTACTTTGTAGTCGGTATCAACAATTTGCCAACCGACATTTATTCCAACACATTTTTTTGTTGTCGTAAATAATAGACAAAATAGTTAACAATGCAGATAAGTATCACATAATCGGGACAAAAATACAAGTTTAGACTTAAACAAAAATAATGATATGAAAAAACACTAGGCCTAGGACTAGCAGGCTCCAACGACGTCAAATTTTGTCGCTGAAATATCGACTTCCAACTCCTACATGAGAAATCAGATAAGTACAGATTTGTATAGCCCATTCAATTCCCGATTTAACAATATACTACACATTAAAGTACCGGTAATTTGCGATATTTAAGCCGATCTAGGCTATAGACCTGTAATAGCCTATATTGACTCGTCTTGCAGTCGCAATTTTGATTTTTGCTACGTCTGGGGAAAATAGAACTCCTTACCTGATATCGTCCGTAGGAAACTTGAGAAAAGAAACTGCAGATTCTGTGTTCCGATAGCTGTTAACAATTAACATTACTCTTGGATGGTAAATTCAGGCGAGGAGGCATTTTCCCACTAGGACCTCAATGAAGCCTAAGTGCGCTCTACTACCCTCCGCTGAGTGGCGCTGTTCGTCGCCTGGTACGCTGATTGGCCTAGCTGTCATGTCTTATTATTTATATGGTCTTTGGTATTGGGAAGATAAGGCTTCCTTTTAAGTCTACAAATTTTTACATATCTCTAAAATTGACATTTTTAGCACTATTTTAATAGTTGGGGAAATTTTTTGTTATTGAAATATAAGATATATTAGCTGTAAAAGAATTGCACTCAAGAAAATCTTTTTTTGTCATCCAGGAATCTTTGTTTCAACTGACATCTCCAACCCAGAAGGCGAGAAAGCACACCTTTATTAGAGAAAATCAAATCAGATGTATCCATGACAAAATTGAAACTGAATTCAACATGGAAAAAGGAAGAAAAACCCAAGGAAATCAAAGAAGATCCACTTATAATCAAATATCTTCAAACGCAGGTATGTTAATATAAAGAGAACATGTGAATGTATTACCTTTGGATTCCAAGATCATCTCTTTGATAAGGTGCTAATTTAATCTATATCAATGTGTTATTTTCTTATTCTAGTTCACATTTTGTTATCTTCGAATTTCTAGTTCACAATGTGTTATATGTTGAGCCGGACCCAACTAGTTTAACCATAGACCAATATCGCATTCTCGATGAATATATAACAAACACAACTTGTTTCGAAAATTGTTATAATATAATAATAATTGTAATAATATTCCACCAGAAAGGATAATACAGTAGTCAGTGGATTGGTAAACTGCAACAAAACAAAAAACAATGCTTACAATGTGTATGAAAAGAACGTATTAAAGCTTTATGCAAATAGGCCTATCACACAAATCAATCAAATAAAAACAAAAGTAGAAATTACAGTTCAAATGTCGATCATAGATAACCTACAGTTCGTATGCGTTTTAAAAAATCACTTATCCGAATTAACGTAGTCAAAAAAGATTGAATAATAGCAGTTTATAAATGTATAAAACATACTTGACATGATATGTCTCGATTTCCTAAGAAAATTTAAAGTTGTCCATGTTACATGTGTTGATATACTGATGCAGACGGTGTCACAGGAGGTAAAAGCCGTTAA